>OY292416.1:4703548-5362936 GCA_958496275.1 Zele albiditarsus
CGTTTGTAGGAAGAGTGAGTATGGCTTACCGTTGGAGTAGTTATCATTTATATGAATAAAGATGTTGTGGTTGTTTAATACCAGTTCGCAAATTAATATATTCTCTCTGTTTGAATCCTCGTAATTAAGTATGTACAAAGGGTGATGATTGTGGCAGAACTGAAGGATGCATAGGGGACCTGTGCATGGAATTAGACTGTTCCACTCACCATTGTGGTCCGAACGCGGCGTGTAAAATTGTTAAAAACGCTTTAACATGCCCATGTTCCGCTGGCTACAGACTTGATACCTCAATCAATCCGAACGTTTGCAGGAAAAGTAAGTATTACTTTCCGCTGGGATTGTCATTTTAAAAAAAAATATGATGCGGTTGATTAATACCAGTTCGCAAATTAATATATTGTCTTCATTTGAATCCTTGAAATGAAGTATGCACAAAGGGTGATGATTGTGGCAGAACTGAAGGATGCATAGGGGACCTGTGCATGGAATTAGACTGTTCCACTCACCATTGTGGTCCGAACGCGGCGTGTAAAATTGTTAAAAACGCTTTAACATGTCCATGTTTTACTGGCTACAGACTGGATACCTCTATCAATCCGAACGTTTGTAGGAAGAGTGAGTATGGCTTTCCGTTGGAGTAGTTATTATTAATATGAATAAAGATGTTGTGGTTGTTCAATACCAGTTCGCAAATTAATGTATTGTCTTCATTTGAATCCTTGAAATGAAGTATGCACAAAGGGCGATGATTGTGGCAGAACGGAAGGATGCATAGGGGCCCTGTGCATGGAATTAGACTGTTCCACTCACCATTGTGGTCCGAACGCGGCGTGTAAAATTGTTAAAAACGCTTTAACATGCTCATGTTCCACTGGCTACAGACTTGATACCTCAATCAAACCGAACGTTTGCAGGAAAAGTGAGTATTGCTTTCCGTTCGAAATGTCATTAACCAGATAAATATATTGGGGTTGTTCAATACCAGTTCGCAAATTAATATATTCTCTCTGTTTGAATCCACGCAATAAAGTATGCACAAAGGGTGATGATTGTGGCAGAACTGAAGGATGCATAGGGGACTTGTGCATGGAATTAGACTGTTCCACTCACCATTGTGGTCCGAACGCGGCGTGTAAAATTGTTAAAAACGCTTTAACATGCCCATGTTCCGCTGGCTACAGACTGGATACCTCTATCATTCCGAACGTTTGCCGGAAGAGTAAGTATTACTTTCCGCTGGGATTGTCATTATAAAAATAAATATGATGCGGTTGATTAATACCAGTTCGCAAATTAATATATTGTCTTCATTTGAATCCTTGAAATGAAGTATGCACAAAGGGTGATGATTGTGGCAGAACTGAAGGATGCATAGGGGACCTGTGCATGGAATTAGACTGTTCCACTCACCATTGTGGTCCGAACGCGGCGTGTAAAATTGTTAAAAACGCTTTAACATGCCCATGTTCCGCTGGCTACAGACTTGATACCTCAATCAATCCGAACGTTTGCAGGAAAAGTGAGTATTGCTTTCCGTTCGAAATGTCATTAACCAGATAAATATATTGGGGTTGTTTAATACCAGTTCGCAAATTAATATATTCTCTCTGTTTGAATCCACGCAATAAAGTATGCACAAAGGGCGATGATTGTGGCAGAACTGAAGGATGCATAGGGGACCTGTGCATGGAATTAGACTGTTCCACTCACCATTGTGGTCCGAACGCGGCGTGTAAAATTGTTAAAAACGCTTTAACATGTCCATGTTTCACTGGCTACAGACTGGATACCTCTATCAATCCGAACGTTTGTAGGAAGAGTGAGTATGGCTTACCGTTGGAGTAGTTATCATTTATATGAATAAAGATGTTGTGGTTGTTTAATACCAGTTCGCAAATTAATATATTCTCTCTGTTTGAATCCTCGTAATTAAGTATGTACAAAGGGTGATGATTGTGGCAGAACTGAAGGATGCATAGGGGACCTGTGCATGGAATTAGACTGTTCCACTCACCATTGTGGTCCGAACGCGGCGTGTAAAATTGTTAAAAACGCTTTAACATGCCCATGTTCCGCTGGCTACAGACTTGATACCTCAATCAATCCGAACGTTTGCAGGAAAAGTAAGTATTACTTTCCGCTGGGATTGTCATTTTAAAAAAAAATATGATGCGGTTGATTAATACCAGTTCGCAAATTAATATATTGTCTTCATTTGAATCCTTGAAATGAAGTATGCACAAAGGGTGATGATTGTGGCAGAACTGAAGGATGCATAGGGGACCTGTGCATGGAATTAGACTGTTCCACTCACCATTGTGGTCCGAACGCGGCGTGTAAAATTGTTAAAAACGCTTTAACATGTCCATGTTTTACTGGCTACAGACTGGATACCTCTATCAATCCGAACGTTTGTAGGAAGAGTGAGTATGGCTTTCCGTTGGAGTAGTTATTATTAATATGAATAAAGATGTTGTGGTTGTTCAATACCAGTTCGCAAATTAATGTATTGTCTTCATTTGAATCCTTGAAATGAAGTATGCACAAAGGGCGATGATTGTGGCAGAACGGAAGGATGCATAGGGGCCCTGTGCATGGAATTAGACTGTTCCACTCACCATTGTGGTCCGAACGCGGCGTGTAAAATTGTTAAAAACGCTTTAACATGCTCATGTTCCACTGGCTACAGACTTGATACCTCAATCAAACCGAACGTTTGCAGGAAAAGTGAGTATTGCTTTCCGTTCGAAATGTCATTAACCAGATAAATATATTGGGGTTGTTCAATACCAGTTCGCAAATTAATATATTCTCTCTGTTTGAATCCACGCAATAAAGTATGCACAAAGGGTGATGATTGTGGCAGAACTGAAGGATGCATAGGGGACTTGTGCATGGAATTAGACTGTTCCACTCACCATTGTGGTCCGAACGCGGCGTGTAAAATTGTTAAAAACGCTTTAACATGCCCATGTTCCGCTGGCTACAGACTGGATACCTCTATCATTCCGAACGTTTGCCGGAAGAGTAAGTATTACTTTCCGCTGGGATTGTCATTATAAAAATAAATATGATGCGGTTGATTAATACCAGTTCGCAAATTAATATATTGTCTTCATTTGAATCCTTGAAATGAAGTATGCACAAAGGGTGATGATTGTGGCAGAACTGAAGGATGCATAGGGGACCTGTGCATGGAATTAGACTGTTCCACTCACCATTGTGGTCCGAACGCGGCGTGTAAAATTGTTAAAAACGCTTTAACATGCCCATGTTCCGCTGGCTACAGACTTGATACCTCAATCAATCCGAACGTTTGCAGGAAAAGTGAGTATTGCTTTCCGTTCGAAATGTCATTAACCAGATAAATATATTGGGGTTGTTTAATACCAGTTCGCAAATTAATATATTCTCTCTGTTTGAATCCACGCAATAAAGTATGCACAAAGGGCGATGATTGTGGCAGAACTGAAGGATGCATAGGGGACCTGTGCATGGAATTAGACTGTTCCACTCACCATTGTGGTCCGAACGCGGCGTGTAAAATTGTTAAAAACGCTTTAACATGTCCATGTTTTACTGGCTACAGACTGGATACCTCTATCAATCCGAACGTTTGTAGGAAGAGTGAGTATGGCTTTCCGTTGGAGTAGTTATTATTTATATGAATGAAGATGTTGTGGTTGTTCAATACCAGTTCGCAAATTAATATATTGTCTTCATTTGAATCCTTGAAATGAAGTATGCACAAAGGGTGATGATTGTGGCAGAACGGAAGGATGCATAGGGGCCCTGTGCATGGAATTAGACTGTTCCACTCACCATTGTGGTCCGAACGCGGCGTGTAAAATTGTTAAAAACGCTTTAACATGCCCATGTTCCGCTGGCTACAGACTTGATACCTCAATCAATCCGAACGTTTGCAGGAAAAGTAAGTATTGCTTTCCGTTCGAAATGTCATTAACCAGATAAATATATTGGGGTTGTTTAATACCAGTTCGCAAATTAATATATTCTCTCTGTTTGAATCCACGCAATAAAGTATGCACAAAGGGCGATGATTGTGGCAGAACTGAAGGATGCATAGGGGACCTGTGCATGGAATTAGACTGTTCCACTCACCATTGTGGTCCGAACGCGGCGTGTAAAATTGTTAAAAACGCTTTAACATGCCCATGTTCCGCTGGCTACAGACTGGATACCTCTATCATTCCGAACGTTTGCCGGAAGAGTAAGTATTACTTTCCGCTGGGATTGTCATTATAAAAATAAATATGATGCGGTTGATTAATACCAGTTCGCAAATTAATATATTGTCTTCATTTGAATCCTTGAAATGAAGTATGCACAAAGGGTGATGATTGTGGCAGAACTGAAGGATGCATAGGGGCCCTGTGCATGGAATTAGACTGTTCCACTCACCATTGTGGTCCGAACGCGGCGTGTAAAATTGTTAAAAACGCTTTAACATGTCCATGTTTCACTGGCTACAGACTGGATACCTCTATCAATCCGAACGTTTGTAGGAAGAGTGAGTATGGCTTACCGTTGGAGTAGTTATCATTTATATGAATAAAGATGTTGTGGTTGTTTAATACCAGTTCGCAAATTAATATATTCTCTCTGTTTGAATCCTCGTAATGAAGTATGTACAAAGGGTGATGATTGTGGCAGAACTGAAGGATGCATAGGGGACCTGTGCATGGAATTAGACTGTTCCACTCACCATTGTGGTCCGAACGCGGCGTGTAAAATTGTTAAAAACGCTTTAACATGCCCATGTTCCGCTGGCTACAGACTTGATACCTCAATCAATCCGAACGTTTGCAGGAAAAGTAAGTATTACTTTCCGCTGGGATTGTCATTTTAAAAAAAAATATGATGCGGTTGATTAATACCAGTTCGCAAATTAATATATTGTCTTCATTTGAATCCTTGAAATGAAGTATGCACAAAGGGTGATGATTGTGGCAGAACTGAAGGATGCATAGGGGACCTGTGCATGGAATTAGACTGTTCCACTCACCATTGTGGTCCGAACGCGGCGTGTAAAATTGTTAAAAACGCTTTAACATGCCCATGTTCCGCTGGCTACAGACTTGATACCTCAATCAATCCGAACGTTTGCAGGAAAAGTAAGTATTGCTTTCCGTTCGAAATGTCATTAACCAGATAAATATATTGGGGTTGTTTAATACCAGTTCGCAAATTAATATATTCTCTCTGTTTGAATCCACGCAATAAAGTATGCACAAAGGGCGATGATTGTGGCAGAACTGAAGGATGCATAGGGGACCTGTGCATGGAATTAGACTGTTCCACTCACCATTGTGGTCCGAACGCGGCGTGTAAAATTGTTAAAAACGCTTTAACATGTCCATGTTTCACTGGCTACAGACTGGATACCTCTATCAATCCGAACGTTTGTAGGAAGAGTGAGTATGGCTTACCGTTGGAGTAGTTATCATTTATATGAATAAAGATGTTGTGGTTGTTTAATACCAGTTCGCAAATTAATATATTCTCTCTGTTTGAATCCTCGTAATGAAGTATGTACAAAGGGTGATGATTGTGGCAGAACTGAAGGATGCATAGGGGACCTGTGCATGGAATTAGACTGTTCCACTCACCATTGTGGTCCGAACGCGGCGTGTAAAATTGTTAAAAACGCTTTAACATGCCCATGTTCCGCTGGCTACAGACTTGATACCTCAATCAATCCGAACGTTTGCAGGAAAAGTAAGTATTACTTTCCGCTGGGATTGTCATTTTAAAAAAAAATATGATGCGGTTGATTAATACCAGTTCGCAAATTAATATATTGTCTTCATTTGAATCCTTGAAATGAAGTATGCACAAAGGGTGATGATTGTGGCAGAACTGAAGGATGCATAGGGGACCTGTGCATGGAATTAGACTGTTCCACTCACCATTGTGGTCCGAACGCGGCGTGTAAAATTGTTAAAAACGCTTTAACATGCCCATGTTCCGCTGGCTACAGACTTGATACCTCAATCAATCCGAACGTTTGCAGGAAAAGTAAGTATTGCTTTCCGTTCGAAATGTCATTAACCAGATAAATATATTGGGGTTGTTTAATACCAGTTCGCAAATTAATATATTCTCTCTGTTTGAATCCACGCAATAAAGTATGCACAAAGGGCGATGATTGTGGCAGAACTGAAGGATGCATAGGGGACCTGTGCATGGAATTAGACTGTTCCACTCACCATTGTGGTCCGAACGCGGCGTGTAAAATTGTTAAAAACGCTTTAACATGCCCATGTTCCGCTGGCTACAGACTGGATACCTCTATCATTCCGAACGTTTGCCGGAAGAGTAAGTATTACTTTCCGCTGGGATTGTCATTATAAAAATAAATATGATGCGGTTGATTAATACCAGTTCGCAAATTAATATATTGTCTTCATTTGAATCCTTGAAATGAAGTATGCACAAAGGGTGATGATTGTGGCAGAACTGAAGGATGCATAGGGGACCTGTGCATGGAATTAGACTGTTCCACTCACCATTGTGGTCCGAACGCGGCGTGTAAAATTGTTAAAAACGCTTTAACATGCCCATGTTCCGCTGGCTACAGACTGGATACCTCTATCATTCCGAACGTTTGCCGGAAGAGTAAGTATTACTTTCCGCTGGGATTGTCATTATAAAAATAAATATGATGCGGTTGATTAATACCAGTTCGCAAATTAATATATTGTCTTCATTTGAATCCTTGAAATGAAGTATGCACAAAGGGTGATGATTGTGGCAGAACTGAAGGATGCATAGGGGACCTGTGCATGGAATTAGACTGTTCCACTCACCATTGTGGTCCGAACGCGGCGTGTAAAATTGTTAAAAACGCTTTAACATGTCCATGTTTTACTGGCTACAGACTGGATACCTCTATCAATCCGAACGTTTGTAGGAAGAGTGAGTATGGCTTTCCGTTGGAGTAGTTATTATTTATATGAATAAAGATGTTGTGGTTGTTTAGTACCAGTTCCCAAATTAATATATTCTCTCTGTTTGAATCCACGCAATAAAGTATGCACAAAGGGTGATGATTGTGGCAGAACTGAAGGATGCATAGGGGCCCTGTGCATGGAATTAGACTGTTCCACTCACCATTGTGGTCCGAACGCGGCGTGTAAAATTGTTAAAAACGCTTTAACATGCCCATGTTCCACTGGCTACAGACTTGATACCTCAATCAAACCGAACGTTTGCAGGAAAAGTAAGTATTGCTTTCCGTTCGAAATGTCATCAACCAGATAAATATATTGGGGTTGTTTAATACCAGTTCGCAAATTAATATATTCTCTCTGTTTGAATCCACGCAATAAAGTATGCACAAAGGGCGATGATTGTGGCAGAACTGAAGGATGCATAGGGGACCTGTGCATGGAATTAGACTGTTCCACTCACCATTGTGGTCCGAACGCGGCGTGTAAAATTGTTAAAAACGCTTTAACATGTCCATGTTTTACTGGCTACAGACTGGATACCTCTATCAATCCGAACGTTTGTAGGAAGAGTGAGTATGGCTCCCCGTTGGAGTAGTTATTATTTATATGAATAAAGATGTTGTGGTTGTTTAGTACCAGTTCCCAAATTAATATATTCTCTCTGTTTGAATCCACGCAATAAAGTATGCACAAAGGGTGATGATTGTGGCAGAACTGAAGGATGCATAGGGGCCCTGTGCATGGAATTAGACTGTTCCACTCACCATTGTGGTCCGAACGCGGCGTGTAAAATTGTTAAAAACGCTTTAACATGCCCATGTTCCACTGGCTACAGACTTGATACCTCAATCAAACCGAACGTTTGCAGGAAAAGTAAGTATTGCTTTCCGTTCGAAATGTCATTAACCAGATAAATATATTGGGGTTGTTTAATACCAGTTCGCAAATTAATATATTCTCTCTGTTTGAATCCACGCAATAAAGTATGCACAAAGGGCGATGATTGTGGCAGAACTGAAGGATGCATAGGGGACCTGTGCATGGAATTAGACTGTTCCACTCACCATTGTGGTCCGAACGCGGCGTGTAAAATTGTTAAAAACGCTTTAACATGCCCATGTTCCACTGGCTACAGACTTGATACCTCAATCAAACCGAACGTTTGCAGGAAAAGTAAGTATTGCTTTCCGTTCGAAATGTCATTAACCAGATAAATATATTGTGGTTGTTCAATACCAGTTCGCAAATTAATGTATTGTCTTCATTTGAATCCTTGAAATGAAGTATGCACAAAGGGTGATGATTGTGGCAGAACTGAAGGATGCATAGGGGACCTGTGCATGGAATTAGACTGTTCCACTCACCATTGTGGTCCGAACGCGGCGTGTGAAATTGATAAAAACGCTTTAACATGCCCATGTTCCACTGGCTACAGACCTGATACCTCTATCAATCCGAACGTTTGTAGGAAAAGTAAGTATTGCTTTCCGTTCGAAATGTCATTTACCAGATAAATATATTGTGGTTGTTCAATACCAGTTCGCAAATTAATATATTCTCTCTGTTTGAATCCACGCAATAAAGTATGCACAGAGGGTGATGATTGTGGCAGAACTGAAGGATGCATAGGGGACCTGTGCATGGAATTAGACTGTTCCACTCACCATTGTGGTCCGAACGCGGCGTGTAAAATTGTTAAAAACGCTTTAACATGTCCATGTTTCACTGGCTACAGACTGGATACCTCTATCAATCCGAACGTTTGTAGGAAGAGTGAGTATGGCTTTCCGTTGGAGTAGTTATCATTCATATGAATAAAGATGTTGTGGTTGTTTAGTACCAGTTCGCAAATTAATATATTCTCTCTGTTTGAATCCTCGTAATGAAGTATGCACAAAGGGTGATGATTGTGGCAGAACTGAAGGATGCATAGGGGACCTGTGCATGGAATTAGACTGTTCCACTCACCATTGTGGTCCGAACGCGGCGTGTAAAATTGTTAAAAACGCTTTAACATGCCCATGTTCCGCTGGCTACAGACTGGATACCTCAATCAATCCGAACGTTTGCAGGAAAAGTGAGTATTGCTTTCCGTTCGAAATGTCATTAACCAGATAAATATATTGGGGTTGTTTAATACCAGTTCGCAAATTAATATATTCTCTCTGTTTGAATCCACGCAATAAAGTATGCACAAAGGGCGATGATTGTGGCAGAACTGAAGGATGCATAGGGGACCTGTGCATGGAATTAGACTGTTCCACTCACCATTGTGGTCCGAACGCGGCGTGTAAAATTGTTAAAAACGCTTTAACATGTCCATGTTTTACTGGCTACAGACTGGATACCTCTATCAATCCGAACGTTTGTAGGAAGAGTGAGTATGGCTTTCCGTTGGAGTAGTTATTATTTATATGAATAAAGATGTTGTGGTTGTTTAGTACCAGTTCGCAAATTAATATATTCTCTCTGTTTGAATCCACGCAATAAAGTATGCACAAAGGGTGATGATTGTGGCAGAACTGAAGGATGCATAGGGTCCCTGTGCATGGAATTAGACTGTTCCACTCACCATTGTGGTCCGAACGCGGCGTGTAAAATTGTTAAAAACGCTTTAACATGCCCATGTTCCACTGGCTACAGACTTGATACCTCAATCAAACCGAACGTTTGCAGGAAAAGTAAGTATTGCTTTCCGTTCGAAATGTCATTAACCAGATAAATATATTGTGGTTGTTCAATACCAGTTCGCAAATTAATGTATTGTCTTCATTTGAATCCTTGAAATGAAGTATGCACAAAGGGTGATGATTGTGGCAGAACTGAAGGATGCATAGGGGACCTGTGCATGGAATTAGACTGTTCCACTCACCATTGTGGTCCGAACGCGGCGTGTAAAATTGATAAAAACGCTTTAACATGCCCATGTTCCACTGGCTACAGACCTGATACCTCTATCAATCCGAACGTTTGTAGGAAAAGTAAGTATTGCTTTCCGTTCGAAATGTCATTTACCAGATAAATATATTGTGGTTGTTCAATACCAGTTCGCAAATTAATATATTCTCTCTGTTTGAATCCACGCAATAAAGTATGCACAGAGGGTGATGATTGTGGCAGAACTGAAGGATGCATAGGGGACCTGTGCATGGAATTAGACTGTTCCACTCACCATTGTGGTCCGAACGCGGCGTGTAAAATTGTTAAAAACGCTTTAACATGTCCATGTTTTACTGGCTACAGACTGGATACCTCTATCATTCCGAACGTTTGCCGGAAGAGTAAGTATTACTTTCCGCTGGGATTGTCATTATAAAAATAAATATGATGCGGTTGATTAATACCAGTTCGCAAATTAATATATTGTCTTCATTTGAATCCTTGAAATGAAGTATGCACAAAGGGCGATGATTGTGGCAGAACTGAAGGATGCATAGGGGACCTGTGCATGGAATTAGACTGTTCCACTCACCATTGTGGTCCGAACGCGGTGTGTAAAATTGTTAAAAACGCTTTAACATGTCCATGTTTCACTGGCTACAGACTTAATACTTCAACGACTTCGAACACTTGCATGAAAGGTAAGTGTAAATTACCCTAAAAGGAGGGTAATCCCTGGTGGAAATTACCATGTAGAAATCTGACTACAATGGTAATCTCCCCCGATCAATTCAAAATGATTAACGACCGACTACAGAAAAGTATGAAGAATAAGAACCAGATATTTCATACATGCAATACGATTTGTGCACCATGATATTGGCACATCACTTGATCAAAAAGTTCGGAAAGTAAAATCATCCATAGTTTGCATGCAGAGACTGGTTCTTCGATTTTCATTATCATATTGAACTGATGAGAATTACTGTAGACTTAATGAACGTAGAATTACTCCATAGAATCTGATCGTTTCATTCAAATGTTTCTAAACCAACACTACCACGCTTACTACAGTGACTGAGATATTCGACATCGGCATCTTCAAGTTCCAAACAAAGATCACCCAGGTATGTAGACAATGCAAAGTGACATCAGGAAATTTCATATTCGTTAAGAAATAATATACTAAATGTTCAATCAGGATGCCATTCGAGATGCGCATTCTATCATTTCGCCGCACTACTTCACGATGGCATATTTGTTGATGGCCATTTCCTCTGGTGGTGACATTAAACCTACAATTAGTGCTGGGTTTGGTCTAACAGCCGAGGACTTTAGTCTACTGCCCCATCCGTCGGGTACCATAGCTGATCGAATAACGTCTCTCGGAAAAACATTTATAGTATGTATAGTTGTTTATAAGCCCATAAATTAAGTAGTGATTAGTCATCCATTATCAACATGATGGTTAACACAATTTGCAGCCCAATAATAATATATATAATGGCTATAACACCAGAGTAAGTACGACCTGCAAAATTGATCCTGTTTTCGACAACGCAATCGATGTTTTACGATTGAAGAGGTTCGAACGAGGTAAATGTATACACTTCAAATTCAATCTGTCATAACAAGTATCCAGTTTTTACATTATTTATCAGTGTGTTCCCACTCATACATTATTGACTCAATTTTTTTAATGATAATTGGGGAAATAGGTACATCATGGGGTGATGGGGGTCCGATTATGGAATTTTTCTTCGTAATGAACTTCAACTTTCAATTGTCACAATTTTCTGTGCAATGTGTGGAAAACAGTGATGCAACGCGGATCAAATTATTCGCGAGAGCTCGAATAGGGCGAATCAACAGTCTTCAGGCAAAATTCATCGAGTTGCCATACACAGTATGTATGATCGAGATAGTGCTGAAATAATTCCTCGTCCACTAATGATCAATACATATACATTTCAGGGATCAGGTAAATCACTACATGACGTCAGCATAATCTTTATTTACCCTGAATCAAAGGGCAGAATCATAGACAGAATGGGCAGTAAATTTTCCAACTTGAAATACGCTGATTTTTCTACTTATTCGAACAGCACATTGTTGCTTCAAATACCTTCTGTTAATTTACACGAAAGTATTACGCCAAACATGAGCATCCCTATGAGCGTCTTCGACCACCTTTGTATTATTGATGGAACAACGAAATCCAACACCGTCAATTTTATCCAGCAAGGAAGTTTCAAAACGGATATCACAGGACTGGGCAAATGTGGGAAAGGTCTATAATCTCTCATATCATAAGTAGTATCAGTATCAGAATTCCATCCAAATACTTCATCTGTCATGAATATTGATGCAAATTATTTTTGTCCAGGTCATCCAAGACCTGCTATTACCCGATCATTGAAGAATTTTATAATTCTTCTGGTTTCAAATAAGTCCATTCTCACTGCTGTTATCTACGATTCAAAACCAAGTAAGTGAACATGATTCATGAAATTATCACACTAGTTGCTCGAATTTTTCTGCACAAAATCGTTTGCTATTATTCTCAATTATTAGGCAATATAATTCCGATATGAACTGTTTTTTCTCGCTGCAAATTTTTCCAGAGCCCCCTTCTGCCTTGTCCCGATCAAAATTGAAAAAAGGTATGTATTAGAATTATTTGATGAACTAATCCGCAAAGAAATATTAGTAGCACCAGTCATCATAATTGAGAAATAATTTTCATTCCCTTCTTATTGATACATCTTGTACGAATTCAATTTACTGACGATGCCAATGAATTTTACACTGCCAAAAAATTAATTATAAACAATATAAAAACAGACACTGTGGAAGAAACCTGGTTTGAAAGTGCAACACGGCTCCTCAAGGTAAAATTCTCAAATAAATTGCATACTGAAATTTGAACACACCATAACATCAACAGGCAAATAAAAAATAACGCCCATAATGAAATTTCAGAGTATCAAAAATGTAAGACCTGTTGCCTCCAATTATGCTGTCAATCCCACGGTAATCATGGCATTATCGATTCTGATGAATTACATTGAATCTAATTGTAAGAATGCAGGTTACGCTGATACTTTAATAGCGCTCTTGGACGTCAATAAGGTCAGGTTATTCACCTTAACATTTCATTCCAAATGCTTCTTATGTTAATAGTGATGAATGGGGTGTTCAATAATAGATCATTCAAATATTTTATTATATTCATAGGATCATGTAAGTGATTTTCACATACCATACGTAGACTCTCTCACAATTGATGCCATCGATGATGAATATCGTAAATGTGACTACGGAAAATTTGCGACAAATTTAGGACTTACAGTTACCGAAAAAAAAGGTAAAAACTTTTCAGTATAAATATTTTTTCGTTCATTCTTATTCATATAATCAAACAAAATTCTGTATTCATCATAGAGTCTCCATACATGATTGTGAGTTACGTCTCGCGATTCTTCCTGGAATTGACAGAATTTTCCAAAGCTTGTTCAATTGAATCCGATATATTCATCAAGGACAGTGGTTCTGAGACGAGAGTAGAATTCATGACAATATTAGGTGATTTCAACACTGGATATATAAAGAGCATTGGTGCTAAATTTGTCAGAATTCCTCATAACGTACGTATAAAAATGGAATTGTTGAAGACAATTATCAATGTGTATTCAATTATTGAATAATATTTTATTATTCTCTTCATCCCGAATGTTCAGCTTGATGATACAGAGATGATTATCGTGATACCATCTACTTCTGAAAAGAGTATATCTAAATTCGGAGACACCGTTTTATCTCATGTGACATACAATGATTTCATGAACACAGATAGAACTAAATTGAAGGCAGTATCTATACCGAGGATTATGTTGGAATATCAGATCAATGAGCCCAGCGTAATATATTTTATCATATTTATAATTTGATCTATTCTCTATCTCTTTTATGCATATTTTTCACACTGCTTAAATCTTTTCTCTTTGTAACAGGGACCAGCTTCGCCCAAATCTCTGTTAACAACGACAACTTATATTGATCTACACATGACTGATAAATCTAAGGCTTCATGCAAAATCACGAAAGAATCCATGCCTTCTGAACTATTGAAATTGAATCGTCCTTACATTCTGTTTATTATATGGAGGAAAATTATTATGGGCTTTGGGATAATGAACGAAATATAGAAAATTTCACATTGTATTTATGCGAAGATTAATATAAAGTAGGTTTCTTGTTATAATTCCACTTTATAGTTCAATTATTTTCATTACACATTTTCTTATGTTACACCATCGATATGAAATTATATTCGAATTAAGCACATTTGAGTATCCACAAGTTTTATCCATTCGTGAATGATCATTTAACTATAACATTATGTTTACAAATTGAATCATGAATGATATTTATATATGTAAATATTTGTAAACTAAAATATTTGTAGTTCTAGAATATTTTTCACAACTTGATAAAAATAATATGAATAAACTTATTTTAAAGATTCATGAATTGTTTCTCGTCGTTTTCCAATTATATTTTTCATGTACTCAATTCAAAGATCGTTTTATTTTCATTGTTATGCTGCAATTTGTAATAAACAACAACTCAATGGCATTTTGGTGAATGGTATTATTACGATTGGTTTTTTACAGTAAAAATCTGCAATAAAAATAAAATTGTCAATTAAATATAGCGTACAACTGTATCGACAGAGTAAAGTATAAATATATCGATTTATCGAGAATCTGCAAAATCGTCGGTGAGGGAGTGAGTGGGAGATAAAAAAAGAGAAAGGAGAGAGAGAATGTCGATGTCAGACGAGTAGTGTTGGCGCGCACGAGCATTAACGAATATATCCGAACTGTGCGTTCGGCTCAGAGCCGGTTGTGACTCGCACAGCACACACAACCCAACATTCGCCAGATGCTCAAGAACTCGAAGCGCACTGTGAGTTTAGTGTCGCGTCAGTCGTCAACGGAGTTGGTCAGTGGTTTGTCTTATCGAATCGAATACCAGGGCCAAACGTTTTTCTCTAACTACTACTGCTACTACTACATCAAAATTATCATAGCCTCACTCTACCTTTAACAAAGGAGAGAATTAATAAATAAATAATTAATCAGAAACATGAGTAAAATTCAAACATCTGTACAATATATTATCAATAATTTCTATATGAAAATATGAATGTCATCCACTATAGCAACGATTTAAAGTCTACGTGAGTTTAAATAGAGTATCGTGTTTTCAATATTGTTCTATTGATAAAACCAGTGCAAGTTTTAATAACACGAGAAAATAAAGTGTCGCATTTTTTGTTTATTCTTCATTTTTTTATTTTTTTCATCATTTTATTATCTTTCATTCGCACGGATGGTGGACACCGTGGCGTTCCCTTCGTGGTGTAATTCAACACCGACCTTCATCATTTGGAATAATATCAACAGGAGATTTGGTGAGTTAACATCAAACTTAATTCATTCTTATTTTATATTTTAGGCTTTGTATTTTATAAAACATGTTTACAAGATTTAATTCAATTTAACTTTTCATATATATATATATATTTGTATTCTGATTGATAAAAATTTTGTGTTAAATTACAAATTTCTCAACTCATCGCTACAGATATTATTTCAATTTTTTATCACAAAATTGTCGATAAATCTCTACGAATATTTAACTCCAATCAATTTCGACTACAATCATAAAATGTACGATTGATCGTGATAATTAAAAACAAAAAAAAAGAAGAAATTCCACAACAAAAAGTCGATATCGATTGTTATACTTTGAATATCATTATCAAATTTACGATATTTCATCCAACCACATAATTTTTTTCTTCAAATCACAACGTATCAATATCATCCACCAATCACTGTCGTTTCTGCCTCCATTTTCATTCCCCTACACATCTTTATATCATCATGATGAATCAAAATAAATAAATATAAATATTTTGAAATGATTTTGTATCGTGTACGGGAATGGTAGAGCGAGAGAGTAGGATAAAGGTTGGTTTGGATTCGTCGTTGTTGTAAACTCGTTCCAATAGGACTCGGGCGTAAGAGAGAGCGGCGGGAAAGAAGGCACCGGTTTCCCGAGAATTCACTGACCGCCATTCTTGAAAAAAGCTTCGAGTCTAGTTTTTTATTATTATGCGGTGTACCGAGAGAGAGAAAGAGAGATTCATATATAAGAACATACACATATATACATAGACTACATATAGATATATATGGTATATAGATAATAAGAAAGAAAGAGAGATAGGTAGAGATAAAAAGACGAGGGTGAGTTGTAAGTCGCAACACACATCGTGTGGATTCACTCTTTTACTTCACAAGTAGGTATACATATAAGAATCGGGCCTTCGGGTGAGATTCTCCGGATGGTTTACGTACTTTTGACATTCGAGACGGTGGTTCAAGGACGGTAGACGTGCGAGGTCCGTGACTTTATACAACACACAACGTTCGATATATAACCAACATGAGAAATGGTGGTGGTGAGCAACCACGGGAACGCAACTATTCGCGGTCGTTGCTCTAAAATGCAAAACGCTTGACCTTCAGCTCTTACTACAACTCTATACACATATATAAATTTATATATATATATATAAATGTACTTATATGAAGAGTAAATAGGTATGGGTATGGGTTTGAGTGGTGTAATTTAAACATGTGGGTATAGATATGTGTGTTTAACATTATTTTTATGGTCTCTTCCGGTCGGGTGTGTGCTATCATGTTTTGTGGATTATCAAGAGAGTTTTGCGATTTTATTGAGTAATGAATGAGGAAGATTTGGGGGTGAATGTGAGTTGAAGTGATGTCGTAAGTTGGATTTGAATGGGGGTATTTTATTTCACGATTTTTTGATTTGGAAATTGAATGTTTAGGAGAAAAACAAGGTGGAAATTGAAAAATAGTGAGGGTTATATGTTTTATTGTATTCATTTTGAATTATTTATCACTGAGCATTGATGAGTTATTTTGCTATGTGGGTTTGAATATCAGTAAAAATTTTGGGAATTGATTGGCTTCCGTTTGATTATTTTTATTCATCTTGTTTGAAATTGTATAAGTGGAATGTTGAAATTTGAAAAAATTATGTCACACTGTATCGAAGGTTGTTGTGCCTGAACAGCTGGTGTATATCTGATTCTAC
Organism: Zele albiditarsus; assembly: GCA_958496275.1. Classification (NCBI taxonomy): domain Eukaryota; kingdom Metazoa; phylum Arthropoda; class Insecta; order Hymenoptera; family Braconidae; genus Zele; species Zele albiditarsus. Next base: position 4,720,606 of record OY292416.1, read on the forward strand.
CCACTTGGTTAGTTTAAAATGACAAAACGAAATTTTATTAATGAATTTTAACATATTGGCTCATGATGTTTATTTTACTTTTTCTCGTTCACAGTTTATACAGAAATAATTCTCGAAGTTTTTCATTTTCTTGTTCTCAATATCGTGAACTATTTCAATTTTTTATTACAATAAAAATGCAAAACAAGAAACCGAAACGAATTAATGTGCATAAATAATTAAATCAATATATATTGTGCATTAATAATTCCGGAAATCATCCTCGATATTTAATTAATCAAATAATAAATCCTATTCCAAAAGTGTTTCTTCTCTATTATCATGTGAAAAAGTGATGGAAATAATATGAAATAATATTTTTTGGATATTTTATTATAACAAACTAAATTGAGGTGAAAGAAAAAAAAAAAAAATGAGAAACAAAATTGAAGGATAATTCACGAGAAAGTTTGTGTTACGTTATTCCCTCACGTTTTTACCTTTATTATTTCATTATTCGTCTTTTTTTTTTCTTTTTTTTTTATTCTTATTTTTGTTTATGTCCTGACACGATAATTGGCACATCGATTAGAATTATTGGGTCAGCATTTTTCTCGCAGATTGGAATATAACACGTTATACACACACGCGATGCTTTTAATAGTGCAAACGAAAGGTAGTCGTTTAATCTAGCCTTTTACCGCTATACTGTTGTAAATATATATATATATATATTTTTTTTTATTCCTCTATCTTTTTAATCCTATTTCTTCACCGACAATTAATACGCCCGTTGACACAGTCGACTTATTCCCAACGAGCCGCGCACTCGACTTGCCGATCAATCTCCTCACACAAATTGCAATGTAATTTATGTGTATATGTATATGTATTCATTACAGATGGTTTGATTTTGATTGTTATCAATCATTGGAGTGGTGAATATGTCAATCATTGAAGTATAAAAAATTTTTTTTTGCATCAAATATGATAGGTAATAAATATTTTTGTCTTTTGTTTACGATTTATTTATTATGAGTATTTTTATTTTCTTATTTGTATTTTTTTTTACTTTCGGTTAGATTTCTTTATTTTCATTATTTTTTTTTCTTTCGCTTCCTTTTTCTTCCGCTTTGTTATTGCTGTTGCAATTGCTTCGTTGTATATGATGTTTTGACCCTTTGTATCGGGTATATATACGTGTACAACGAAGTGGTAGAACAAGAAGAAGCCTCTCTCATGGTAATATAATTACGGTAATTGTGAGTTATCATTATTACACTCCTATACAATGTATGATACGTGATGGAGTCGAAGAAGGAAAATGAACACGTATATATATATATATATATATATATTTTCTATTTTATTTCATTTTTCCTCTTGTATTCTTGGTTTCTCACTGCACCATCTTTGCCTCTGTCTGTCTTCTACTTATATCTTCAGTGTAGTTTTCTATTTTTTTCTTTTTCAATATTGCGAGGAGGTGAAGAACAAAAGTATACATTCCTAAAATGATAAAGTTTTCACAGAGGGCCATAGAGAAAAAAAAAGAAAAGAGTATCATATTCACAGTGTTGATTTTTTTCGTGACTGAAATTAAAAAGAATTGATAGTTGAAATGAAAATAGCAAAATTATGAATTTAGACAACCTCGATTTTGATCAAATAACTGATTATCATTCAGTGATGATTCACATTGTTATTTTATTTATTTTTTTTTTTTTCTCTTTTTTCTTTCTTTATAATTAAATTTCTCGACCTTGCTCTCTCCTATTTGGAAAACAATGCGCGCTCTACCATAATTAACGAGTTCACAACGGATGAGATGGAAAGAGTGACAGAGATATATAGTAGTTTCACAATTTAATTGTGACACAATGAAATTGAATGAGAATTGTCACGTGTGCTCGATTGACCGTGACTGTGACACGGTGACCGGTTAAAAAAAATATATATTATTCTATATTGTTTCACCTACAAAGCAACTAGTGAGACGAACAGTAACAGAAATATGTTGTCTTCATGTTTAAATTCCACAAATAGAAAAGAAATATCACAATTGAATATCTATTTTCAAAATTATAATGAAAAATGTGGGTAATGTTTCCGGGATTAGTCTTCAGGTTGGACAAATTTGCCATCAACTAAATCCACCGCTATATTTACGTTATATTTCAATAGACATTAGTTTATTTTTAATTATTTTTGTACCATCCAAGTAAAAAGTCCTGGACAAAAAGCAGTAGTGAAACTTGAAGACACTTCAAATGTTTTATTGTTTTTTTTTTATTTTCCAACTATTTTTATCGATTTTCTCACATCAATATTGTTATCGAACACATTTGTCCATGAGAGTGCATTGAAATATGACAACAACATAGAAAGGAAGCAATTTTTTTTCTTTTTCTTAGATATTTTATTCTTCATCGTGAGACCAAGGTTATATCATTGCATCAAATGATAGTTCATCTGTCAAATGCACCAATCAATATCGTATACATACATATCTATGTGTATATATATGGGTAGTTCATATACATGTGCATAGGTATTAGGTATAATAATAATCGTAGCCGTTAAATATTCATGGGTATCGAGACTCTTTTGCAATTGCCCTGAAGACAAAATTGTGATTCGCGTGTAATAATACCGTCGATTCCACTTCTACGAAGGCGTCTCGAGGTCAAATTGAAATCAAGTGGAGAAAAACTGTGAGAAATTATATTGAACTGGAGAAGAATAAAAAAAAAAAAAAAGAAAAAAATAACTGAAGGGAAGAAATAATAGACGAAATAAATGATACAGAGACAGTTGAAAGAAAAAAGGAAAAATGAAGAAGAAAATGTAGCAATGAGAGCATGAATTTTTTTTATTTATATGAAGGTTGTTTTTTGTTTTATTTATTCATTTTCTGTTTTTGTTTATTGTGAATGAAATGGGGATAACGGATGGTATCCTTATACCTCATACGATTAATAATCGAGTGGTTACCACTCGTGCGTCTTTATCTCAGTGTGTTCGATGGTGGTCTGAACACAAGAACGATATAAGCTTCTTGGGTCTTAACTAACTGACCGAAGTGATTGAGCATCAGCGTGGGTATTAATTTTATATGATGTGAGCGAGATGTTGTTGTTATATTTTTTTCCTCGAATGTGCCCGTGTATTTTGATTTAGTTCAAGTATTCATCAAATGTATGCACATATTTATTTCAGGGAAACACATTGTGATTTTTATTTAGGTAATGTAGGGTGAAATTTTTGATAGAAAAATTTGTTATGTTGATACAATGCTGGTAGTATTTGTGAATATTGTTCCGTCATTGAGAAAATGTTTACATTGTCCAGATAGGAAAAAAATTAGATGCGAAACGAAAAGACACAGCCGTTTAATTTCATTTGAAAATTAATATTTATTCTATCTTATCGAGAAATGCTATTTCTTAACGTATAGTGTAGCATCGTTATATATGAGTAAATTATTATCTCAGTATATACTTGATCTTCATGCATCCATACATCAATTTACAAATACACTATATACAACATGGTGTAACAAGAATGAAAGAAAAAATTAAATACTAATGACAACAATAATTATCATTTTTATTACGACAAATTCTGCAAATAAATTTTATTGTTTTCTGTTTTATCCACTTTTCTCCTTAAACAGCAGTAAATATACGTGGATATATACAATATATTTATTTATTTTTCAACTTTATACTTTTGCCCTTGCTGTAACAATTACAATACATTTTTTGTTTTTTACCATATTTCTTTTCATTATCTCCCTTCGAGACGTCATTAACCCTGAAAAATAAGTTTTACACTCATTCATTGTGTTTATCTTGTTGTGTTTCTTTTGTTGTTGATGTTGCAATTTTGAAATAATAATTTTAGAACACCTCTAAAAACTATTTTTGTTCGCTTATCCCTGCTCACTTGTTCACTCTCACCTTCGACATTTATTCTTTTCTCTTTCATTCATTTTTTTCTTTTTTTTCGTCGTATCCACCATCTCATTTTACCATACAATATATTTTCATGTGTTGAAACGCTTGCTTACACCATTTGTGGATGTTTTTATGTTTTGTGGAAAATAGTTTCTACAATTTTAACTTTTAAAGTTGTATACAATTGCTCTTATGATGGCCGTTTGTAATGTCCAAGTTGAGTTTGCAGTTTCAACTGAACTAAAAGAGTGAAAGAAGAGTAGAATAGAGCGAATGGGAAAAAGAGATAAATAAAAAGTTGTTGAAGACGAGTGGGACAAAGGGGGGTGGTGGTTGGTGGTGGTTGAGAAAGAAGAAGTGAGTGAGACAATTGTGTTCTTTGTGGCTTTGTGCATGCATGAATTTTATGCGCCCCTTTCGCGTTATTATTCTCAATGCGTGTTTATATACAATGGTGGTAGAAGAGAGACAAGAAGTTTTAACTCTGTTTCTCTTCTTCATTCTCCTCCATTTGGATATAATGCATATGTGTTTATATGTTTATGCATATGTATAGAAGAAGACGTTGGAACAGGTGCATAGAGACATTTCAAATGTATTTGGCTTTAAAAAATAAAAAGATGTGTTTACATATGTATGAAAGTTTCATGTGTAAGGAATATATTGTCTTGTTTTTTTTCTTTTTTCTGTCAAGTTGATGAAATGTGTTGGTTGGATGAAGACGAATTTTAGATTGAGGGTGGATTTGTATTTTTAATGATAGGTTGATGCGGTATACAAAGGTGATTTTGAGATGGAGGGAATTTTTGTCGTGTTATGGAAAAGAATATGGAACTCTGAGACAGGACTCGCTTTTTTTCTTTTTTTTTTCAACTCTTTTTGATATACATTTCAACAATATATCAATACACTTTCTTCTACAATAGCTTTTCGATTTGAATACAAAACGGACAAAAATATTAGCATTCCTATTTTATTATCTTCAATTTTTGTTATTCAAAATAACTAAATTTATTCTGCCTATCCATTGTCTCATCTCTTATACACGATGTATAAATAAAAGAAGAAATATTAACGATCGATGTCTATAAATCCATGAAAAAAAAAAAAAGAATTGATAAAATGAATACTGCAGATTTACAATAAATCATTTAAATCCTTCAGCCATGAAGTTGTATATAAAATAATTTTATATACAGTGTGATTGAAGAAAGAAACGGAGACACAAAGATGCTCTAACAAATTGTATAAAGCATTATATTACTAATATGTGTTTATATGTGATGTGGTAAGAACTACATAGAAAGCCCCAATGGGGATGGCAAATAGCCTACGATGACCGTGCGCGATAACATTCAGACACGCAATAACTGGGTCGTTGTGCTGCGTTGAATACTCTCTGAAAGTCCAGTTATCGATTAATACTCTTCGTCTCTTCATACCAATTTTTTATCTCAATAAATATTCATATAAATAAACCAACCCATTGAACATCCCATTTGCAAATCAATCCGAAAAAAGAATAAAAACAAAATCAAAAGTAAAAGAAATAAGAAATACACAAAGTGATTTAATTCAATCAAACAGAAATGCCATTGTATGAAAAAAAAAACAAAAACAAAATATATTATCCAGTAGCCTAACTTATTTATTGTATCTCTCAAAATTATTTTTATATTCCAACTTTTATTTTTCTCTTTTTCTCTTTCGACATCACTGAACTGCGAACAGACAAGTTAAATAACTCAACCATATCCAGCAATAAATTTTCAAAGTCGAGAGAGAGTGAAAAATAGGAGAAAATAAAAAGAAATAAAAATAGAATAAATAAATAAAGATAGAAATGTTTGAAATCGAATTTAAAATTATTCAAGGGAATGATTTGAAACGGGTGGTGTGCACAAAAGAGAGAAGGAGGGAAAAGAAAAAATAAATAAATAAAACGCATTTAGAACAATAAAAATTCCACACTCGCAGATCGTTCTTTTGATCTCAATAAATTCTTCTTCAAATCATTTCTCGGAAATAAATTTTAGCTCAGATATATATTACTCTTGATTTTTATATACATATATAGTTATATTTTAAAATTCTTTGTCGGTAGAGAGAGGGCATTTTGTTGCCGCGCTCATATGAACCGGCAGTGAATGAAGGCGCGCGTGCGCGTCAAGCGGAAGTAGGTTATGCTCTCGGTTGTGCTCTGTGTGCAACGTTGCGTCATGAAAAAGAAAAAAAGAAATGAAAGAGAAGAGAGAAATAAAAAAGATAAATAAATAAAATGTTGGCACACTGGAGTGTCTTACCGCCTCGTGCACAAATACTTTTGCCTGCCAAGAGTATATAAGTTGTAACAAGACTCACTCTGTGTTTTAGAGTGAAACTGTGCAGTACATAAATATATTTGTATACATGTATATGAAAATCTCTTTGGCTTGTGTCTCTTGGTATTCATCTACTTTACATGTTAGCAAGGCCTAGTTAGGGCTCTACTATACTCTACGTAGTCCTCCATTTACTTCGATACACTCCACGACGACCAACCATGGAGAAAGTAGTTAGAGACACGCGGTCTGCTGTTTCCGCTCTGCTAAATTCAAGGTTAACATCATTGTCGTTGTTCACTAACACTTGTTAAATTTTTTTATTGCTTTTCTTTCTTCCAGTTCCCCCCCCCCCCCCCCCCCCCCCCCCAATTCATCTTTTGAATTTGTTCGTCAAACGTAAGACGAAAATAATTTTGATAATTAATCAAAATAAAAACTGAAAGTGAAAGATAAGAGATTTATTTATTTGGTCTGTTTTCTTTTTTTTTTTTTTTTTTTCATAATTTTTTTATTTCTATTTGGAAGATGATAATGTGAATCAATTTGTGGTTATTTAACGCGTAATCGCATGAATTTTATGAATCACTCAAGAATATTTGGAAAAAAAATTTTTTCGAGAATGTTATGGACAATTGAAGTTGAGTTGAATTTTTGATGATTGATGAAAGTGTGATTTTCAATTTTTTTTTTTTCTCTGTCGATAATTTTATTTTTACATTCAGTTGGGATTGGTATTATATTTTATATTATTGAATTTATATCTGTACTATCCACTCCATATGAACGTTCATATGTACTTTCCAACTGTGCATTATTCGTATTACCAAATAATGAAAAGAACAAAATAAAATTGAACAGTAGTTGAACAGGCGTCGATTGATCGATTTCGCACGCGTTTGTAACACCCGGTAGCTGGAGCGATAGGAATTCAACAATTGACTTTGTGTAGGCGACAGTGAAAGCAGCATTACTCAATACAAATACATATACATACAATGTGTGACCCTCGTTGTTATAAATATAACTAGCCAACCAACTCAACCAACCAATAAACAAAGTTCGCTGTGTTATAACTGAGGCGCTAAAAAACCCCATCGACAATTATTTGCCATGAATTTCAAGAGAAAGCGTCTGCTCGGTTAAATTTATTGTCGACATCGTAGGAAGAACAGAGAATAAAACGAAAAGAAAAGTAGGGGGAGCGAGAATATGAAATAAAATTCCAGCGTCTTCTTTTACGGATCGACCTTTTCAGAGGGCTTTGAAACAAAAAAGAAAAGGACGAGTTATAGATAGGGAATGGAAGAACGAATAAGATGTGATATTGTAGACTGTATTATGTATAGAGAAAAAGCAAAGGAAAGGAGACATGTCACGCCTCGTTGAAGGGAAGGATCCGGAATCTCGGATGACATGTTTGTCCAAGGTTCAACCGCCCGGACGTTCGAGGTCGTCGTCAATTCTTTCAATGATTATTATTCTATTTTTCTTTATTCTTTTGTTTATTATACCAGAAATGGTATTCTGTTGAGGGGGAACGTGATGGGTGATGACAAAAAAAAATTGTCATTCATAAATATCGATAACATTTTCATAACTAAAATAATAATCTTTCAGTATTTCATATCAGAATTATGTGAATATGACCAGCTAAAAAAATCAATTTTTATACTGTGAAAAAAAAAATTGCCATTGCTGATGAATTATTTTTATTTTAGTACTGACTCTAGTGAATTTTAAGTCAAATCGAGAGAAACTTGTTTGAGTTCAATCGAGTTATTAGTATCCAAGTTATTTAATCAGCGACGTCAGAAAACAAACTTTAAAAAAATAAACACCCTCAAAATTTTCGTCTGAACTACAAACCCCCATCACTTCTACGTTTGCTATCTTTCAAAATAAATTCTAGTCCGCGTGTATTGCGAAACAGCCATACAAAAATAATATACAAGAAGAAAAAGTTCATTTCGATTTTGTTTACATCCAAATATAATAATACTCTCTTTATAAACATGAATAACGAAAACAAATAAATAATAATATTTACACGTTTATTAATATCAGAATTTGATTCATTCAATAATTATTGTGCCAGTTGTCATATATACTATGATATACTATGAAAAAGTGAACCATTGAGGGATAAAAAAAAGAATTGATGGACATTGAGAGAGACGATACAACGGACCTTTTCGCTCTAGTTACGAAATCACCAACCAAGCAAACGGCACACCATCGATCGTTCAATCGATCGATATTTGTTAGGTTGTTGTTCGCTCTTGTTTATATATATATATATATATATATATGTATAAGTGACTCATGGATATGGCACGACGTCCGTTGTCCTGTCCAAGTCGGCCGACTGCTCGGTTGATCGGGAATAGAAAAAATAAAAGGGGGAAAAAGAGAAAAAATTAAATTATCCAGGTCGAACCGATATATTCTGTTCATTCATTCAATAATTCTTCAGTTTATTTTTTTTTTTTATTCCTTCACTCTCTTATTTATTCTCACAAACCAGTAGTAATCATTCTCACGTAAAAACAGTAGTAAAAAATAATTAAATAATCATTGAAATTCAATAAATTCCGTTTTTAACTTTGTCTTTTGAAAAATTGAATAACGTGGATTAATTTTTCTACGGTTAAATAATCCAACATGGCGACAATTAATCAATCAATTTATCGTGAAAATTTAATTGAAATCGCAAAATTAATCCAAACATAATACAAAACCCAATTTCTTTTACCCTATATAGTTCCATTTATTAAAACTCAAACATCTTTGAAGTTAGAGAATCCTCACTATTCATAAATAAAAATAATTCCAACATATTTATTACCATAATCACAATTTTTATTCATTCCCCTACCTGCAACTTAATTATTAATAATAATAATATTAATAATAATGGGGAAAAAGTATTTGCATTGATTGTGTAGATATGATTGACGCGCATGCCAGGAGCAATCGATTCATCTATAAATCGATCAATGTCCATTAGATAGAGAATGGATGAGAGACGAATGATGTAAAAGAGAAGGATGTGTGAGAGGTAAAGAGTGATTAGGGAGAGGCAGAAGGGGAGGATATATTGAGCTTCTTCAACGAGGTTTGAGATAGAGTATATGAGATTTGTATAGTTGAATAAGTATTATATGCGAGATGTGTAGTGAGCGTGAATATCATATCGCAACGTTGAAATTGACTGGATGCATGAGTAATTTGTTTCGTCGTGTTTATTTCTCTCTTTCTCTCTCCATCTCTCTCTCTTTCACACACACACACACACACTATACGTAGCATTTTCTCTTTCTCTATTGCTCGTTTGGTTAATATACAACTGGGAGTATGATCGCGCTGACGAGCAGAAATGCGCGCGAGCCACTTGATATAACTATTACTGTTGTGTTTGTAAAACGTGTATTGAATTGTGAATTCAAGTCTTGGAATTATCACACTGTTATATATTTGTTTATTGAATTATTGTTGAAATTTATTTATTTATTTATGTAAATCATTTTGGTATTGTGTGGTATTATTTTTTGGAATAGTGATAATTATTAAGTTTATGTATAATTTATTGTGGTTAGATATATGAGTGAATTTATATTGGGAATGTGGCAATGTTTTAGTAGACATTATGATAAAAATAATTGTATAGTGTATAGTTTATTCTTATTGTTTTTGTATAACAGAAAAAAAAATTTACAGAATTAATATTACTGGATGAAAATAATTGGGAAAGGTTGAAATAGATTTTGTTAAATGAACAATAAATGTCTAATGTTAAATAATGTTTGGGAGAATATATTTATTATTTTAGGGGAAAATTATAACATTGATAAACTGATGTGATAATACTGTATCAAAATTAGTATTTTTTTTAATTAAATCGATCATTATTGATCATTAACTAGTTAATTGTGACAAAAAAATGTGATTGAAGTGCTGAACGTTTCTGATTCAATGACAATCAGTGTTTAAATATTTTTTATTTATTTATTTATTTTTTTTTTTTACTATTTTACATTATTATTTCTTTAATGGTGTGACAATTCTTCTCCTTCTTCTTCTATATTCCTCGTTCTAACACATACTCTTAATATTCTGTATGTATTTCTCTCTCTCTCTCCACGACAACATGGATCTTTTGGTCCTGGTGAGCTATAACCCGCAATCGTGCCGCTGACGGTCGCCCCATGTATGGCAGCTTGTTTTATATGCTGCCCCTGTGCACATTGTGCATTGCCATGTACACAATATTCTTTCTCGCTTTCGTAGTACTATTCCAAGTTGCTTTCGTCTCCGTTTTACCTTTAGCTATAAAACGCACGATTGTAGTGTGTGCTGCTCAATGCAAAAGCTTTTAACTAAAAACATATATTAAATATAAATAGAAATAAAAAACGAAAAAAAAAAAAGAAAGGATAAAAATGGATTTTATTTTTCATTCCTAAAATTGCACAAAGAACGATTTAAATTACTGTTATTTAATGTATATGAATTTATGAATAAATGGCAAAGGTTATGTTAAGCTTCAACTTTAAATTATAAATCGAATTTTATATTAACTGTAGTTAAGAAATGTTTTTTTTTTATTTTTTTTCATAATCTTCCTGCAGACAGAAGTATGTTTATATGAATAGCACTTATTTAGGAAAAAATTTTATCATTACTGTGAATTAATAAATATAACATTTGAGTTTTTATTTATTTTCTAATATACATTTGTACTTTTGTGCTTCAATTCCTTTAATGAACAATATTTCAATTAAATATCCACTATTTTGTAAAATAATTATGGTGTTTTTTATTCTTTTTAATTAGTACATCGAACACATTTCAAGAGATGTTTAGGACAATACGACAATAAAATTCCTTGAAATAGAACAAAGACACTGGGTACATCATCGACTGTACACATTTGCCCTACCCCTAACCATATGCACAGAAAAAAAAAAAAACCTCCCCAAACAAATCCATAACCACAAACTCAATCAACATTGATCTCTCGATCAAGCACGCGCTCCTTGTCCAAATCATCATCATCATCATCATCATCATCATCATCATTCCAATAATAAAATAATATATATAAATAAACAAATTCAAATGTATCTTTGTACGCTATGATACATAATGGCATTCCACCACTATAAACCATCTCCATCTCCTTATTTCTTTTTTTCTATTCCATCACACAACCTTAACATCATACCATTGGTCATCACGTCGTCTCTCCTTTATTCGGCGAGTTCTCTTCGTCCGCTTGTTTTCGCTACTTCGCTCCACAGCGCACTATAACCGACAACACGCGTGCGCTGTCGCTGTTTGCTGCTGATGCTGTTTCTGCTGCTTCTGCACATACACACACCCTGACCTTACTCGCCATATGGGGGGGGGGGGGGGGCTTTTCCTTGATTGCTTTCTGCTTTTTGCACGGTGTTAACGTACCCGCGCGCGCGCGCGTTATATTCGCACAACACATATTTATATATATATATATAGACATATGATTCGCATCATCTTTCTCTCTGTATATCGTGTGCGTGCTACGGGCGTGTCCCATTACGATGTCGTTTCCGTGTGCACGCGTACCCTAATGGAGACGCTAAGTAGATTAGACGGATGATTGCACGTTTGTTTATTTTATTTTTATTTATATATATATATATATATGTATATATATTTATTTATTTATTTATTCTATTATTTTTTCTTTTGGGGTATTACTTCTTCTTGTAGTTTGTAAGGTTCAATCCTGCTGTGAATTTTATCTTGAATTATGTTGTGATTACTTGGTTGGATCATGAATATTTATTTGTGTGTGTGTGTGTGTGTGTGTATATATATATATATTATGAGCGTGAGAGGATTTGTTGTGTGGATCATTACGTATTTTTTATCGCATTATTTCATGGAAGAAATATAATCATTATTACTTTATTCAGATCAACTTTTCATCGTAGTTATGATAAAGACTCTATTGTTTTTTTTTTTTCGTTTTTCATGTGTTTGATTTATTTAATGATATATATATATGTGGATATATGTATGCTTGATATAGGAGAGTTTATTTGTGGGGTTTTTGAATGGTGGATGTTAATTTAGATGAGAGTTAACCTTTGGTGAGATACATGTTTTTTTTATTCATTATTGGGAATTATAATATTAATTGGAAAATCGAAAGAACAAGTGACACGATGGGTAATATGATATTTTTGGGATATTACATAATGGCTAGTTCCAACATTAACTGAGACAATGTTGATTAATCTGGTGAAACAGCATTCCTCGTCGGATTATTAGTTTTTGAGATATGGTACTCGCCGTTTTGAAAATTGTATGTGGGGGAAAAAAAAAAAGGGGGATGGAAGATTATTGCATTATGATTGGGTTTTATCAATTGGTATAAGTTCTTTTCTTATTCACCCAATGTCACAATTTCTTGAGAATTATGGAAATATTAAGACATGTATGCCAAGTGAGGTGGAAGGAATTTTTTTTTTTTTTTTATTAAGATCGTCTGACCAATATTCAGTAGAAATTTAACTAAACAAAAATTAGCGCCAATAAGAATTGAAAGTCATTTATTAAAATAGTCATTAATATCTTATTGATGATTTTAATTTAATAAATAGCTTTCTAGTTTTTCAATTCATATTGAAAAAAAATCATGTTACTGAGATTAATGTTTACGATAAATGAATATATAATCTGGGATTAATGGAAAGGAGGAAAAAAAAATAATTATGAAATGAAGATTAATTACATTGAATGACATGAGAGCTAATAATTCATGAATGTGGAATTATTTTTTTACCGAACTCTTATCCACTATATTTATTCATCATTAATATACCCACGAGAACACTGAAAAGTTTCATCTTTCATTAATCCCATACAAAAATCTCTCAAACATTTTTTATAAAATAATTTTTCCTCTATTTTTTTCAAAAAATTTCTGTGCCACAAAAATTATTATCTAACATTTGGAATACATCTCTGTATAATAGAAATTTCTGTAACAATTAAACATTGACAGTGAGAGTAACGGTGGAGAGGAAAAAAAATAAATAAAAACAATTTAGTTCTATTAAAGATTAATTAATATCAAACAATTATGAAGGTTAAAGGGATAAACAAAAATGTCATCTTGTTTTTCTGACAACTTTTATTTTTATATATATTTTATACACAACTATCCCAATGTCCCATAGAATTAATGTGATTTATTGATTCAAATTTATGATAATATTGTGACTCATCAGAGTATGAGAAAAAAAAAAAAACCAACAAATAATAAACTGAAAATACGAGAAAAATAGTTGGGTTAATCGATTGAGGATTTTGAACGTGTCTATGCAATTTTTTTCCTCGCGATGGATCTTTGAGGACTACATATATATATATATTTACACCAGGAAATAATTATCTATATTGAACTTGATCAATGACCATCATTTGTCAGTAAATTTATGGTAAAAAAAAAAATTGGACGATAATAATCTCATCGATATGAGTATAATAATATATATAAAAGTAATAAATAAAAACATTATTAGTGGGAATATAAATATATTATTTTTTTTTTTCAAATTTTTTGTTCAATTATTTTATTTTCTTAATTAGTGTAAAGATAGATTGACGGTAGATTAGTATTTTATGATTGTATAGATAAGATTAAAATGAAGAGTGATTAATGTCTAAAGATGTCATGACCTCGATTATAAAAACGAAGAAAATAAAAAAAAATAAACGGAATAATGATGGTAACATAATTTTTACCTTGAAAGTTAAATATTCCGTAAAATTTGTTTGTTTTTTTTCTTTTTTTCGCTCTCTCTCCCTCTCTCTCTCTCTCTCTCTTCCTCTCACTTTTTCGTTTGCTTTGTATTTTAATTGTTAATTGTGTTTAAATGAGAGTCGACGAAGTTTCACTTTAATCCACTGGCGTTATTCAAGTGTCCAATATTATAAGTATTCTTTACATTATTGTTATTCATTTATTTTTCTGTTGCTCTATTAAAATTTTTTAATTATTTAATTGTTGATAAACTATTTGAGAATCTTTGTCTCCATTAGAAAAAAATCATGTCAACAATAATCAAATTTTATTTTACTTTTCACTGCACAAAATGAGGAAATGAAAGAAAAATAATTTTGATATTTTCATTGTTCGTGTATGAATAGAAAGAAAAAAAACATAGAAATAAATTTCACCGTTCTGCAGCACTTTCACTGAATCATTGCTCAAAAATGGAGAATAAATAAATCGTGAGATATTAGAAAACGAGAGTGTAATAAATTTACATAATAAAATCCATGAACCATATTAAAATTGACAATTTCAATTGACTGATTCACAACTCACTCAATCCCAAAAAAAAATTATTTTTGGCAATAACCTACTTTTACATTAAATAAAAAAATTGACAACGAAAAAAAAAAAAAAAAAAAACACAAACTCTCGGTGAATACCAGATAATATAATGTGTTGAATTTTTATTCTTTATTTATGTCAAGTTGCGTTTGTGTAAATGTATATATGTATATTTTATATTCTCATGAGGACGTTCATCGGCCGCAAAAATTTTTATTTACCTGCTGCGGGATGGCATCGCGATGACGCCAGCAATTCTTGAGAACAACTGAGAAAAAGAAAGACATAGTGAAAAAAAAAAAAAAGAACAAGAAAGAGAGAGTGTGTGTGTGTGTCGTGTGTCCTTCGTGCAGGATCGAGTAACAGTAACGCATTTATACAAGCGCAATTTATATACATACACGTTTGAATAAAAATATATAATCATTAAATAGCCAACTTGAAGATTACAATTCTATTTTTGTTTCTCAACAACGCAGTGGAATTCAAAATTAATATTCAAAATTTTGATGGACACGTAAAAACAAGTTGTTATAGTAGCATAAACTATCGAATGAATATTTATTTGTGATATTGGGGAAAAAAAAAATAATATAAATTCAAGAGGAGGAAAAAAAAAATTGCTTTTTTTTAATATGGATGGATTAAAATTTACGATGATTGAATGGATTATGTTAAGTCAATGATGACGTGTGCTTGATGAACATTGCAATACATAGAAAAATTGATAAATTACTGGTATTTTTCTTTTATTTATTTATTTATTTTTTACATTCTTTTTTTTTTTTATTTTAATTTTTAATTTATTTATTACTTTTTTTTTTTTTCTATCTTGTTTGTCGTCATTTATTCAACCTTGATGTAGAAATATTTTTGACCCTTCACTTTCTTCTTTGTCGTTTCACATTTTTTCAAGATCCGTAATGTTTGTTTTTTTTTTTTGTTATTTAGTTGAGCTTCAGTAATAATAATGTCACGAGAATGTAAAGAGTGTTTTTATTCAGGAGTTCATTTGAAACAATTTATTCCACAGAGATTAAGATTTTTTTGTATTTTTCTTTCAACGAATAGCTGAGAGCTATAACTTGATTAGTAAAAAATCCGGAATTGTATGTGTCAAATGAATTATCTCCCGGTTAAAAAAAAAAACAAAAGTGCTCTCAATTGAACTCTATAAAAAAAAAAAAAATACATTCTTAAATTGTCCATCATGAATAAAAACTTTAACGAATGATAAACACTCAATAATAAATAGTTATATAACATATAATCAATTATTCTATTTATATCACAAATATAAATGAAGATATGATTAATATAAAAATCATAAAAGTGAAAGAAACACATATGCATATGGGTATAAATACAAATAAATATTCATTTATTTTTCTATATGATTAATTGTCATAACGGAAATGCAGCTCAAGGATAACAAGAGTCACATACCGATATTGTATAAATAATATTTATCACAATTCTATCTTTTATACATCTATATTTATTCTTGAGATTTTTAGATGACGTTATCATACAAAATAAATTTATGACTGTATTTGAAAATGGAGAATGAAGAAGAGTGAGAAAAAGAAATAAAAAAAAAAAATCTGACCTCACGAGTCGATTAAAATATTTTTCTCGATGTGAAAGTGGAGATGAAAAAATAATTCTCTACAATTTATCTTATTATTGCAATTTTTTTTTTCTTTTTTTTTTCTTTTTCCATTGATGTAGCATTTTTATATACATAGTGGAGACGTGTGAAGACGCGCAAGAAATAATTACGGTACCGTTGCACAAATGGGGGGGGGGGGGGGGGGGGGGTAAATAAATTATAATCCAAGGTTATTTCCAATTTTTTGTTTCTTCTATTTTTATTATTTTTTTTTGTTTCATATTTTTTTGTCAATATTTTTTTTTCTTGGCTTCGTTTCTTCTTTTATTTATTTATTTATTATTTTTTTTTTTTTCCTTTTCTCATCCCATTTGGGGCAAGGTTTCACGCGACTAGCTGTTTAAAATCTACTGACTTTTGTGGTGATGAGGAGGGCAGGAGACGAGGAGAAGAAATAATAGGGTATTGGGATGTTATTTAATCCGGTCTCTGACTTTGGCCTCGACGAATAACTGACCTGACACCAAAAACCGGATATTTCACCACGAACATTACACTACCAATGCTATCACTATTTCAAGCTTTAACACGCATGATAAATTATACCACTTTTATTTCCACGCGAACGAACATAAATTGCTGATTAAAAAAAAAAAAAAAAATATATATTTTCTTCTTATTTTGCCTAAATTTATATTTTACATTCGTACAAATTTTTTTCACTTTTTTTTTTTTTCCCCTCAAAACGTAATCAAACATATCTAATTCAATATTTTTCAAAAAAAAAAAATTCTTATTAACCTACTTCCAGTTCGAAAAAGAGATATCTTTTTTTTTTTTTTAATCATTATTCATGATAAAATAATTTTAATTGAATATTTCCGTTGCCTTTTTGACATGACAATTAGGTATATTATAAAAGCAAGTGAGATATATTTATCATGCCTCTTTTGCTTCCTCTTTTTTCTTCTCTTTTATTCCTTTTGCTTTTTTCTTTTTCTTTATCTTTCTCTCTTTTATCTCATTCTACTTACTCTCTTTACTCTATCTCCCATTTTGCTTTTGAGTGGCTATAAATTAAGCTTGGGATCACGCGGCGTTGACTACCGAGACGCAGTGAATGCAACTGCGTGCAGGAATGTGGCATTCTTTCGGGGCCCTTTACTCTTGTCCACAAGAGATAGAGGGGTAAGGGAGACATAGAGAGAGAGAGAGAGTGCGCGCGTGTGCACGATCGTGTTTCTTTAGAATGACTCTTCTCCCTCAGGGAAACGCATTCAGTATATCTACATGTACGTTTAAAGCACAGACACAAATGCATAAACAATTATATGTACATGCGATGAGAATTAAAGTCTGACCATTTTTCTTCATCTACTTTTAGTTTAAATGCGCGGGCCCTTACAGACAGAGGCTTTTTTCTGTTCACAAAGTCTCATTTGTGCACTCGGATTATTCTTATGCTATTGCATATCCAGAATTACAATATGTCAATTATTTTGGTGATATATTGCGAGAATTAATTATTATCCATTAATTAATTGATTAAATTGAAATTATTTGATGTACGGTTGGTGATATGAAAAAAAAAGATTGATACATAAAATGTTCGTTATTTTAAGACGAAGATTTTGGTTTTTTGATTTTTCAAATATCTTTATTGGTTCGTGAGATAATTACAATTACATATATTTTCGAAAAGTAACGCCATTTTTGAACAATTATACATATTCATATATCTCAAAATCTAATTGAGCTATTCACAATATTAAAAAATCAACATTTTCGTCTTGAAAAACCAAAGATTTTTTGTCTAATAACTTTTTTTCTATACGCAAAAATAATTTGTTCCATTGAAAATTTCATATTTTTCAAATTACAAAAAATAACACGAAAATAAATTTAAATAAATTTAATGAAAAAAGGATAAAAAAAATAATTGAGGTCACTATTATATCCTTTTTAATATCCCGGCGATATTTATTGGACGATTTTATTACATAAATAATAAATTGAAAGATAAAAAAATTAGTGATCTAAATTGGTGCATCAGAAATCATTTTAGAATGGTGCGAAGGATATTAAAATAATTATATATTGTGGGTGTTTTTTTTTTTTTTATCGATGGTGGTTATGTAATAGGTAAAAGAGACGAATAGGGAGGAATGGAGAAAAAAAAATAGTAAAGGAGGTGGCGGCGGTTG
The DNA here is from genome assembly GCA_958496275.1 of Zele albiditarsus. NCBI lineage: Eukaryota > Metazoa > Arthropoda > Insecta > Hymenoptera > Braconidae > Zele > Zele albiditarsus. The sequence continues at coordinate 4,739,073 of OY292416.1, forward strand.
ATTCATCAAACTGTATTTGAGGTCAGTGGGACGTGGCGAATGGCAAACCCGTTAGAACATTTTGAAATTAGTCGCTCGTTTACGTTATTGTATAAGAATAAATATATATCTGTATATAAATTTTATATATATTTATCATAGTGGTGTCTATATAAAAGATGAATAGTGTTAATGTGTCTATTAACTTGTATGCAAATGAAATGAATGGAAAATTGATGAGTTTAAATATATATCTTTTATTATTCATCATTTTTTATGAAAAATAATTGAGATAGAAAGGGAGGAAAAAAATATTATTATTGAAGAATGAAATATGAGAATTGATTTTTTATCTAACATTATTTAATGCATTCATTTTTCTTTTTTTTTTTCTGCTGTGTTTATTTTTATCTATTTCTACCTTCATAATTAATATTTAAAATTGTAATTTTTTAAATATATGCGTTTGAGGTTAATTTATAATCATGCTTGGAAAATTATTTAGGATTAGAAAATTGCGCGATTGTGTTGTTTTTTTTTTTTTTTGAGGTCAGTGGCACAAAATAATTCATATTTCACGATAAACATTCATTAATATATGTGCACATATATTTTCTTTTTCTTATTCTCTTTTTTTTTTTTTCAATGTTATTTATACCACAAAACTTTCACGATATAACGGTATTGCAGAACATTAATTTAGCATAATGAAAAAAAAAAAAAAAAAGGAGAATTAAAAATGATATTTTAACTGCATCGAAATAAAAAATTGTGTATTTTTAGAATTGATATTATTATATTTTAATTTTTATTAGTGGTCAGCATAATTTTTTTATCGTTATCTGAAATTACATAAAAAATAAGGATTACCAACCGTGTATCCATGAACTTTTGTACTTTAATCACACATGGAACTAGTTAAAATATTTATACAGCGATAAAAAAATTCTCTTGTTCACATCCATAACTATCATCATTATTATCACTTTTATTCTCTTTAATTTTCCAAGCATAAAAGCTTTACATTGAAGCGAGTAAATGTTTTGATATTTACTCGAACAAAGCTCTTACAAAAGCACGAGGATTAAAATTCTCATTCGACATTAATTCCGCTTGAATAGAAAAAGAGAAAATAATATTGCAACGTTGCAGAATAAAAAACCGGGATATTTTTTGTTTCATTTTTCATTTGAGGATGGCACAAATTTTTTTTTTTTTTTTCAACTGCTATCTGATAGTACATGGAAAAATGGAGGCGTCCAACAGTATCCATTAACGTTTATACTTTAATAACATGTGAAGGTAGTATTAATATTTGCTTAGTGATAAAAAAATTCGCTCTTTTACTTCCGTAATATATATTATTATCATCATCATCATCATCATTACTTTTTTTTCCTTCACTTTTCCGAGTGTAAAAGCTTTTTATCAAAGAACGTACATATTCCAACGTTAATGTATTAATGGAAAGAAAAAAAAAAAAAACATTCTCACACGGGAACACCAATGAATTTTGTAATGTCAACAAAATTATTTTATCACTACACTGAACATAAAAAAATTAATTGTAACAATAATAAGAAAAGAGTTTCATGTATTCTCAATAATTAATAACTCGTGTCTACCCTACATGTGTGTTAGTCATTTTATATTTAAAAAGTAAAAGAAAAAACGTGAAACAGAAAGGAAAAATTAAAAAAATTGTGGCATAGAGAGGAAGCGGTAACTTTATGACTGTAACATTCATATAGTTACGTTATCGTTCAGTACGATCTTAATATGTCAGTGCGGTGAAAGACACAGGGTGAGAAAGAGAGTAAGAATGACAGAGCAAAAGCACAAACACACACACACGTATATTAAAAGCAAGGGAACTAATGTATCACGTGTATATATCCGTTTGTTGTGTCTCTTGATGATATTCTTTCTGTTCAACTTTATCTATCATATTTTTTTCAATTCATTCTTTTTTAACAATTTTTTTCCTGTATTTAACAGCCAACTTTCCATTTCCTCAAGTATATTATTTCTCCCCAAACAGATTTATTTCCTTCATGTGTTTATTTCTTTTTTCACTATCTCTTATTTATTCATTTATTATATCTCTTTTTGTTTTTTTTTTTTCCTCTTTGTGTTCGCTTTATGGCCTTTGACATAATCTCAACTCAGCTTGTTGTTTAGTTGTTATTGTCGCCGCTTCGACAGACGCGCCGAAGAAGAAGTTGAGAGATTCCCTCAAGGCAACCATGACCCGTCCTTCCGTATAGTTTACATGTAGTATTGTATTGTTATTATTATTATTACTATTATTTTTATTATTATTGTTGATGTAGATGTGTATATTGATGTGTTACTGCTCATTTCCATTCAACACTTTTGTATTTTATTTTATTTTTTTCATTGTGTCTTGCAATATTTCACCGTGATCCTTATGGGAAATATAGGAAGAGCGTCATTTATTTGTATTCAAAAGAGATGTATTGAAATTTTTTTATTTTAGACTTATAGTATTTGTTTTTTCGATGATGAAAAAATATTTTTTAACATTGAATGGAATTTTTTTCTTCATAGAATGTTCTTTTTTTGTCTTTTCGCGCATAACCTTGTTGAGTTGTTGAATACAGGTGTGCAATCGATAGGAAATCATTTGGAGTGTATATAAATAGGTTGTTGAGATAGTGTTTTATTGTTTATTTTTCGTGTAAGGTCACAATTGTGATGGTTGAAGTGGGTTTGAATTAAAATTTATGATAATACATTTTTTGTTGTTGTTTGATGATTCCATTGTTTGAGTTATTATTTTTTTTTTATGTCAATTTGTTTGAAGACGAATACTTGACCTCGGTTAGAATATTTGATAGAATATTGCTGAAGTTCAAGATGTCATGGGATTTTTTACTGTTAGATAATATCACGTAGATAAAATTATTAGAATATTTCTTCTTGCCGAATTCACAATTTTTATTTTTGCATTTATTTATTCAATGTTTTCTGTCACGCATTTTCCAATAAACAAAATTTATACACTAACTGTATTCATTAAATTAAAAATGTTCTAAGCCAATATTATGTGGATGTTAATTAATTGTTTAATGATATCCAACTCATTGCAAATTGTTGTTTGAATTAAAAAAATAAAAAGAAATAAAGAATGATGAGTCGTACAGTTCGGTATTTGGTTTCCGTTGTATGCGAGTCATCGCTTCCGTCCCATACCAAGTGCATCTCTCTGAACAGTCGCGCAATGTTATCTGCGATGGAAAAAAAAAAAAAAAAGAAAATGAAGAAGAGATGAGAGAGACGAGGAGTATTATAGTTGTGTAGGCAAAGAAAGGCGAATGAGGATATAACGATGGGCGCAAACGAGCGTGAGAGAGAAACTAAAAAAATAAAACGAATGAATGCCAAACATTACAACTACAACATTCAGTGGACAAGAACGGGACAAAGACAAACATACACATACATATATACAGATTTATATATATGCCTTATAGTGGAGAAACGTTTGGTATGCAAGTTGCTTCGAATACCGAGACTCGTGGGTTCGTGACCCGACCGTATAAGTGTCTCCTACTGCAGTCTTCCTGTTTCAGCGATTTATTTCCAAACTAACCCATTTAATCGTGCAATTTTTTCCTAATTTTTTTTTTTCTTCTTCTTTTCCATGTATATAAATTATCCTTTCTTCATTCTTCGTTTCACGGAGTCATGCAACTGTCAGTTATAATTTTTTTTTTCTTTTACCAGCGTTAAATTGTCGTCAATTATTTAAAAGATTTTAATTGACCGAAAACAGAAAAAAATTGTTCAATCGTTTGTTATGATTTTATTTTGCTTTGACAGTTGTTTCATTTTTATTCTATCGTCAAGTAATTTTCTCTTTGTTTTTATTGGAGATTGGATGGTGGAATGGATTTGCATTGAGATTAGCAAGTTACTCTGGAAAAAATTGTCATTTTTTTTTTTCCAATGGAAAATTGATTGCATTTAATTTTTTATTCCTTTTCTTTTCACTCTTCATTGAATAGAATGTTTGGAATGTCGTGTTGCAAATGGATAAAACATTGTGTCAAATATTTTACAAATGGTAACGAAAAATTATGTGAAAAATTATTCTTAGAAAAATTTCGTGCAATTTTTATTAATAACCTAATTTGTATTGTTTTCTATGATGTACCCATTTATGTATATATATTCATATATATATATATGCAAGTATATATGTGTATACAAAAACATTCTTGACAGTGTTTAGGCCGCGCCTATAGCCCACCTGGGGATAAATGCACAAGGGACATACAGTACACATCTACATTTATTCTTATACATAAATAAACATATATGATGTGTACATGTGCATGAGAGCAGAGGCGAAAGCTCCCTGGCGAGTTGATTAGGGCTGCGGGCACACCCTCGGCCGCGCCTCGACGACGACGACGACGACGACGACGACACAACACTCTCGCGCAACAAACTCATGAGACTGTGATTAGACGAGACGCGCATGCATCCTACGCAATTTAATCAAACTAATTCACTTCCCGCCCGTGTCTATTTGTCTGTCTTTTTTTTTATTTTATACTTTTCACTCGACATCTCCCTTGGCAACTTAATATATAATATATGCACATATACTCTCTCTTAATTATTCACTCTCTAAATTAATCCCACGACCGAAACTGTTATTTTTTTTTCTTTTTCGTCCAGAACTTCTCAACGGAAAAAAAAAAAAAGAAAATAATAATCAACAGTAGGATGATAAAGTCATTGTATTTTTTGAATGGATAATATTATTGATGATATGTAGAATGGAAATTTATTTTATTTATTTAATATATGTGTGTGGGATGCGATTGGATAAATTGGAACACTGAGATAAAAAAAATATTGTTACGGTTGAATTAGTGAATCAACTAAATTTGCCGTGGGATTTTCATGATTTTTTCAAACTTATTTACAATTTAATTAAAATTGTAGAAATATTTTGTTGGCGTTTATTATATTGTGGTAGAAATTTTGGAACTATGGGAGGGGTGATATAATTTAATATAGAGAAGAATGGTGCTGGACAATGGTTTGAAATTATTTCTAATCATTGAAAATAAATTATATTTTTTGTATCAAAACATTTATTGCTATTATTTTGAATATTTTTTTTATTTTTTTTTTCCAAATATATGTCATTGGATTTATTATTGCTGTAATATTGTGCATGGACATTTGAATATTATCAAGTGGATTATATTTCAACAGTTGAATTCAATTAATTTCGAAAAAATTAGTTATTCTCCAACAACGCAACTAAATCACGATGGGAAAAAAATAGTTCTGTGAAAATATTTGAAATTGCGTAGTATATATTTATCTTTTACATTTACAAAACATGGAGAAATAGATTGAATACAGTATATTGATGCAATATATAAAATGATAGACCTTGATATATACAGAAAAACGTCCTTGATGTAAAAGACACAATCAATTATCGTCTAAATGTAATATGTATAAATACAGTTTGAAAGGGCACAAGAAGTTGCTTTATCAAGATGTGATTAGTCAATTCTTGTTTTCGTTTCACGAAAGAAATGAAAATAATAAATTAATGAATAAGTGAATGAAGTGACCGTGTACATAAGAAAGCGGTGAAAAAAATTATCATTATTTTTTATTTTCAATTCAATTAATTTCTTGTTTTTCTTTTTTTTTTCTTTAATAAAAAATATTTTCAAGTGCGTGGGTGGTATATATAAAATATTGCTTGGAATAGTGTACAATCGATAAACACTACTCACTATCACTATCTTTGTCTCTTTACATATATACATTTTTCACGCTTTATCCATATATACACATTCTATTGCCATTGTTTGGCACTAAAATATCGAACGTAGATTATTATCGTTTATTGCAATGTGGTGTGTGTTGTTGAGATGGGTGTTGTGTACGTCTATTTGGTATAGTGTTAGTCTTCTTACCTTGGCAACTGTATGTATATATATATATACAGTAAAAATACAGTGTACAAAGAGAGTTTGTTTATACTTCGATAGCAATGGTGACATTTGAGAAATACGCCAAACTGGTCGGTTAAAACGTCCGACAAATTGCGTTCGTTCTATTTGTTGGTTGTTTTTATCTTTTTTCTTTCTCTTTCCATTCCTTCAACTTCTCCTCTTTAAAAGAAAAAAAAAAAATAAACAACACATAAATAAATGCAAATGAATATATGGATGTGAATACTACTGATAAAACAATATAGTTATATGGTTGATAAATTTGTTTGGCTTTAGATTAGAAGGTAAATTTTGAAATGAATAAAAAAAATTATATTTTACGTATTGTGAGTCATAATTTATATGACGAGTCTAAAAATATACAACAGCTTTTATGATTATTTTTATGATAAGGAGTTTATCGCAGGAGTTATGAGTTAAATGGTGATACTCACTGCTGAAGTTAACTGAATAATTAATTTCATTTATAATTTAATTCAATTCTGTATTCAATTTAATTTGCTTGAAAGTTTTACTTCACAGTTTTACTTTAGTATTAATATTATTTCTTTGATTTTTCGTGCAATTTTATAATTAAAAATAATTTATTGTGAAGGGAATAATGGTGTGGTGAAAAAAAGGGGATGAAACGTTTGCAAATAAATCTGTGAATGATTGTTTGATTGAGAAAATTAAATGGCATTTTCTTCGCTCTTTCTGTTTATTTCATCTTCTTTGTATTGAAATTTAATTTTTTTTTTGCAGTCTCATATCTTTTTTTTTTTTTTTTTCATGGCATGTTAAAAAATTCTCTTTCAATTCAAAATTACCTCAGTAAATCATTAATTTATTTTTATTTAAAATTAAAAATCATCGGTTAATTTCAAATTTGATTGCATGCAACTTACTACTCAAAGAATTTAAATTAAAAAAAAAACTTTTAGATATACATGACTGTCCTGAACATTAATATGAATTAATATTATATGTGTTTGTTGTGCGTCTGTGTGTTTTTATAATATCTGTATATGTATATGTAGAGTTAGGGTGCGATTATATGACCCTCGCGTGACTCTACATCTTGTCGATATTTATCCGCAATTAATCCACACACACGCGCTTGTGAGAGGGCTCTTGGAGAGTGCAAGCGCGCGAGAGAGGAAGTATCTATTAATTAACGAATGATTACCATAATTATCGGGTTGAGGCGAGCCAACGGTGACCGAGATTAATCGATGAATAAGGCATTGAACGCCGCGCGCGCAACAGCAACATTACTCTCTTATAGTGAGTGCCACTTTTATTGGCCTCGACATACCAATAACATTTCACACACAAACGCAATTAGAAATAAAAAATAATAATAAAATATTTTTTTTCCCATCATGAAAAAAAAAAAATATACTTTTATTTATTTTTCGTTGGTTATTTTTATTCTTGTATTCTTTCATTATTAAATTAATAGTTTGAATTATTTTTTTATAATTTACTGTCAATGTAAATTTTTTTATATTTTATATTATCTTCAGAGTATTCATGAATTTATTATTTTCTCTTAGAAAATATTTTATCTATTCGTGTTAAGCATCGTTTATATCAATTTCAATATTATAATTTTTTTTGTTATTCAAGGGTTTGTTAAATTCAGTGAATGCGCCCTTATTTGTATTGTAAATCATGCAACAATCCTCTTAACTATTTGTTATAGTAATTGTTGTAGAAATTAATTTTCTCTTTGTGTAGTTTTGATAATAAAATCATTGTACCAATCAGGAATGTTATGATTGGATTATTATATCATAGTTTAACTATTTAATAAATATAATGTGATTTATTTAGAAGTGGAAATCAACACGAACTTCGATTTTTTATCATTTTTATTTCGAACTACGTTTTTCATCACTGAAACATTTGTAACACGTGACCAAATAATCTTGATTGACATGATTCTTGCACGAAAACTTTCGTAATAGTTGTCGCTATGATTGCACGTATAGTTGTTTTTCTATTCATGGTAAGTTGAAGAAGTCGACAAAAAATACTGTTCTTTCATGCAAAACATATTGCCAATTTTGTTAATAATTAAAATTCTTTCAGTTTTCAATAGAATAAAAAAAATTTATTCTTCTTCTGCAGGCAGCCATTTTATCAATCTAAATGTCGTCATTTTAATTCTGAATATTACTCAATAAAATTTTAACCAAATTTTGTCGATAAATTATATCGTTAATCATTTTTTCAATCGATAATTTAATCTAAGTAAAATAATATCAGTCATGTTTCAAATTATTTCTCAATATTTAAATTCACATATCATCAATGAACAAAAAACGTAGGATAATAATAATTATGAAAATAGAAATTGAAATAAAAAAAATTCAAATGCAATTTAAATACGAACTCTGACAAACACAAACACACACACACACACACATACACAATCTCCCCCTAGATTTCATTGTGTCCACAGAAAGCGCGAGCGCGCACATGCGCGTGCGCAATTATCACAATATAATAGTAGTATAACAGCTGGCGAGAGAGTCAAGTCACGAGTTGCGATTTGCATCTTACGTAAATGGGCGTGAGCTTTCCTCGCGCGCGCGCGCTCTCTCAAAAAAGAAAAAAAAAAAAAAACACGCAGAACAAGGAAGCAAAATAATGTGAGAGCAAAATTGAAACAAAAAGATTAAAAATGGAGAGAAACCAACGAAAAAAAAAAACAAAAAAAATATTGAATTTAATAATAAAATTTTACTGGGTATTTTTCCTTTTTTTTTTTTCGCTCTTGCAATATTATTTTTTTGAAATAAAAGAAAGGCAATGAGAAACACAGGTAAGAAAAGATAGGGGGAGAGAGAGAGAGAGAGAGAGAAAGTAATGTTACGCATGTGAAACTGAGAGTGAAAGATGATTAGAGAGGTGGAATTTATTTATCGTGCAAGTAGGCTGAACGCAATGGAATCTGGACCAAGAATTTTTTCTTATTCTCTTCTTTATTTCCTTCCCCTCCCTCTCTCTCTCTTTCTCTCTCTCTCTCTCTCGCGGTCGCAGACTCTTTCATATATATATATACTCTCACCGCAATGTCTTGACTGCTCTTCGTCTATCACATAAGACATTAACTGCCACCATTTGTTATTTCTTTCTATTCTTTATATTCATTCTTTCTCGCTCAATATTCGCGTGTCGTGTTACTTAACTTAACTTTCCAGACTCGTTCCATTGTCTCCAATGAACTCAATGGCGGAAATCAACCACGCGTAAACAATGATCTTTGCTCTTGTATATATATATTTAAATATACATGTATACAAGAGTGGTAAATTTTTAAGTTACAGATATAATTATTAGTGAAGTAATGCTTTTAATGAAATGTCAATTATTCGAAATTGAAAACAGAAAATTATTTGTGTTGATGAATTTTTTTTTTTTTTGTTAATTTGATGAGTCAATTGTTGGTTACGGTTAGCTATTCGAGTAAAGGAGAGTTGAATTAGATGTACCCATTGGTCTGTAGGGTCACCATGACGTTTTTTTTAATTTAAATTGGTATTTTTAATTTTATTATTTTCTTTGTTACAGAAAAAATTTTGTTCAGTGAGCAGTGGATTGACGCCATTATCGGTGAGTATTCATGATTTTCATGCGTGATATTTATTTCACCCTGTTATTTTTTTATTCAATTCAATCACGATTATTTAATATAATAAAAAATAACAGAAAAAAAATCACGAAATACAAAACCATTCGAACGGTCTTGTTATCAATTAAGGCGCGGGCGAAACGTCACGTCCTGTTTTACGAAATTGAATTTATATATCCAATGTGCGGTTGGGGGCGCGCGCGCTGTAACGGGATGAAGATATATATATAAAGAAAAAGGAGAAGAGAAAAAAGGGGGGGGGGGGGAATAAAAGGAAGATTGAGGAAGAAGAAGAGAACTCAGCGGCAGAATTGTGTTGATATGAAGAGACAGTGGGATAATAAACGCGAGAAACGGGTAGAGAAGGGAAAAAAATCAAATCATGTATAATAAATAAAAATATTTTCATTGACCATAAATACAAGAAGAAAAAAATAAATAAATAAATATTGGAATATAAAAAAATGCATTTCTTTGATACAATAAAAATTTTATATCCAAAATACATTTGGCACTTTTGGTTATTTGTGATGTTGAGATTACGGTAAATATTTTTCGTCGTTGCGATAAAAAAAATCCTGACCGTTATTTTTATATACAAAATAACATTCACGTTTTTATTTTTATTAAATTGAAGATGACTCGTTCAATTATCCAAAACCGTAATTCGTGGGTGTGTATGAGAACAGTCCAATTCAATTAACCCGAAAAACGAAACAATTACTAACATTCACTCCATAACTTCACAATTACATTCTGCAACATTACAACTATCCAATAAAGCTCAAAAAATAAATAATTGAATAGATAATAATTAAAATTCTCTACTTAACAAATCTCCCATTCTTCAAATTACATTTTCAACCCCTTTTTTCTTTGCAAAATCAATCAATAACTTCTCAAAAATTTATTCATCCCTGCATTTGAAAAATAATTCCTAACAACATTAAATAAAAAATAAATATTCATACAAAACTTCGTGTTTAGCAAATGATTACTTCCAACAACATCTGCCATGCAGTTGTTTATTATTTTCTAGTCTTTCTTTCTTTCTCCCCTATTCTGTTGTTGTCTTGTGGTACCTGCCCACCAGACAAATCCCCAGCTATTACTTGCAAGACGTTATGTACCCGAACGTCGTCGAGTTAAGAATATTTTTTTCAACGCGACGACGCGCGAGACTCTTGCTAAACCTCTCCCTTTCTCTCACTCTCATTCACTTCACGTTCGTGTCTTTCTTCGTGGAATATAATGGTGGACTTGTGGATTGACCCTTGCGGTACTCCCACCACTCTTCTTGGGGCGACGCCAAGTGTATATTTATGTATGTGTATGTGTATATATGTTCGTCTTCCTTTTCTTCATGATGCGGTATCCACACGACGCCTCCTGTCCTATAGTTAATTCTCTTTCTTCGTTTCTCTCGCACTTGCCCCAGCCACGTCGGGGTCATATTCTCATCGGGCACACCAGCGATGTGCTAGCAATGTGCCCTGAGCTACGTGCTTGGTAAAGAGACTTCATGTATCCTCTTAGGTAATATAAAAAAAAAAAAATAAATAAATTATATTTTTATAGGAGAAGGGAAAAAATAAATTTTGTGTTAATTTCCTTTTTTTCCTTTTTACACAAGTTTTTTATCCTGTTGGATAATTTCTTTGTGCTATTTTTCATAATGATATTGTTGAAAGTTTGTTGAATATAAATGATATTTGTGATATATAAAGTATATTACTCTTCACTATAGCTGTGAGAATATTTAATTATACGGTTTATTACTCATGATTCTTTATTCGTTGAATGTATTCAGGATGTTTTCTTCTATTGGGACAATTTGAACAATTAATTATTCAAGTTAACATGTATTTTTTAACGTGCTCTTTATTGTTTGGGTGAATATTGTCGTGTAGATAGAGAAATATCATAGAAGAGTATTCGTGTATATAGATATGAAGTTATGGATGCGTGCGAGAATCTCTCATCGCGCGAGTACTCTTTTACCGATAGAATAGCACGAGTGCTAGAGGGTTAATGGCATTTTGTTAATGTTAACGAAAACATAAATTGTCTTTAATGAATCTCTTTAATCGTCTTTAATATACAGTTTATTATGAGAAAGAAAGATTTATTGATATTTAATCAACTTTATTTGAAATTAATATATTGTTTTGTTGTTTGATTTATGTTGGTAGTATTTTCATGTCCCAGTTGCACTTTTAAAATTCAACTGTAAGTTACAGGTTATTAAATGGAGTTTTAAATTGTTATAGAACAATTCCAAGTGTTGAAAAATTACGATAATAATAATCATTATTATTATGATTAGGTATTATTATTGTTTGGAATAAATAATGTTGAATTGTAATATAAGAGACTATTCTTAATATATATTAATTGATATCAATTAGTAATTCATTAACTATGAATAAATACTTATCAGACATGAAGTCTTCGTTCAATGTTTATTTTTACAATGAGTTGACTTTGTGTTGATAGGATTTATTAACAATTAATTAATATCTAGTTGATATAATCACTATTTATCTAAAGAAATGATTAATTAGCTGTGTTTATTATCGCTTAAAATAAATCTGACAATATATCCAGTTTATCAATTTCCCACAACTCCACGTAACATCAATCTTTTGAATAAAAAAGTACTTGAATTTAATCATGACACTCAAATAAAATTAATAATTCTTCTGGAGAAAAAAAAAAAAAGAAAAATAAGGCAACGAAATATAAAAACAATTCTCAACACACAAAATATAATTCAAACTATTCAAAGCAATTATTTATGTAAAAGGTTTTCATGTTCGCGATTAAATATTCGATAAGTAAATGCGAGAGGATAAAAATATCAGGTGGAAATAAAAGAATCAAAAAATAATGACAACAAAAAAAAGAAAAAGATAAATGGAAAGGAATTTTTTCTTCTCTCCAAGAAAAGATCCATAAATAAAATATATGCCAAATGTTTGCGCTTTGAATAATTGACTTTGAACGGATAAAAAAATGTAGTAAAGATAATCAGTAGGTGTACACATATATAAAACTGTACATATACATATATATATACGAACCTTTATAGAAATATGGGGGATAAAACGAATCGGCAAAACATTGACGTTGGTGGCGCTGTCAAGATTAAAATAAATACCACCACGCAACAAGCAAACCAACTTGATTTATTATATTGCTGCTGGTGTGCAGTTGAAGGAGAACTCTTATCGCACTCTTGTTTGTACCAACCCGTTTCGGGGGATGAAATAATCATTTTGCATTCGCAACCGGCTCCAGCAACTGCACAAATATTCTCACATAAACACATATTCACACACGTTAATTTAAATACGTGAAAATTTTTGTCGGTTATATTCATTGCGAAAAGGTCAAACTCCGAGGTTGCAAAATAAATTGTTAAGTCAATCTATCACTTGAACTTTATCATGAAAGAAAAGAGAAAAAAATAAAGAAAGTAAACAAATAAATAAAATTTTCCACCTGAACATTTTTGTTTGTTTGTATGTTTCTTTGTTTTTTTTTTATGTATATTCTATTTCTCTTTGTGTGCACATAAACACGCAGTTGGTTTGGCACGTACACATATCAGTATAATACCAATGAAGATACAAGTCCTTTCAAGACCGGCTTACCGCATAGTCGACACTCCGTACGTCACGACACGGAAGGATAAATACGCGCGCGATTAACGATTTATTTGAATTCTTCGTCGATGAAAAATTGAAAAGTAAAAAAGAAAAAAATATTTCTATTCGTATTTATTATTATTTTCTATATATTTTTAATTTTTTCATTTCTATTGAATGCGTGAACATTTTCACCTCTTCAATCCAACGGTTTATTTCCTCAAGTCGATAATTTCATAGACAAATTGAGGAAATAGTGTGTGTTATGTATTTAATTCTTTGATTTGAAATATTTCCATGGGGGGAAATGGTAGTTTAGTGTATGGAAAGTATTACTATTTAGATTGTTAAATTTAATTATATGCTTTGTAGTTGAAATTCTGAAGATTTTCGGGAGAAGAGAAGTGATAAAAATTTACTGTACGCGTTTGTATTTTTTTTTTTTTTTTGCCATGCTGTCTGGTTAATATTCCCATGTTACCATCCTGCTTCTTCGCTACAATTCAAATTAGAATTTTTTCCTCATATATTCAGACACTATTTCATATAACTTGAGTTCTTTGTGTTCCATGTATGCGTATAGAGGATGATTCACTTTGAGTGTTTAGATATGAAAATGGAATGGGGAAAAAAAATTGCGAGATATCATTGATGACATTTAAACAATATTCTCATGGGAACTGAGAGGAGATATAAATATATATATAAATATACATGTAAATGTATATATGAATGCGAAGAGTGGAAGTGGAGAAGAAAAAGGGGAAGGAAAGTTGATGATGCGTCGTGGAATAACGGATGTTATTTCTACTTTGCACAGAGGGAATTCCAAACTGTCCCGTCGGCGTGTGTCAAAGTTCGTAGACGCGGTCACTAGAGGGCGTGGGCCGGCGTGCGCGCGCAATTGAGTTAACGGCGCTGAGGTTATGTACATCACCTTACCACACATCACGTGATGATATTGAACAGAAACGGTATCTTTATTAAAAATTAACGCACATGATTGGTGCAAAAATTAATTTAAAAGAAGGAAAAAGACATTGATAATATTCACATAAAACAATATCAGTTATTATTGAATCATTTTTGTTTATTCAATAAAATCAAAAAGATATACTAGTAATATTAGTTATAAAATTAAGTGTTGATTTACTATAATATGATAGAAAAAATATTTCAAATTCTGGGAAATAGAGGCAGCATTTTTTCTTTTCTATTATTATTTATCATCATTACTTTTTCTCTCTCAAATATAAATTTACATATTGTGTAGCTGGGATTATTTTGTCGGCTTTTGCAAATTTGCGCGTAGATGAATCAATACAAGCCGCTTTATGTATTAACCGTTATATTATATATAGTATCGCACCGGGACAAGCAAATAATCTTACGAGATATCTCTCACGCTTCTTCCTTCCGCGCAACAAACGTGCCAACACCGACACACACACACACACACATATGTATACACACACTTATTCATATCCATTCATATATAACCTGATAAAATTCACAGCAATTAGTATATCTTTAGGATCGTTTATATTGATAGGACTCCTATCAAGTATTTTCAACAAAACAATTATGTATTTTGTTTTCAATCCGTTTCAATTTAATTATAAGAACTCAAACAATCGATTGATTGAGCAGTTCGGTAAATTGGACCACTTGGACGTTTTGTATCTAGATGTCAATTTCAATTCAATTGGTAGATATACATTGGAAGGTTCTCTAAATCATCGCAATTGCATAGTAAATATTATTCTATTGCTTGTATAATTACACACATTTCGGTTAGTTACATTAGCACCACATGATGATACTTGTTTTACTTCAGTTCATATTTTTATGCTCATATATCACAATCATTTTCTAGTAACTGTACATGTAATTTTATTTCTCCGGAGTATCATTGACCATGAGAAATACAATAACATCATTAAAATTTTTCAAGCAGTGTTCGGTATATATTATATTATTGAAAGTCATCAAGCTGTGAAAAACAGTTTTTTACTGAATAGTTGTAATGGGTAACTTATCTACAACGGACATCAATAAGAATAAATAAAATACACGGAGGAAAAATTTGTTTGAATGTGTATAAAGAATTACAATACAATGTATATTATTTGTTTATTATTATTTTATTCATCAATTCTTTTCTACAGTCAATTTTTACTGCTTCAGTCTTCCCAAAAATCTGCAGAATTACTGCACAGTAATAATAGTCAAAGATAAATAAAAGTTTACAAAGCATATAATAAATTTAGCAATCAATATTATAATTTCCATGGACGGCATTGTAATTTTTGTATTCTTCTATATTGTAAATCATATAAAGGCAATCAACTTTAATTCACTATACAGAATAGTTATAATTATGATCTTCACAGTATTATAATTTTATAGTAATATTTCAAATACTATTATCATAACAATTGCATTCATTATATATTCTTTATTTTTATTGCAAAGAAAAAAAAATGATATTCAAATCGTATTTTACATATCCAAACTGTTATTACAATTTTCTAAATGATTATAATTTTCATTATACTCCATAAACAATCATTTCTCTTCATGTATAAATTATCTGAATAATTTTCACTCACAATTTTCCTACACCATGTCCACTTTATTTTGTCGCTGATTGTATACATAAATATAAATTTCTACGAAAACAATTACTTCGTCTTAGAATATATACGTGTATATGTTTGTCCACTTGCTAACGACTCCCCAGAGGACTTGTGGAATATGCGCCGGATTGATCGTCCGAGTAATTTCATCTCAAGTGCCTCGCCTGTAGGGCGCCGTCTCCCTCTCTCATCTCTTCTCATCTTCACTATTGCACCCTCAACCGCTTACTCGACACATCTCTTCAGTAATAAAAACAAAGAGAAAAGAGAAAAAAAAGATAACAACAATAAAAACAATGCATGTGCACACACTATGCGGTTTACGAGAGTCGTCTTCTTCTTCTTTTTCATTTTATTTCTATTTATTTATTATTTTTTCTTTTCTTCCACTTCTTTTTTTTGTTTTTTCTTCTTCTTTGTGTCTCGTCCATGTATTCGCAGTAATACACCTCATGGGGGTCACTTCGTCACGTAACCTCGGACGTTCCGTGTGCCTCTTCTCCACACCTCGTAAACATTTATATATGTATATATGATGATGGTATAGAATATGTTTATAAGGACATGTGTACGTGATATGATGTGGTGTATCGTGAGAAAATTCTCGACATTCAATTTTCATTGTGATGATGAATAATTAAAATTTTTCCTGCATTATAATGAATGAAAAGAGGTATATGGTATATTATGGAACATTACTTGTATATGATGATGATGAGGATGATGATGATGGTGATGATAATGATGATGATGGTCATGAAGAAGGTAAACCGAATGAAAAAAAAAGTGGAGGATGATAAGGAGGTGAAGTTATATATTTATGTATGTGTTGTATTTTTTTTTTTTCGCTATCATTTTACTTTTTTTTTCACTTCCTTTTTTTCTTGTTCTCGGTAGCTCGTTACGCGCACCGAGACTTCTGGCGTGCGCTACCGAGCGTAAAATAACGTAATAAATAGCCATCTAACCCCTTTTTAGTGTGTATATATGTATATAGGTATATTATTTGTTATATTTTAAGTTTAGTGCATCGAGAAAAACGAACGTGATTTTTGTTGAATCACAATTATATAAATTTTATTCGTGATATGGTTTACGACTGTGTTTTTGCATGTTTATGATTAGTTTGAATTGTGGGAAAATTGTATGTTGTAGAGTTTGAACAAAAGCAAAAAATTCTGACTTATTTTTTCATGAATTTTCGTGAAATTTTGAAAATTTATCGAAAAATTACACTGTCAATCACTCCAAAACTATTTCTCGACATAATTTTGTGAATAACGATCGCAGTGTCACCAACTTTTTGCCATACATCAATCAATACACACACTTTGAAATTATAATCATCAATAACAAAAAATTATTGTCGAACTGTAAGAATTTTCAAGTGGTCCAATTTACCGACCATTCCAAATTACTTTGATTTTCCTCATTCACTGTGATTCTTCACGAATCCGAATATTAACCTCAGCCTAAATTCACCAAAACGTCTATACCGTTGACCGTAGTAAAAGTATGAAGTGAAGAAATAAAATTACACGAGTGACAAATTAAAATTTCATGTAAAATTTTTTTTTCGAAAGTATTTGCACGTAGACGAATGTAAGTTCGTTGATATTCATGTATATGAGTTTGTCGACGATACATGGATAAGACAAAGCGCAATATATATGGGTGTATATATGTAGAAATGGTTGAAGCGTAAATATAGGGGTCGACACATAGCGCGTTTAGATTGTGTACTTATTTATATATGTATATCTTTTCGTTTTGCCGCAGAGTTTATATTGGCATTTAAATGTTAAGCGCTATCTGCACGTTGGTATTTTGAAACGTCGTCTCGTTGTCGTATAGGAACCCTACTCCTCTTCTTTTTGTTTATTCATTTATTTTTTATTTTTCTACATTATACTTCATCGTTTTCTTATTCTTTATTCATTCTGTAACGCAATTGATCACTCGATGGAGAATTCAAATATTTTTCTTTTTTATTCAAATCTTTTTTTTTATTTGTTGTTGTTGTTGCTGTTGAAGAATTAGATATTACACCAGCAACCGCGCAAATCGGTGTATGGAATATAACCAATTTCGAAATGTTAAATGTCAATGAGACCATTTGTAATCGTGCCCTCGTCATCAATTCATTTTACCTTTCATTCGGGAATGTTTATTTTTATATTTTATTCTATTTATTTCTTCGCTTTTTTTTTTTCTTTTTGTAAGTTAATGTCAATTTGTGGAAAATATGGGGGTTATTTTTTATCCGAAAGATTGATGGTACTATTAGATTGTCAAGATGATTTCACAGCTATTCAATATGCCATTTGGTATATATTGATAAAAGAAAAATTTTATTTACACCTTACATTTGTTTGATGTGTAATCGGATGGGTAATAATTCTGTTTAAATCATACGATAAAAATTGTCTTTCGTCCAATTCTCTTGACTTATATTTGAAAGATAATTCAAAATTATCATTGACAACAAATATTATCCTTCAATGATGCTTGTCAATCAACAACCCAATAAAACTATCCAAAATTATTCACTAAACTTTGAACCCTCCATAATTTTTCAACACACCTCTACTCGCCCTTCTCTTCTAAAGCAATTCCTTCACCTTCTTCATACTATTCTAAATCTAAACGATCTCGTTGCATCTAAAGAACACTGAAGTGTATATAGTTGGACACACAACGGGGACACAAATCGCTATATAGAAAGCAGAAGGTTATACACATATAGCCACACGATATTTACCTCCCGGCTGTTGGCTACGTCTTCGTTCTCGCGCTAGCGCGTTGAGTCCGTACATGGACTCGGCATTCTGGTTATACGATATATACAACACAAGTAGGTACGAAAGGAAGTGAAGTTCACTAACGCGCGCGCGCGCTGCTTATATCTATCTATTTTTCTACCTTTTGTATTTTTATTTGCTATTTTATTTTGTTTTTTCTTTCTTCATATAAACTCTCATGCTCGATCCCTTTGCGGCAGGCGTCGCTTGCGTCGCATCTAACGGTAGCTGTACACTCTTGAGTTTATATATGCACACGCGTGCTTGTCCCCTCTAACCTCATACTATTTTGTCAGACAGCTAACGCCAATGGAATATATCTACTCGTTTTATCCATTAACAACAGCTACTGGCATTGTTACACGGTCACTGAATCATTTTTTTCTCTTTATTAATTCCATTGAAGGGTGGTTGAGCATTTAGAACAGTATTTAGGTCAATTAGTTGATCAATTTCTAATTAAAAATCATCGATAATCAGTTGATTATGATTATCCAAATTATTTGTTAACCGTTAATCTTATATGTTGGAATTTCAATGCATTCTATAGATTGAAAAATAATATATATATATTCAAAGTCACCAATTTTTTGTTCTATTCTTGTGTTCGGATACACCCCCTACTGTAGTAATGACCTCAACCGCGAATTTTCTTGTATAGACACATTTATACTAACACAATAAATTTCTGCATAAATACATACAGCAAGGGAATACATATATATATATATATGTATACATAGCGACGACCGTGGCACTTAACTTCCTTTGCCGCGTGGCCGAGCGTTTCGCTGAAGCTATCGTGTCTCGATCTCTTCACGCCGATGGCGCCTGCCGTCTCGACGGAAAAATAATGCGCTAATTGCCATGGGTACCGCCCTCTCTCTTCATCCTCCTCCCCCTACCCCATACATTCTATTGCCCTATCCACATATATCTATGTATACATATACAATAAACATATATATATATATATATACATACAAACCCTTTATACTATCTTTCACTTTTCATAGTATCTCATTTTTTAATTCCCCTTTTTACCAAAGGTATATCTTCTATACACCTTTCTTCAAAACCATATCACATCCGTTTCCATTCACATAACAAGACAACTTGACTATATATGTATATATCCACACTAATTAAATTCATTTGTTTCGCTGTTTTACCACTGGCGTGTCGTTTAACATTCGTTCAACGAGCGAATTAATATAGAAATGTCTCGACATTGTAAATGATTAAGGGAATATGTGAGGGAAAAAATAAAGTGTTAGTGATATATATATATATATATATTTTATTTTTTTTATTTTCCATTTTTATTCTTGTGAGATAATTATTTAAAATTGTAATTGTGGTGTAGATTATTTTGTTTTTTTCTCCCAATTAATTATTGATTTATTTGTGTCGATGGTTTTTCAATACGATAAGATTAAATTGTGTAAACAAATAGGAATACCAACATTTTTTTAACTAGATAAATTTAAATACGAAAATTTGGTGCAATTGGAAAACATATTTAACTCCACCAAATAACATTGTATGGCTTCAAATATATTTTTACATTCTTGCATTTATATTGATAAATTCCAATATATGCCACAATGATAATAATAATTATTATTATTATTATTTTTTATTTTTTTTTTGGTTTTGTAAAATTGTTACGGTACCAGATGCTCTTTCTATCTACGATGCAATATTACTTCGTAGAATTGTGCGGCCGCGTTCTGAGATCCTGTTTGCCTCGTTTGTGTCACCGCACATTTCTCTCTCTCTCTCTCTCTCCCTCCCTCACTCTCTCTCCATTTTATTCTCTCCTTTTCCCTCTCTCCCTCCCTCATTCTCGTTCTCATGCTGGGCTCTGGTGCAACTTCGCATGTACACACACATATATATATATATACTCTTCATTAATCCACCATAACGATCCTCATTGCATTTAATTTCTGCCGTAGGACATATACTCATATAATGCCTTTGCTATATTATATTATATACACTCCTCCCTATCATTCGATTTAAAACCCTGGCAAACTCGGATAAGATCGATTGAACCAGAATTTCTGGTTCCACAATATTTCCGTATGCATTCACCATCATTTATTATTTTTCATTGAAATAATAAAAATACATTTGGAAAAATTATAAATGTGAAGATAAGTGGTGGAGAAAATGAAACATATCAACAACAGTGAAAAATAAAAATAATCGATAAACAACCAACAGCTATACAAAAATATGATTACAGTAAATAAATATAAAATGTTGATGGTGCAATAAATGAATTTTTATTCATGTATTGAAAAATATAATTAGTCATTATTCATGAATATAATTCTTCTTGTGAACAGATAAATAGGTAATAATTATACGTAATACAAAATATCAGCTTTTCTCTCTTCACTTGTCTGGCTTGTTTATTATGAAATCGATGCGCTCTCGCATATGTGATATATATTTCTCAAAGTACTTTTGTAGCAGATGCAATCGATGTGTACATGTCTTTAGAAACCATATATATATAAATATATAGTATCCAACTATTCGATATTGCTCCAGTTCACTCCACACGCTTGGCGCACTCACGATTTATGCGCCTCTCTTCTTCTGTTTGTATACTTTCAACTGAAGATATAAATTATTTGCACGTTGACACGGGGTGTGCACCCGCCCTCCGAGTGTATTTTATTGCAACTTTCATATATCTGTACCTGTGGAAAAATAAAGAGATAAAAAACAAAAAAACAAAAAACAAAAAACAAACAAAATAATGAGAATAAAAATGTAAGGGAAAAGAAAAAATAAGAAGGTGGTTAAATAAATAAGAAAATATTTTCTTTAACTATCCTTCATACCATTTATAATTTATTTTATCCCGCGGGCATTAATTATAAATCAAATGATTTGGCAGTGGAATAAAATTTCTTAATTATTCTGTCACTCTTCAATAAGAGATATAGTCATGTAGAAGGATAATAATAATAAATAGTTGAAATATAGAAAAATTGGGTGTTAAGGATGAGTGTGGGGTAAAGAGTAATAGTGAAATGAGAGACGATGTATAAATGAACAAATTGTAAAATGTTGCGAGAAACATTGCGACTCGTGTGGCGCAATTGTGCACGCGGTGTTTTATGTCAGAGAGAAAGAATGAGGGATAGTAGTGAAAGAAGTGGTGTCTGCACAATGGAATATTAAAGAGAGAAAAAGAGTAGAGAAGAGAGAGGATTATTATGTGGCGCGGGTTATAGACTGCTCAGGCTTTCTCTATGATGCTTGGTTATGTATATGTATGTATTTATATATATATATATACATATATATACTTATTGCGTCCACTAGAGTGCCACAAAAGTCATTGTCCCCATTGTTTTAATATCAGTCATATAATTTATTGAGTTATTAAATTTAATTTTTAATTTTATTTCTGATTTAAATAGACAGGAATTCTTTTTTTTTTTTTTTTTGTCTTTTTATTCTTCTCTGTGGTTACATTCTTCAGTCATTACGTGGTATCGTTCATCTAATTCCGTTGTAATTCAGTACCTCGAAAGATTTATTTTGATAATTTGAAAGTCGTAAAAAATTGCGGGTAAATACTGTTTATTTTTTTAAGGTTGAAATTTGTGATGAAAATTATAAATTTATCGGTGTTTAATACAATGCTTCCGCATATTTTCTTTCTAAAATAATCATCACTGTTCACAAGGTTGAGATATGGATCAATAAATATATTGATTAATAAATAAATGACGGGAGAAATAATAATGCATATGAAAGATGAATAATATATTTATTAGTATTAGAAGAAAAATTCTTATTCCAATATTAGTCTTATTATTTATTATGTTACAAAATTCTATCTGTAATTTTTATCTTTGATTTTAATGCATTAGACATTTTTCTTGTTATAATTAATAACAATTCTTCATCGATACACGAACAATGAAAATCACAAATGGACGAAAAAATAATAATATGAACATAAAATGGATGGAAAATTTGCCAACAATGTTTGAAATAATTTTTATTTCTCTCAGTTGTAGAGATAAAAAAAAAATAAAAAAATTATTGTATATAGACAAAATGACCATGGAAACGGGACCAAAGTGATGTTCCCCAGGGTCGTTTGAAGGAGACGTTTATATGCGCGGGACCGTTACGATGATTCGACGGGACGTTTAAGCGGATCGACGGTGGTCCAGTGAGGCGCGCGCTTCTCCACCCCCTCTGACTCCACCACCACCTCCGATGTTATGCAAGTGAACTAGAGAGATACAATATAGAAATACTAGAACTCAAGAATAAAACGAAGAAGGTGAACAAGTAGAAGAAGAAGAAGAAGAAGCAGAGACGGAAAAGTATAAAAAATCAAAAGAAGAGAGATGATCGCGATGCCAGATCTTCCTTTGATTGCTGTTTACGACGCTCGTTTTGCACTGCCATTTTATCGTCCCATGGAAAAGACGAGCAGTAACCCGGAACCCGGAACTTTCTATGCACAACAGTACAAACGAAACGAAATGAAAAGAAAAATAAAGAAAGGGAATATAAAAATTCAACCAAGGGGTCTGAAGGTTCAAACAAAATAGCAATTCTTCGGTTTCCCCTACCCTCTATCTCATTTGCCCCTGTTGACTTATTCAACTCGAACAATGTCAATTGGACAACGGTATAAATACAACAAGCAACAATAGAGAAATAAGCCTTTTGAAATATATTACTACACGATAATCTCTTTATGTATTTCTTCAATTATTCTACTTCTATTTTGATTCACTTTGTGTATGTGTCTACATACACACTTGTTTGTATACGTGTTTTTTTAATCTACAATATGATACGTGCTTGATGGCGCTTGAAAAAAAAAAATTAGTTGCGCCATTGTCCGCTAGGTCGCGCCGGTCACTCGTAAGTAGCGAATGCACGTTGGAGTTATATCAAATCTGTTCTCTAACACAAGACTGTATATAATTCATAAACATAATACAAATTTCCCCGGAGAATTTTAATTGATGAAGTACGGGAATCTGAATAGTCGCGTTCTCTTAATTTTTCACAAACTAACATGGAAACCATATTCTTAATTCAATTATTCACAAGAATGCTGAATATAATTTTCTTATAAGAATTATGAATTTTCTAGTATTAGTTTGTTAAATATTATATAAAAAGTTCAAACTTATTTTCAATTCTTCGTCTGGTGATACAACTACGTTCAGAGAGTGGAGTGTAACCAGTTCACCTCTTGTACTATTATCACTGATACACGGGTATATATATTTAGACGCGCCAACTAGAATATATACATATATGCATAATCTCATCGCTTAATCGAAACAGTGGGGACGAAGCGTCGCCAAGATGGTTGCAATGTGATAATGCAAAAGTTGCGCGTTAATAATCTTAAACAAAATGGCGTCGTCCATACTCTGCCACTGAAATAGTTAAATTATTGTAACAGTGATGAGAACAAAAAAAACTTCGCTTCCTTAATAATTTGATAATTTACATAGTTCATAAATGTATTTGGTTTGTGATTCTGACAGGAATATTTAATGCCTGTTAAAACGTTTCATAAAAATTCAACCAATGTAGGTCTATTGGAGATTAATGATCTGATTCTTCAACATTTTGATAACTATTTGTTAACATCCGATTCATCCAACCGTTACGTGCCTTGGTATGTGTCATGGTTCATTTGATTTTACAACCCGTTCAATCTTTGAAAGTCATTCTTCAGTTACTATCTAACAGTTACTTCCTGTTAGATTCGGTATTACGAATTCGATTGCCTATATTTCCAAATCTAATCATCTGATTTTGAACGATTGGATGAAGATGAAGAAAATTACGAGTTATAATTTCGTACCAATGAAAAATTAAATGTAGTTACATATCAGAGAATTTTCAAGACATTCCTAATAAATAAAAATCTATTTCATACATAAATTAATATTTATCATATTAATCTATCCTTGATAAATATTACAATTAAATCATGACGCTCATTAAATATAAATAAATTATTCCTATTTCAACTATTTAGTTTGCATCTTTAACGTTTCTATTGGTAGACAAAACATTGAATCATATTTTTATTTTCACAATTGTTGAATGTTGAAGATAAAATTATATATGTGCGATTGTATCGACGCCACCGAGTCGAATAATCGCGTTACGTTATGTTAGTACAATCAACCCGACGTATCCAACGACCAAATCTCCTCTCTGTGACTCTCTGTTTATACGTATATAAAATGCAAATTGGCTTTCCCCGAACGATTTCACGATGCGTGGCGTGTCCAAGGTGGAGGTCGGAGCACTCTTCACTATTCCCCCCACTCTGTGGTCGCTATACGGGGCCCCCAAGTTGGGTCCGTTGGGCACCGAGGATCGCTCCCCACCACTACAGCGCTCTAGTCGCACGCGAGAGTGCGTTCAGGTTTTCTCGCTCCCACTCACACGCCCTCTATGTCGACTAAACGCACTTTCGCCTGTAGAATTGGTTGCATCGATGACTTTGTCCACTCAATCATTTACATTACTGTAAGAAAAAAATTATATTTTATATTATATTAATTAAATATCATAAAAATATATCATCTGTTTCTCTTCTTATTATTTTTTTTTTTTTTCCTCCAATAAACATTAGTTTTATCGCGTTTTCGTTTAATTGATGCTAATAATATGTCTGATAACATATAGAATTATCTACTTTAATTTCTCTCTCTCGGTTATACTTTCCATTACGTGAAATGATGACCGTGCGCGCGCGCACACCGTATGTGTGTATTCCGGTTTTCACTGGCGGCTATACAACGAGACGTGCGAGCACATGGAAACGTAAGCGACTCGTCACTCTCTAGGTCGGGGTTAGCCGCGTCGGGAATTTCTCTGCGTGTCGATGACCTATGCGTGCACGGAAAGCACATGTGTGAGTCTTCTTTTTCTTTTTTTTTTGTTTCGCTCCGGTTTCTGTTTTTTTTTTTTTTCTCTCTTTTTTTCTTTTTCTTCTGCTTCCCTTTTTCTCCTTACATTATTATTTCTCTTTGCTCTCATGGCCGTCCTTATTTTTTTTTTTTCCTCACTTCTAACTCTTACCTCATATCATTATGATTATGTCTTGCGAAACTTTCCTGCATTTCTTTTTCACGTATATAATACAACGTTGTATATACTTATTTATGACATTATTTTCTCTTTTTTTTTTTTTTTTTTTTTCTTGTTTTCCCCTTTTTCTCTCACGACCCGGAAATACGTAAGCGAGTTCGAGGTTATGTCAATGTCATTGACCGTGCTTCGTGCATTCACATTCACGTTGTCGTTTTACATCTGAAAGCGAAAACATGAGAAGAAAGAATTTGCATGAGCTGAAATAAAATCATACATTCGTAATATATATATATATATATATATATATATATGCAGATTATTTTCAGCAATTCTATCATTTTTATTATTCGAACAAACAACTTTACAATAAAATAATACAAAGTTACTTTTGTCAATCATTTATCTATAACTAATTTGAGAATAAAATTAATCAGCCACAATTAAAATAATTCTATTCATTTTCATAGTGAAGGAAAGAAGATTAAAAAAATTTGTTTTTTGACATTGTCATTTTACATTGCGAAATGAGTAAAAATTATTATAATTTAAAATCCGCTTTTTCCCCCTAATACTATCCGAAGTAAATCACTGATAAAAAGCCTTCCTGATTGTTCACAACTTGAAACTGAAGGGTGGAAAAAAAAAAAAAAACAATAGATAAAAAATATTTGAATAAAAACAGCGAAAACAAAAAATAAAAAATACACATCTAATTGACTATATAGTGGTAATTAAATGTGCAAATTGCGTGGAATAAGATACCATATAGGTTGATAGTGTATATATATATATAAAATGACAATGTAACCAGTGGGGCTTCACATTACAGAAGAAGTGTAGGAAAATGCAGAGAAAAGAGAGACATGTAAAACGGTTTAGATTCACCGTGGAAGATAACCTAACCTTCGTCATAGCTTGCTGAGCGCGACGCCGGTTTCCCTCTTTATTCTCTCCTCTTTACTTCTCAACACATATATATATATATGTTTGTGTATGTGTATGTATGCACGCATTTTATCTGCGTAAACGCCGCACACACCAACGTCTCTGCGAGGGACCAAAGAGTACATAAGGAAAAAAAAAAAAAAAAAACGATGAGGAGCAAAGAAGTGAGGAAGCAGAGACAAAATAAAACAATTTAAATCACCAATGAACGCAGAGCTTTTGCTTTTGCTTTTAATTTGCATGTAACAACAGGTTACACGAAAAATTTTCGGATACACGTACGATAATAATTTTCCTACATATCTTTACATATAAACTCAACATACTTTATATACATTGAAAACATGACCATAGCTTTTACTTTCATAACAATTTTATTTTTTTTTTTTTCCCACAATTTTATTTTCATTATTATTATTATTGCTATTCATTTATTTATTCATTCTATTCTTTACTGTTTTTTTGTTTTCTTTTTTTTTTTTTCAGAAGTGAGCCATTAGAGGTGTGGAAATTGGAGATCGCGGCGGTGAGTTTTAATATTATTCTTATTTGTTTAATTTTGTTTTTGCAATTTCACATTTGTTATGAAATTACAAATTATTGTGAAATATTTTTGATTTTCATGTGTATATATAAAATATTTATTATCGTTAGAATATTTATGTTTCAATCTTTTTCTATTTGGAGAGAAGGAAAAAAAGTGGATGTTTTTTTTTTTTTTTTCTTTTCTTTTCAAGTTTATTTTTATTTATTTATTTATTTATTTATTTTTTTTTGCTTGTGCAATTGCGTGGTATTTAATTGCGGATGGAGATTCCGTCCACTTCACCATATAGTATGAAGAGTGAGAGAGAGGAAGAGCATGAGAGGACGCGCACAGCCGTATATAAAGACCCTCGAGGGCACGTACAGTTTTGCAGTTAACGACCGTTTCTCGTGAGATTTATGTTCCCAAGGTAGAATGAAGGAGGGTTGCAATGAGTGTGGCGATGGAGGAGAGGAAAAGTGTGTAATGTATTAACTCTGTATATATATATATATATATATATAGTGTATATGTATGCGTATATATATTTATATATATATTTGCGTATAAATGTATGAATGTATTGAGAGCCCAACTACTGGGCCTACGCTCTTTCATCGAACTTGACGGTGTATATATTTCATATAAAATTTGAGAGTGTAGAAATTATCTTTTTTTCTTTTTTTTTTCTTTTCATTTTTACAAAGATAGTAATATTGACTGACGAATATTCATCAGAGTTATTTTTAATGTTAAGATTTTTGTTGATAATTTAATTGTGAATATGTTCAATTAATATTTTTAAATGAGAAATAATGGACGAAATTGGTTGTGACCAAAAATTTATAATATTTTTGTGGATAGATAATTTTTTTTAGTACTCAATCAAATCATTGTTTTTTTTTTTGTTTTTTTTTCCTTTTGGGAATCCATTTTCGATACTTATTGAATTGTCAAGATTATTATTGAATAGAACAATAATAATCAGCCAGAATCTTCACAAGAAGTAAAATTAAAAATATCAACGTGAAAAAAAAACAAAAATGTTTTAATACTTCAAACCATCATGTGTAGCATAATAATAAATTTTCCTTTCCCTTTTCTATTACTTCACTTTCGCCTCTCTCTCTCTCTCTCTCTCTCTTTCTTCTTCATTCTCTCTATTGAAAATTCTCGTCAGCATTAACGCTCACTCTTGGTACATACATTATGCACTCTGATAAGTTTAACAACGCAACATTAATTCTCTCATCGTCAAATGTGCGCACACATCAGGTCTGTAACGTTCTCTCGTGCTGTCGTGCAAACATTGACGTCTTCTCTCGCGCCTAATTAAACGAATAACGAATAAAATTCCCGCCCTGCTGTAATACAAGAGTTATAATCGCCCATAATCCATAGTATTTTTTTTTTTACTCTGATGGCTGTGGTCGTTTGCAGTCCAAACAAAATGATGCTCGACGACTCAACGATGACGACGATAAGTTTAACGTTGATTTCCTTATCTACCCGAAATTGCCTTTAAGGCATGTGTAATAATCACACGACTATATACATCTATTATATATATATATATCTATATAGTCGTTTGCATCCCTGTACTGTGATTATCGTTGGTTACTTGTACATACATTGTACACGTAACTCATTACGATAAGCATAGAGAGACGAGTGACGGAATGGTGAGGATAAAGAATTGATGTGATTTTTTTGTTTTTATTCTCCTTTTATCATAATTTAATCTCGCTGAAAAATTTTTTTTTTCGTTCGTTTCGCTTCGCATCTTTTTTATTTCGCCATTTTTATTTCCTCTTTTTTTTTTTTTTTTCTTCCTCCTTTTAATTCTGCCAGAGCCATCAAGATGATTTAGGACCAGCAGACGCCACGCATCCAAAGGGTAGACGAACTCTTTGATGATGAAGAATGGATGAGATAACGGCTAAGAGAGAAAAATAAAACGTAAATTTTTTACGCATACCGCCCTTCAGGGATAATTTATTATGTACCGAAAAATTCATGAGTTCGATGATCGAGTGTAGTGTGGTGGTTGAATCAGAGAAGAAAAAATTGTGAGAAGATAAAAATACAATTTTTATTTATTTTCTTTTTTTTTTTGTTTTATGCTCGCAGTAATTGCAAAGACGATTTTTCGTTGCATGGAAATATATAAACAGTGTATTGTAAATATATATAAGAACTGCTGTGCGATTGGGCGGGGTGAGGGTATAAATTAAGATGCGCCGAGAGGGATACATACTAGTTAAAAGCGGATGTCCACGCAACCAAGTTTAAAATTCTCAGGTTTGTTGCACGTCGTAAACATTTACGGTGTTGCGTGCGGAGCAGAAGCAGCAGCAGCATCATCATCACCACCACCAGCATCACACATCCATTGCATTGCTGTTGAGCGAGTCACGATGGACCATATAGAGTATTAAAAACGAAAAAAAAAAAAAAAAGCGAAAATGATAGGAAAATAAAAAATATCAAATAAAAGACATTCTCTCGTCATCAGTTCTCATTTTTATTTGTTGATGGAAAAATTTTTTTATTTATATACATTATGCATGCGCGGTGTATTAAAAAAAGAAAAAAAGAAGTTGAACTGAAAACCGATGATTAGTTGAATATAAATTGTATACAATGTAACGGATGGGACAGCAGGATATATAAGTCGTGGGCGTTTTAATCAGTATAAAGGATATTTCGGCTGGTGCTTTTCGACACTCATTTTTCAACTGCAACTCGTGCGCCAACACAAGTTCCACCACTCTCTTCTTTGTTATTTTTTTTTCCTCCACCACCCAAACTTTGTTCTTCACAACCACTTCGACGACGTGTACAAGGCCTTGTGGCTGTAACCCAATATTTTTTTATTATTCAATTTTATCTGTTCTTTTTGTTATTCCACTTTATCATTATATTTATTCTCCATTTACTTCTTCTTGTTCTTCACCTGTTGCATCTCCTCCGCCCAATGGCGTGACAGAATTTTTTATCATCCTGTCACTCAATTAAAATCTTTCATCGTCTATGTGACAAAATTAAAGAGTAGGAAAAAATATGATTTTCTTTTGTTTAACTGTTTTGGAATATCAATGATATCAAATCAAAATGCCAACTTATGCATTATACTAAAGTATTTGCATTACGCCACTGTCATTACACACAGAAGTGCAACAGAAAAAAAATTATATATAAGAAATAAAGCGAATGAAAAAAAAAAAGAACATATTGCCATCGCCGAACACTTCCGAACGCGAGTTCTACGACCGCGTTTCGGGACAACAGCACTTGAATATATGTTGGGTTTGCAATGGCGATGGTGGTGGTGGTGGTGGTAGTGGTGGTAGTACCCGGGCGCGTCCTTGGTCCGTGTCAGTGGCATAGACCATACAGGGCCTGTTCAAGGTCGAGCGCAATCCCGACAGTGGCCGAAGTCGACCGAGCAAGCGACGCGCGCACTTCCCGATCGACACAACTGCGTCGCCGAGCTCTACCGTCTATTCTGTATCATCCCCACTATTTGTTTGTGCGTTTCCCCTACCCACAGTCCCTCGGTCCCCCTTTGCCGATAACTTTGCCACTTTATACTGTCGGGGCCCGTTCCTATATGTGTACCAAACGTTCGATGAGAAGGCACGGTATAAACTTGCGTAGAGTGTCATCCTATACCCGTGGGGTCTCCCCCCCACTCATGTCACATACACTGTACGCTATACCCTTGTTAGAGGGGCGGAGAGGGCACTTTCGACGACTCGCTGCAACGATCGTGGGTAACGTTTTTTTTTTACACATCCCAATGCGGTTTTTGCTGTCTCTTATTTTTCAACTGTTTCAATTATTTGTTTGCCACAATATTGATTTATATCTTTTTTCCTACTTCATGATTTTATTTCTCGCGCGATATCCGATACCCGCGAGATTGCCAGTTGGCAAAATTTAATATTATTATTATCTGTATATGAGAATTGATCAAACAAATTAATCTCTCTAATTTATTGCATTGTTTCATCAGATTTTATTTTACTTATGACACACGATCTGCTTGATTGATTGTCCAAAATATATCCCAGACTATTTCACATATTCTGAAATGCTCATGGTTAGCCACTTATCTGAAAGCATATTGTGTGCTTCTTTACCATATGAGGTGGAAAAGCTGGTTGTCATTATGATATTCCACCATCTATTGATTACAGCTGAGTTGTTTATCATGATGTTGATTGTAAATGCGGCCAACGAATCCACATTTGATTCAATACGGTTGAAACATAGTATCACAGACGGTGTGGCGTCTCTTTTTTAATGATCATCAGTTCCTTAGTGTAGCAGAAATTGGTGGTGTGCATCTTACCCCATGATGTTTTCTAATGAATTTCGATTTAAATAGAGCACGACTGAAGTGAACATTCATGATTGTGAAGTATTTGTTATTTCAACGTTCGATTGATTTCCTTTTACTTTCAGTTCATAATGTTGTGGAAATTTACATTTATGAAATTCTTTTCTGAGTAATTTTGCACTAATATTAATTAATATGAATGAATTAATACGTTTACAGTCAGATAGATTCGTGTGAACATGACCTCAAAGCATTTTCTCTCCTTCCTCCTGTTTTTTTTTTTCTTTCCTTCACATTTATTTACTGCACATAAATATATTTCTATATGTATTTGTATATATGTGTTGTATGTTACGCACATGTATAGAGGTATATGTATCGTTGTGGAATCTCAAATCATTGTGGAATTCTTTGTGCGGGGTTGGAAATGAAAGAAAAAGACTTCGAGGGATCGACGTACTTGGATAAGTAGCTAAAGTTCTACAAGACTGAAATAGAGGAAGAATGGGAAGCGAGAGGACTTAGTTCACAGTGACGACGAGGAAGCGGTGGAGATTAACTGTCGGGTTCACGTGCTACCGCCATTACCGTTGCTTCGCGACATATTTCCTTAAGGAAAAAAAAAAAAAATTCCTCCCCCGACATTATGTCTACACATATATATATTACCCTTAGAACATTAGTGTATAACGGAATGGTAATGTATAGTCAAAGGAAGATATGAGAATGAAAAGTATTTTATTTAATATGGATGTGTATGGATGTGCTTTAGCATTGATTAAAGAATGAAGAAGTGAATTTGTTATTTTAATCACAAGTAATCTATAAAAATTTGTGTCATTTCCTTTTTTTATTTCTTTCAAGGAACATCAAAATTGATATATGTATTTATAGTAAAATTTATTATCCCATCTCAAATCAATGACGTTTAATAATAGATTTAGGGATACAGATGAAGTTTTTCCTTGAACAATGTTTTATAGATAGATTAGTTTTCTTGCGACGATGTGTCAACAGACTTGTCCTAATCTGTTGAAAAGTCACTTTGAGCCTATGGTAGGAAAGCTTGGATGAGTGAATATTGTTTCGACAAAATGAACATGGCAAAACCTGTTGTATTTAGGAACCTAATATCAGTCGCTTGGATTGGAGCTGAAAAGTTTAGGAAGAATTAATATCTCTACAAGATTAGTACCAGGATCGATGAATGCATGGATGTTCACCTGGTTTCCTTTCACATTTCGCAAATGGAACTGGTTCCATGTTCAAGACAACAGTCTGAAGAATTTCATATTCATTTGGTTGATAATCAACATATCCCTCATTAGTTGCGAATTTCGCGGTGTTGATGTTTAACTGTTCAAATATAAATTTTTGATCCATCATCGTAATAAAGCGTAATTAATGTGGAGTGATTGAAGGATTTCATCTGAAACTTACCGCATGCTGTAACAGAGTTTCTCCTACATTGGTTGTAGTAGAAAGATGTGTATTGTACGGAACAATTATATTCATCCTCTCTCTGACGTTCGTTTCTGAGAAAAAGACATTTGGTTGAAGTTGAGAAAGTTTTCGAGCTATTGTGGTATTAAATCCATATCCGGAAGTTTTTTTGTAGAGATAGACTATGCTGATATCGGTGGCCGCGTCTGATGGTGCCTGAAATACTGATGAGTTCAATCTGGATGATAATAATATGATCTTATGGCTACAAAATCGATAAGTACTCTATAAGGTATCACACAAAATGCGAAATTGGTTTCGATGAGGTCGCCTGTCGCGAACGTGCCGATAAAATTCACTGTCTTAGATTCGTCATCAACCTCAGTACATTCAGTTTGTAATAGTCTCGGATTGATGTAAACATTGATCGAATGTGTCAGACGCAACTCCTCAGATGTTCCAAGGTAATCTGAAGGACATATATAATTTCAATGCATTAGAAGAAAAAAAGGTATTGTCACTTTCCGTACCTCCCGGATCGTCGATTCCAAATATATTCGCAACTACATGGAACTTCAAGTCAGGATCCGATTGTATATAAATATGCACTCTAGGTTTGATGATCTAAAATGATTGTCGAGGTTATTAATAAAACGATTAACTAAATGAATTTAACGTTCAATGCAAACCAACTCACTTGCAGACTAAGCACAAGTTGCAGGACGTATTTGGAAATCAAATCGTCTTCTTTACTCGGTATAATGAAGTCAGTGAGATTGCGATGTAATGTGCCAATAATAGCAATTTTAGTTTCACCATATGTGCTATAAGCTAATATGGCTCTCAATATTTCGTCTGACAATGGCGAGGCAACTCTTGACTCACATTCTGAAATAAAAGGATCGCATCGATAATCTGATACGGAATCGTAAGAGTACTTCGCAAAGTTTAATTTCCATTTCGTATTTCGTCGCATGTTGTAAAACATGACGATAGAAAGACTCATTCCAATGAATATCTGTTCATTTGTTCAAAAATTAATTTTACTTACTTTCTACATAATTGGAAGGGTCGCGAAGAACTTCAGATAAAACACCACATACAGAAGTGTGATTATATGCTATACAAACTTCGTTTCGAGGACACACTCTGTTACGACACACTGCGACACACTCTTTCTCAATGCATTTCTCCGAATAATAACAATCAAGATCATCAGAACATATTGGTACTAGAAATTACGAAATGTCAGAACTATCAATATTGAAACTGATTTGGACTTATAAGCGTTGAGAAATTAAAGTTAAGGATTACACTTCTATACCTAGTGAATCCTTTCATCATAAATCTCTTTCACTTACATCGTACACATTTCTTCTTGGGATGGGCCGTGAACCCAGGTAAACATTCACATGTACATTTGTGATTCAATGCCAGACTCGTTGAGTTTCCATCACAAGTGTGACCATCGCATGCATCAATGCACAATCCCTGATCGCAAATCTCAGATTGTTCACATTGAGGATCATAGTCGCACACTGAATTACGAGAATTGTGACAAGAATAGGAAACAGTTAGTTAATCATTGAAAATGGATGTCAGTCATTTGTAAATTTTCTGAAGAAATCAGATTTTTCAACAATCTTATCCACATTACGGAAATGTTTATTATTGATAAAATAGAAGTTGAGATGACTATGAATTGATACCATACATAGATATTCCTTAATAATTGTTACTTACTCTTTCTACAAATCTTCATTGTATCTTTTGGACTGATTCCATAGCGAGCACGACATACACATGCGAAAGTGTGATGTTTGGCGCGACACATTGCACCCTTTGGACAACTTTTATCATTGCATGCATAAATGCAAGCGTTATTATTAGAGCATACTTCATCATCGTTGCATCCATCATCGCTTGTACAATCTGCGTTTGAAATATCAAAAATACAGTGATGTTGAGACAACCATTTGGTTGTTATTATTGAAAGGAATTGGTTTGCCTTTTTTAGACATAATCAAAGACTTATTTACGACATTTGGAATAAAGGAATACACTAATTTGTGGTCACGTTTCCGAACAACATCGAATTTTCACACAGTCGCATCCACGTTAAAGGAATATTTGAAACGACATCTAAAGGCTGATCCTCAATTGAACGAAATGATCAGAAATCGACTGAATGATTCACATACTGATATGTTTCGATAAGTGCGAATCAAGTTCATCAACACGTTGACATCGATGAACAGTTAGGAAGAATAATTTTGCTTATAATGAGACGTAGATATCTGTTATCATTATTCGATGACAAAGAACACAAGTCTCATGAATTTCAATTAATCCGTTTAGTTATCGTTCAACAATATGGTTCGGTATGATGGACACGACACCAAGTCTACCGAGAAGCCCCACTCCTTCTCTCAATTGTTATAATTATGTTGTTATACATACATTGTAATAATGCGTTCCAGCCAAATCCAAGACCAACCAAGACAGGGATGAGACCAGTCAAAACGACCAGAAGTGCCCAGCCGAATTTCATCCTCAATTCAATAAGTTCTAATTGTTTTGAAGACAGCTATCAATAGCGGATGATATAGATTTTTTCAATTCCGAATAACGAAAGTGTATATCACTTGATGATAGACTGGTGATGCCACGGTTCACTAACGCTATTAGTACGTCCAAACTTATATTTACAGTAAAAGGAATCGGACTATAATATATTATCGCATTTTGTAATCGTGTATATGTATAACCTTGCTTGTTATCATTTGTGTCCATGTGTGTTACACGATTGTACTGCAAATATTGTATTTTTACAATTTTAAAACTGTGAAAAATTGTTGGTTTCCCCGCTGAAGAATCTTGTTAAATATAAGGCAATGCAGGAAAGAATAAAATAGATATTTGTTGAATAATTTTGGTTTGTTTTTCACTCTTATCCTTTTTATTAACAAACAAAAATTGTTACAGCATTGGTATTTAAATAAGAATGGATCGTAGAAAAATGGCCAATGAATGAAATTATTTGTGGAAACATTAATTTACAAGCAAACTACTTTTTCGCAACATCACGATAAACAATTATCATTGGCAACGACAATAATGTACGATAGTGAAGTTATGTGAACAGTGTTTTGTAGTTGTGCATACTTTTTCACCATTTATTTTCCCACCAGCTATTACAATTTTTATAATTTTAAAACTTAAACAAAAATGAAGACAAAAATTCCTGTCAATTTTAATGAATAGTTTAAGGTACGTGTTGTGTAAGCAATGAGCAAACGTTGGCACATGCTGCCGTTGCTATTGCTGTTGCGCGTGTCTCATTATATGACGAGTCCGTTATATCCGTGAGGTCCTTATACGACGATTAATCGTGGACGGTATCCCATAGCGCCAGAGCACGTTTGCGTATAAGTTCTAACGCATACAAATCATGATACCGTGTTGTCATGCTTATTTATTTTTTGTTTATTCATTTATATAAATGCAAATTATATTTCATCCATTAGTTATTGATAATGAAAATAGTTTAGATTGAATTCAATAAAATTATTGCAATATCAGAAACATTTTCACTACACAATTTTTTTTTTTTCTTTTTTCTCTCACTATTTTTTATCACAGTTGAATGGGTGGCAATGTGTCTGTAACTGAATCTTGCCATTAAACTTGAGATTCTATATACGTGTATATATAATGTGAAAAGAATATATATGTATATATTCATAGATAGATGAAGCGAGAGAGAGAGCAAGAGAGAAACGAGAAAAGAGAATTGAACGATGGTGAATTTTATTAGTGAGTAAGAAAGAGAAGTAAGACCTTGGCGCACTAGCGCACACCGACACGCGTATATTAACTCGCACAATGCTCCCCATCGTGGCGCGTTCACTCTTCGGGCCCCGTGGATAATCGATTCCATCGTAAAATACGCTCCTTAGATTCTCCCCCTTGACTCTTTAACATCCCACCCTTATCATCTTTCTCACTTGCCCTAACTCACTTATTTCTGAACTCTTCTTGCACACTCTCTCATCATATTCTGATGCAAATTATCCGCGGTAAAACACATTGTTTCTTTTTTAATTTCAACAAATTTTCAAGATCAACGATATGCAAGAGAAGAAAACATTTTTTTTTTTAATGAAGAAACAAGTTATATTTTATTTTGATAAAAAATATTCAGGGAACACTAAAAATATTGTGAAAATTAATTGTTAAAACAAAAAGTTAAAATTTATATATTGAATTGAGATGTTCAGATGGTGTTGGCTCAAAATACCCTAACAATAATTTACAATAGTAAAATAATTATAAATATAATATCTCTACTATCACAAAATATCTAGATAATAATGAAAAACAAAATTAATATCAAATTTTAATATGAACATTTATTATCTATCTGCATATTAGTTATCTAGGTTATTTCTCACTAATTATTTATTTGTAATGGTTATTAAAAACTCGGTATTTAGTACTGTAACCATTCAGGTATTTTGTTTTACTGTTAATACAAGTGTCTTAATATGTTATGACTGTTCAAATATTTAAAACATTTATTATAATACATAGGAAGCTATTTATGTTTCGTGTACACATTTTTGTAATAGATTATTATTATGTTTTCATTTTGGGGTTTTTTTTTTTGGTGAATCTGCAGATTGGCTTTTCCCTCGTTGGGGGAATCCACTGTGTCACAAGTGTGTGAGTAAAATAGCACAAAAATCCAAACTAAATTTAGTCAGTTATGAGATCAAGTCTATAATCAACACCAATAATATTTTGAATAAACAAAAAAACTTGAACTCTTCAATTCAAGAATTGAACGGATGACCTTCTACTTGTTTATAGTTGAAAAACTGGCGCGTTGTCCTTATTACCACTGACGTCAGTTGAAATACACTTTATATGTTAATTGTGAATTGAGAGAATAGTATATTTTTGAATATTTAAAAAGTGACTACGACGGCTGCAATACTGAAGATGAGATATAAAATAATTTTGAAGAAATAAAGGTAAAAACAAGAATGAATTCTTTTCACCTACGACCGCACGTTCCCTTCAAGTCTTATAAATCAAAAATATATTATAAATTTTAATATTGATGGGCGTTACTTGAATAAAGTCAATTCGTCACTCTATCGCGCGGCTGTCATATCCAATTATTATTATTCTCCATCATAAAAAAATTTATGAGGGTTAATATTCCCCACTCTCGACCCTGTCATTGAATGAATTTAAATATTATAATCGCCCATTTTTCAAATAATCTTCGGTAAACCATATGAAAGTGTGTATGTATGTCTGTTAATCAATCCTATTTTATGACGACTCATAAATTTTTTTTTTACCACTCGTTCAGGATCTATTCGCATACGTTCATAATATACACGCAGTATAAAAGAGAAATAAAACATTATTAATAGCGAAAAATGAGAAGAAAAAAAATGCCGCCAATGTATTCTCATTTCATAATTTTAAATTATTTATTATTTATTTTTTTTTTCTTTATTATTATTAAACTTCCTTATGGTAGAGGGAAATTGTAAAAGTTGAAAAATTTACGTATATATCCAGGAAAAGTAACGGTACAGCGGTAAATTATTAACTAAATATATATAATACATATGTATATTTATCATATACATACACTTTTATTTCACTTTTCTAATAAATAAGTGTTTGATAATAGCATCCGTTAATTCTTCCGGTATGTATAAACATTTATATTTCCGTGATGAAGTATCCGATGACAGAGGTGAGAGGAAATGAAATAGAAGACACGTCAATAGTTTGTTGCACAATTGAAAAAAGAAAAAAAAAAAACAAAAATTACACATTTGAGTTTATTAAATGAAGATAAATATTTAATAGAGGTCATCGGCCATAAATGGACAAATTATATTCCATAAAGTTCAATTCACATACACAATTGATAATGAAGATCAATTGAAAACTTCAACACACTGATAACTATCGACATAATTGGTGATGAATTGAAATACTTGGATTATATACATGAGATATCGTAATAATACAAGAATAATTAAAAACTTTGATATATTAATTATAATATTCAATATAAAAAAGAATGAATCTATTATGCTTATCAAACAAACAATTTCATCCACAGTATTTCAAATGATCAGCATCATAATAAAACAAAATATTTGATACAGTCAAGAATAAGATGGTGATGGGGAAGGTGAAAAAATAG
Source organism: Zele albiditarsus (assembly GCA_958496275.1). Lineage (NCBI taxonomy): Eukaryota > Metazoa > Arthropoda > Insecta > Hymenoptera > Braconidae > Zele > Zele albiditarsus. Next base: position 4,778,400 of record OY292416.1, read on the forward strand.
CTCAAAAAATTAACGTGAAATATATACATCTATAGATACATAACATATACATAAATACAGCAATACATATGAGCAGCAACTTTCATTCTTAACCCCTGACCTTTTCTCATTCCACAAGACACTCATGAAGAAGTATAATAAGAGGAACATAACAAAACGAAAAATAAAAAAGGAACAGAGCGGAAAAAAAACAAAAAATCACCACAACAAAAACAAAATACAAGTTGAAGTTAAAAGATATAAAGAAGAAGGAATAAAGATAAAACATGAGAAGACTAGCTTGAGGCAAAAGAGAGAGAGAGAGAGATGAGAGGGGAAAAGAAAAGAGAGACTTAGATGGGGCGATGGTATGTGCCCAGGAAGATGCGGCCAAGGAGGTCGTCGTTGGCTATATAGCAAAAGGGCGAAAGAGCATAGGAAGAAGAAGAACTGAATAGTGGGAGAGTTGGAGGACGCTCTCTGGTCGAACGAGAAATAACGTGCTGTAAGAGAAGTGGTAGAAGTAAAGGAGAATATCACGTTGTAGAATGGGTAGAAGTAGTATAGAGGGATATACCATTTTCCTCTCTTCTCTCTTGCCAACTGCACACTACTACTACTACTACTACTACTACTACTACACTACTATATTCAAGCTCGTCGCTTCTCTTGTGTGGTTATATTTAGATTCAAACGTGTCTTCTGCTGCTTCTTGTTTTACATCAGCGCGCGCCCCTATACTCTCTATATAGCATCATGCGAACTAGGTGCCCTGGCCACTTTTCTCTCTCAACTCTTCTTACTCTTCACTGTACTCTGTATACGTATATGTACAAAACCACAATGTATATTGCAAGTATATGTATTCGTGCGTGTGTATTTGACGTCGTTGAAGTGGTTGAACGAACAAAAAAAAATTCTTTTTGTTAAATGAAACAAAAATAAAATATGTATATCTATTGGTATTAAATTGAATTCAATTTTTTATTTTCGCTCTGTTTTTACGTCTTATCACTTTGTGATACGGGGAAGTATTGGATTCATTGAGTGAGTATGTGTATCTATTTTTTCAACGACATTTAATTGGTTTAATGGTGAAACAGAGGCAATTTTTTTTTACAATGAAAAAGATATTCAATGTATTCGATTTAAATTGAATTTTTTTCACATTATTGTAGAAAATATAATCAGTAACATTTTCATGTTGCTTTGTGGTTATTAATTTGTAAATGATTGATATGATAGTGTTTAAGTATATATATATATATATATTGATTAAAACTCGTTTTTGATATAACTCTGTCAACAACGATGATATCATCACTAACTTTTACTCAAGCACTCCTCAGTAAACATCCTTCGGATATATAATTCAAATTTGAAAAAAATTCCACCCCAACTATGAAATAATCCAAGTGGTCCAATTTACCAAACTTCACAATTTACACCGATTTCTATCACACTACCAACAAAATATAACACATAAATATCATCAGATCAATCATCAATTTACAAAAGAATTCTTTCAACCCTTTTCATCACTCATTTTCTCAGAATTAAATTTTTTATTTTTTATTCACATAACTGTCATGATTTTTTTATTTCTCGTTGAATGTCAAGCCAAACTTTTTGAGATGTTAGATCGATCGGATTCAATAGGGGTTTGAGACACGATGTTGTGTAGTAATTTCTGCGAAGGCCCAAAAGACAACGCAACATAATTTATATATATATATATATATAATAGAGTGGGGAATGGAAGTGTGAGAGAAATGGAGAAGTCTCATCGTTAAATAGACCGAGCGTAAATTTACGGCCTCGCACTTTTTTATTATATTATTTTTCTTCTTCTTCTTATTTATCACTATTTTCTTTTTATTTTCTCTCACTCTCACTACCTCTCTTGCTTCCACACTGTCTCTGCTCTTTTATAGCATTCCCTTCCTCTTTCTTTCATCGTTTTCGCGCTCTGTTCCTCTTGAGCATGACCGTGACCACGAGTGGGTTAGCAGTGATATCGTTAACTCATCGTCATTCTTCTAACTCTTTTCCCGCTCTCCCTCTCACTGTTTTTTTTTTCTTTTTCCTCTATTTTTTTATTTATTTATTAAATTTTTTTTTTCTTTTTCATTTATTTATTGTGATCTTTTATCATTTATTTCACGCTTGTTATGATTTATCTCGTGTAAATTGTCATTCTGACTGATGATTGCATGAAAATTCGGTGCATGCAAAAATTAATTGGATAAATTTTTTTCTCTTTTTTCTTTTATTGTTTGTTTGTTTTTTTTTTCGATATTTTTTTTTAATGATTGTGTTGATGAGCAGACGTGTTGTGGTTGAACTTCTGTCCTGATTGTTAATCCTTTGATAAATAAATTGTCACTGTACCATTTTATTAAAAACTAATTATCAAAATTCGATCTTCATTGCAACAATTATATTATTAGCATTATTTTTCCAATAGTAAAAATATCAAAGTGGAATATTTTACATGTCAAAAATTTTGTTTTCAATTTTTATTTTGTTTATTCTAAGTGGAATTGTCTGAATATCACCACTCAATTCACAATTGTTCCACTACCACAACCACCTGAGTGATACAAAACTGTATACCAAACAAATTTCATTTTTTCCCACTTTATATAATTCAATTTCATTATAACTATCATTGTTTCACCATCACTAAATACATGCACAAACATATAACATTTATTTTCCTTTATTCATCATGATTTTTATTATTATTGATCTAACTCTCGCGGTTGTAGACCGCAAAGGGTGTTTGGAGTACAGTACTGGTACTGTGTCTGCACGTTATGGATCTCCATGGTTTTGCGGCTACAATTGTGAAACATGGTCGAAAGCAAAATATAAATAAATATAAACACTTCTGTTTTTTCTTTTTCTCTAAAACCTCCACCACCCATTTTATATCTCTTCCTATTCTCTTCCTTTCATCCTCAGTCTCTTTATCTTTGTCTGTAATTTCTCAACACTATATATCCAAGCGGTTGTCAATTATCCCACAATTATCCACCTCTAACTTCAATTGCAACACAAAACGTGTAACTCACACCTTTTTTTTTCCTTTTTCTTTTTTAATTTCACTTTTCATTCTACTACTTCTTATAATACTTTTTTTTTTTCTTATTTTCATTTTTATTTCCTCTCTTCTTCACCTTCATATTCATTTTCTTTTACCTTACCTCAAGGCCATTTTAATCGACAAACAAATATAATATATTTATTATATATTGTTTTGCAGTTTGTGAGAAATGATTAAATGTTGAAATAAAGTGGAAAAACGTGTTCTCTAATATGAAAATTAATTTATTTTGTATATGTTATTTATTTTTAGTTAATTTTTTTTTTTCTTTCTTTCTGGTGGTTGTTAAGGGGGTTTTTTTTATTGATGTGTATTATTGCACCAATTTTACATTAATATCGTAATTTAATTCGTGAATTTAATACGTAATATATGTATTTGTGTATGTTAGTTGTGCATATGTTTATATTCACAAGAGAGGACTTCTTTGATATAAATCACGTAACGAGTCATGCGGCGCTCTGCAATCCTCATTATTGCATATATACACTATCCAAATCCTCATCTCGATTTACATTGCGCCAGAGTGTATATAAATATGTGTGTATGTATGTATATATTTATTTATTTATATGAGGTCCACAACTGAGAGATAGTTGGTCCTTTAGGTTTATATCTCGCCACTGATGCTTTATATAAATAAATAGTCTCTACATCTGAGGTCCTATTAAATTAAACTAGCTGAGGATTTACCGGGTGTTTATTATATATAATAGTTTTTGTGCTGCAATTTTTTTTTTTTTTGTTTTATCATTGAGAAAACTATTTGAAAGCTCCGAGAGTTCATGATGTTCATAATTTTTTTGAGTAAAGAAAATTGAAAGTTTTCAGTTCTAAGTTTTTAGTTTAGGAACAATACTAATAATTGCATTAAATATTCATTTCTCTCATAAATAATTATCAACTCCTGACTTTTAATTTACGTTAAAAAAAATAATTAATATATAAAAAAAACAACGAGGTTGAATAATTGTCGTTTATTTTGTTTAATCTGTCTTTAATAAAATTTTCTCTCCTTGCGGTACGAAAAACTCTTCATAAAATTATTGTAAATTAAAAAATGAAAAAGATATTTGAATGGTATAAAAGTGGCTATCTTCGGGACTACGGATTTTTCATAATTAAATTTTTTCACAACATGGCATCCATTGAAATTCAACGTACAATTTTTTCCCAAAAAAAATTCCCAAATTTTATGTATTTAGAAAAATGTCATTGGGTAACGTAACATAAATTTCGGTACAGTTAAATAATCATTATAAATCGCCTTTTCAATTTTCCAACTCTGAAGAAAATATTGAATTGATAATATTGAGAATACGGGTGGCATATTATCTACCTTCGACTTCCCGTGGAGTTTAATTAATGAATAAACTCAAGTGTAGTTGAAAGTACGCCACATCGTTTCTAATATATGTTCATACATGTAACTTGCACATGTATATATATAAATATATATATATACAAATACATACATAAATAAATATATTCGAGCTTAAGGGATGTACACTCGTGAGTTTTGTGCGTGTTAACGAGTCACCGTATTCGACGTGTGGCAATTAATAATTGCCACCGTGTGGCACATTATGACTCTATGTTACGTAAACTTGTATATTTCATGTACACACAAACATACACACACAAATAAATATAAAAATATATATATATTTATAAATGTACGTATCTTTGTGTAAATGTATATGTTAATGTAGACGAGAGATGAAATGAATGCAATAGGAGTGATAATAGCAATCAAATGATCAGTGAATTAAAAGAGAAAGAGGGACAGAGTGAATGGAAGTGAGGTGAAGAGAAAGAGGGTGATTGAAAAAGTTGAAGGAAGATTAAAATCCAATCTACTAAGAAAGGACTTTTAATGTCTGTAATTTTCTATTTCTATATCTCATATCAACTTTCACTTCAATTCTCGCAATTTATTATGATTATATTTTGAATTTGATTTATGTGTTAAGTTTTGTTTGTTTGTGTTAATTTATAAATTCCTTTTGTATTTGTTTTGTTTGTTAATATATATATATATATATATTTTGGTTTCTTTCTTTATCTTTTGTCAGATTATATTGTTATAATTTTTTATTTTATTTAAATGAAATTCATTTTAATTATTGTACAATGATATGGGATGCGAAAAGTAGAATTTAATGGATGTGAAAAATAACAAGTAGGATTTTCTTGAGGAGGAGGGGGGGGGGGGGGGGGGGGGGGTGGGAGTCAAAAATAAAAAATTAATTGAAACAATTGAATTTTTTTTATTTAATTAAAATAACTATCACATTTGTTATTTTTCTTTTCAACAAAACTAAAGTTTATATTTTTCCACTATCACACCCATTACTCGATCAGTCAAATTAAATTAATTTAATGATTCAATCCACACAAACAAATACACACACACACATAAATGTATTTAAGTTACTTTAATTTTATCCCGCAATGGATCAATGTCGAGCAATATACAAATGCGGTGGGAAACTTTCGAGGATTTCAATCCGCCAATCGATAAGTCATCGTAAAACCAAAGGTGGTTCCCCCTCCTTCTGAATGATTGGAAAGAAAGGCTCCTGCTTGTTGTAACTTTGCTACGGTTTTAAAATGCGGAAATAACGACTACTATACAGTGGATCCAAGTGTGCTTGTGTACATTTGCCGCCTGGGCCGGTCATTTGCCGTTCTCTTCTCACAATGTAAAATACATATATATATATCTACACATAAATACTTCTCATCTACTGCCATCTCACTTCTTCGTCCTCTTTCACCTTCATGTTTTACTCGTCTACCAACTCGACATTTAGACCAGTATTAATTAATACCAAAGCAATGATTTACTAAGATTAAATATAATATATATTTTTCTATAGGAATTAAATTAAATTTAATTCTTTATTATTTATTTATTTATTTATTTCTGTATGTTTTATTTCAATTAATTTAATGACAGCTTTTGTAAATCGAATAAATATTCATGACTTTGATTGTATTCTTCACGCTTGTCCCACGCTCAATACCCACGATTAAATATTGCTAGTATATATTTATTTATTTGGTTATAAATATTATTTATATGTTGCATTATTTATTTTTCTTTTTTTTTTTGGTTTTGTTATGACGGGGATAGTTAGAATCTTATATACACATAGCTTATTATCAGAGCAATACAATATTGATCAACCTACACCCTATACTCGTCCTTCTTATCTTCTCCACTCACACCAACGTTCTTGCCACTTCCTTTTCATGTGCTCAATAAATTTATATACACAATGTACGAACGCATAGAGAGTTACATAAAAGCGTTTACGATCTCACTCGCGTGCTAGACCGAGCGTAACATTGTAAGAAAAAAAAAACATAATAAATAAATACTTGTTTGTTATATATATATATATATATTTGTATGTGTGTATGTTTTTGTGTTGTTAGCAAATGACAAGAAAATAATTATTGGAAATTATCACGGAAGAATAATTAATGTTTTTCTTTTCTTTTATAATGTGTGACGTTCAAGTACTTTTGTTTACTCTTTTTGCAAATTAAATTAAGAACAGTAGGATTTTTGTTTTGATAATTGTGAAAGGTAGGAGAGAAAAAATGAAATTAAAAAATTGTAGTTATTAATTATTATAAAGTGTAATTGTGGTGTGTTGACAATTAACTTTGAAAAATATTAATAGTAAATTTATTTATTTTTGATAAAGATAGATAAAGAAAAAAATAATGGATAGTATTGGACCTGATATTTGAAAATGTATTTTATATATACATTTTTTTTTTTTTTATTCGGTTATATAGAATGTGTAAATTAAATTTTTTCCTACAAAATTATCTACACGTCCCTATTCTTCACCCACATATCAATTCACATTACTTCTCACAATCATTTTTATTGGTCATTATCCACAGTATAAAAAAATGAACAAACAAGAAAAATGAGATAAAAACCAAAATTAAATTTTTATATTCAATATATATTTATTTACAATTAAAATATGAATATATAATATATTATGTGAGTAGTTAAAAGCTAACAGAAAGCATAAATGGATAAAATCTATCGGCAAACATCACACTGTCATTATAATTCAATTTAATATTAATTTGTGTTTGTCCCTTGAAGCATACCTCACTCATTCACTCACTCACTCAACTCATTCTCAATATATAGTAGACATTGGACATGGGTTTAAAGAAGGGTGCGGATCACATGACGTTGAGAAGACACTTCGTATCTCATCCATGAAAGTATATAGCCTGTGGCGGACCATTCACCCTGAAAATAAAATAAAAAGAAATAGAAGTAAATAAATGAATAAATAATAAAACATAAAAAATAACATTTTTTGTCTATCATTATTTCAATGAATACGATCACATGCAATGTTGTTGTGTATACATTGTCCCTTAAGGCTCCTTGATAAATGTGTATCTCGAGGTTATTGCACTTGTCTATAGAACTACGAATAAAATTTATTATAAATTCTATAGAGACAATTTTCACATGTGTGATTCTCATCCATAGTACAATCAATGGTGTAAAATTATTTTCACCTCTGTCGTTGGTTTTATCTCTCATCGTTATATATATATATATATATATACCATTCACCACTTCCACCACCATAATCATTACTATATATACAACAGTGTGCAGTGTGCTCGTTGTTCTAAGCGAACAACAGTCTTATCGACACTCGTAAATCTTGTGATCGATGACGATATTATCATCATGTGGCTACAGCCTACACATTGCGACGGAGATTCTTCTCTCATTCTCTCTCTCTACCACTTTTGTCGTTTGTACTCTCTCACTCTCTGGCACAGGGTGGCGCAAGAAATGCTTATTTATCCGTCCATTCGAATTATGCCAACAGCTTTCACTCAACATATAGTCTGGAACACAACAATAATAAGTGAAAACGGAAGAAAGAAAAATGTTGTTGTTGTTGTTTTTTTTTTCTTCCTCGCATTTTATTCAATATATTTTACAATGTTGTCTTGGACAATTAGTTTTTTGTTTTCGTTTTTTCCGTTACTCGCAAGTTGCCTGGAGGTCACTATTTAACAGATGTAATAACGTCATTTATTATTATGATTATTATTGGTGTTGTTGTTGCTGTTATTATTATTCTGTATGTATGTATGAGAGAGAATGGACAATTTTATATTTCTCAATTCTTATGATAATACGAATAATAATATATATTATTATTGCATCGTATAGGTAAATTGAGCTGGAGAGATCGAAAGATTGACTGGATATTATGATGTAGTAGATGCATACGCATATAAATTGAATTGTTGATTTTTATTCATTTTCATTCATTTATTATCGTGTGATGAATATTGGTGGTGAGCGCGTAAGACAACGAAAAAAAAAAAAAATAATAATTGGTATGGTAGATTGAAAAGGTGAAGGAGAAAAATGAAATTGAATTAATTGAGGTGAATGATTGTGGATGGGGAGTTTAGGTGTAAGGAGAAAGTATGAAGTGTTTGGAGTTTGGTAAATGATGCCTAAATATATGAGTTATGAATATTGTATATGAATAGTTCATTAGGTTGTAGGAAGTTGAATGTGAAAATAATAATGTTCATTGAAGAACCTGTCGAAAAATTATAAAGGGGACAGTGTGTGAATGATCAAGAGTCATTTTGAAATCTTCTTAATGTATATCTCGTGTTGAGGATTTGAATTGGAATTTAATCTCAATTTTTTATCATTAATTTTGATTTGTTCATTTATAGATGAAATTATGATGGAGTGTTTTTACTGTATGAAAACAAAAGTTTCGAATTATGTTTTAGAATAAGAAATTGATCCATATTTAACTGTGTTCATCCCCTATTTTTTTTTCCCTTTGCTATTTTTCTCATCTTCACAATAATAAAACAACTGAAAGAACAGAACGAGAAGAGTGGTGTGTCGAATGAAAAGACTTCCTAGAGAGGCGCGCCTGTCACGACGTGACCAGGGTCATTGGTCACCCGCGCTTCTTATCTGTAACTGTCCTCGGGCCATCTTAAGCAGCAAAGCAGCCACCTCGTGCCCACTACACTGCACGTATCATCTCATCTTGCTTACTCTTGTATATATACTTATTATGGGCGTAAAGGACGCGACTCGAGTCTCTGTTTGTGACCGAGATGGCTTCCGTGCGCAAACTCGATGGATCTCCCTTGCGCCCACTCTAGTGTATATATACTCTGTTACTCAACGCCAACTTCTGTAATAGTCGTTACGAACCTAAACAATGAGATCCTGAATCAAGAGAATCTTCTTATTATTTTATTACCACATGTATCCTTGATAGAAATTATCCAGACGTTTTCACGATTTAGTAGAGATACTGTTTACCGTGTATAGAATATCCGTAGAAGTTGCGTCAACGATGATAATACATTATCCGGAAATGTTATCTATTAAGCCTTTTTGTTCACGATCCAGATTTTTGGATAGAATTTCTTGGATCGAGGCAGAACTATGGGAAATTAGATTATAGTAATCTCACCTGGATGAGAGTTATGGTACAAAAATTGCATAAAATACCCCAGTCTACTTGATCTATCGCTTGATGACGTACAAAATTATGGTCATTCTCGTGTTTGTCGATCAGATGTAGATTAACTAAACATAGCATCTGCGGCTATTCAAGTACACGGATCTGATATCGGAAACATCGTTCATAAACTTAAATCCATATATGGATCATTGATATGAAGCTTTATTATTGTTTTACCCAATATTACAGCTCTATTCACAACGTTAGTTGAACTCGTTTTTGTTTTTTGATTACAGATGGGGTCTAGAGGACGAGGATCAGAGCATCAGTGGAGTGCGAAGCACAATATTGACGATAATTAAATGCATAAATTGGTATGGCCGCGACCGACGGACAAATTGTCGTTGCTGCGGCGCGTTGGGCTGACGAATCAACGTATTTACGTGAATTTGTCAGTAAACACCGTTTACCAGCAGTAATTAAAATAACTAAAGGCCAGTATGGAGGTTTTGGTGTGCCCACATTGCCAGCGCCAAGTTTACAGAGTACGGCACTACTCGTATCAGCTGGTAGACGTCGTAAAATTGTTGCCCAAGCGGTGAAAATAAAGGAGGGACGTCGGGTAGTTGGTGTTGGACCAAGACTCGCAATACCCGACTCGTATCCCGGCTATTTTGAAATACTCAGTGAGGAGGGAAGGGCTGTGAGGGGCATTGAATCTGTCAATGAATTGTCACGAAGATGCCCGGATGAGGGTGCACTTGTTCGCGAAACAATTCGTGGTATTGCGTGTAGAGTTGAGGATTCGGGAAATGTTATCGCTGATGGTAGTCGGACACTCGCTGGTGGTGAGACAATTGTGGCTGCTGGCGAGGTAACGTTACCCGGTCGCGGACGATTCCTCCGTTGCGTTGATAGTCGTGGTGATAGTGTCCTGTTAAGTATGGAACAGCGGGGACGTTTCAGTGTTTTAGCAAGGGAAGACAATATCAGCGGTGTTCATACAGCCAGGGCATTATTGAGCAAACGATTGCCATTAACTGTTCGTTTAGTACACGGACAGCCACCTCGTGGTCTCAAGTCATCATCGCAATTTTTGCCCGAATTGCGTTTGCTTTCTACGTTTGAGGAGGAACATGTGTTTGCCCTGCCTCTCCAACGAGAAGGCGCTGCTGTGCCATTGCCATTGGCAGCGCCGTTAAAACTTGTCAAGGCACGTAACGAGGATGTCCTTAGATCAATGTCTGAATTCACTAGATTGGTTGATAGAGCATCGAGACTTGTTGCTGACGTAGCCGATCGTGCTCATGTACTTGATGGACGTCTTGGTGAGAGTAAACAATCACGACAAACACGCAGTGCTGGATTTTTACGCAGATCCGCAAGTTCTGATAGCGCAAACAATCATCATCGTCATCATCATCATCATCATTATCATCATCAAAATAGTCACAATGGGGGTTATCGTGATGAAAATCGTGTGCCACCATCCTACACAGAAGATTACGATGAAATTGATCAAATTTATGATTATGTACGTGGCTTTGCGCCATTGCCGAAGAGTATACGTTCACCGTATGAAAGTCCAGTCAGTAGCAATGGTAATCAAATAAATTCAAGTCCACCCATGACACCAGTAACTGTAGCAATAGCGCCATTGCTCGATGACAGACCCGAACCGCCACCAATTGAAACAATACCGACGAAAAAAATACAAGCGGAAAAACGAACGCGTCGTGCGGTGAAGGAAACGCCAATGCCCAAAGTGGAGAAACCGCCGTTGGCCAAATTATATGTTAAAAATAGTGGAACACAACGTGGACGTCCGTTGATGAGACAAAAGAGTGCATCGCCATTGAAAGAAACACCTCCAGGGTTCAAGAGTGGCTCGCCACTATTCAATATACGCTACAAGAGCCTTACTAATTTACAACAGGCGATGGAACTCGATGGTACACTCGATTCGAGCCACTCGGGCGGTAGAACCTCAGGCGATTCTGGTGCGGGCGCCAAGCTTCCAGAAAAAAGGTATTGTATATGTTTATATCTCTCGTTCTCCCTTTTAAATATCCCTCACGCGTTATATGAGTCTTTCAAACTATTTATGTGCTTTGTTCGTTTTCTTTTTTTTTTCTCATTCTCAAAAGATCACGACGTTTGAGCAGACCACGCTCGCTAACCAATCTTGTATGGGAATTGCGAGGTAATAACGCCACAACCAGGCCCGAAACTCCACCTCCAGTCGTGACGGCGGCGCCACTACCGCCAACAAAATGTGGTGGCAGACTGGCAGTGACCGTGGTGGCGCCTCGACGCGTCGGCACGCTCTACCTCTAAAACATACTCGTAAGTACAAATTCACATTAAAACGTAAGACATTGAAGGTAACTACACCACAGAGAAGGAATAAAAAATAATGAATCAACTGTAAAGGAGGCCCCCCACTACTTATAAGTTATGTAATTGCTGTTTGGCATGCTTTGATGCGTTTCCTTGAGACCGCGATAACACTCAATAATCATACGATCAGTAACTGGCAATTGACGCGCCATTACTTCATTTTTTTTTTTCTTCACAATTTTTTTTGTTATTCGTTGTATCCACGTTTAAATGTTTTATCCATCACTTGGGTTGGTATTATTTTATCGTCTACCATCGCGCATTCGTTCTAGACGATTTCCACGAGATCTCAATCATCTCATTGTCTTCTTCAAGTTCAAGTGCATTAATGTAAGCAAGACGAAGATGGAGATTGGGTTCACTTGGGATTTGCATCGGCGATTGCCAACAAGGCGGAACGTAATCTTCTTATAAACTTCATCTCTCTCGTTCTATCTCAAAGGCGTTCTATCTCGCACTCTTTCCTACTCTGTGTCCCTCGCTTTTTTTTTTTTCCCTCCGTGCTCAACAATCTTCAACTGCAATCAATGAATTTGACACAGAAAGAGAGTGCGGGAGAATGAAAAGAAAAAAGAAAAAAAATTATGAAAAGAACGGGATAACATTGACATGACACACAGGTCAATGTTTTTCAGACCGTGAGAGTCTGATTGATAGATCACGAAATCTTTCTTATTTACAGCTTGAACAATGTGTCCATGAATTATTTTATTATTACTGATTTAGATAATCGGTTGAAATCAGGATGGCCTCTCAGAGCAATTCGCTCAATTATTTTTCTTAAACCTGATAAATTAAACTTGTAGTTGTTGTCCCAAAAATATTCGATCCCTAACCTAATTGGTTTCTGTTATTCATGAAAAAGAAAAATAAAACACATAAGATGAAAAAATCTTAGGACAGGTACTTGATTACTATATTTAGAGTAGCCCCGAAATGTTTCATGCAAATCTGTTCCAATTATCTCACGGATATTTCTGCTACCAATTTACAAAACACTGTTTTCAAAATGATGTTCGTAAGATCCACAATTATCGTTATTCCCTGTTGAGATATTAAGAAATCCTTGTACAGGACGTGTATTTTTATCGTTTGATATAAGAAATTTCAAATTGCAATAAAAATTTCCTCTAACTTCGACCTAATTTCACTCTTGACGGAAGCAATGTAATCCCTTGCAGAGAGTGAAGCTTGACAATAAAAAATATGGAATTTTTATCCACAGCATTCTATTATGTACATTGAAAAAGATAAAATAAAACATATTACCATGAAAAAATAAAGGCGGGAGGTGATGGTATATACATATTTGTCTTATTACCAAGCATCTCAATTTCCATTGTCTCTACCTACGTGTTTTCCTTCTGACTCACACACTATACAATGCCAAACGATTCTTTTCACCCATTTATTGTCGATGGGATATATTAGATAGTTGTGGTGAAGAGCATGAGACTAAACGTGAAAGCAGACAGATTGTCTGCAAGGTAAGGAGACACGACAAACGATGACGACAATCATCACGACGTTTATTAGTTTGAAAACGCCCACAGTTAAAGTGTTTTTCCTTCATCCGCACCAACCGTCAAATGAAAGTAGGTGTTAAAAGTCATCCTTCGCATCACACTTCAACACAATTCACTTCCTAGATTTTAATTTTTTCAAGTGATGTTGGACACAGTGCAAAAAAGAAAAAGTACTCTGGCGAGACATAGTGTATGAGAGGATGATAAATAAAAGATCAAGAGAAACATCAAGAATTTTAATAACGAATTGATTAATGTGAATTTATTCACGTGTGGAAACAAAGAAGTTGATGTTTATCCTTCAGTATTATTTTTTCCTCTTCTACTTCTTCCATGTCGTGTTCTTTTCATGTTCAATGCCTCCTATATGAATGTGCTCTTTTCCAACTTGCTCGCTAGAAAATATATAGTCTGGGTACAATTTGATCGGCCGCAAGAGTGTAATAAACCCAACGGCGAATACTCTGCGGGTGCTGATGCCGCCGCTGTCATGTATAAAGCTCCGCTCTTTCTCTTTCTCTCACTCTCTATATGAACCTTCGTCTTTCACTACTTTTCTCTCTTCTCCTCTTCACTCTGTACCGCTCTATAGTACTAGTACGGTAGAAGTAATAATAAAGTGGTAGTGGTTGCGCACGTCACGGTCCAACAGGCCGATCAACCGGCCGTGCGCCGAGTCGGCTACTGGTCTACGCCCACGCACAAACATCCTTGCGCATCTCTAACTATTCGCATGATATGCTTCTGCGCGTATCCGACACACTTTCGCGTGTATTAGTTTAGAATAGAAAATGTATATGTGTGGTAGGAAAAAGTATTACCACACAATCTGATACAGTTGGGTGATATATTTGGCAAATGTTCAATTGGTTCTGTTCTTCTAACGAATGGTTTTTTTGGAAAACGTTATCAGGATTGAAGTTGTACAGGTGTCTGGTTGCATCGAAATCGCACGTAAGGACAATAAAAGAAGATACAGATCTTCGAAATGGGATTAGAACTTTAGTTATAAAATCGGACGTTTGAATCTTTGGATCCAGAACTAAATACCGAAGGAGAAAAGTTATTCCGAATAGTGTAAGCTTAGTTTTGGAATTGGAAAATTACTTCCATGATCAAGATTTTCAACATCAGTCCCATTACCAGTCATAAGATTGAAAGAACAGTTCTAAAATTGCGACGCTATCGCTTTCCGATAAATGAATATGGAAAATTGTAGAAATTCCTATTGAAGGGTTTTCTAAGTCTGAAATCGATTACATGTAGCATGTCCCAATTGAATAGAAAATCGCACATATTTCAAAACTAAAACCTTCATTTTAAAATCCCCAGCTCAATTCTAAAACCCCAAACTAAATTCCAATATCAAAACCATCATGTTCAAGGTCGGAATGTCAGTCTTTACGATGAATAAATATCATCAACTCGAGATTTTGGTTTGAAACAAACTTTCTATAGAACACACATTATCTAACATCCAAAAATTCCATTTGCATTTGTATTAGAACAAATTAGTATCAAGCCTGAACTAATACTTGTTCTATTCACTGAATCATTAGCAGATTCTTGGAGTTCTTATTTCTTTATTTTCGTTTCACACGGTTCTTTTTTTTTCTTTCTTTTTTTCTTCTCAATCTCCACCGATCTAACGAGAAACATCAATAGAAAGAATGTTGATGGTGTGACAGCTTGCTCAGTGGAATGAATGTATTCAAGTGATTATAATCAATAGATGTGAACATACTTGTAGGAAAAAAAAAAAAAAAAAAATGAACAAGAAATAAACATTGATATATATAGATATTTATTTACCGCTAACTGCTCCACTTCCTCTTGTAAATTCCCCATATGTCCCATGACACTTCTTGACGTAACGATACAATGGCTTGATGGATTTTATGACTCTACAGATGTTGAAGAAATGTGTTTGCCCGCCTCCTTTGGACAAGAATCAATGCCTTCAGGCGAGATAGAAAGAGGCAAAAAAAAAAAGAAAAAAAAAAAGAAAAATAGACAGAGACAGAGAGAAATAGAATGGTCGAAAGAGATTGAGAGCGCGCGCAAATTTATTAACCAAACGAAAGAGCAAACGAGTCACAAACTGACACACAGATTTATATATTTATATTTCAAGAAGAATTTCAACTAACATATCTATCCGTTACATTCTCCTGCAACGATGAGAACGCACTTGATTTCAGAATTTTCTTGAGCTATTAAATAAAAAAAAAATAATACAAGTATATATATATATATATATATTTATCTATATAGTTTCAAATATCAATTGTTGAACGTTTAGAATTTTCTTTCACTCATGATTTACTACATTTTGCTATTTCGTTATTTGTTTTATTATTGTTATTATATATATTTTTTTGTATTTTTCTCTTATTTTCTAACTTTATTTATTTATTTATTTATTCTTTTTTTCTCAATTCATGGACAGGAAGTGATGAGAAGTAGTGCGCAATTGACGAGTAGCACAAGCCGATACCGTAATACTAAACACTCCTGTTCTTCGTAGAATCAACTTTAGTCGTAAATGTTTTATTATTTTTTTATCCATCAATTTTTTTTTTTTTTTCTTTATTACTTTTGAAGTTGATATAGCAGCGGCAAACAGCGGTGAATATGAAATTCGGCATGGGCATATAAAAATACAGAGTCAATGACCACCTAAAATATTTTTGCCATATGGCAAAATAAACTGATGAACTTGATCTGAGAATATAATATATTTGTGTAGAGGGAAAGGAAAGAAAAAAAAGAAGAAGAATAAATCAATGGATGAATAAATATATGAATATGCATATGAAAAAAGTATCCAACAGCGTTTGCCATTCTCTTATTAACTGCCAATCTTTATATATCTATCGAAGAGTTAGCGATAGATTGATGTACCACGCCTCAAGGGATTTGTTGGTTGATTAAAAACAACTCTGACATCCGCTTCTAAATGCCTCTTTCTTACGGAAGAACAAGCTTTTAATAATGTTATACAACATATGAATATTGCGGTGGGGTGCAACAAACCCGATTACATGATGGTTTTATATATACTCCTCCTTTCGACATTATTATAAAATAGTTGGATAGGAAATTATTGAAGGAAAAGGGAGGATATTTATATATATGAACGTATAAGTAAAACCGTAACCCCAACGGTTATACGTGTCGTTCTTTTTTTCTTTTTTTTTTTTTTTTTCCTTTTACTTTTTCTGTGTGTAATAAATTTTTTTTATCCTCTTCTTTTCTTTATTCATTCTTCTTATCGACCACATCCGTTTTCCATTAATTTCTCACAACTAATTTCACTTCCTCTGCGATATATTTTCTTTTTTTATGATATATATTAAAACCCCGTTATGTATAGTATATAACATTTGTACATCTGCAAATGTGTTTGATAATAATGTTAAAAGAAAGAGGGTTATGATGATAATTGATTGATTTATTTTTGAATTGTCAATTTTAACAGAGTATTTTTTTCTCTTATTCTAATTTAAATACTTGACATTTTACAACATTGAAAAGTTCGTAAATATAATTAAAATATAATTACCCAATTGAATCTCAATGTAATTATCTCAAACGAAAAAAATAGCGAATAAACAAAAAAATAGAAAGTGCACCACCAATTTCACATATAAATTAATATTTATTCCAACATATTTCAAAACATCATTTCTCAACCAATAATTAACCCTCATTAGTCATTACCATGACCTAATCATCTTCGTATCATAAATGCCATCCGCAATTCAATAAAGAAAAAAAAAACTAAATAATAACGAAATAAAAAGAAGAAAAAAAAGAAATTTTATAATCTTCATCAAAATTAAATGACAATGCAATATCACATCATTCCTATTATACATATCAAAGAAAAAAATACAAGGATAATAATCTTGATGTCAAATATAAGTCTAGCAAACAATAACACACTTCAATGCATACAAAAAAAAAAAAAAAACAACCCAAATAAAAAATTGAAAAATATGAAATCAAAAATGAATAAACTCGTCAAATATGTTTTCTAAGAAAATAATATTTGTGCGTCTGTTTTAGTATTAGCACACATATAAATATATTTATTTGTGCTATATGTTTATATATATATATATATGTATGTGTTGTTGTTGGTGGGTGGTCTCTATTCAAAGATGTTTATGACCAGTGTCATGGCAAAGTGGTTGGGAATGCTAAACCCTATTCACATTCTCATGTCTGCCCCCTTAAAATGCACTCAAACATCCTTCAACGTCATCTTTGACACCCAACAAGTTTTATTTATTTATTTTTTATGTTACTTTTCCATTCTATATTTTTATACAATATTTATTAACCGAATAATAGTGATTGTAATTCTTCATTAATTCATATATCAAATTTTATTATATTAATTTTTCTTATTATTTTTCTCATTATCTATTTTCATTGGCATGTTTGGATGATTGTTGAGTTGATCATACCAGAAACCAGGTGCACCTTTGATAAGTCTTATTCATAGAGATGATAGAGGAAGATGCTAATCGATATTCTAATCGTATGGATCATTCGCCTCAAGGCGTTTGAATATCTTGAGATGATGTGTATATGAATATATATATATATATATATATTCTTTCTTACCATAACGGGACAGTGGTATCTCCAGTTACTTGAGTTGTGGTGCTATCGACCAGATGAATATGGTACCAATGTGTATCGTAAAACGTCTCTTCAATCAATTTATATTATCATCATTAATAAGTCAGTATGCATTTATATGTTTGAAACAATTTTCTCCTCTTTCACTATTTTTTATATTATTATTTATTATTATTATAGTCTTTACTATTATTAACATTGTTATTTAAAATTCTGTTGTGTTAAAGTGTCATTATTTTTATTTTTTTTTTATATGACATAATAAAAATTTCTACTCATTTCAATATCACCTAAAAAAAAAAAAATCATCAATCTTCTATTCATAATAAACAATCAGCACTCAATCAAATATTCAACTTCATATGCAACAACCTACTTTTTAAGACACGTATATAATATATCTCAATTGAATATAAAGAAAGAGAAATAAAAATTTAAATTGACATAGTAATACATATAATATGTAGACACTTATGAAATGAATGAATAAAAAAGAATGAATTTATTGACAGTTGAAAAAGAGAAGAAAAAAAGAAAAAAATTTCTCTCTCTTATACAATGTCAGTCATGTTTTGTGATTATTGTTACGCCTTTTTGGAGATTAGGGTCAGTAAAATGATATGATGTATAATGACATTGGGTTGGCGTGTGCTATTTCACTCTCTTTTTATTATTATTATTATTATTATTATCATCATCATCATCATCATCAGTATCATTGTTATTATCATTATTTTATATCTCTGTTATTTTATTTTTTTTTTTTCCAAGCACACGCGGTGTCTCTCTACTATTTATTTAGTCAATTCTTTTTTTCTTCGTCCACCTTAGGTCTCACTTTGATTTATATACCGATGAAAGGGTTATACTAAAATGTGGCTAAAAAAAAAAAAAATCTCCCCCTATTTTCGTATATACAGGTATAATATAAAGAAGAAGAAGAAAAAAATAAATAAACCTGGGCGTGATCGTTAAAATAACTTGTAAATATCTGTCTGAGTGAATGTGAAATACACGATTGGACACCTGGTGTTCATTTGTTATTTATGTTTTTTTTTTCTTTTGCTTCATTTCATTTCACTGAATTTTTTTTTTTATACTCTGCATTTTTGACAATTTACTGTGTGAAATATATTCGAAATTTCATTTGTTGATAGATAATTTATTGTCATTTTTGGGAGTCGGTAGTAGATTGTAGAATGGTGGGTAAAAAAGAAAAATAATGAAATGTCTTTATTTTTAGTGATTTATAAAAGGGAAAATTTGTAAATTTGTTTATTTGTCTGGATGAAATAATGAAGTTGATTTAGTTGCTTCTGTAGGTAATTATTATATTTTTATTATTCAATCACTGACGTAAATGCGCAACAGATATAATAAATACAACAGTTTAAAATAGTTTAATTATAAAGTCAGTACTACAGATAAATAAAAAAATAAAAAAATAATAACAACTGTATGTCGCGTGTTTACGTGTTTCAAGTGTACAAAATCTTTATGTCCTCGCTCTAGATAGAAAATCATATAACATATTGTATAGAAATGTTGTTCAATAAATAAATTTAGTTAACGAAAAAATCATATGTATTTAATCGTTTAATATTTGTCAATTTTTTAGCAGATCGCTGCTAAATATGAAAACAATTTTCAATTATATAAAAAAAAATATTATCCTCATCACTTATAAAAATAAAAAGATTTTTAATCCCACTTGATCGTAGCTGCAGGTATTAGCTAGTAAATATATAAATATTAATTTTAGTTCTCGTATAAATATTAAAATACTCTCAAAACAATTAAGCAAATTCATAAACCAGAGTTTCTTTCAATTCTCCACCAATTATTTACCAACTAATCATATTAACAATTATCAATTCTCTCATATTTATTAATTTAATAATTATGACAGTCATTTATTCCACCATAAACACACTTGTATATGAAAAAAAAAAAAGAATTCCTTTTTTTTTTCTTCATTTTACATACGAAATAATAAAAATAAAAACAAATATCGACAGATGTGATATTGTGACCAGTAGTCAGCTTACAATATATCAGGTTATGATAATATTTTGCAGAGGAAATGGGAAGGAAATAAAATGGCAGGAAGGTAGCAATGAAGAATAGAAATAAAAAATTGAAATTAAAAAAAAAAAAAAAGCAACACACAGAAAATAAATAAATAAATATTAATGGTGACACTGCGCGTTGTAATAGTAGTTGTTGTAATAGTAGTAGTCTTCTTCTCTTCCATACAAATGTCTCTCAGTATATGTATTTAATAAACATATACATATATAAATATGCAGAAACATATATATATATATATATATATATAAAATAAATTGTGATGTTTTTCTTGCATTCATCGCCAATGGAAATCGTATGCATGGTAATTGCATGTTTCATTTTCACTATAAGAAATCGTTATACTCGCCTTATTCCAATCATCATTGTAACTGAATGGCATATAAGATTCATTGGTTATTGTCGCAATATTCTTTTATAAATAAAACATGTAGTTATTCATACTAATAAAAATTTATTTTTATCCATAAGAAATAGAATAATATAAATAAATAAAATATAATAATAATTCAATTGCATAATTTTACTTTATACTTTTTCATTTCTTTGTTTCAAAAGCATTTATTTATTTCATCAATTTATTTTCGTCTCATCTTCATTTTTTGTTTGTTTTTTTTTTTTTACATTTCTCGCTATGGGCCTTTGACGTTTGTACATTCAATAGTGGCAAATCTATATATATGTGCATATAAATAATATATATATATGTGTGTGTATATATGTATGTGTTTATATAGAACTATCTGCAAAGCATCATGTGAGAAAAAGAGGAAAAGTAGAAGTCACGTAGTTTGCTGGCGACATTGAAGCCACCCTATCTGCTTCACTGATCAGTTGTTTTTTTTTTTTCATTCTCCGTGAAGGACAGAACTGTGATGTGGACAACAGAAAAAAAAAAAAATTGGATAAATAAAAGGACAGAAAGAAGGGCGAAAAAAAAAAAAATAATAATAAATAAGAGGGAAAAATAAAATTATTGAAGTATAAAATTGAAGTTCATACTTGGATAGTTTACTTGAATAAAATATATTTATTGGTTTTTATTTGTACGTGATTTGAACTGGGAATTGAATAAAAATAAAAATACGTGTTTGATCGGATTATCACATTGAAGAACATGAATTTGTTTTTATAATTCCATTATTTATTTATTTCTACATTCATTCATTTTTTCTTTCTTTTTTTCTTTTTCTTTCTTGCAAAGTTCTGCATCACGTAGAGTGTATAAGAAATGGTTATTTCAAAATTGTATTGGGAATTTGAGAGTACAAATTGCGTTAAATCTTTACGTTTTATATTTTTTTTATTCTTCCCCACACTTATAGTGTTTCTTTGATGCAGTGTATATTTCATTATTTATCCACTTTCTCATTACCATATTTAACTCCTTGTTTTTATCTTTCTCTTCAATTTTTTATTGGAATAATAAAATGAAGAAAATTATTGTTGATCGTGAATCAATTTGACTGACAGTTGAACAATTATTTATTATTCATTGTCATAATATATTTCAATACATTACATTGAATTGAATTCTTTATTGAAAGATTTATTAAATGTGATTTTAATATTCTCACAAAAACATTTAATATAAATTGTGAATAATTTAAGAATAATAAATTTTCTTCAAAATTAAATGAGATGACAATAATATCACATATATATATATATATATATATATATCAGAGTATGTATACATGACAATTTTGATATGTTTTCAAATTTTTATTTCTTCAATTTTTCTTTTAATCATAAATTTTTTTTTTTTTTCCTACTTTATATTTTCCTACTTTATTTGTAAATATTTTCATTTATTTATTTTTTTTTTTTCATTCTCATTGGAGCTAATGGATATTGAGAGAAGGTATTCCCGGGGGATAAATGAACGTGAAAGTCGTGCACGCCCAATGAAAGCGAGATCTCTCGTGGAAGCCGGCCTCGCGAGTGTCGAGACCTTTTACTTACATACAAACACAAACATACACTTGCACACCCATACAACAAATATACTTATACAAACAGAAGCAATATGTATAGTTGTACATCAGTTATATCTATATATATATATATTTCGTGTGTGTGCGTTTGCTATATCGATTTATTGTTGTCTGGCATTACGACTTACCCGGAAGGCGATGCAACAGAGTATTTATATTATATACATTACTCAAGAGTTCTTCGCAATGTTAAATTGAGTCGCGAAATACGCTTACAAGCAGTTTACTATTTATGTATACATGTATGTATATATATATATATATATATATATTACTCCCATCTTTTTTTTCTAATGATAACTATCGTTAAACTCAAGGATTCATAAGTGCAGCTCCGCCCCGTCGTGAGAACTAGAAATTTATTTGTCGATAACTGTCTTTGATTCTTAGAGATAATTTTGTTTTTTATTTTATTATTTAAATTGTTTTTCTTCTATTTCTATCCTCGATTCAAGTTATTTCCGTTTCTTCTTTACATTTATTTATTTATTTATTTAGTTATTTATTCATTTATTTATTCTTAATTCCTTTTGCTAAATAAATTCTTGGGTGCGTTTGGTTATGCTAATTATTTTAATTGTATTTTATTTTGTTGCGTGAATATATTGGATGGACAATTTTATTTTATTACAATAATTATCAAGCTGATGTGATGCAGAATAAAAATGTTGAACATATATGCTATGAAATTTGTTATCTGTTTTGGTAATGAAAGATTAAGTTGGGAGCTCTGTTTGTAAAATTGGTTGGCTTTACGCTTAACACGATGAAAGAAAAAAAAATATATATTTTATCCAAAACATATTGATATAATAATCGTAGAATTCTCAAGACTACTTGGAGAAAAAAAAAAAACATAAATAATTCTGTATAAAGATTGCAGGAAAAAATATATATTTTTCACATCATTTAAAGTGCCAAAAGAATCATGTGCCATACGTATCCAATTTTATTTATATTACCGTCCTTAAAAGAATTCCTTGAATGCATTAAGAAGATTGTTGCACGAGTTTATGAGTCATAGTAGATATCCTTCCATGACAAATTTAACAGAACATATAAAAGAAAAAAAAAAAATGGGGTTTTACCACGAAACTATTAATGAATATATTTAAATCACGATACAGATTGGGATTTGTTGATTTTTCTTTATTCACATCGAGTAAGAAACCGGGGAGAAAAAAAAATAAAAGGTGAATGAAAAATATGGTGAAGTTGAGGAGGAAGAAGTGAAGATAAAAAAAACTTGTGAGAAAAAAAAAAAAGACGCGTGGTCGTTTGGCTCCTCAACGGTACATCCCTTCAAACATTCACTCTGTTGTAGTCTCAAGAATTTAAATGAAGATAAAACAAAATTAAAAAAAAAAAAAATTATAATAAAGTTGTACGAAAAGAAAAAAAATGATTTAATTATAAAATTGATAATCAATTAAAAATGACGGTATATCATACACGTTTTTGGATAATGTCCCGTTCAATGGTTGGATCAATGTTGTATCGTTAATATCGAATACACAAAGAGAAAAAAAAAAAATTAATGAATAAATAAATAAATAAAAAAGTTTCACAGTATTCAATTAAATATTCATATCAACAAAAACATTTGAGGTGAATCTATATCACAAAGAATTATATATAAAACGACGGTGTAAAGTTAGTGTAATTTAATTGTGGTTAAAATAAATTTTGTTCTTTCAATTAAAATTAGTGGGGAAAAAATTATAACGAGATTGTAAGTGGTATCGCAATGTCACATAACAATTCCTTTGTTCCTTCAAAATGTGAAAAGAACACTCACTAAATATCTTAAATTTCGGTCCATCTATTATTCATCACAAAAAGATAAACGAACTTACTTTTTCTTTATCACTTCTTTATGATCATACAATGATTAAAAAGCCAAAAAAAGAAACGTAAACACAGTCGCTTGGCATTTCACATTCGTTGTCATAATCAGGCACATCAAACTCTTATCTTATCACCATAGACATTAACGAGAATATTTTTATTAAAATACAACCAAGTTTTATTGAATAACTGCCATAATAAATGACTCTTCTCTTGAACAGTTATCAATCAAATATTTATTCTGTCAACTAACAAAATAAATCATATATCATATTTTTTTTCTCCTATATTTTGTCTTCATATAATACAATAACAAAAGAACGGTACATTTCCTTTTCCTCTCATCATTCATTCCAATTCAATTAATTTTTCTCAAATAATTCAACACATTTAATATCCATAACTATTTTTAACATCTCACTGTGTATTAAATATGTATCAAGAAAAAAAAAATAAAATAAATGAATATATAACTATATTAAAAATAAATAAAATATATAAATAAATAATGAGACATTTATTAGCTCTCAGAGAGGGGAAAAATTATTATTGGTGTGTTATAAGACCACGTGCACGTGGGCGAGTATATAACACTAATATGTCGCAGCCACAAGGGTCTATATTGTGTCACCGCGCACTTTGTTAGATACAATATGCATATATACATACACACATACATTTTCATTTTATATACACAATACATACTTGTATATATGCAAAGAGATGTAAAGAACACGACACAAAGCGCATTGTTGCAATCGCTCGACCTAGATCACATCCATAGATCGTCTGAAACTCCTTCATATCTTTTTATGCACATCTTGTCACCATCATCATCATCTTCTTCTTCTTCTTCATTTTCCCATTCACCATTCCACTCATATTATTTTTCATTCCTATTTCTTATTATCATTATTATTGTTATATTGTTATTATCATCATGATCATCATGATCATTTGTAATAATAGCTGAAAGAATTTGGATCATTTGAATTGTTAAAGAGTGTGATCGTATGTAATTATGTCAAGTTCGTTAAATTGAATTTGTTGGTTTAAAAAATTAAATTATAGATATAGAGTAATAGATCGATTGGTATTCACGTTTTACATAGTTCTCTAACAGATTTTCTCAAACTATTATTCTCACGATTTTTATATAAGCGGATAGAGCAAATTTTTATGTATCCGAATAGCTGTTAGCCATTTACAGACTTCAGCACATCGAATATTCTCATAATAATTTCTTATATCTCATATATTTATGTTCTCAATTGTCAATTTTAATTCATCTATTTTTCTCACTTTTGCATCAGACCAGTATTGAATCAGTGTTCCAATTTGCCCGAACCTTCACATCGATTTGAGCTTTCGCAGTATTATTTTCATATTCATATTACACGATAAATAAACATCACCAAATTTATCATTAACTCAAATATGATTTGACAATGATTCAAAGTTTATTTTAAAACCATGACCGAATAAATTGACCCATTACTTTGACAGTTATGACAGGTGGTCCAATTTACCCGACTGTGCTCGAAAATCGTTTTTTTTTCTATTAATTCAATGCACTCAACTCAACTCTATGTATAAACACAGAAGAAAATCTGTTCATGAATTTATTCTTGCTCATTTTGTTTTTGACGGTGGAAAACCGGAACCAAATGAATTTCCTCAAACTGTACTTTACGCATATATATCTATATATGTGTACATAAGCATACACTTCTAAATGTGAACATGTTCGTGCGCGAGTCCAGCTGAGTAGACCTGCGCGTCGCTAGAAACTCTCTTGGAGAAGACTAAGAAGCCCTCATGCACCGATACTCGGTTTTCCTGTACTCATTAGTCGCCGTTTATCCGGCGAGAGAGTGAGTGAAAGAGTAGAAAAACAGATGGAGACAAGCGGAGAGAGAGAGAGAGAGTGAGTTAGTGAGTGAAGTAGAGAGAGGGAGAAAGAGTACACTGGCGGGGCAACCGCGCGTACGTGTAACGCTTTGGCGGAAGGATCGATCGACGCGTGCAACGACCCTCAGTCGATGCCATGCGCCCGCAACTTAACTCCTGAGATCCATGAGTGTACTTTTGCACATATGTTGTAGAGTGTGCGTGTGTGTGTGTATTCGTCTGTCTGAACTGCAAAGGCTCGCACAAAATTTAGTTCAGAATATAGAAAAATTTATAAAGTTAAATTTGAGAGGAAACATTCTGTTGAAATTTGTCGTAGACTTTTTTTTTTTATTAAGATACTTCTTCATTATAATGAATGTAAGTTTTTTTTTTTTTATACGTTTCTCGAGGATATGAATGCTTGAAGTAATTAGAAATGTAATTTATAGCAGTGGGAAAAATAGAATGAAGAAAAGAATACAACTGAGAGTAAGAATCGATTAAAAATCATTTCCAGAAACCAATTTACACAATTTTATGTTACTATATTTATCCCTTCGATTAAAAATACATCATTTCAACTGAAATTTTGTCATTGTTATCATCCACATGAATATTGGAATCAAGAAGAATTGAAGTGAAAACCAAAAAAACAAAAAATACAAATATTACTATAAAAAAACATTTTCATCATGAAACTTAGATTTCAAATACTCCATCAAATAATTCTACGAGCTCCTGTTTGCAAAATTATATTCAGAGCCAAAAATATTGAAAACCCAAGAGGAAATACGAAATAATTATTGTATTCAACTTTGAATATTCACTTTCAATTGAAAAGAAAAATACACAACAATAATTTTTATTTTCTCCTGCACGTGAGGAATACAAAAAAAAAATACGTACACATTTAAACATATACATACAGGCACATAGACTTATATATATATATATAATATTCACAAGATGGCCAAGATGCGCAAGAGAGTTTCCACGCTCCGACTAGCGTGAAATGCACAAAATTCTTTTCGAAGGGCTCGGCCGAGGCGGATGTATAGCAATGCATAATATAAAGCCTGAAGGTTTATCGTTGCACCAAGAGGGATAGAAAGAGAAAGAAAGAAAGAAAGAAAGAAAGAATGAGAGTGAGAGAGGAGGCAACGTATAGGGCCACTGACCTCAACACGTTCGAGAAGGCCCTGGCTGAAGAAGAAAAAGAAAGGCAAAAAGAAAAGTGAAAAAAAAAAAAAAAAAAAAATACTAAATAAAAATAAAAGAATAAACAAAAAGAGAATGGAGTGGAAGAGAGTGAAGCACTGTGTGTCCCGCCGAATAGTCGTCGCGGGGTTTCCGTTTGGGTAATGAACCCATTGTGTGTTATCCATCCTATCATTCAACAATATAATAACACATCATGTAAACAAAAAATGTCAATATAAATTTTTACGTTTTCGTTTTTATCATTCATCTCTACTATACAATTTTTTTTTTTTTTTTTTCAGTAATATATTCACAAACAATTTTACATTGTGAATTTATTATATTATTTATTTTATTCGACACTTTTTTTTTTCTTCGTACTTTTACTTTTGTTTCTTTCTCGTTTTTATTGTCAAGAATTTAACTTGAAGGATATTCTATCTTGTACAGACATTTCTTTTCTGTTTCTTTCGCCTCCGCTCTCTCACTCACTCACTCACAGTCTGTGATTGCAGATCCGCCGACGCGATTTGTTTGCCTTTTGCGGTTTCTCTTTCTCTGAATATTTTTTTTTTTTTTCCCTCGAGTTTATTTCTCTATTATTATTATTATTGTATTCATGATTTCATGAAATCGTCGCACGTTGTGGCATTATGGATTATATACTTATGTATATGTGCATAGTTTGTTATAAACACGTGACATCCTCTAACGTGAGCACTAGATCTTTGTCCATATGTATACATTCATCAATATAAACATCTAGTTAATTGCAATTGTACATTGGTTGAATTGCCAAGTGCAAAATATGAATTTTTTATTCTTTATCGCAAGTGATCATATGAACAACACACAAGTGGAAGGTCGAAGAGGAGAATTGTCCTGTCATTTGCAGTATTATGAATTGTATAATGTCAATGAAATGTATTTATTAATTGGATTTAAAAAATTTTTCAATGTACTAAATTTAAATTGAAAATTAAATGAACAATGAGGACATTTATTTTTTCATTATTCAATTTTTATATGAATTGAGGAAGAAAAATTATCAGATCATTTATTGATGTATTATTTTGACAATTGAATTTTTTCTATTGTTCAAATTATTTCCGGCTTATACATTATTTTGATATTTAATATACTCCCTTTCCCCTCGACCATGTTACTTATGAATACAGAAAGTATATGGAGAAATAAAAATTAAAGAGAAATAAAAATATTTAATCTCATTTGTTATTCATTCTTATTCAAAATGAACGTGTTAATATTTATAAATTCAAGTGAAATACAATTGATGTCAGTGGGTGAGACTTGTATAAAACAAAATTTAAATATTATTATTAACAGAAATATTAATATGTATACATATATGATGATGATAATGATATATTCAAATACATGTGTATTTAAAACACTAAAATATGAAGTTTCAACGTGGAACTATTGTCCCTAACCAATTGTCCATGCCCTTAACATCATATATATATATATATAGATGTATATTTTATATATGAATAAATATATACATGTATATAAATTAATGAAAATGATTGTGGTACCATTATAGTTCATATGTGTGTGGGTCGCTTTGTTCTTTCATCTGTTGTGTGTTTTTCTACACATGTACATCTGTAAATGTATGGTTTGACTTGATGGCTTGCAAGTGGTAAATATAACAGTGATGTAGCCCTTTATTCATTGTTTAAATATATATATATATATATAATATCCGTGAGTATGTGTGTATACAAGAACGTTGTAAAATAACTTCTAAACCATCGACAATTTTCCACCCACGTATTCCATTTCAGTCGCTTCCTGTCTCGTACTGTCAACGTGCCACACTTTCATCACGTTCACCAACCACTTCCTTTCTCCATAAACATATACAGGATATATGTATATATACAGTATGTGGTAATTCAATTGAGAATTTATATTCAACTTGTGTTTGTTATTATTATTTTTTTGTATCTTTTATTTGAGATTGCATTCGATATGGAGAAAGAAGAGAGGTGTTTTTTTTTTTTTTGTTTGGGTATTTGATTGGTGTATTTTTTTGTTGATGTTGGCATGAAATGAATGGAGTTGATGATGATGATAAATGTTATGATTTGAGGAGGTGGTTAGATGAAGTTGAATTTTAGATTGAGTGGTGATTTTGATTTTGAATAAAAGATTGATGGTATTCAAAGGTTATTTTGTTACGAGTGGGAATTTTATTTTTATTCATTTATTTTTTTTTTTCATGACATTAACAAAGATGGAAGACTTTTTAAAACTGAATATTGACAATGAGAGGCAAAAGGGAAACTAAACAGTGTATACAAGAGTTGGAATAAAAAATTAATTCCGTTTCAAATAAAGAGATAGAATTTAGAAATTCATTTGATTTTTTTCCAAAGAAACCATTCACAAATATATTTGCCAATGTTTCAATCCCTTCTTTTCATTACACTGTTCTTTTCTTGTTTGTAATGTCAATTATGAAGAGAAAAAAAGTGAATCAAATAGGAATCTATCTAAAACATCTACTGCAAATTATTGAATCAAAACAATAACTCAAAATAAAATTTAAAAACCTGTTGACACAACCTAACTCTTCCACAAAACATAAAATAAAACATTAATAACTATGAAACCCCGAAGCATAATAAATCTCATTGACATTTTATTATCATTTTATAATGAATAAATATTGGCATTGATATTGTATGCATAGTCCTTCAACATATAACTAACGAAAAAAGAGAAGAAAAAAGATAGAGAAAAAACCCTACCACGTTCATCTTCTTCATTGTCAGTTGCATGATAATAAGTATAATATATTCATGCACAAACAGTTGGCCATTGTTTATTTAACACATAATCAACAAAGGGTCTCATAAAATGAAAATGAAAGAAAAAAAAAAAATTTATTGTTGCGTAGAGAGATAAAAAATTGGAAAAATAATAAATAAAGTGTATATAACACATATTCGAATAAAATGAACAAACAGGAAGAAAAAAATCATTTTTAATATTCCTTCAAGTATATACTTTTCTATTTATAGTTTTAGGATCATGCATTAGATTGTGTATATTTGTATGTGTGTATGGGGCATATGATGCATGTTTAAATGGCATGCGAGGCAAAAGTGCAACTACAAGATGATGATAATAGTGGCGATGGAGTGCGCAGGAGACTCTCAATCTCGTGCTGGGCGGAAGTGTATACTATAGATGGAAAATACTCAATTACGTATAATACCGAATCACGCAAGAGACTCTCAATACATATATATATATAAACATTATTATAAGTGTGTGTATGTATATATATATATATAATGTGTATATATACAGATGGATAGGTTATTATATACATGTGATAATAAATTATATACAGTTTACAACTGCAGTGATATACTGATCTTGAACATGGTGCATGTTCAATTGATTGTCCTCGTCATAATATTAATTTTTGCTTTTATTTTACTTTTCATTACGTAGTAATAAGAACAGTAATGTGTTGGAATGTGGAAGTGGATATTGAAGTTAATTTTCAAATTTTATTATGTACAGTAGTTTATAAAGGAGAAATGGTACATGGATGGAATTCGCACTTGGGTGACCTTGGAATTTTAATTTAATCTTCTGAATATGTTTATTCCAAATGACATTGAAGATATTTGAGTTTTGAGGGGAATAATTTCTTGATTTCAATGAAATCTTTATGTTATATATACTTATCCGAATATTATTTCTCAATGTTATCTTCTTCCAATGCCTTTCGTCCAATCAAAAAGAAATATCTACTTTCAACTTTGGATTTTTCCTTATAAGTCCAAATGTTCTAGTATGCTAAAAAAATTAGTTTTTTTTTCTCTGGACTCTTTATTCGCATTTTCCATTGAATTGCGAGTGAAAAACTAAATTTATCCATTTTTTTTTAACTATTTGTTTGATTCTGACATGTCTTGTTCGTTATTTGTTTATTTGTGCAAGACGACTATACGATTCGCAACACCCCTCTAGGCACAGCACTCTCTACCATTTTTCCCTCAATACCAGATAGTGACTGTGTGTAACGCGCAGTGGCCATTTACATTGGACGTAATCGACCAAAGCAGTGACTATCATCATTACCCGGTGGGAGATACGATCAAACTGTCTGTAATAACAGTCGGCAGGTCGACTACGATCTACTCATTCTCTCTTTCCTTCACTCATTCCACTCTCAGTTCATCTCTTTCATTTCTGCTCTCCCACCATCTCACCCGCCACCCCACAATTTTTTTTTTTTTTACGGATGTCTCTAACTGAACCTCTTTCCTCTCTCTACCCATCGTTCATTCATGCCCCCTCATCGAATTTCAAAACTACCAACTCCATCATCATCATCATAATCATCATTATCATTATCATTATCATCGTATGTATGTATATGTGTTCATTATTTTTTTGCCATGCAGAAAGCGAGTGGATTACGTTTATTAAATTACTGGAAAATTATTGAGTCGAGGTGACCAAGTCCAATCGTGTATCTTGGTATAATTTTACCGACCGAAAAAAGAAATGAAAAACAGTAAAAGATAGGATAATATGTATTTCCCCCTGCTGGTAATGCCTATTGGCTTATTATCGGCTGCTTCCTTCCATGTCTCGCCGGTAGATGGAACCACCTACCGGACGTAAACTACCGGGAATCCCACCCATGTAATTATTTTACCTCTGCAGTCGCGGGGAATCCCGTTCAATGGTATTTCATTAAATAAGCGGTTTTTTTTATTTGTTTCAGATGGAATTGATGTGAATGAGTGAGGATGGTCTTGAAGAGACAAATTGACGTAACTACAACGTCATTTATTAATCAAAATTTATCGTAGAGCTCGCTCTTAGACTTCATCGAACATATAACATCATTCGACGGATCACGACGAACTCATATATTATAGTTTAATAACAATCGTGTTTTTTTTTTGTCACTTTGTTATTTTTTTTTTATTGCTTGAATAATAAAGCCATTTATATATGGCTGTGTTGGCGGGCTGAATGAAAAATAATACGAACGAACACTGCGATGGAATATTGTAATGGAGAAGTAATCGATTGAGGAATGAAAAACAGATTGATGTTGAGAGCCTGACGACCTGTTCCCTTATTTGTAGTTTTTTTTTCTTTCTTTAACTAATAAACACAAGCGTGATTTTGTAAGAATGTGAAAAAGAAGAAAAAAACAAACAGAATGCCATAATAATGACCAAGTTTCTTTCTTTAATATCGTCGTGGTTGTACTTAAGTCATACGTTTTAATGTTTAAGATATTTAGCATTTTTCTTTTTAACTTTCAAATAATTAGACTTATGACAATTATGCATTCCAGTATACATCAGAGTATCCTTCAATCTTTTTTCAATTGTCCATAGTTTGGGCAGGATGATGATATTAATCCATATGATGCAGTGTAAGAAACAAGATACCACGTGAATATCATAAAAATTTTCCAAATTGAAAACGGCCAAATATATTCACAAAACAAATTCTTTTTTACGAATGAAAAAAAAATGAATTTTCTCGCAGGACTCAATGACATTATTAATTCTCGTAGAATTTGCATCATATAACGAATTTTTCCCCAGGATTTTCAAACAATACTCAATAATTTAGCAAAGTCTATAGAAAATTCGTAATCCTGATGTAAATGGATTGAATTCTCATGCTTCTTACGTTCCCAATGGATTAGAGTCGTATCTCTCACATGAGAGAGATCCAGTGTGATACAAACAAATAAACAAAAAAATAACAAAAAACAAAAACAAGTAAATAAGTAAATAGAGAAATGAACAAACGAACAGAATAATAAACATATCCATGAGAAAAATAAAAAGGAAACGTATATAGTTTCTTTATCCGTAAATAAAGATACAAATCAATTTTGATACAAGACAGAAAAGGAAATAAACAAATGAATAAATAATTAAACGAATAAATAAATAAATAAATAATAACTTTGCTTGCTCTCCGCTCTGATTCACCAATCAACGATGAACGAGGAGAGAGAAAGGCTGATTGTTTAAATCCCATGTGGTCCCACTTTCATTTGAATAAAAACCAACAAGTGGTTGGAAAATAATTGAAACAAACGTAAAATTAATGGTTGAATAAATAAATAAATGGGACCACGGTAATGACAAACGATCACACGGCCATTTGTATGGTTATCTGGGCCTTAGTCTCATTTTTGTGATTATTATATAAAGATTACACACCCTAATTTTTAATGTAGATTAGGTTAGGCTTTTTTTTTCAATTCCAATTAACATGAACAAACACAACCGCATGCATACAAATACACAAATACATACACAAACACGTATTTTCCATATAAAAATCAATTCTATATTTGTTTATTACCAAGTTTTTTCTCTTTCTCATTTTTAACGATGCATCCATTCTATTTCACTACATTTATATTATGGCCAGTCGGCAATCACATTCTGACTCAAATTGTCAACGATAACGTAATAAGATGTTTTAAAAAATAATATTTCTTCACAATGAAAAATTGTCAAGAAGAAAAAAAAAACAAAAACGAAAAAAAAAAAAAAAAGAAATAAATAAATATCAAATCAAGTGTCCTTATATTAATATTAGAGAAAAAAAAAAGAAAATGCACACATTCTACATCCTCATGCACATAGAGAAAAGTATGTGAGTGCAATTATTGAAAATATTTTCATTTCTTCTTCTTTCTGTTTACTTTTATTCATATAAAGAATGAATGGACCGAGAAAGCTTCTGAATGTACGTTCAAATAAGTTCTCATGTTTTACGATGATCGCTGGAGAGAAGAAAAAAACAGGAGGAAAAGAAAACAATCATAACTTTCTTTATGTTTTTAGAACTGTAAGTTTGCATTACACAATTAGTAATGATATACACAAATGAATATACATATATATATATTTATATATATATATGTATGTATTTTTTTTTATCAATGAATAATTTTTGAAGAAGGCACACGGTCCCCTTTACGGTCGAACTCTGTGCGGCATAATTGTTCCATGCGAATGGATATTTCGTACTGTGATGTTCTCAAGAAGTTCATTATTGCCACGATGACACTAATACTGCGATTATTATTATCATTATTATTACTAGTATATTATTATTATTATTATTATTATTTTCCATCATTATCATTCATACTATTATTATTGATATAATTTTGATTATTAATATCAATATTTTATTATTACTACTATTACTATAACTATTACTCTCATTATTGCTATCACTATGTTTATTGTCATTATTATCTTCATAATTAATAATTCTTGATCTCTGACACAATTAATAATTTCCCACAATGTTTCACGAGCAATTTTCTCTTCATGCGCTTCAAGTTTTTATCTTTCTGTTTTCTTCTTTCTCTCCCTCCCCCCTCTCTTAATGCGATTCAAGTGTTGAATAATTGTTCACTATCGTTGAATTACATAATCACAAAATAAAATTGATATATATGTATGTATACACTATCCGCCCCCTCGTACTAATTGCGTTTTCGTGGCGAAATGTTCAGACGTAAGGGTTGAGGATCGTTGTGCCTTCAAAAAACAAAAAATTTTTAAAAAGGACAAAAAATAATTGAGAAAAAAAAACCACAAAATAATTATGTGTGTTGGTGTTTGGTTGATTATTGGAAGATAATAATCGTGTGATGGAAGGGCGAAAGAGATGAAGAAAGGGGTGATGTAATTTTGTGATTTATTTTTCTCATTTTTTTCTTTATTAGCAATTTATATTGTTCAATTATTTTTAATTTTATTTTTTTTTATATTTCTTGTATTGCTTACATAGATATTAGGATTTAAAGAATGTGTACCCTAAAGAGTGTTACAATAAATGACAATGGAATAAAATACAATAATCTGGGTTTTCATTAACATTTTGTGTTTTATCTTTCACTGCGTAATAATTTAATTGATTAAGTTAAGTGAAGGAGTTAAAGATATATATATCTTGATATATTTATATATATATATCTCACGGGATGTAGGAACATATCACACCAAATATTTCTTATTTATCAGAATATATTGAGTATGGGGATTACTCGGTCCAGTTGAAATAAACCGGTAATGTACTTCCACATTTTATCACTAGAGTGTGACACTTGCTGGGTGAAATCACCCAACAAAGCATAACGTTCTCTCAATTTCATTACTTGTATACCAACAGTTGGTTATTATCGATATTATCGACAGTCGGTATCGTAAAAATGATAACATTCCTGTACATCCGTAGATCGGAGACGGCAGATTCATTTCAGTTTTCATTTTTATCGGCTGTATATATTTGTACGGAACTCTGTGCTGATAATACCATCGACTGGTAATAAAGGTATCTAATATTCCACACTTTATATGAACTATAAGCAATCAACATTTCATTCGCATGATTTTGTAGATGGATAAAAGAAAGCTGAGGACTGGAGCGAATTGTTGAAAGCTATTATTTGGAATACATACAAAAATAAAATAAGTTCAATAATCTTGTTTTTGTGGAGGAAAAAAATCTCAATAACATTGAACGAGCACAAAACACGAACTTTTAAATAGTGAGGGGTTTCCCCCAAAGCAGAAGATCTCACCGTTTCCAGGGATGCAGTCACCTTTGTTTACCCTTCATTTTCAGTGTCAACTTAGTTCACATCCTTGTTCATAATGATATATACAATTTCGTGTCTTCGTGAAGATGAATCTATCGGTGTCGAATGAGAAAATTGTATTTTGTTTGATTATTAAACAGTAAGAGAACATGATGACATCGTCAACATTCAAAACAATCGTCTAGTATTCAAAATTTTTAATCAAAATATCACTTCATATTAACTGTTACCTAATGCAGTATTTTCTTCAAATGAATTATCAACTTGTAGTGAATTCTCAACGAAAAATATATCAATCATCCGTAAAAGAATAATTTTCATTGGTAATTTCCAAAATATTGTATTAAGGCTCGATTATTGGTAGAGAACAATCACGTATGATTGACATCCATTGGCTATGAACACCGAGTCGTCAAAGTGTACATATTCTCGTCCAAACGGTGACTTCGAGAACCGTTAATATCAGGAGTACATGGTAAGCATGTTGGTTGGTTGTGCCGAGCAACCAGTTTATCTCTTCCTCTTTTTTCCTCTCATGTTCATTTTTTTCCTTAGTGGCGGCAAAATGTAGATATACAAGAATACATTTGACAAAGCAGACAGATATATCGTTATAAAAAGACATTAACCTTCTAGATAATCCACTCGTGAATTTAAGAAATAAATATTGAATACTACAATAACTGTCTGCAGTCAATTCAAGAATATTAATCTGAATTTATCAATGGAAGTTCTAATGCTAATTCTGGCGAGTTGTATTATATCAGATTTGATAACCTTCATAATTTCTTCATATATGAATATTATGTCCAATCTAAGGATATCGATTGTAAAAACTCGTCTCCTTTCATATGTCTCTGATAGAAATTTTTAATTTTATCCAGCAAACATAAATACAAGTTAGTTAGAAGATAAACTGAGGATCTAATGTAAATTCATGATCTCCTGTTAATATTGGGGAAGTAGAAAGAAAAGTTGGTGAGTTCTTCAGTAGTCGGACACAAACATGAAAAATGTTTGTATGCAAAAATTAAGTATCGTTATGTTGATGTAGAGTCGTAATTAATTTGACCTTCAAGTAATAAACACAATTCCAGTTAAACTATTAACACAATTTCTTTGATTGAGTCGTCGAATCTATTTGTAAGTGTGTAATAAAAGTACTGTATATACTGTATAATATACGTGGTCAGAGGAAGAATCCAGTTAATTTCTGAAAAAAAAATAAAGTCAGAAAGAAATGTCGAAACCCGACATTTTGTACTGATCACTTATGCCACTGGAGCCATTTTTAGCTGCTAATTTCTATAGCACAACTACTTTTATTGGATCAAGTATACACCATTTGTTACTTTGAGGATCGAAAGTCTCAGATTGTATTAGGGCGTCATGAGGCACAAGGAGATGGACGAATTTTTTCCCAATGACCATCCTATTGTTATATTATTGACAGAGATAAATTTCAGAAGCTGATTCAAGCAAAAGTACTACTGATCGGAGTCCCTTTTTTCCTTCACATTCGAGGAGCGAATATAATTGGATTGAAACAAAGGCGAATATCACAGCAGAGACAGTTATTAGACATCTTAGAACATGAGAAAACGAGGACGTAATTTGTTGGTGATGAAAAGGGTAGCTAATTAATAATTTTCATTGTGTAAAATATACTTTTAAATATTTCAATAAATAAATAACAATACCTTTTTTATTATGAAATGTTCGTAATCAATACTCTACTGTAACTTTATGCTGTTCCATTCATTTCGTCCCTTTCCTTTCTTTGTTCGGTATAAAGTTCGTTTACAAAGGGCTGAATTTACGGTAGCCTTCTTCTTGCGTCGACATTCACGGAAATGTTCGGAATAGTATCCGGAGTACATAATAAATAAAGAGTATGATCATCCGACTCTTTATGTTTGTGTCCTTTCCATTGATTTTTCTGTTTACATTAGGCAGCTGAGAAATTAGTTAGTGGCACACTGAAACTGTAATGGTAGCACAATTTGAATTTTTACCGCGAAGATAACAGAATTATTCCGTTGAATTTTTACTAGTGAATATAATTCTTCACGTCATAATGGTACTATATAATTAATTATTGAAATAACTAATACTTATACTGAAGAATTCTCATTGCTAATTCGCCACAATATTTATTCTGCTGAAAGATAAAAGTAAATTAATCCATTTTATTTGGATAGTACTCAGGTTATGGAGATTTACTATCAACACACATGTGATATCAAATTCTTTTTTTTTGTTTAACAATAAGAATTACATTTTGTCCATAGATATCACAATATCAAATAATGTATATGCTTCGGTATTAAAAAATTATGTATTCGTTAACTCAATGAAATAAATACTGTGAAAATAAAAATAAAATGATTTATATACCGTGTTGCATACTGTCCTCAAAGTATGCATTGAATAGTGGATTTGAGTCCGTAAATGTTCAGACAGATCGGAATAATATCTAGAATACATGATAACTGTAGAGGTTGATCATATATGCGATTCTTTATTCTCGTATTTCTTTAATGTAAATTTCTGATCGTACCGAGTACCTATGAAAATGGAACTGGTGGCACGTAAGATAAGTATCATGGCGGCCAATTATTTGAGCGGTAACATTTGAATTGCCACAATTCTTTGGACAAAATTATGACAATGTAAGATACATATATGATATACATGATACATGAACCAAATATAATGATGGCAATGTAATGATATTAAAACTTTGTAAGTATTCCAATTAATTGCATCAATTTCTCCATTAGTAATTTTCTACTTAGAATATTACCATTATCGCCATCTCTAGTAACTTACAGTTACCAATATAATAAAAACCCTAATTTCACATTTGTTGGTAAAGAAGATGATTATTAGTTCGACGATATGATAACTCATAAAATGAAGGCGCCATGTTCGCGAAGTGTGCGAATTCAAAAAGATATATTATTTTTAGACTGCAGCAAATATAAAAAATACTCTTGAACATTTTTATAAATTCATTTACAATTTACAAACAATTTACAATTAATTGGGTAGAATTATGAATTAAATTTACCCGACTAATGACAAACTGCTGTTTTCAGAAACAAAATTGGCATAGAGGTCACCACTGGTCTTCAACCTTCTCATGATCATACATGGGAAAATTTTTGTTGTTTCTTCATTACCAGTGTGTTTATATCGTCGTACATTTATACCCTGACAAAACAAAAGTAATAAACAAAATAATCTAACAATGTACGAATAGTGGTTAATTTCAACGTACAAATAAGAATAGTCAATTGAGTCGTTACAATTAAACCATTGAATTATTATTAGTAACAAATTATATGGATCATTTGTCAACAATATAACCATTATTATCATTCATTCTTCATTATTATTCATTTATTTTATATTAATTATTAATAATTAAATAGTAAATGTGAATTGTGTAAGATGGAAATGAATAATTTTAAGGTTATGTAAATATTTTATATCCATGGGATTATGGAATGGAGATTTGAATAATTAGAATACACAAAGGCTTTTGTTTGATCTGGAGAAAATACTAAGAAACAATTTTACTATTGGTCATATTTACGGTAATTGATTTTAGATTTATTTCAATGAATTATTTTTTTCGAGTTTTTCATAATAATATGATGGAAAAAAGAAAAACAATTGAGTTATTGTCGATGTAGATGATAATAGTCTGGACGTAGGGTAAACACAACAGTGAATGGACGAATAATGAAACTGTCATATTCCTACTGAGCGTATAATAAGAATATGATCAAAATAATTTTTTGAATTAGTTTAGGTGAACCGAGACATTACACTAATGGTGGGAAAAAATATTCCAGATGATTGAAATCAATAATATTCGAAAAATTGCCTGAGAAGTTGCAAAATTATCAGAACAATAGTTCAAGGATAATAAATTTTATTCAAAATCAATGATGACAATAATTTCTCATGTATATATATATATATATATATATATATATATATATATGACTAACTTGACTCTTTATATGACCAAATGGAAACTTAAATTAGTAATTTTTGAAATTTAATTTCGTTTCTACCGTAAATCTTACGGCATAAACAATGGACTGTAAATAAAAGTAATGTCGTTCATTCACTTGTGCGTTAACGCTATTTAAAATCCAGTAACGAATAAGATTATCGATATATTTCATTAAATTAGGCGTTAAATTAACCCTCCACGAAACCTCGGGGTCTTTTGAGGCACGAATCTAATTTCTCACTTGGAGATTTTTTCCTTTCAACGTACATATTATTTACAATGTTCAATTATGTACATATATATATTATATATGTTTCAATTAGTTTATTATTTTTTATAAAGCACTCTGATCATCAGTGGGGTCATGCAATCGTTGGAAAAATTGTATGAAAATAAAAAATCAAGATGATGACCGAAGAGAGCAGAAGTGAATTACGTGCAGCGGCTGAAACTTTATTGAGTGGTTCAATACAATCACAAAGAAGTGGTTCATACACTCAAAGGAGTATTAGTAGTATTAATAGAGAATACATATTTAGTGAAGATTTATTTGCTGGTTCACGTAATAATGGAAGAATGTCGAATGTACGAAGATTTTTTTGTCTCCTCGTTACATTCGATCTTTTATTTACGTGTCTCATGTGGCTAATTTGCACAACGGTTAGTTGATTATTATGTTACCTTATCTACTATTATTTTTATTATTTGTTTAAATATTAAATTAACACACGCGATTTTAATTCTGTTTTCAGATAGCTGGTGAAAATATCACGACTGCATTTGTACAACAAGTTTTGCATTATCGAATTCAAACTTCACTGTTTGATGTAGTTGTAAGTAATTCTCCGCGATTTTTATTATATAGTTGAAAAGAATGGGCGATAAATGATAGATAAAAATATACTAACAATGTTTTTTTTTTCCATTACAGATGGCGGCAGTTTGTAGATTTATAATATTACTTTTGTTTTATGCATTAATGTATGTGGACCATTGGATAATTGTTGCTGTTAGTATTTTATATACTTTAAATTATTTTTATTCAATTGATCTTTTTATTAATTTTTTCATTGACTTTTTAATTGAAATATTTAATTCAATGTTTGGTTGAATTTTTTTAGCTTACCACTGCCTCAACGTGTGCCTTTGTTGGAGCTAAAGCGTATTTTTTCAGTGTAAGTATTGAGAAATGAAGAAAAAAAATAGATTTGTGCATGAAAATTATTATAACTTGAGATGTTTAATTGAATTTTACAATGTTCACAGTGGGATAGTGTGCAACAACCCGGTTTCCAAGCACTTTTAATTATGACATCATTCGTTCTTGCGTGGGGTGAAGCATGGTATTTTGATTGTCGTGTTGTACCGCAGGAAATTCAAGCACGAAATTGGTGGCAATCACCATTAATAGGTATATAATAATTTTTTATTCTTGGTAATGAAATTGTATGGATTATTCTTCGAGAGGAATAATCAATGAGGATTTGTTAACAGTTGACAAATAATTGTTATATTTTTTAATAGCCATTACTAACTACTTATAATCATAATACGATTTTTCTTTATTTTCTTCTTATAACAACGATAAAGATAATTTATCGTTTATATTTTGTTTCTTAATTTGTAGATACGGTGGATAATGAACGAGCACCATTGCTACGTAATACATACAACAGATCACCCAATCGTGTACCAGAAAGTATGGGTAATTTTTTTACTCCCATGGATTCACCGACGCATTCAGATAATGAAGAGAGCACACCTAAAGCTCAAAGACCTGTCGCTACAGATGATAATTTTTTTAATATACTTCAAAATCTACCCAGACTCTCGAAAAATAAGGTAAATTTTTGTATTTGATCAATGGAAAATAAAATGGTGGTGTTTTATCTTCTTTAATAAGATTATAACAAGAATAGTAAATAAAATCTATATCTTGGAATTATTGAATGTTTCAATTAATTTTTCTATTAATATTACAGTATATTAATTCAATTCGATTAATCTTTCAGATTGATGAATTCAAAGAGAAAGCTAAATTGCTGGTGAATCAATCTCATGAGCTTTTAACGTCACACAAATGGGAAAAACTGAATATAACGTCTGATGGTGATGTTGTTTCAATTTTATCGAGTAATTATGGAAAAATATTGAAAATTGAGGTATTTATATTTATAGAAATGTTTTGGGAAATATTATTTTAACTTATAATTCATATTGATTCAATTTTAATATATATATTTGTATATTTTAGGGTATTGTTGAGTCTCCAGCGATTGAACTTGTCGATCGTTTGCATGATAATGTTGAAGACTTGCCGACGTGGAACAAAGATGTGTCTCTCGTGAAAAAAATTGAGGTTGGTTCATCTTTTCTTTGTATATTATTGCAATGATGCAATTAGAGTAGGATTGAGTTCATATTATTACATTGAATACATAAATTTTGTACCAATGGTTTTTTTTATCACCCAAATAGACCATCAATGCAAACACAGACATTATTTATCAATCCACTAAAACATATGGAGCTGGTTTGATTGGTCCAAGAGATTTTATAACATTCCGGCATCGTAATAAATGCGGAAAATATTACATGACAAGCGGAATATCTGTGCATATTGATGTACCACGTCGCAAAAATCACACTCGGTGAGGAAAAATAAAAGAATCAAAGCACATTATATTATTCATCATTAATTTTCTTAATATTCAAAACTTAAACGTATCCAAATTGTTTACAGAGGTGAAAATGGAATAGTTTGTTTTGCAACAGAAAAAATTCAAGGCAGTGCTGATAGTAATAATGAAAATAAATGTCGAGTAACGTGGATTTTACATGCTAATTTAAATGGTTGGCTACCACAACGAGTCATTGACAGTTCACTTGCTAATACGCTTGAGAAAATGATGACTTCCATTCGATTTTACGTTCATCAACGGCTTGACACATCGGGATAATATGTTTTCATTTTTTACATTATCTATTTATACAAACAGCTTTCGTTGTTTATGATTGGTTGTGTGATAAAATGAATGTGCTATCTAATGTGAAAAAAAAAAGAAAAACTAAGGAAAAACGATTGAAAGTGAGAGCAGAAGTATATACATTTATAAGCAGAAATTGGATTCACGACGATCCACATGTAAATAGCTTTGAGTGTCAAATTTTTTATTATTAAAAATTGTCTAATTATGTATTTACATTTATATATACATACGAACAAAAAATAAGTGGAAATATTCTTTGGATTCATTTCATTGTTAATTATATTAAGTATCAAAAGAAAGAGTAGCATTAAACATAAAGTGGAATTATTTGAGAAATTAACAAGCGCAAATGGGAACAAAAAAAAATGAAGGACACAGTGAGATACAAATGCATTTTTATGGTGATATATTTTTATTATTATTAATGAATTAAAGCTATCGATATT
The DNA here is from genome assembly GCA_958496275.1 of Zele albiditarsus. NCBI lineage: Eukaryota > Metazoa > Arthropoda > Insecta > Hymenoptera > Braconidae > Zele > Zele albiditarsus. The sequence continues at coordinate 4,821,736 of OY292416.1, forward strand.
AAATACACAGATCATTTTGTTTTATTCTGGAGTTTGAAAACCTATTCAACAATCATGTCATTTACGAGACTTCGAACGTTATATCCTCCGAAAACAAATTCGGAATCCCAAACAAAGGTCCAGATCTTCATCAGGTTCCACCGCAAACTATTGGGAAAATCTCTGAGCAGATCTATTGAAAAATGCGAGATATATCCACAAATATTACTACCGGAAATAATGTCTCTTACTATATCATCGTCCTATTCCCATAAGCTGTCTTTGAAAAATGATTAATAATTTTGTCCCATTCCATATTCCACAACACAAACAAAATTAGTTTTTTTCATTTATCGAAGTTACCTTTGTCCAATCAATGGAACCGAAATCAGTGCACGATACCGCAATGAAAGAGAAAAAAAAAGCCAACAAAAGAAAATTACGCACAATTAATTATTTATAAAGGAATATAACCTCAAACACGTATTAATACAAGCGAAATAGAATAGCACTCAACTATTGGTTGCCTCGCAATATAATTGAGTGATAAATCCATAATAATTGCCTATTAACGAACAATTAGAATATCGTTCGATGTTATATCCAAGTATGAAGAGATACACATATAAATAAATAGATATTTATCATCAACGAGATTGGAATTGCGTCAAATACATGGATAATTAATTGGTCAAGTGGCGCGCGACACTCTAATAGCAACAGAATACTAGAGTTGCGAACGCTGATTGGCTGATTTCTCCGTCGGAAAATTGTGCGCAGAATGATTGTGCGCGTACACATACACGACGTTGCACGACGTCGACGGACGCGTTGACGACTCTGAGGAAAATGAATCAGTCGGTCCCGCGCTCGAGGCGTGTATGTATGAATTTTTGTTGTCATCAATTTTTTCCATACACAGTTGTTATTGAAAATAATTGAATAAAAAAATTATTCATGTACGCGCGTGTCTGTATCAACAATTAATTATTCGTGCAAATAAGAATAAGAACAATTACTCGAATATATATTTATATATGACATTATAATACGAAATCACGTGGAAATAAATACAGAATTAATTTTGGAATTCGGCGTGCTGAATTATTATTTATTTGTTTATGTTTTGGTTATTCGATTGAGAGGGTTATAATAGGGAAAATAATCGTGCGGTCTATTGATATTGAAGAATATCGGTATTAAATCACTGTTCACTACCAGATTTAACAATTAATTTCTGGTATCCTCATTTTTATCACTGAAAAAAGAATAATAGAAGAGGAATTAAACGCCGGAGGATGGCGCCGGGATGGTGAGTTGTATTTTATTTTATATTATGAATTAATTTATCTGTGCTTTGTTAACTTGACTATTCTTATTTTTTAATTCAAATGTAAATCAAATGTTTGGTGTAATAAAATTGATGGTAAACCGAACGTTAACATAAATATGTTATTACTTCATTCCCATGGATGTTCCGGTTCCGGTTTATTATTATCTTTTATAATTCCGGAAATTTGCAATTGAAATATCGTGAATGAAGTAAATCCCATTCGTTCAAATTCACTACTGTAAAATTCTATCTGGGAATATATAAAGTGTATGAATGCTTACAATATTAAATTTACAGATGTTGTTTACTTTATTTTTGGTTCATTTTTTAGATTTAACCATTACATATTATTATGTTGCAATATATTGAAGAATAATTTATTATTAGTTGGGTAATATAAAAGATTTCTTTGGATGATGTGGCAATGCAATGGAAAAGTGAAATAAATAGTGAAATTGATAGGAAAAAAATTTGGGCTAGTATTTTTATTTGCTGTTTTTTTTTGTTTGCTTCTGGGTTTTTTGTTATCGACTTTTCTTCAACTTTGTTTTGTTTCCTTTATTTCTTTTCAACTCACTCAAATGTGCTTTGTTCGAGTGCACACACGACCTTATAGAAGAATTCAGGTGGACTGAATGAGAGTAAAGTCGCAATACCGTTAAAAAAAAAAAGTCAAAAAAACCAATACTATAAATCTTCAATTGGTTTTTTTTTCATTTCTTTGCGTTCGACTTCAAAGAACATTCACTACCACTCTCGTACAATATATTGCTTTTGTTACACAATAAGTTTCTTTGTTCACTATATTATTTTTTTGTTTATTGTATTATTGTCTGAGCAGGAAAAAGCTTCAATGGGAAATTTGAATAATAATACGGAATTTCATTCTTTCCCAACGCCATTAAAAAACTAATTATTTTTTGTTCATATTCGTATTTTTATTTTCACAAACAAATCACATTAAACAATAACAAAACTTCAATTCTATCGCAATTAATTCACGAAATAGAGTTTGAGAATTAGAAATAATTGTCCCAGCATTTTTCAACATGACAAAAAGTTTTAATGCATACATGGCTGTTTTGGTTGTTTTCTTTCTTGTGACATGGTTCTTTTTCAATTTCCGGTTCATGACATTTGCACAGACACGTTAGGACACACGACCGGAAGTTGGAACACACAATTGTACTGTAATTTTCAGACGTATCACATAGTGAAAGAGGTTCTTTGACAATTCTCTTTTTCTTTTCGTTTTATTATTTAACCTTTATCCCACTCGTTAATTCTGTATGTTTTCTTTCATTCTCTTTACTGTTTATACATATAGATTTTTTTTTTTTTTTACATACGATTTAATCGTAAATCAACGTTTTATTGTGCGTGTAGGTGGAATAAAGCATCGAGATATGTTTATATATGATTCTTTCACTTCCTCCCGTTACAATTCTTTTCCATTTTGGTTATTTCATTTGTTTATTTTTTCTATCACTATTATTAGTACTTTGATATCATTCTTTTCATTTTCATTCGGCACCTCGTATTTTTCTTTTCTCCGCATTCTCTCCTTTCATCTTCATTACACTTCCGGTTCTATAGATAAAAATTAGGGCGTTGTCTGTCGTATACACGAAGAAAAAACGTTGAGCTCAGAGTATAGTAAATAAAAAATTTAATTTCCACAATTTTTTCAACAGAATATTTGTTTCATTTCTTTCTCTTTAATACTATTTGTTGTAATGTGAAATGAAAATACATAAAACTGATAAAATTGAGCGAAGTGAGACCTTGAAATGAATTCAACTCACTTGAAACAATAATGAATTTTATTCTCAATATTAAGGGTAGATAGTTTCATGAACTCACAGAAGATTAAATTATTCTCAATCCCCGAGTCGTTTCCGCCAGAATAATCGCGGTAAATAAAATATCAGATTGGACTATTTAATTTTCATGACAAGAGTTAACGAACCTGATAAAATTGAAACCGAAAAAAGAAAAAGAATTAATCATCACGGGCTGTTCAGATTTTAAATCAAATAACAGACGAATTCTCGTCAGAACTTTTTCTCTTTCACTTTTTTCACATTCATTTGGTTTTATTTCACATTCTAGTCCAATCGGTATGGTGAAAAAGAAAAAATAGTAAAAACTAACAGTATTTGCAGAATGTTTTTGCGAATATCGTTGGTGTTTGAAAAATAGAATTTATTCCATTTTCCAATTATAGGAATCATCTTTGGATGAAAAATACTTTTTCTATCCCAGTGATTATATATTTGCCCAGTAATATTTTTTTCACTCACCAAATGTTCATATACATTTTATACACAGAGACATTCAATGCCAGACATGTGCATGCATGTGTACACACTTACTCTTGTTCGACTGTGTGATGGATCCACTCAACGGAAAGTTTGTCTACAGCTTACCATAGATAGAGAGCATCATCAAGAAGGGAAAAGAAGAAAGAGAAAAAAAAAAAAAATGAACGTCTATGCGTCGAGTGCGGGACGCGATCGATTCACAAACAATCTCGTCCCACTTTTTTTTTTTTCTCTTCCAGACCTTTTTTACTTTTATTTTTAGATTTTTTCGTAATATCAAATCAAAATATATATCTGTATACAAAATTTGAGACTCGACAGACGGAAGATTTCACTTATAGTTACGATATGAATTGTTTATATACAAAAGTTTATATTTATATTTGATGATTTATGGGGTAAACAAAAAAACACGAACGTTTCGTAAACTCACACATAGTTCAAAGATTTTTAATGTATTTGATATTTAACGACGTTTTTTTTTTCGTTTCTGAGTGATGAACGTGAACATTTTTCTTCAACAATATTACAAGTTTGAAAAAAGTTTGATGATAAAATGAAATGAAAAAAAAAAAAAAAAAAAAAAAAAAAAAAAACGTAATGTGGAAAAAATATATTAGAAATAAGTGCTTTCAACATTTTGATATTTTATTTTTGTGTACGTCCACTTATTCTTATCGTCGCCGGTCCGTCCGAGGTAGTCGTAGTCGTCGCTTTAACGTACTGCTATACGTACTCCAACAGGTTGTTGATTCAACGAGTATTTTCCCTTTTTTTTCTTTTATTTTTTGACTTTTGTTTTTTTTTTTGAACTTCAAACTCTCATCGAATCATTCGGAAATTGATGCAGGGATTTGAATTTACGTATTTTGTGGTCTTACGAGATGTATACGTCGGAAATAATTGAGGGATTGTGAGAGCACTCTTTCAATTGGGAGCTGTTGGTTTTCCAAAAGGAAGAAAATAAAATATTGAGTCATGTTTAAAGTGAACGATTTATTTATTTTTTTCTCTTTGTGAGAATGATAAAGTAGTGATGAATTTTTTTACACTGCATGAAATGAATTAAAAATTAGTAATAACGTGCAATCATAATATAAGGCCAGAAAATTTGTGTTATTTATCAAAGAATTTTGGGATGAAGTGTCGATAAATATCAGTCGTGATATTTTTCAATTAATCCCAATACTCAAACAAACATCACAATACATTAACTTACCACTCAACCCCCAAAAATATCTTTAAATCAAACACAATTTGATTTCACATAATTAAACATAAATTCAAAAATATTTTTCCAAGATTCCAAATTACGTTCATTACATTAATCATAACAATGTTTCTTCAAGCACTGAGAAATACATTGGAGAAGTGTTGTCAAAGAGAATTTTAAATAATAATAATAATAATGATGTTATATTAAAAAAATAAAGCTCATATCAAAGACAAAAGAGCTTATGAAATAAATGGATGAAGCAATAAAATAAGTCACGAATGCGAGCGACTGTGTCAACTTATACCACTGTGGGTGTGCCATATAGTTTTCCTTTTTTTATATTGCTTTTCGTTTTTCTTGTCGTCATTCTCCCATGTGGGGAGTTTCTTTCACTGACGTTGGTGTATCTGTTTGATGTGCTTCAGTTGCATTCCTATATACCCTCTGCGACTGTTTTATTGCTCTTACTCTGCTTTTTTTTCTTTTTTTTTCCTTTCATTTCATCCCCCTTTCTCCATTTATACTTCATGCACTCTGACTCCTTATTTCAAGGGCCCACCAAAAGCTTGGGTGGTTTTGTTACCATAGTTACCAACGATCCCAGTGTGTAACGAGCCCTGGAGCTTTCATTCTCGTCTTGTTTTTTTTTTTTCTTTCTTTATTTTTTCTTCATTTCACCCCTATATCTGCCATCCCAAGAGATTTTTTCCCGCTGTGTATACACACGTAGTATTCACATACTCGTGACAAGCGTGCCAATTGCATTTCTGTTACTATTTGAAATTCACTAAACTATCACGAAAAATCAACGAGAAAAAAAAAACAATTGTTGATGAAATTTTTTTTCTCTCACATTTGTTTTTTCACGTTAGATAATATTCATGTTATCGATTGTTTGTTTATTGTTGATTAATATATGTGAGACTGTTATATTTAATTTGTAGAGTTTTAGTCGAGGAAATTTTTTTTGTATAATTTTAATGAAATAAAACATTTCTTGATCGAAGATAAAAAAGACACAAACAATGTATTTTATCCTTCTTATATAAATGTTTCTTGTGCACAACTCTGCGATGTTTATTTCTCCGTTTGTAAAACGTTTGAAGTTCTGTAAAAGAAAAAAAAAACAATTAAAAAGAGAAAATAAAGTGATCAAAGAAAAAACATTTTAAATTGACGAACGGTAATAAAGAGAAGCTTGAGTATACCACTTGTAACATTAACTTTATTTCTCCACTTACATATGTGCCAATTCTTTGTTGATGTGCGTTATACACTTGACGATCGATTGGCAAAGAAGGAAGAGGGGTGAAAATAGGAGAGGTAGGAGTAAAAAAGAAGAGAGGAAGAGGTGGTGTTTTGTAAGGAGTTCTTTTATGCACTGGCAACGTTGAACCATTATCGGATACACAACACAAGTTTCTCGCCTCGTTTCCTTCGTGAGGGAGCACATCATCACGCTTTATTTCATTTTACCGTACAATACTCTTCACAGACAAATATATATTAACACACAAACACATACATTCACTCTGTGTTATTCCGCTCTACAAACTTATGACCCTCACGCTAAAATTAATCTTAATGTAACAAGGATCTGTCACCTTGTAGTCAAACAAGTAGAAAAAAATTGTTTATTGATATTATTTATTGGAAATCATATTTGTTCTTTTGTGTTTAGATTATATTAATGGTACAGTTTGTTAAGAGGATGTGGAAGTTGATACAAAGGGTGAATTAGATTACAAATTAAATGATAAAAATGTAAAAAATTAAAAATTGGAACCAAAATTTTCTCGTTCATTTTACGAATCAGATTATTTTTTCTTCTACAAGAATAAATTAGCACTGATGTTTATCGCAAATTTAGTGTTGTTGTCAGGAATTTTTCGTAGAATTCTGATATCATGGCATGGTGTAAAGTCAAAAAAAAAAAAAATAAATCCAACATTTGTGATAGATATAAATATCCTTCATCGATTTCCTAAAATGGTTGACACAACGCGATGGATAGACTTGCATGAAGCGAACGCCGATATAGAAGCCAATCATGTTTGTAATGATATCAATTCGATAGGTCACAAGTAGAAGGCCATCTCTTCTCGATGACAGCGTCGGTGCAACCAAACGGAAATATATAAGGGGTCGCTCAAACACTATCTTGTTTCTATCGTTTTCGCCCTCTCTACACATATATATTCACGTTTTTATATTCTCTTTATTCGTTTAGCTTCAAGCTAAGCTAACGAAATTCATCCACAGTATCAGGTAACAAGACTTCATGGGGATTTTAGACAACACACTCTAAATTGCTCTCGACGACCTTTCAAACTATCGAACCTAATTTCCCTTCCACCAATATTATAATCATCTTAATATCTACTTGAGAAATAAAGTGAATGGAAATAATGTAGTGGAAGAATTGAATAACTCACCCCGAGTGCTAATTAATTTTTTTTTATTCATATCAAGATTGAAATCGGCTTGAATTAAACACATCAACACAAATACTATTGAAGCAAAGCTACTGATCATTTATTTACAATTTACTCTAACAATGTTGTTGAAAAATTAAATCGTGGACCACTCGAACTTGTTTTTTAAGATAACTTCACAAGAATCGATAGTAGCGCTGTCAATTTTTCACTGTGGTACTCTTCAATAGACATTCTTCAAGTTTACAATCATAAACTAGAAAAAATCATTCTCTAAACTTAAAATTACTGAGGTGGTCCAATTTATCAGCCTATGCATTCCATCCTTCTCTATGTTGTTATTAAATTTGTTTGAGTATTGACATGACAAGATAGGGAGAATTTCCTCTCAAAGTACTGAAGGCACTCAAACACTTCTCTCTAATTGAATACTTGTAAGTATTCAATTATAGACAAGAAATAAAAATAGTAAATAGGAATAAATAGGAATAATAAAATGCAGCAATAAATTACAGTATTCAATTCAACATTGCAATAGTTAGATTTCAATGTTGTGTGATGTATGATGAAAGCAATATCTTTGTGCACTGTCAATGCCATTCTCTTCATAAATGACATAGAGGTGATGTTCATTCACTCAGGTAGAGTGCATATATGCCACGTCAGTGGCATCGAGCCAATTAAACTCTAAGCAATTCTCAATGACTATTGTTGGAACCATCATCACTACCCACCATTGCAACCGCCATTGCCACCACCAGCAATACAATAAATAGTCATATACACATTGACGCATACAAACACGTATATAAATTCACAATTGCGTATTGTTCAGAATTTCATTCACCATATATTATATATTTATACAATTAATTATTATAATAAATGAAAGTGACAACGAAATTTTAATGCGTATATTATTTTTGAATTATTTGCATTGTTTGTAAATTTAATTATGAATTTAATCGCAATGGAAATTGAGATGATATTAAAACCGTATGTTGAAGAATGTCAGCAGATTATATTGAGTTGCTGTGTGATAGTACAGTTGGCACAATTCCCAAACTTTTTGTCTCGTATATTGCATTCATATTTCAGAAATATAATATATATTGACTTTGTTTCAGTTTAAATGTTGGGAAATAAATTTTTTTCTCTTTGTTTTATATTCATTTTTATTTCTTTTGTTTCGTTGTTGTTGGATTTATGAAGTTGTGGGGTTATTAGTTGTTGATAGTGAACGGGACAATTGTTGTTGATATATTCAAATACAAAATTTAAATTCCAACCAAGCTCTGCACCAACTAAATAAAATAACAAATAATAATTGTCTTATCTGCATTGGTTTTAAAACAACGCTGACCAAAAATCATTGTGATAAAAAAAAAATACATATTTTTTTTTTGAAGCACGAACGCTTGGAACTCTAGACACATTCCTACATTTCACATTGTCATTCTTTTATTTATTTTTTTTCTCTTATTCAAATGACGTCCCAACGCGCTCGCTTTCTTCATTTCACAAGCATTTGTCACGTTTGATATTCCCACTGCTGTTCTCCAACCCACTGCGCCCCTCTTCATCTTCACTTCACTCATACTATTCATTGTTTATCTTGCTGTACAATACTATAATGTTTCCCAGAAATGAGTGGACAAGTTTCTCAATTTGATATATAACTTTATACATGCAGTTATATAATACTAACAAACAAGTTTCCTGCATCTTGCACAGCTTTCTTCTGCTTCATTTACCCTCATCGCCACATCTACCCTTCATTCTTCTTTAACATGTATATGTGTATTTATATGTACTGTTTGTCTGTGTCTGTGTATCTCAAACTCTCTACCCTTCATATCTCTTCATCACCCTCTTGTGGGCAGACCTTTATTGTACCCCAAACACAATGAACACGAAGTGTGCATGAACCAGATTCATATATGACCTCAAGGCAAAAGGAGAAACAAAAGTTTTTCATGGAGAGAAGAATGAAAAAAATAATAATGAATAGATAAAATAAGAAAAAAAAAAAAAAAAAAGACTGTAAAGAAAGTTAGTATTCAAAACTGATTCTTATTTTATTTTTTGTATTTTAAAGTGAGAATATTTTTTGTATATTCATTATTTTCATTGTAAATAATAATATTCATATTACATTTTTTACTCAATGATTTGTATTATTTGTTGATTGATTGTAATTTAAACTATACTCTTTAGCGTCGTGTAGTCATTAATGATACAATTGAAAACACTGGAGATTCACTGGAATTTGTATGCATCATCTGAAACTTCGCCAAGATTGCCATATAGCAATCAATATAAAGCTCGGGCCGCAACTTCGTAGGTTCGAGCAGTTCTATTGAGATAGTTCTTCATGCTATTTGAAGATAGTATATATATTACTGTATATTTTGATTGGTGGATCGGTTTAATCGGATGATTAGTTCAGGTTTTATGGTAATTCAAAGATAACCATGTAAATTTGTGTGATGTGGATTAGGGCTCTAACTCTTGGTTAGCTTTCCTTCGTATCTATTGAACTTAGAAACTTGAAACCGAAGTTGCAATTTGTAGGAAGATTTACTTGACATTGTGAACCAATTAAGTTTTGTGATTCTCCTTTTTTTCTTCACATTTTTCATTATAATGTAAAAATGTTATATAAAAAATGTCGACGTTATGATCATAATATACGAATTTTGCAATTACTAAAATGACTGTAAAAAATCGAATTTTCATAAAAAAAAAGTATGGTTACTTTGCACTATAGTCACAGCGATTATAAAAATTCTCATGGAAGAATCATGTCAATTGGATTATACATTTTTGAGTTATGATTTACGCTGTCGTTGGAAAAATGCAATTAAAGTCGAACTACAATTCAAAACTTAAATAAAAAATATTCCATCAATTTTATCAAATGTAAATCACAATTTTATCAATTTTTTTATTCTTCCCTTCATTTTTCTATCGTTCTTCATTACGTCTCGTTTCATTTAATTTTTTTCTCTCATAATTTATAGATTAATTAATTTCATGGAGTGGGCTAATGACTGGATTACAATGATCTTATATTGTTATTGTTTTTCTTGTCCCTCTATTTCATACAATAATTATTATCCGACTATCTCTTTGATATGGTGGATTTATTTTTACGTTCTCGTATACACGCGGCATGTGCTCAACTCAAAGAAGAGAGAAAGTGAACCTTAATCCCCTAACAATGGATTATCATTAACATATATATATATATGTATCTCCGATATCATAGCAATATTTATTTTTAGTTTCGAATATAAAATTTATACCGGCGTCTGTGTATATATGTGCGCTTGGTTTCAATGCGCATGATCACATTAGCCCTCTGATGATGGTCACGATAGGAAGGGAGACCGTGATAGGGAGGAGAAGAGTGAGAGTAAGGGGATGGAGAAAAAAGAAAGAGCTATCAGAAACGGCCAATATTATTAATCAATAATTTTTTTATTTATTTTTAAATATTATGCCATGAGATATATTTTATTTCATTTCATTCAATTTTATTCCACTTCAGTTATTCATTTATTTAATTACTTATTTAGTTACTATGTTCTTCACTCTAGTAATTATTTAGATGTTTAGCCATTTAGTTACTTATTTATTTACACAATTGTGGAGTTATTTGAGTCGTTCAATTCTCCAGTTATTTTTTTAATACAATGATTTAATTATATACTCGTTTATTTGTATTTATTTTCTTTTAATTTTCACATTTTCGTTTTGTATATTTTGTCATCCGGTTTACTCACTCGAATGCCAAATGTTTATTCGTGTGTATGCGCTGAGTGAATCCAAAGTAAATAAATTTAAATGTATTCATAAATAGCGGCAATATACATATAAATATATAAAAATAGTGCGTGTGTTAATAATTGTACACTGAACAATAAATATATTGATCATCCGTGTTTCACAGTGAATGAGAATTGTCAATATATGTGTGTGAATAAAAATGAAAAAATGGATTATTAATTGATGTGAAAACGTGGGAAGTGAAAAGGAAAATAATACGTTTGGATATTTTCTTAACTAACAGAAGTTTAGTATTATATCTTCTTCTTTTTAATTCAATGATATTGGTTATTTTGTCTGTGGTATACCGAAAATTTTCTGCGTACACTTTTAAAAAATAAAAGGAAACTTAAAGTTTCATTTCTCAACATAATTTTAAATTAACCCCAACCAAACAACTAACGTTATTGATGTCTCAGTTTGACCACATCTATCAATTCACCACCACCACCACCACCACCATCACTACTACAACTATTCATCATTGTACCATTGTGAGTTTAGCTTTATATATTTGAACGTGCAGCAAGTCATTACATTGACCTGACTATAAAATTCGTGCAGAGTCATGACAGGAATATTTGGTAAAGATGAAAAAATGGGAAAAAATGTGATAAGAAAAAAAAGGAAAAAATCTGAAGAAAGTAGGAAGTGAAATTGATTGATCGTTATACGTTATTGCACAAGACATGTATGTGAAAAAATTCATTGTATGTGTGGGCTATAACCGTGTGTCATGAAAAAAAAAAAATTTTTCCTCTTTTACATTTTTATTTGATTTTTTTTTTTTTTTACTTTATAACGATAAATAGAGAATTTTTCCAACCATATGTCAGAGACGTTTTACGATGTCACATAAATCGCTCGTAGACTGATTTGCTTTTTGCAATAGTGAGCTTCCTCCCTCTCTATGTTACCATCACTCTTTCTTTTTTTTTCACCACACCATGCGTTGTTTTCTCCTGCACTCACACGTTTCCTATTCTCAACCGCATCCATGTATACATATAACTATAATATATCTTCGTTTATTATACGATATCGAATTTTTCGACGTGACATCTTGAGAACTTGCACCGGCTATTTATTATCGCTTTGAGTAATGAAAAAAAAATAAATAAATTTTTTAAACACAAGGGGAAGATATTTGTTTTTTTTTTAAATGAATCAAAATTGGGACGGAGATGAATGGTAAAGAAATAGAGGTTTATTTTGTTTTATTCTTTATGGTAGTACAAATATTCATATCAAAAATTAAAATCAAATTTGAAATAAATTCTAATTCTACTTTTTGTTCATCTACATATATAAACATAATTATTTAGTTTTCAATTTTAATATAATATATCATTCATATATTCAAATAAATTACAGAATGCAATAAATAAACATGAGAATACAAAAAAAAACAAAATCAATGTCTTCAATATTTCACTGCAGTATTTCCCTGCCAATGGATATTTTATTAAATGAGAGAAGAAAAAAAAAAAAATAAAGGGTCCATTATTTTAATACGATCATTAGTCTTCTTTCTAACTGAATTGTTCCCTTGATTGTAGAAAGAATAAAACGTCCAGGCTTCATAAAAATAAAAAAATAAAAAACCATAATCTATAATAAAAATAATAAAGTGATTTTTAATTTCATGCTCTATAAATACACATTCACAAATAAAATTGAGTAAAAATAGCTTGACAATGGAATAAGGAGAATTTATATAGCGCGATAATTTATCGGACAGATGGGAAGAGTAAGAAAAATGAACCAAAAAAATAGAAAAAAACATAATAAACAAACTAAAAAGAAATAACTCGAAACTATTTTTGTATTCAAGAGAATAAATCAAGACAAAAATAAATGTGAGAAAAAAAAAAAACAAAAAACGAACTTCCTTAATGATGCGATGATTGAGTTACACAAGTCACTAGACATGAAAAACTTTACACGTTGTTTGTGAGATGAGAAAAAAAAAAGAGCAAAAAAGAATGGGAATAAATTCAATGAAAAAAGAAATGAACTAAAATATAAGAGAAGAAAAGTATTGAAGTTAAAGACAGCATTGTCGTGGTGTTTCTGCTACATTTAACATATATAGCTGAGCTGTTTTTTGTTTTTTTCTTTTTCCACGTTTTGTGTGTGGTCTTTATTACACTTTTCTTTTGTACATTGCACAACCATTATTGTACATGACAACAAGTTACAAACACACGAGATTTTATTGTATAAAATATAATTCACAAAAGTTTTGTTTTCTTCTTTTGATGCGGAAATAATTTGTTGGGGAATTTGATGATTCAAAACATTGACAATAGAGATAATGTGGCGTATGAGGAGAGAAGGAAATGAATTATTGATGTGGAAGAAGAAAAGGAAGAGGAAGAATAATAACAACAACAACAACAACAACAAGTAACAAAGTCGAATAAGAAAGACAAAACAATTTATCGATTTATTATTTCTTATTTCTTCTAATAATCAACGATTCCACGTGGCAAAATATTTCACAACTTTCCGCATCTTTTGACAGGATGTGGTGCTTTTATTATCAGTTTTTTTTTTTTCACAGACAAGCATCGTTGTCTTTTGCCGCACGATTAACCGTTTAAAAATTAATTCGCAGACAATAATACAAAATTTCGATATAATAAACCAAAACTCATAAAAATTCATAAAGACAATTATGAAAATTATCCAAGTTATTAAATTCTCCAAGAGATTACCAAATAAGAAAAAAATCCCTGATAAATCTACCCCTTCAAATCCACCATAAAATATCTCATGAATAAAAATAATCAGATTACAATTCAATTAATCCCCAGTCAATTCCTTATTTTCTCCTTCAATTCTCAAACTAAAATCACATTATTTTATTCCAAATCCTTTATTTTGTCTTTTTTTCTCCTTTTGTTTTCTTCTTCAACGCACAAACGAGTTGTGTGTGACCCATGTCTTCGAGTTCATGGAGCCGGCAGGTGTCAGCTTCGTCGCGAAAAGGATTTCCTCCCTTCACCTAAACGCATTTCCAACTCCGTTAGTACGTATTGATTCGTTGCCAGTGGCCGGAAAAGCAACCAACTCGCCGCCGTCGCGTCAACCCTCCCTATTCCTTCCTGCTATTCTACCAACGCTTCCTCCGTTCCCTCAATCATTCCCCACCCCTTTCATACTTCCTTCATCTTCTCATTCGCTTGGCAGCACAACAGAAGTCTGTCTGTCAAGCCAGTACACTACAATACTGTAAACATAACTCTTCAAGAATCCTTTTTTCCTACGTTCATAAAATTGCTATCATTCGACCAATATCCTTCAGAGAATTTTTATATTATTATTATTATTGATAGCTTCTATGTTATCGTTATATTTCTATTGTTATCATTATGAGTATTATTGGGTGAAGTCGGGTAGATTGGACCATTAGAGGAATTAACACTATTTTAGGGATACTATTGATTGAGTTTAATTGCTTGAGGAATTAGTAACATCTTCCAACTAATGGTTCAGATAGATTTGAATTTATAGAAATTTGTGGTTATCATTTATAATAAAATGGATTTTTTGGATTTTGAGATAGAACAAACGGTGATGCTGCTGAACATGCGAAAAAATGACACAATTAAATATTTATAATCTTTTGTTTCAATTTAATCGCTACAAATCACAGAATTCACATCGGTCCAATTTAACGAACTATACAGAATTATATGTTAAACTTTTTGTAAATGTTATCGATCTCATGCGTTATCAAATTAACTTCAGAATTGGTATATAAGACGAGTTCAATGGAACAGTTACTGTTGATTCACAATCAATTCACAGAAAAGTTCTCCAAACATTAAATCTTTAATCACTCAAAAACTTTTACTTTGGCATAACTTCGCGAGTAACGATCGTAGCGCCACCAACTTTCACTTGTCTTTTCATTAATTGAGGAAGTCGTTGAATATATCATCATCATTTCTTAATAATTGTCCCCTCTATGTGAACGTTCGAGTGGTCCAATTTACCGAACTGTTTAAATTTCTTTACTTTAACTTAATATTATTATATATTGAGGATGTGGGAGTGATAAATGATGGAGAAATAATTGAAATAATATTTCAGTACTTGGTAAAAAAATTCAATTAATTTTTTTCTTCTTTTTTCTAGTTTTTCTTTATTGAAGCCATTGACTTGTGTATTGGGTGGAATGAAACTTTCGAAATTGTCGATATTACCACGAGCTATTGTGAAAACTTTTCGTTTTGGAAAGTTTTATAGTGAGAGAGAGAGAGAGAATAAAAAAAAAAGAAATGAAAGATATAGAAAAAGAAAAGAGAAGGGGGACAAGTAAAACTTTTGTTTTACCAATATGTCATCAAATTCAGTTGAGATTGATTGTAACAGAAAATAAAAAAAAAAACGTAGTGGAAATTTGTGGATTAATAGATAATGAATAGAAAACGATGGGCAGAACGTAATTTGAGTGTGAATAATTTATCAATTACGAGCCAATTATCATCAACATCGTCAAAGTCAACAATTGATAACGATATTGAATTGGTTATTCGTAGTAGTAATTTTATTAACGTCACTCCAAGTCGAATTGAGGTGGAAAAATGGCGTGATATTATTCATGAGGAAAGCACGTATATAATTGTTGATTCAATATGTCATGAGATTATTCAGTTGGCTCTTAATGAAATTTATAAATGTTATTTGAATCGTGTGAAATATTCATTCGTTATTGATTGTGCACATCACGCTTGGATACAAATGTTCGAGGTTATATGCAGTAATTTTGGTTTGGGGATTTAAAATTGAATGGGAAAAACAATGGGGAGGATGAAAAAAAAAAAAAAAAAGGAAAAAAAAATATTGGCTGTGATAGAAATATTTTTCTTTTCAATTTTTTGTTTTTTTAATTTCTTTTTTCAGTTTGGGATTTTTTTTCAATTTTTTCAGGGAATTGATTTGTCAAATGAGTCGATTGACACAACGAATATTTTGCCATCAACACCGTCAACGTTTCATGACTTTGATGGAATTTATTGTGATAAAAAAAATCTAATAGTGGACAATCTATCAACATGTAGTGATTGCTGTTTGAATTATTGCACAAATGAAATTGGAATGAAAAAAATTTGATGCAAGTGATGAGATAAAGAATTATTGTTGTTTATTATTATTTATTGAATTTCGATATGTTAGAATGTTCATAAAAGTGAGTCTTACATTTTGTCCATCACCTTTTTTTTTCTTGTTATTCATTAAATCCTCTACCACGTTTAACAATAAAAAAAAATCAAAATAAAATGATATCTCTTGTGACCTTATCCAGTAACATTTTCCTCTAAAACTCATTTTAAAATTTTACATTAATTATGAATTCATAAAATTATATAATAAAAATTATGTTACGTGAGTTGTTGCTTTTATAATCTTCATGAATTTGTCATGATACTCAGATATATATATATATATTAGTGATATAAAACATTTTATTACGTGACATTAATTTAATAGATGTAATATCTAATGTGACTCAAAAATAAAAACTGCTATAAAAAAAAAAAGGGAAAGTTTGATGCGATGGGTAGATGGTTTTTCTTCTTGACTGATCGAGCAAGTACACAATTTAACGAGGTAGATTAAACTATAGACTTATACTTACGTATATTTTATAGTACTTATATAAAAAATATAATACTGCTGTATATACATTTTAAATATCCTGGAATTAGCACAAAAAGATTATAAACCCAACAAAATGTTCTTCGTTGTAATTATTTTTACAACAAAACAATGTAGCAAACAAAGCAAATATTACAAAATATATCATTCTCAAATACTAATTATCTTATTTAATTAATTAATATTTCTTGTTTTTATTTTATTTCAGGTGACGACTGCTGTGCATTTTAAAAAAGTGGGTTTGTTTGCCTCGATAAACCCGCCAACATTTCCAAACAAGCATGACCCTTCATTGGGAAAAATTATCGCCTGCAGAATTTCAACAGTTACAAGATTTAGCAGCATGTGAGTAAACCGAATAATCAAAATAATAAACTCAATATTTATTTAAGTATCCAATTAATTATTTTGTGGAAAAATAATGCATTGAGCACTTGAAAAAATAGAATTTTCTTCTCGAATTAATAAAAAACAACGTCCCCCTACATATAAATAATTGGATGTGTTCAATGTCAATAGAGAAAAAAAATATTTTTCCTCATTCAAGTCATTATTTTCAAAACAAAAACAAAAACAATAAAACAATTGCACTTTATGGTGAAACAATAAAAATTATCTGACATCGCACTTAGATTTCAAGTATCACTTATGATGAAATATCTCAATGGAAGACAAAAATAATAATAATATTGATAATAAATAAAAAATATGAAATAAATGAATAAATAGAGGAAAAGTTGGAAAAGCTATTGAATTCCATGTCGACATGAGAACGTTTAGCGATAAACGTGAACAGCACAAGAGTGCTCAATAATTCCGTATACACTTACACAAATATTGTATACATGTATATGTTATTGCCTCCGTCAATCGCACACAGGAGAAAATAAACTATATATAAATTCACGTTTATCCAAAAATATCTCATATACATTTTGGTGCATTTATGACGTCAAAGCGGTTAAAGATCGCCGAATATGTATGCGTGTGTGAATGTATGGGTTCTTCATTCTATTATTAGTTAATAAATTTATTTGTGATTAAAGCGAATGGAGAAAAAAAAAAAGAGTGATTAGAAAAGTATGATGAGAAGATTTAATTCATATGATCTTCATGATTTTATGACAATTTATTTTTGTTCAGGAAAAATATTGTTACAATTGTTTGGAGAATATTTGGTGCTTATTGGCTATTTTGAAAATTTATAATTCCGAGAACATGAGAATTTGAATTTTATGATACAATTTTAAAGAATAAAATAGAATTGAGGATATTGGGGCAGCAGGTGCGAGCTTTTACATCGTGTGTCTTATACTTCAAATATATTTTTTTGCAAACCCCATTTTTTTGCAATGGCGATCACGATAACTGAAGAAATAATTTACCGAGAAATTTTCAAATGAGTGCATCTAATTTGTAAATCAATTTTCTATTGTTGTTACTAGAATTAAAATTATTAATCAAGAATTGGTATTTTTCCCCTAGTTTGAATTTCGAAAAATCCAAATAAAACCAAATATTCTTATTGTCAAGTTACTATTCTCCACAACTGTTGTATACGAATAGTTTTAGTACCAACTGTAGTAGTCATTCCCTTTATATTAAAAATATTTTGTTTATCCATTTTGGATTGTTACAACAATTGGAATCGTGTTCGCCATTGCAGTATTCCCATTAAAACATTTCCGGATCGATATTCGACTGACAAAAAAATATCTTCAACATAATAAGTTCTTGCTAGAGAAATTCACGTCCTAGATTATTTTATTTTTATTTTCTCCACGGATAAAAAGAAAAGGAAGCAGTAAATCCATAAACATTATTGCATGTTCGTCACTCCTAAATGACAATGCCCCCCCTTAATGTTTATTCGTTCACATTAATTCATTTTTTATAGTCGATTCTCTTGAGAATGAAAGGGACGAGTAGTCGTTACGTATTTGTCGTCTCTCATTTCCGCACGAAAATACGCGTGACTAGTCGACGTGACGACAAATAAAAGAAGAAAAAAATAGGAAGATAAAAGAAAAAAACAAAAACAAAAGAGTGTGAGTTCGACAAAGCGAAGAAAAATAAAAATGTGAATTGGGGGAAAAAAAAAAAAGAAAGAAAGTAAAACTGCACTTGGAATTATAGGGGTGACACTCCATTGACTTCTTCTACTCAGCTTTATTTCTTTTTTATTCCCTTCTTTTTTTCTACGTTCAATTTTTTTTTTTATTCATTTTTTTCCTATATATATAAATTCACACGTATTGTCTTGCATTTTGTCACTAGATTCTACAAGAAAACTCGAGGATGTTCTTGGTGAATTTTGTGGTAATGCAACGACACCAAGTGGCGTTCCAAAATATCATCCAGACGGAGTAAGTACAATAGTTCTTGATAATTTTCTTCACGTAATCATTTATTTTTCACTCATTTGTACAGAATAATTGTGACTGGTATCTGAGATTGAGAAAAAATATAATATATGACTGATAAGTGAATGTTTCTCTTTAACTCAAGAAAATTAATTGCAATCAATTAAATTATCAAGTAAAATAAAATGAAAATAGAATGTTGGATATATTAAAATTTTGGTTTTAGTCAGTTATATATATTTGTAAAATTGTGTTAGTAATTTGATGATTATTGGCGATATATTATTAGGTATGTGAGTAGAGGATAATTTAGAATCCTCACTTAATTAATTAATCCATAATTTAATAATGCTGTGAATAAAATTAGGTCAATGAATAATTATTTGTTTTTCTCGACTGAGAAATATTGTATTTAATTTTTATATAGTTTAATTTCAATTTGGGAAAAAAAAAATGTTGAATAATAATAATATTATTAGTTAAAATTATTAACTATTAATTATAACATTATTATTCTATCTTTATTATTCTATGAATATTGCAGTGATATTTTTTACATCATTCCATTATTATCACATACTTAATTATGAACCTTGAACAATGGATATTATTTTAAATTAAACTTAACACTCTCATATTATACTAAAATAATATTTTAAAATTATCCTTACTAATTAGCAAACACGATGAGTGTAAGCATTGATAAAATTAATTTTATCAATGTATTAATTTACACGAGTATCCAATTGCATCTCATTCAATTTAATATCATGTATAATAAAATAAATAGCTCATAAAATATATTGGTTAGTGAATAAATGAATGAATAAATAAATAGCTTTTATTTTTGATTCTAACAAAAAATTTAATTAAATTTGTAATCTCAATTTTTCTCAATATATTTTTTACTTGTTCTTTTCCCTCATTTATTTATTCATTCATTCATCTTGTGTTGTTTTCTTATTTATTATTATATTTTCTGTTCGTGTATCATAAAGGGAAAAATATGTGAATTGCGCAGAGTATGTATAGAAAACCGATGTAATTTTGTGTATATAAATGTCGTATATACGTTTGGGTCAAGTGAGTCATAAACATTCATGTTTATAGCAAAAACATTTCATATATATGCTTCGAAAATTTTCGTACATGAATATATACATATATATATATATATTTAAAGTTTATATATGTATAAAAGGAATAAATGTTACTGGATGAATATGAAAATATCCTGAAAAATGTAATGATTTTGCAAGCAAAAATAAATAAATAAATAAATGAATAAATGAATGAATGGATGGATGAAACTTTTTTTTATCAAATATTCTTGTACGTTGCCAAGGGAATTAATATCGTAATCAGTTGCATCTGATATGGGGTTTTCTGTAGTTTTCCCTCACACCCTTGTGCAAATTCGAATACTTATAACAAGAAAAGTCGTTCTGCAGATGCACACCGTAGACAAGAATGATAAAATGAAAAATATAAGAGAGAATATATACGAAACTTTTGAAAATGTTTGAAGAAAGAAGTTTGGAAAGTACCAATGGCTATACAAAAACATCAATACAATGAATAAAAGAATATATATTTAGTGTAAAATTATAATTAAATATTGTTGTTGATTATTTTTTGAATATTCTGTTTGAAATAATCCTTCATTTCTTACTGGATATATCAACTTGATATTTTTTTGCAATGTGCGTCGTTGAAAAAAAAGTTATCCTGGTCATTCATATAAGAGACAAAGATCAATTATTTCATCAACGTCATCACCAAGTGTGAAAATAAACATATTGTTTAAGAAGACAAATACTCAGATTTTAGGTCACGTAAAATTGATTTTATTTTCCTTGACACGTTTTATAAAAACTAGAAATACCTATATAATCCAAAAAATAATTTTTTATCATTGCATATAAACACAGAGAATAAAATTGATATCAACTTAAATTATTTCCATCAACTAAATATGAAAATGTGTTATATGAGATCAAATATAAATTTCTTTTCACGTTGAAATTTTATACATAGTATATGAAAAACCTAATAAAACATGTGTCAAAAGAGGGATCAAGAAGTCGTTGAATTTTTTTCCTCTGTGATAAAAAGAAAATTTATAAATATCGCGTATTTCTAGAAGCTCTAAATGAAAATATCCCTTTAAATTTATCGCATTCAACCGAGGATTTTATTATGAGTGTTGACAGATAAAATGGATTATATATACATGAATGTCCGTGTGTGTGTGTGTGTGTGTATGCATTGCAAGGCTTTTCAAATATATAATGCAAACCCGTTGGATTTTGTGCCATATTAGGATTCCTTCGTTGTATATTCTCTTCAGTACGTCAAATATATACGATGTTGGATGAAAATACATCGAGGGAAATGTCCGATTGGTCCCCTCTAACTCTATACATTCACCTACATATATATATGTATAAATCTATGTGGAGAATTAATGTATATATGTCAATGTGAATATGAATGTGAATATGTGGGTATGAATATCGTTTATCGATGGAAATTTCTCTCTATCGTTGGCTCTCTTTGACTACTTTATTTTTTTTCTGTCGTTGCTTTGGAAACGATGCACTGAGCTGCATAAAAAAAAATGCAGATGATACTCTTGTACATATATATGTGTATATAAATATGTATATAAATATAGATATGTTAACGCTTGTTCAACTGTAAAATCAATCCATGAATATTTAGACAAAATAATTTATATCACCAATGTAGAATAATTTGTGATAGTTGATAAATTGGACCTTTTGATCTTCACATAAATTGAAATAAGAGTTTATTCATTATTAACAAGATATATTAATAATTTAATAAATAATTATTTCAACAGTAGCTCAAATGAAACGTTTATTCATATTCAATAATTGCTAATTAATATTTTATAAATTGTATATTTACTTTAATGGTGATTGTATTACCTGAATGTTTATCAATTGTTTGATCATTTTTGTCAATGTATCATCAATTTATCAGAACAATTTGAATTTCTTCGCTATTCCAATCCGAAGGGCGATTTTGAACCAGTGGTCCAATTTACCCGACCACACCGGCTATCACTTTTATAACATTATTTTCACATTCACAATACACCATTGACAACCATTATCTAATTCTTCATCAATTAAAATACATTCAATTAACAATACAAAATTTATTTCAATATCTTGATCAAGTGAATTGAACCAAAATACTTTCAACACTCCAATATCATTATGCTCACAGCCGCCCCAAATAATCTAACTCAACCCTAATTCAGATATTTTTATACCTCATCCATTGAATGTAATTTATTAGCGCTATTAATTTCGTAATAATAGATATAATCAGTCTAAAGAATTGGTGAAAACAAAAATATATATGTAACGTTATTCCACCATCAGTATGTGCTTCTAAAATTAGAACTCCTACATATACAGGGAAAAAATATGTATATATATTCATATATAAAAGAAGACCAGGAAAAAAAAAATTGTGGAGACATATGATGTAAGGGATTATATTCCTCCTCTTTTCCCACCCTCATTTCTTTTATCTTTCACATTTAACCACCCACATTTGTGATACGAGATGGACTAAAGTGCGAGAAAAAGAAAGAAGGGTGCAGGGTGAATGCAAGAGAGATGGTGGTGATGGTGGTGGTGGTGGTTAACGATGTATACTCTCTCGGCTTCCAGTGAACTGTGTGCTCTGACGTCACCCTCGTTAATGCGTTCCACCTCTGTCCTCGATCAAGCATCCACCATAGACGCGTGTTATCGTCTTATAACTGCCATACACCATATTTATATAAGTTAAAGTATGTATTTGTGTGTCTGTGTAATAATGCATTTAACTGATGTCACACACACTTTTATACACATACAAATATATACACACAATTTATTCTCTCTCCAATTTCATCCATCTATTTTTTTTTTCTCTTCTCCCTTATTTCCGCCTTCTTTTTTTTTTTTTTTTTCATCCCCCTTTCTTATCGTTAACCCCTGTGAGAATGAAAAAAAAAAAAAATTGCCGATCGTTGAATGAAATCGTCCGACGTCTTTTATCAACGACGCTCATTTCTCCTCCCTTGCTCTGTGTCTTCCTCCCTCGCTCGTGGCACTATTTTTTTTTTTTTTTTTTCTTACTATACTCTTCCTTCTCTTTTATACTCAATGACATCGAGATGTATAGATAGATGAGTGTGTAATGGTGATGATGTTGATTGATGGGAAAAAATTTTGTGCAAGTAATTTTCTTTCATTCGTTTCGGGGATTTTTCTTTTTTCTTCCCTTGTTTATTTCTGCTTTCTATTTTATTTAAGTGTGTGTGTGTGTGTGTGTAGTGATGATGGAGGAGATAATACGAAGAATTACTTGTTTAGTGTTGTATTTATTTTGTTGCATTTTATTTTATATGTTTTTTGTTTGTTTTTAGTGTTGGAATGGAATTCTTTTGTGCTATTTAAATGGGGGGATGGTATTTTATTTTATAGGGAGGGGTTTTTTTTAGATGGAAGATCAGTGTGCTGTCATTAGCTTTTTTTTCTTAAATATGATTGAGAAGTGTTCAGTTCGTTAATTGAAATTTTTTAAAACTTCACAAAACTAACAAACCAAATTTGTTTTTCCTACCAGCGAAATTTTAAAATTGAAATTCAATCAGAATAGAAATGAGAATAAACAAAATCTGAATTGTATTGAAATAGTTCAAACAAAAGAATAAAACAAAAAAAACAAAAAAAAGACAATTTTCATTGGGAGTTTTCACTGTGATATTTTTCCTGAATATTTCTGCAACCCTTCACCATCTCTCATATGTCAATTTATCCAATTTAATTTCCTCGTCGTTTCTGTTTTATTTTTCACATAAAAAAAAAAACCCACAATTAATTATCTTCATTCAGTGACATGTAATAAAAAATACAAAAATCAGAGTGTGAAAAAGAAACAAAAAAAAAAAAGGGGAAAACATTCAACAACCAATAATAAACTGCGTGAAATTGGGCTTTCATATTTCAAGAGAGAAAGTGAAAAAAAAAAAAACCTAATCGAGAGTAATTTAATCAGTCACTTCACAACGATCACGACAATTACTACACATCCATATTCATTCATTCATTCATTCATTCATTCATTCATAACTCCAGATAAAAAAAATTGTTCCAAAAATAAATAGAAAAAAAATCTGCAAATCCTTTTTCCAACAACTCTGAAAAAAAAAAACCCCCAACAATTTTACACCATTGATAAATAACATTTGTCAAATGATCAAAAAATTAAGCAAATAAAAAATGTCCTTTCTATTTTTATTAATCATTGGTCTTATTATTATTATTATTATTATTATTATTTTCTGTCACTTTTCAATTTTATTATCATTCTTATTTGATTTATTTTTCTTCTCTTTGTTTTTGACGAGTACATTTGTCATGTGTGTCCAAGGACAGAAGAAGAAGAAAAAAAAAAAAAAGGGAGTAAAGACAGTTACACACAGAGAAACAGACACACTGAAATATATACATCAGAAAAGAGGACGAGAAGAATGATGGTGTGCGGAATGAGGAAAGAGAGTATCAGTGAATGCGGAGGCTTGAGGGTGCGGTTGCCTAGATACGTGACCTCACTCCTGACGCAGTGGACAAAACCACGCTGGCAGGCATAGATGCGGGTAGGCACAGTACAGAAACAGACGTACATATATATATATATGTACATAAATGTACATCCAGTAAATGAAGTGAGGAATAGAAGGAATGAGAAAAGTGTGTGACGAAATAACTGGATAAAATGCCTAGATTAAGTTGGGAGTATTAGACATGTTTGAATGATGAAAATTTCTCCACTGTCTTTTTTAGTAATAAAAAAAAAAAAACAAATTATTACAAGAATTTAGAAAAATCTATTTCTACCTTTGATTCTTCTTGGGATTTATTATCATCAATCACTGAGATCATAGTTTGTTATATATATAAATATATATATGAAAAAATTCTTTAATAATTTTATTAAAGATATTTATTGATGGATAATAGTATTTTGTAAATGTTAACAGGAACATAAGTTGTCTTTATATATATTGATATTTGTAGCTTGAATTTACGTGTTAGTATTTTAATATTCTAGTTGCACTTTGAAGATTTGACTAAAAGTGACAAGTTATTATATTGAGTTATAGTAATTGTTATAAATTACTAATAAAAAAGTAAGATGGACATTCCTTCAATGACTGCGTCATTTAACTTATGAGTTATGCAACAATTGTCTTGATAAAACAGATGAAAAATTTTTTTTCTTCCTCATCCAACTTATGCCACGATTAAATTCATACATGGAATATACGTGTATATAATATTCATGAGTTATGGTTTGTACAAAGTCTGACAAGGTTTCGAGAAGCTTTTGATGCATTGAAGTGAAAATATGACACAATAAGAATGGATGAGTTATGATCGTCTTATCAACACACTATGACAGGTCAAAAGAAATTACCTCTCTCACAAACCTCTTCTTGAATTTTTAGTTGAATGATAAACATTTATCATATAAAGTGCCCTTGAAAGTACTAACTATGTTTAAAATTGACCAAGTTATAATTATTAATTATAATTTATTATATATTATTATGACAATGTTTTTATTCGAGTGAATACCAATTTACAATTGATTGATCCAAGACAAAAAAATTAAAATACATTACAAATGGTGTTTAAGCAAAAGGAAGAAAGAAAAATTGTCTGATAAGTCCTCACTTGTTGTAAATCATCATATCATTTTGATGGATTTAAGTAGTAGAATCATCCAAATCGTATAATTAATCGTTAAATAAGGGTAAAGTTGGTGAAATTAAACCCTACAAGGAACAAATGCCATTAGTAACAAACTACTGGATTAATTTACTAGGTCGAAGGATTAAAATAAACTCTGAACTATTCTCTAACCAGATTCTGATTTATGAGGGATATCGTGAGGTTTATTATTCTAGTCATTCAAACATTGGAATGACAATTCAAAAACGATACTAGTTATTAATTTAGATAAAATGTTTATTTAAACGTGTCATACATGAGCATGACACTATATATTATTTTGAATTACCCTGTGACAGAAGTTTATGTAAGAAAAAAAAAAAAAGCATCACATTTTTTTTAGTCATAATTTTTTACATCTAAAGTCAAAGGGATTGTGATGGGATTTTTTGTCATATTTATTTTTTCCCTTCTTTCCTTTTTTGAAGAGCTTTGATATATACTGTACTGTTATAAAATTTATGTGGACATAAAGTATGACGACGACATGGAATTATTTTTTGTTTCTGCTTTGACAGAAAGAATTTTGTCGGACGAGTAAAAGGTTGACGAGTTAAATTGAAGTGTTGCCATTTTTATTCTCTATTTTATTTTTATTTTGCCCTACCTTTTTTTTTATTCTTCTTTTTGTTCTTGTTCTTTTGCTTCGTTTGCCTTTTTATATTTAATTTAAAAGGGGGCTCAAGAATATAAGTGTACAGAAAGTGTGTGATGAAATAAAATTTACTGTTTGGCAGTTAACTTTTCCATTTTGTTCCAATAATAAGACACGCGTTGACGACAAGAACGTCGACACGGCGGTTGAATTAATTTTCTCTCCCGCATATCCGTCAAGTTAAAAAGAAAGAGGATGAGGTGAAAGAGGGACTGTGAGGGATGGGTAAACCGACCTGTGCTATGACTAAATTTTCTTTGTCTCTTTTGCATTTGTTTGTTTTTTTTTTGCCTTCTTCTCTTTTTGTATACTCGTACTGAATACGTAATATACATTTCAAAACATTATCTTGAACATATCAATATTCTCATTTCTGTCATCGTATAAATAAAATGTTTCTTTTTTTATTTTCTCACCTTCACAATCACAATTTATCATTGCAAAAATCAATTTGGATACAAGTTGATGGGAATCTCATTGATATTTATAGGATAAAATGTTACTTTCCAATGTGACATGGGTAAATATTGATTCAAACATTCATAAATTATGATGATTTATATCAGAAATAAATTATTGAATCAAAGAAAAATTTTGCGAAACATAAACAATGATAATATAGAATATTTAATTTATTTTCCCGGCAAAATATTCTCTCAGGTGATTGGGAAAAAAAAAACAAAAAAATACTAAAATCAAAATAAAAGATCATTCCTAAAGGAATATCATCAGTCTAAAATAATAAATAATAGTGATAAATACCACGTTACAAGTAAACACAAAATAAACATTGTGAATTTTATCTTTATTGTTCAATATATTGAATTAGCTCACGTCACACTTTTTCTCTATTCTTCCAAGCTTGTGCGCATCCACGACGTCATCGTATCTATGGTAACGGTAAAGAAAGACCATTTTCATATGACGTCACAGAAAGTGAGAGAGAGAGAGAGAGAGAGAGAGAGAGGAAGTGCGATAGACTGAGGGTGGGTGAGGGTGTGCTGAAGTCAGTGAGAGTTAGAGGGACCGATAGAACTAAACGAAAATTTTAGTTGTATGCGCACACAACACCCAGGAAAGTCGAGGTCGCTGCACTTCCCCTTTTTGTATACCTACTTGCATCGAACTTTCGTGACGTCATTAAAACTGTTCATGTAGACAGAGATAGAGAGAATTAATCCTGATATTAATATATATTTATGTTTATTGATTTATTTATTTTTTTTAATTTATTCACTGCTGGAATTAAAGTCACAAATATCCAAATGTATATTGTAAATTATAAAAACTCTAATTTTTATAATTATTAATTTACACAGATATGGAAGACTGATTTGTCGTCCCCAATTACCCCAAATCTACCCTATATATATATATTCTCTTTTTTAATAGTTAAAAATTTTTAATGAAGTTTTTTTCGAATATTAAAAAAGGGAAATAAAGTTATTTAAAAAGTGACAAAACTGGAGGGTATAAAAAGTTTCATTTTATTTTTTGTGGTTGTGGCAGTTATGCATAAATATATAAATATATTTTTACTTATATTAATACATACAATGTGTTTGTGTGTATGTGTATATATCTATTTTATACACGTAGAAGGGTTAATTAACAGCCACCCCTTACATGATACTATTTTTGGGTGAAGAAATTTCTGTTGACATGAAAATTTCACCTTCAGACATATATGTATATTGTTTTTGCCTCATAAAATATTTGTGCAATCAAATGGAATATTATTCAGTTTTACTTTTATTTATTTTTGCATCATATTAAAAAATATTTAAAGTGGAAATTTTTTCTTTATATTAAAGCCAACAGATAAATAGATAGATAAATAAATGAATGAATAAATAGATGCAATTATGATAGGGATAATTAATAGCTGGATGTGGAGTTAATAATCTTGATTATATAATTAGAATTCTTGTGGATTTAATTTTTATTCTTATTTTTTTTTCTATTCTATTTCTTATGAAATATCCAAGTAGATATATTTTTGTATTTAGATTATTTTGAGGACAGGAAAACGAAGAGAACGAAATAGAGATTAATTTAATCTTGAACGAAATCTCAATTTGCATTTAAATTAGAAATGAAGTTTATTCTTGTTTCGAGTGGAAAATTCATTTTTGAATCAAGAATACATTTTCTACATTATATATATATATATATAACTGATTATTATTAATATTAAAAAAAAGTCAAGATATATGTCAAACAATTAACAAAGAATTGAAGAATTTTCTAATTTTCCCATAGCCCCAAACTATTTATTAAAACATCCCTCGAACACAAATCCATTGATATTTTTTCCTTCTCACATTTCTCTATTAATATTAAACAATTGCAATTGATTATGCATACAAACAAGCAATTATATGAATGATTTTTTTATCAAATTCACTTTGTTAATTGTCATTATTTTCATTTACTCATCAATCATTAGAAAAAAAAAATTCCAATCAACTGTGGTGAATCATATTTGTTTAATGAATAAATCTTCGTTTTTTTTTTTTTCTTCTATTATTTTCATCACTGTCTCATAATGTTTGTACTCATGAATTCGCTCACACCCACGCATACTTACTTACACACATACACACATGTGTTTGCCATTTGAACTGGCAATTTCACGCTTGTCACACATAAAACTACAAATGTATATATACTCATTCTATTTCCATATTTTTTTTATGTCGTTTTTTTGTTTTTTTCATCACTGTGTTCATCGTTTTTTATTATTTACAACTGTTGTATCAACTCCATTAAACTATTAACACACTGACATTGATTGTTATACACTCACTTCAATCATTCCTCTTCACATTTCTCTTTCACTTTTTACTTACAATTTATTTATCCATTTACATTTGACACTTTTTCAATATTCAAAATTTTATATCATTTGTAAACAAAAAATGTAATGAATCAATAGATAAATATAATTTTGTAACAAAATGAATGTATATATCATTCTAAAATATTATTTAAATAGTTTAACGAGATATATTTATTTCAAAATTATATATTTATTAATTTACATATTTATAATTATTGAACTATAACATATTGTTGTTTGTAATTATTCATAGTTAATGTGGAATTTATAAAATATATTAATGAAAAGTTTATTATCTGTCCACTTACTTGTTAATATTAAATTTAATAAATCAACATTATGTACAAGAATTTATAACAAAACAATTCATTATTATGATATTTGTTTGACAATTTTTCAATTAAAAATAATATAACCCTGATGTCAAATCACTTTACTTAATTCCAACGCCACAAATTCCCCAACAATAAACATAAAAATAAACATTTAATTATCTCCATTTAATTTTCAACGTTTTCAATATTTAACAACCCCCCCTCTACATCCTCTCAACAAAATATTCAACACCAACCAACAAAAAAAAAAGAAAAAACACCACTCCAATCCAATCTGCAATATTAAAAAGAATGAAACAAAAAATACCCAAAAATAATTTAATCAACGAATATAATTCATTCTTAATCAAAAGTAACCAAACTAATTCCTCACTGAGGTAGACATTAAATTAAATGAAAAAGTTTTGTCCATCAGTAATAATACCATAATAATAATGTATCCATTAGCAAAATTAATTTATTATAATTCATTGGAAGTAACAATCAAGTGCGGGAGATTGTGAGGAAGAGAAGAGTGATGGAGAAAAAAAAAGAAAAGAAAAGAATTAGAATAGATTAAAATAATAAGATGAAATAAAATTTGTAACCGAATGAGCTGCGCCAGTATTGCGAACATCCGCATGAATGAAATAGACTGGGGAAGTTGGTGGGGGTGTACACCATCTGGTGGATGGATGACGGAAAGAGGAAAGGGTGGTATTGAGAGAGATTTCCATGGGCCCTGGCAAAACAACCCCAGCTAGGTAGTGACGTCATTCCTGGGCAACTGACGTCATAGTCTCTTCTCTTTGCCCTTCACTTCTTCCACCCTCTCCATCTCATTGCCTCCATCGCCCTTCCTTCCTTCCTTCCTATCTATATATCTCTTTGCTCTCTGAAGTGTTGGCGAAAATTGGGTCAATGCGCACCCCCTCATTGACCGTATATTCACACCGGAGTTCTTTTACATTTACGCATCCCTCATCTGTATGCCATCGTGTATACTCTCGCTTGGTTTTTTTTCTTTATTTTTTTTTTTTTATCTTGTCTATATTTATTCCCAGATTTTTTATGGAAGAAAAATATTTATTTGAGAATGAAAATGTCACGGGAGTTATGAAGGGGCGAAATGGTTTTTTTTTTTTTTGAAAAACTAATCCAAAGAACCATAGAGAAAATTAACAGAATAGAATTCTATTCAAAAACTACAAACCAAAAATCGTCAATGGATAAAAATTTGTTTTTGACAAAAAAAAAAACCACTTACCAAACACACCACCCACTCTTCAATAATTCCCCCCCCCACTACAATATTACTTGAACAATTGACTGAACATAAAATAAAAAGAAAAAGAAACATAATCAGACAAAACCAAAAAAACCAATGTGATAAATAAATTTATTTCATTCATAAAAAAAATTACACATTGCAATTAATCATTGAGTATATATATCAAACAATATACGTAAGTGCAAAAAAATATAATTACCATCATCCATCGCAAGATAATGATCATTGGGAGAGAGAGAGGGTGGAGATGGATCGAATAACCACAACACAACCAGTATGTCTGACTAATAATCGGTCGTAACTACTAGGCCCGTTCCTATCAACACATAACCATAAATTATCAATGGTTGATTGATAAAGCTGCGTGACTATAAAACAAAATCTATAGCTATTTTACTAATACTAGTAGGATAACGATAACAATCTCATCACGATGTTTTATTGCTAATACATACCAATTAAGAATTATTCACGAGTGAAAACAATTCATCAATTTCTTTTTTTTCTTCTCTACCCATATTATTCCCCATTCATTTATTTATCTTTGTTTCCCTGTCATTCTTCTTTCTTGTATTTATTCACTGGATATTGATATAATAAACTAGCACCACGGGACTCTTTCAAACTCCCTCATGATCGTTGGAATAAAAATGAAAAATAAATAAACGTAGAGATGATAAATACAGAGATATATAAATAAATGAATATGGGTCACCCAGTGGGGGACAATCAAACTTTTCTTTTTTTTCTTTTTACCAATATTACTGAAACAATAGAAGGTTTTTTTATATTGTTACGGGGTATATGATTTTTTTTTTTTCCCGAATACAGATTAATATAATTGATTTGTTATGATAATTGATATAAATAATAGGAACAATGAAAATAATAATTATTTAATTATTCATAAAACTTAATATTTTGTATTTTGTCATTTAACCAAGTAAATTAAATTATTCTTTAACATTGAGAATGTTAATTTTAGCTTGGAACATTAAATGATAAACAGTTACAGTGAATGAATTATTCATAACATGAAACATGCAATGTACATATGGTTTTCATATACGTTCTAGAAATTTCTATTATGAATAACTGCAACTGCATTACAAATTGAAGGCTTTTAAAACACTACAATCTGCGTATTTATTCATAATACAACAAACTTTGCCATTAAAAAAAATAATAACCCTTAATATAACAAAATTATTCTCACCTATTTCTATATTCATTACAACTCTAATCATCATGAACAATTTTAATTCTGTCCCAAAAAAATAAATCTATTATATATATCCATTATATATATCCATTATTATATATATCTATTATATATATCCATTATATATATATAAGTATCACTATCAGTATATTTAATAAAATACTGTAAGATTTATCAAAAGTTGGTTCAAACATATTTTATCAACTATACAAATCCTAATTCACCAACTCCAATTCCCAAAACAATTCAACCTCATAAAAAATTTTTACCATACATAAAACAATTTTTTTTTTTCAACACCACCATCTCCCTTCACACGACCCTACACACAAAATTTTAAAGTAAAAAAAAAGTCGTCAATTTCATCCCCCAAACACTGTTTCACTATTCGCAAAAAAAATCCCATAAATACATACACAAACATAAGAAAAATAAAAAAATAGTTTGTTACTTGTTAACATATATATACATCATTAGTGTGTCAATGGCATATCCATACGTCGATAAACTGTGATGGAAAACTTTATTAAACACCGTCACCATCTCGAACAAATGATAAAACTGGGTTACACCCATTTTTAAAATTTTTTTTTCTACTTCTCTTTCATTATTTTATTTTCTTTCTTTTTTCCTTTCTCTCTATAATACGTTTTATTCTGTCCCTATAGGGGCACTCCTCTGGTCACACAGGCGTCCACCTACACCCTTTCTCATTAACACTTTTCCCGACTATCCAACGCGCGTTGATTGAAATGAAAAAAAAAAAAAAAAAAAAAAAAAAATCAACTGTAACGATATTTCATTCGTTCGAGTGAAATTATTAACATCATGGGTGCAACGAGAAGAGAATAAAAAATTGATCACAGAACGAACGTGTACTATTGTACGAGAAAAAAAAAAAAAAAAAAAAAATTGTACAATGATAAAAAATAAAAAAAAAATTGCAAGGGAAAAATTAATAATTGTAAGTGTTAGCGGTAAAAGAGATAATGTCACTAATATACAGTTGACTCAATTTCCTTTTATCTTAAGTTGCCTTCATCTCTCTTTCTCTCTCACCCCTTCATTTTCTTCGTCTCCTATTTTTTTTTTTTTTTTATTTTTTTGCCATCATATCCCATCTTCTTTTATTCTTTTTCATCGTTCTATTTATACGACTATACATATATAATATATATATATATATACATATATTTTTCACATCAAGTAAATGAATTTCTCTTGAACGATTACGATCTCAAATGATTTCAAAAGGTAGAGCGAGAGAGCGAATGAATAGAATGGGAGGAAAGGGGTAGGGAAAAAAAAAAAGAGGATAAAAAAAGAATGGGATGAAAAAAAAAATAATAATAATAATAAAATAAAGAGATGAAAGCCAATATCTATGCAGATTATTTTATATATACCAAAAAAGAAATATATATATATATATATATGAAGAGAAAGGAAAAAGCATTTTTTTTCTTTTTCCTTTTTTTTTTCCATCCTATGAATGGAAATGATTCAATCTAATCTTTTCGCTTCTACACTTGGTCACAATTGTATCTATATGTGTAGGTGTAATATGTGGATAAATGTGAAGAGATATGGGGGTGTTGGATGATAGTGTTCGCTTAAAGTAGTTGATGCGCAGAGATTGATTGCATTTATGAGACTCTTGTAGTCTATTATCGGAAATGTGTATAGTATATATATTTATGTGGATATGTTTATGTAGATATGGATGAATATAAATATATAGATATATATATATATATATAAGTAAAAGTGTGGGTGAGAGAGTCAATCAGTCATAAAAAAAATTTGTTATGGGCTATTTAATCCAAAGTTAACACAATTGACCAATTTATTTTACAAATGAATAATTTTTTGTGTTTATTGTTTGTTTATTTTATTAATAATGTATGGAATAGAATATTAAATATTTATTGTAACATAATTATTGAGAATTTTGATATTGCTATTAATTTAAACTTTCAAATTTTTCTCAGACAATTTATAAATATAATTTTTATAATAAAAAAATTAATTGAATTAATTTTTTCCGTTTTTTATCTTATTAATATTTTTCATTTTTCTTTCCTCTTGATTGATTTCAGGATATCGATTACGATGGATTTCGAAAGTTTTTGGACACGTATCTGGAAGTATCGACACCTGACGAGCTTTCACGTCATCTTTTTTTGTCATTTCTCAAGAAAGGCTCAAGAAATATTGATGGAAAAGCTTTCAAGGTTAATATTAATAGGAAAGAAAAAAAATTAGATAAATAAAAATTGAATAATATTGATGATGATGATGATTTTTTTTTTTCTTCATTTAATTCCTTTTTCTATTTTTTCTTTTCATCAGGAAATGGCAGCATTGTCATCGACAACTGCTTGTGCTGCGATAACTTCTCACACAACGTCAAGTAGTAATGTCAATAGTACTGGATTAGTGGCTGGTGTATCAACAGAGAGCAGTTATGGTTCATCATTAGTTGATAAAATTCATGGATTAACAGAAAAAATTCAAGCTTTAGGACACCATAGGACAGACAGTTCAACAGACGCTCTTGCAAGAACAAGAACAGGTATGAATAATAAACAAAAAAATATCAAGCAATTATTATTTTACATTTAAATATAAATATGTAAGAATAAGAATTAATTAAATATTTATTTTAGGCAGTGTTCATCCAATGTTGACAGTTGCTCACACTTCATACAGCTACCATGATGTATTGGAAAAGAAAAGTACTGACAGTAGTCCAAGTCACAGTCAAATGTCAAGAAATTCATCCAGAAAATCAAATAATTCACTTTTAGTCAATAATGGAAAATTAGAAGGTATTTATTTAAATCACGTGTACATAAATTTACTTTATATTCTTCATTTGATTATTTATCTTTAAATTTTCCAGAGATAAAAAATTCCAATCAAGATATCCAATTTTTGCCTCCATTAACAAAAATATTAAAATCATAATTGAGATTACATGTTATCAAGTCTCTCTATAATTATTTTTTAAATAATTATAAAGTTACGTTGTTGATGTACATCTGTCACTGGCACCAACCTCATCCCCACAATTCATTGAAATTTAATTACTGACAAGTATTAATCACAAAAAAAAAACAACAGTGCATCAAAAAAACTTTCTAACTGTTTCATCATCATCATCATCATCACAATTTTATTCATTTATATATTTTTTTATTCTTCTCTTGTTCATCTACACATATAAATATATAATCAACAATAATGTCGTCACAGTTAAGTCGTGAGCAAATAAAACGTCATATATTCACACTTGAAATTTATTTAAAGCCGTTCATATTTCAAATGCACATCTGGACGCGTAGATCTAAATGTAGAATAACCAGGAAGTTTCTTATAAAGTCTCTTTGGTCGCCGTCAAAGAAGCAACTTTCTCACTCTCACGACCTCCAATAAACACATACACATATATATATATATATTTACTCTAGTGATAGAAACAAATTAGACATCCGTGTCTACCGTACAAAATTAAATCCCAATATTCAAGGTCATATTTCAAGTAAATAATATTTAATTTTTCATCATGAAAATTTGTTTTATTTACTGATATGAAATTAAAAAACAAAAATGAATTTTGACATTTCACCAGAATATTAATCAAAGACATATGTGCACAAACAAAAATAAATATTTAGCACACATAAAACATGAACATACATATTTATGAATGTATATTAATAAAATAATTTTCTATTTTTATTTTTGTCATTATTTTTTTATTTTTAATATTTTTGTTTCTCTTTTGTCTGGTTCATTTCTGAGACAGACGTCGAGCAATTTTATTCACACATGTGTGTTTTTTTTTTTCATGTATGTGTTGCGACGTGGTGATAATTCGAAAATAGATTTCGATTGCGTGTCGCATCGTATTAAAGTTGAGTGACGTCATTTTAGTAGTAGCTTTGAAAAGTAATTCGTGGGATTTTACGAATTTATTTCACTTCTTCGTGCAGTATGATTTGAACTTTTGCACATAATCATTTTGTCGCTGATGCGCGCTGAGAAAACAACACTTCATTGCATTTTGTATTTGTATATTATTATTGCCGGACGGTGCAACAAGTGTGTGTGTGTGTTAGTGTGCGTCAGTTTATTTATTTTTTTGGGTTTGTTTAAGTTTAGTGTGAAATTATGTTTGTTTTTGCGGAAAATAAATATAATTAGAAAAATATTGAAATTAAAAATTTTTGATAAATAAATAAAGAGGCGAAGAAAATTTATAGATCGACCTGGTTTTATGCATTGTTTATTTATTTATTTATTTTTATTTGTATATTTGATGAAAGAACACTTTTTTTTTTTGTTTTTCACTTTATTGTAAAATTTTTATTGTTCTTGATAGAAATTGTAGGGCGTTAAATTTATTGTTTAATGTTTATTTTAATTGTGAATTGTTTATTGTAAATGAGTGATTAATTTTATAGATGAAGTTGGAGAAATAGATTACGTACGTACAAGAACAATTTGTTTCATCAACCTCAAATACAATTATTATAGTGAAATTTTTTTACGTTATAGAAATATGATGATTAATTTACTGTAGCAACTTTCATTCACATTAATATATAATCAATCACACATGTTTAATTAAATATTTTATTCAGAACAATTGTCGTTAACTCGCCGACAAATTTATTTTTAAAACTAAATAGTTTTTGAAATACTATATCAAAAAAAAAATGAAAATTTCCTCCAGTCTTTCATAAAGTGCGCGAATTACTTTGTGAATGGAAAAAAAAGACTGTGAATATTTTCCACTCGTTTTCTCATATTTATTATCATGATAAATGAAATATGCAATTAAAATAACAATAAAGAATTCTGCTGACCCAGTGGCATTTAATCATGACGTATAAAAGTTCAAGTGGATGGTAGAAATGTAGAATATTTTCATTCTAACGACTACTGGAGAATTTGGTATACAAATAGCGCGAAATTTTGCACTGAATGCAACAGGTTCTGGGTTAATTGCTCAGTAATTTTGCAAATTGTCTCTTATATACATGCTGACATAAACATATAATATAAGTAATGACTGGAGAAAGAATACATTCTTATTAAATATTGAAAATATTAATTTTACATTTATATTTATTGTTCATTTAATGTTTCAGAAATGAGACATCTTGTGCGGAAACAAAGTACAATTGATGTTAATTCAATTAAAGTCAGTTTGAAGGATATTGTTTGCTATCTTTCGCTTCTTGAAGCTGGTAGACCTGAAGACAAACTAGAATGTAAGAGAATTGATTGGAAAAAATTAATCAATTAAATGAATCAGAAGAAAAAACAAAAATTATTTTCCTCACAATTTACATTATTATCATTTTCTTTTCAATCTTTTCAGTTATGTTCCGACTCTATGATACTGATGGCAATGGCGTTCTGGATACCAATGTAAGAATTACTGTGAAAAAAAAATTATTTGAATATTCAATTTGTCAGAAGAAAAAATAATTAATGAAAAAAAAAAAAAAAAAAAAGATTGGAATAAAAAATTCTTTTTCTTTTATTGGCAATAGGAAATGGATTGTATTGTCAACCAAATGATGAATGTCGCTGAGTATCTCGGCTGGGACGTATCAGAATTGAAACCAGTGAGTAATTAGAAAAACAAAATATATATATAAATATTTTATAGAAAAATAAACAAAGAGGTGTCTAAGGTTTCCCACAAAAATATATCAAACATCACTGTGTAACTTCACATAAATTCTGTCAACTGTACAATGATCGATCAAAGAAATCAGATTGTCCCCCTAAAGTATGAAGAAAAAATTACAAATGAAATAAATCACATTATCAGACTAACATTCATGCACGACAACTGTGCCAAAAATAATTCATGCCAAAATAAATAATGTGTATATACTGGTGTTACTCACGTGCTTGATTAACGACAAGCAATTAAATCGTCTTAAAATCATCATCAAAAGAGACAGAGCAAATATTCAGTGTAATTTCAGTCAAACATTGAGCAAAGACGTAGATCAGTGTATAAAACTAATTCCACCATTTTACTTTCACTCATTGAAAAAAACCAGAAAAAAGTACAAATAAAAAACAGACTTGAAATATATTATCAGATGTGAAACGAACCGAGTGTATACAAAGAAATAAAGTAAAAAATACACTTTTACATATATTTTTTTTATTTCTCCTATTTGTCTGTGAAAAATAGATTCTTCAAGATATGATGATTGAAATCGATTACGACGCAGATGGAACAGTATCATTGGAGGAATGGAAGAGAGGTGGATTAACGACAATTCCACTTTTAGTACTTCTCGGTTTAGATTCGGATGTTAAAGAAGATGGAAATCATCTTTGGCGATTGAAACACTTCAGTAAACCAGCTTATTGTAATCTCTGTCTCAATATGCTTGTGGGATTGGGCAAAAAAGGGCTTTGCTGTGTCTGTGAGTATCAACAATAAAATAGAATCCTTGAACGAAAAAAAGAAAAGAAACAGATCACGAAGAGAAGAAGTAGAAGAAGAAGAAGAAAAAAAAAAAGACATATAAGAATCTTTTCGATTACACCAAACCATTTCTACTGATATAATTCTCTTTTTTCTTTTGTTATTTAAGTTTGCAAATACACCGTGCATGAACGATGTGTACAAAGAGCGCCAGCTTCATGCATAGCAACTTATGTTAAAAGTAAAAAAACATCACAGACAATGGTACACCATTGGGTAGAGGGAAATTGTCATGGAAAGTGTTCGAAATGTCGAAAGACAATAAAAAGTTACAATGGTATTACAGGACTTCATTGTCGATGGTGTCAGATAACTGTGAGTAATTTATTTGCTTTGTTGTTACTATGTTTATGGATTTTATTGTGCAGAATTAAATCAAATGATTCAATTAATTGGAATTAATTCAATTGTTTGACTTTGTAAATGATGATGCATTATTATTA
Source organism: Zele albiditarsus (assembly GCA_958496275.1). NCBI lineage: Eukaryota > Metazoa > Arthropoda > Insecta > Hymenoptera > Braconidae > Zele > Zele albiditarsus. The sequence continues at coordinate 4,861,004 of OY292416.1, forward strand.
TTGTATTATTTCAGGTACACAATAAATGTGGCTCGCAAGTTCGTGCTGATTGTAATCTAGGTGAAAATGCAATTCATATATTACCACCAACGGCTATTTGTCCAGTTGTACTTGATCGTCAACGTTCATTATCACGTGACAGTAAACGCGGTAGTAAACACGGTCAAGATACGTCTTCCATTGGTTCAGGTGCCTTTTTATGCTCTGGCAATGTTTCAACACCAACAACAACAACAACTACAACAACAACAAACCAACAACAACCAGCAATGTCATTTCAAATAACACCATTGTCTGGTTCATCACCACTATTAGTATTTATTAATCCAAAATCGGGCGGTCGTCAAGGTGAAAAAATGTTACGTAAATTTCAATATATACTTAATCCACGACAAGTTCACAATTTAGGTATGGGTGGGCCAATGCAGAGTTTACAAATGTTCAAAGATGTTGAAAATTTTAAAGTTATTTGTTGCGGTGGTGATGGTACAGTTGGTTGGATTTTAGAAACAATGGATCGTGTACAATTTGAACATCAACCTGCAGTTGGTGTCATTCCATTGGGCACAGGTAATGATTTAGCGCGTTGTTTACGTTGGGGTGGAGGTTATGAAGGTGAAGCAGTACATAAAGTGCTTAAAAAAATTGAAAAAGCCACACCAGTTATGATGGATCGATGGCAAATTGATGTTAGCGATGATAATGAAGAAAAAAAACCTAATCAAGATAGTATACCGTACAATATTATTAATAATTATTTTTCTGTTGGTGTTGATGCGGCTATTTGTGTTAAATTTCATCTTGAAAGAGAAAAAAATCCGGAAAAATTTAATAGCCGAATGAAAAATAAATTGTGGTATTTTGAATATGCTACGACTGAACAATTTGCGGCGAGTTGTAAAAATTTACATGAAGATTTGGAAATTATATGTGATGGTACACCATTGGATTTAGCACATGGACCATCGTTGCAAGGTGTTGCATTGTTAAACATTCCATTTACACATGGTGGATCTAATTTATGGGGTGAACATCATACACGTCATCGTTTAGGTAAACGTTTGAAACGTCATGACAAGGAAATTAGCACGAGCAGTTTTAATTCAGTTGATCTCACTGTTGCTATTCAAGGTGAGAAATGTCAAATATTTTGTTTTCAATTTTGGTAATACAACATTTTTGCTTTCTCCATCAAATTGTATAATTAGTTTTCCTCATTATCGAACACTTTTTTTATACGTCCCTTTGAATACTTTGAAAAATTATTAATTGGCGTGAAAAAAAAATTCTAATTGGTAGTCTACAATAAATACATCACGGTGATGTAATTAGTGAACGTTAAAAAATTTTTTTTTCCATTGAAATCAATATTTGCTAATGAGAGGAATTAATTAATCTCATTATCGATTCCTTCTCACCTTCTCTTTGTTCGACGTACACTTGAAACAATTAGTAATCATTATCCTGAAAATTGCTCCATTTCTTTTTTCTAATTAAACGTCTCTACAGTTTTGAAGGAATAGAAAAAAATATCGCTCGTGAATAAACTGTATAAAAGATCAACAAAGTAAATTAATAAATAAAATATTTATAGAAATGCTGAAAACGTTGGCATCGAATTAATTAATTGAACATCCCATGTTATTAAATAATTACAGATATTGGCGATCATTTGATTGAAGTCATTGGCTTGGAAAATTGTTTACATATGGGTCAAGTTAAAACTGGACTTCGTGCATCGGGTAAACGATTGGCACAATGTAGTAGCGTTACCATAACGACAACCAAACGTTTTCCAATGCAAATTGATGGTGAACCATGGATGCAAGGACCATGCACGGTAATAATCATTCATTAAACAATTATTATAACAATGTCAAATAAATTATTCGATATGGAATACAGTTGGGAAATAAAATAAAGTGATAATAATTTATTAATTTATTTATCAATTTATTTATTCTTTCAGATTCGAATCACTCACAAAAATCAAGTGCCAATGTTGATGGCACCCCCACCAGACAAACGTCGAGGATTCTTTCGTTTTTTGAGACGATAAATAATAAAAGAAATAGTCAAAGAAAACCAAAAAAATGGGGGGGAAGAAAAAAAATAACTGAATGACTGAATGAAATAATTAGGGGTGTGATTCAGAAAAAAAAAAATGTACAACTACAAAAATCTCATTAATATCACTCATTTATTTATTCTCATTTCTATATTATTGTTAATATCACAAATGGAATATATACCGTCGTAATAGTGTCCATTTTGCAAAGAGAAAGAATGGAAAAAAAAAATTCTACATGTACAGTATTGGATATTCGTACATAAATATTTGTACGATATAATTTATTCAATTGATTCAATCTATTATTGTTTTATTCAATTTCTTTTACGTTACTTTTGTTTATTCGTATTTTTGTTCATACCAAAAGAGCAATGCACTACAAAAGCGTATTACAGCTATCGTGCAATTTCTCAGCATTGTTACTATCATTTTTCTAAATTTAAATATATGTTTATATATATATATGATACAAAAAAAATTGATACTTCATTTTATTTATTTATTTATTCAAGTAATTATTTATTTTCTTCTGTACATGAATATATATATATATATATATATATATGAATTATATCATTGAAAGTGACAGAAAAAAAATGTCAAACGTTCCTAAAACTTGAAAACCAAAGAAGTAAATGAAAAAAAAAAATAATTAAGGGATTTATCTACTGTGATCGTGACGAATTTTGGAATTTATTGTGAGAAAATTAGGATTCAATATTCGAAAGATTCACAGTGGCGAATCCCCTTAACAGTATAAGAAAAAAGAAAAAAAAAACAAATTGTACATGTGTGTATATGAACGCTTACGTGAGATTAACAAGAGGGAAAAATAGAAATGAAAAAAAAAGGAAAGCGAATGAACACTATTAATTGAAATGACAAGAAAAAAAAAAAAAGAAAAACAAAACAAATTGTAATTATTCTCCGTCCGTAAGAAAGAAGGGAAACAATATGATATTATCGTGCGATTTAGATGATTGATAGACATAAATATATTATATACATATGCATACATAAATAAATATATAATTATAATTTAGAATTAGAAAATGAACCAAAAAAAAAAAAAATAAAATTCGCTCTATAGAAAAAATGAAAAAATTTGGGAAAAAAACAAGTTTCTTCAATTTCCACGGATTAATTTTCAATTCTCATTATTATACGAATCAAGTTTTTACAGGGACCATCTTTCATTATGGGCCGAGGCAACAGCACTGTTATTTACTACTTCTACACACACACACATACACACGTCAATACGTGCGTTTAATCTTCTTAAAAAAAAAAAAAAAAAGAATGAAACAATTTTAATTGTTCCTCATACATAGTCAAAAATAGGAGAAAAAAAAAAAAATAGAAAGAAAAATGCGTAAAACAGAGAAAATGAAAAAAAGAAAAGAATGAGCTGATGAAAAACATATAAATTATAATAGCTTTTTATAATAAATTCTCTATTGTAAATTGACTAAACAAATTAAACAAATAATTACCAATTACACATAAACACAAACACCCATACAGGTACACATATAAAGATTTATCTCTTTTGTGCAAAATCGACTTTAATCTCCGATTTTTATTTTTTATGCCAATATAAATCTGAATATATATATATATAAACATATATAATTATAGACTTGATTAATGATGTAATTTATGTAGCTATTTAGGGAATTCAAAATATTACGCTTACTATGTGCGAAAAAAAAAAAGAAAAATAATAATAATTATTATAATATAAAAAATGATGGATGGAATTAATTAAGGGAAGAAGGGTAATTAAATTGCCCGCGAGAGAGCGAAAGAGAAAAAGAAATTTAGATGAACGGTGAAGATGAAAAAAAAAAAAAAACATTTAATTATATCATTGAAATTGTTAACTTTTTGTCCTTCGTGATTTTAGAAATTGTTATTATAATTATATTTATCATTAAAAATTATGAGAATGGAAGCGAAAAAAAAAAAAAAACGAAAAATAAGAGTAATGCGCAAGATGAAAAACTGATAGAAAAATAAATTTGCGATTAAATTAAACAAAAATATTTTAGATTACATATTGAATTTAAAAGGAGAAAAAAACAAAACCAAAACAAATAAGAACAAAAAAGAAATCATCATCATCATCATTATACTATTTTATAAAAATTGGGATTGGCCGCAGTGTCTCACAGTATGCTTGTCGTTTTGTAGTGTAGATATGATAGAGACCCAAAAAAAAAAAAAAATTAAAAACGAAAAAAAAAAATGGAAAAACGATGGAAAAAATTACGCCGCGAGACAATATCCGTATCTCATACATGTATTGTGCTATTTTGCGTATGCGCGAGTGTGGATATGTGTATATGTATGTATGTGGCAAACATAACAGAACAAAACCAAAAAAAAAAAAAAAACACTAATCATTCAAGTGTTTGATAATTGTAATATAATTAATCACACAGATTTAGCTGAATTAACTGCCATCTCTATTTTGGGTCTATATGCGAATGAGCACTACTGCCATTTTCCGAAACAAAAAGATAAAAAAAAAAAAAAAAAAATGATATTAACAATTAGCTACTGACACGTAAAAGAAAAATTCTATATAGTTCAAAAATAATTGAGAGAGAAAATAAATGAATATAATTAAATGAGAAAACAATACCAGAAATATTTGTATGTTATATTTGAATTATTTGATTGATGAAATCATTTCCTGTCTTACCGTTAGTGGATAAAACTGTCGATACTGCAGATTGTTTTACCGATTGATAAAGACGATCCTTACATTGCCGATTGCGACAGAACAACGGGAAAGTGCTGTCGCGCGCGGGAAAGATTACAAAACTCATGGCACATGATAAAGAAATTTTTGATCTTTTTCTTTTTCGAAAATAATTTATCAAATTGCGGCAATCAGACAATTCTCTTACTTCCCTTTTTTTTTCCTTCATTTTAATGGCAATGAAACAAATACATATCGATTCTTTTTCATGTCATTATTAATTTGTCAATGGAATTTTATTAAAATTTTTTTTTCCAATGTTTTATAATATTTTTGATTATAAAACAGTATGGCACGACACCGTCGTGGATTGAAGAAAAAAAAATCACGACGATCATCATCAGTATCGCAGAGTGAGATGCAATTTTCTCGTGATAAAATACACCGAGAATTTGGAAAATTAACCAAAAATTCACAGTAAATAATTTGAGTAAAATAAAAATTAATTGGAATAAATAGTTCGAGGAAATTTTCCAGGAATAAAATATTTTTGCGTTTTATAATTGTCAATTTTATTTCTTGGTAATAGTTATTGATTGCTCATATATTTTTATTATTTATCATTCTACACAGAACTTATAGTCATCCTTATGCAACTCGTTCAAAGACATTGAACAATTCTGTGTCAATGATAATTTGTGATGGACGAAAAAAAGCAATGAAAACATTATCAGCAAATAGTGTAATTTTTCTCGGTGCATTTCGTAAAATACCACAGTTAATTGATCTCGAAGACACAACAACATCAACAGTGAAATCACCGGCTGATACAACATCGCGATATTCTTATCAAAAATTGTATGACAAAATTAATATCGAAAGTTGGTTTAAAATTGAACGAGTAAGAATTTTTTTTCACCTATCATTCAATAAATTTTATTGAGAAAAAATTAAAAAAGCATTACTATCTTTTATTCCAATCTGTTTAGATGGACTGTCAAGATTCAACGTAATGAATATAAAAATACTATTCGAGAATAATAAAAATACAATAAAATAAAGAATATGTATGAAAAAAAAGAAGAGAGAAGAAAGAAAGAAATGTCAATTATGAATTTTCATTGAGAGATAACGTGACGTAAGAAAAGTGGACGATATACCAGCAACTGATTCAATTTCTGCTTTACCAAGTTGCATCAATTTCAATTCATTGCGTTCAATTTCACTCAGATACAATCTCTTTTCCAAACTACGTAATTTTATTTTGTCATCGTTTGTCAATTGATGTCGTGGTAAATGTAATCCAATTAATTCCGACGGATAGAATCCAATCCAACGCATTGTTGGACATATGAGATTTGAATTTTCCCACCACAAATTCATCGATCCATATCTTGAAGAAGAAAAAAAGAAATCCGCATTTGTCTTACTCAAAATTGATCATAATTAAATTTTAGTCTTCTTACAATTGTTTTTCTTCCATAAAATGAATCCAAGAAATTTTATTCACTCGATTGAAATAATTATTAGCATATAATTAATGAGTAATATTATTCATTTACTCACTTGTAAACACACATTATTTCGAATCCATGTGGATTAGCATCAACCAGAATATAAAGCGGAAGATGAATTTTGTCCGCGAGCATTTTGACAAAAATTCGTGTGGCAACGTCTGGATATCCTTTTCCAGTAATGAGAATTACTTCAAGTCGTCGTGTACAATTTTCATCCAATAATTTTTGAAAAATTGACTCTTTCTCCACAACTATTATGCATCGAGCTGAATAATTAATTTCCACTATTTGTCCAGCATTATTTGTCGCTATTTGTGGAATTGAAACACCACCTGGTGTATTGCAATTTGTTGTATCACCACATTCGAATTTCAATTTCAAATTTCCTGCCACTAATCCTTTAGAAGTTGCAACAAATCCTTAATAATAAATAGATAAAAATAAAGTTTTTAAATCAATGAAAAATACTTTGGAATAAAAAATTATTGTGCTATTCAATTAATTGTTTCATAAGGTCCATGTTACTGATAACTGACACTAATTAATCAGTAATCAATACCATTGTAAACCCATATTCTAAAATAAATAATTCACCTAAATCCCATGTTGTACATTGCAATAAATTAGCAACATGACAAACATTCCTGTCAACAATTTCCTGTCGTTCAAACAAATGTGAAGTATCACCACCCTTAAGTTCATAATAAAACGAGCGTTTTGTTTGTATTTGTTCACCAATCAGATGTTTATGCGCTTGTGCAAGTACAATCATCATTCGTGACATTTTTAGTCTGCCTCTTTTATTGGCAAAATCAATGACAGTGTCATGCATATTATTATTGACATTCAATTCAATTGAATCTATCGCACGATTATCAACATTATTACCATCAACATCATCATCATCATCATCATCATCATTGTCATGAACCACTTCTGGATCATTTGTGTCTATCAATTCCATTTGATTTGAAGAACTGCCAGACTTTGGAGTCGAATAGAATAGTTTTGGTATTTTACGTTGACATATTTGATGGAGTATGGACAGCACAGTTTTTTCCACTCGATTTATCAATTCTATCCTGAAAATCAAAAGGCAAAGAAGAGAATGGACATAAAAAGCAAGCACACAATTTTATATTTAGTCACTTTTTGTTACAAGTGGATGAAAGAAAATTTATATTGGGCCATGGGGTAATTGTTATTGAAATATTGGCATTCAGAATTGGTTAGATTATTCATTTTTAATCCAATAACGAATTTTTACATTAAGTCTATGTGTGGGAGACCAAAAAATACGTATTTTTTAAAATTAATATTTATATATAATAGTGAATATTTTTCACTTACCTCTTCTCCGAGTTGTCTGCTAGGAGAATTGCAACTTTCTCCTCCATATCGACACTTCAGAAGTATATCTCGTCACCAAAATATCGCCACGTGTTTTCAATTCTGAAACAATTTTTTATCATTTGAATTAAGGCAACAAATAAATAATGTGATCGAGATCAACATAGGGCTCGCAGCATTTTCAAATTAACATCAACTACTATTCAATTTTCTTCATCATCCCGTGAAAGTACATTCAATGACACACAAATATCATATTTAATAAAACTCTATAAATCACACCGACTAATAATCAGATTAGCAGATAGGTGGTCCAATTTACCCGACTACTTTCCCATCACTCTTCACCACTTCTAACACATAATTTTCAGATTTTTATGACATTTTATAATAAACCTTACCATACTTACCATGAATCTGATTCAATTTTTGCACTAGCTCAGCTCAAATATCGTTTTCACCCTAGTGGTCCAATTTACCCAACTCGATCCCAAATCAAATTTTTTTTCACCAAAAATATTGTTGACATAACTCTAACGATAACAGGCATATATTACACAAACTTAATTAATATTTGAGCCATGAAAGTCCTCATAAAATTATCATAATAATAAAATAATTTGTTCTTAAAACAAAAATATATTTATGTAACTATTGAAATATTTATGTGTTATTTCTTGTTGAATTTATCTTTCTGTGAAATGGTTAAACATGAAAGAATATAATGAATAAATAAATGAATGAATAAAAACATGAATAAATGATTGGAAGAATAAAAAAATAAATTGTGACAATGATGAAGTTGCGACAATGATGAAGGACACAACTGAGGGACATGTATTTTATCCTGTTACCGTGTACACCCAGGATCGACACACATTCATATCAAGTAGCAAAATCTTGAATGAGAGTGGAACAGGGTGAAAGTGAGAGTGAGAAAGAGCGTTGGGCCCTCCCGCTGTGCATTTGTCAACTCTCTGGCCCTATTGAAACGCATTCAGGGTTGCCTCGCTACTGTTAATATTAAAGACACTTGAAAACTATTGTGAAATGCCGTGTTCTCTTGCGCTCTTTTTCCCCTCTCATACTCGATTTACTGTCTACAAACAGCTCTCATTAAATCGCTTGTATATTTGAATGTAAGTATATCCGTATATTATTAATAAGCAAGATTCTTTTTTTTTAATAAAGAAATAATTTATCTAATATTAATATCAATGTTCGAAACTGTTGCAGTTTATTAAAGATTATTAATTGTGGTAGATGATGGAGTGAATTAAATATTAATTAAATATTATAAAAAACATTGATGATGTTTTATGATGATTTAAAATTTGTTATTAATTTCTAAATTAAGTTTGATGATAATTTTCTTTTTCGTTATTACAATATAAAACTTGTGAATATCTAAATTTATAGAGTATTTTTTCGGCCTCTTTATATCTGCATTTGAAGACACTTCAAGTACTGTGAAGAATATATAAAAGGGATAGGGATAGTATTACATTGTGCAACAAGTATACATTTGAACAGAAAAAAAAAAAAATGAAAGGAGAAAAAAAACAGCCTTATAAGAATACTCGAGAAGCTTCAAATAGCCCGTATAAACTACTGAGCAAAAGTTTCGTCCTCAAAATATCGGTTGGTCGACATGCATATAAGTTTATTGTGGGGGTAAAAATGCTTATGGGGTTATATATGCATATATATATATATATATAAAGACCTTCAAGTACACATTGAGATGGATTAAAGAATGTGGGAAGAGAAGTGTCGATAATCCCATCCCGAATTTTTCAAAAAATTCAAATATATAAAAATATTTACAATTGAGAAAAAAAAAACATTTTTGTGTAACATGATATCACGTTTTATATTTTATATAATATCTAAATATATATATATATATGGGGATTATTTTTTTGTAGGATTTAAATCTGTTTGCAGGAAAAAGAAAAAAATATTCTTGTTCTTCCACTCGGATAAACATTTTCTAATTAGTACAATAAAAATTGGCAGGATGTAAAAATAAAATGGAATAAAGAGGAAAGAAAAAAAAAAAAAAAAAAAATGAAATGAATAAAAATAAAAACCGTCAATCGATTTATATTTGTGCACAGAGAATGTAACAGTGATAAAATCTCCATTACATTTATATACAATTCTTGACTCTGAAAAGCAAACGATAAAATCAAATTTGTCCAAAACAGTAGGAGGGACTTTGACATAAATAATAATAAGAAGAAAAAAAAAAGGTGAATTAAATAAGAAATAAAAGGAGGGAAACGAAGAAAAAAAAAAATTTTATTTTTTATATTTTTTTTTTCTTGTATCAAATTTATATGTGACGCATTTACCCCACGGTTTGTGATGAAAAACAATCTCGAGTAGGCATGGACTCTCGATAATGGAGCATTTATCGAGTGTACTCGAGACGCACCGCAATTTTTTTTTTTTTTTTTCTTTTTTGAATGGAGGGAGATGGGAACGTGGTTATTGTAGCGACCGCTGTGTTCGCACACTTGTGAATGGTTTTTATACGACGTTTATGTATATGATGGGATTTAGCCACTCGACTCTTATCCATCACATATTTATATAACCCTCAACACTGAAAGTGACTTGGGAAAAATTCTTTTTTCTTTTTTTTTTTGATATGTTGGAGTTGAGTATGGGATAGCACTTTCGGGTATTTTATTCTAGTTTTGTGTGGTTGTATATGAATATGTGTGTGTGTGTGTTGGTTTTTTTTGGGGTTGGGGTGAACGGTTACATGATTTCTTTTCTTTGATTAAAACGAGTGGTAATTATTATTTGAAGATCGCTCGACAATTGGTGAGAAAATTATTTTGGTTTGCAATAAAAAATGGTTTTTTTTTCGAACTCCCAAATTTTTATTGAGAAGTTCGCTATTGAATTATTGTTCAAAATATTACATCAAACGATTTTTGAAATGAAAAACTTGAACAATTATTATCTGCAGGTGTTAATTGGTTCATTTTCGATTTTTGGTTTTTTTTTATAGTAAAAAATTCGTTTACTTAATTTTTGGATAACTATTATTCGTTTTGCAAAAATGCATAAAAATCATAGAGAATTAGTGTAAAATTATGGAATTTTTGGTTGTGTGGAAGAGAAACAATTTATTTCAAAAAACCAATGTTACTCCAAAAAAAAAAACCATCCTGACAAAAAAAAACAAAATCAACTATAATTATCATCCACACTACTAATCACTCAACTTTCAATCCTTCCAAACATTTCTTCTCCTTCAGTTCAATGACTTGAAAGTGGCCAGAGTGTAGGTCAGGTTTGTCAGCCCAACTGTTTCTTTACTTCCAATTGAATGAAACCGAAAAAACCTGTTACATCTGCATTCCCATGTGTGTATCCATATGCATGTGTATATATTAATACCATCATATATTCATTAAAACTTCGCACGAGGTCCCTTCAAAATCCCCAACCAACAAAATAAAAAAAGGACAAAAACACCAAAAATAAAAATAAAAATGAACCAATTAAATAAAAAACTATCTCACGAAAAAAAAAAAAAAAAAAAGACACATACACACAGGAAACCCAACTTGTCGTTATTGAATAATAAAAAGCCATAAATAAACAAATGGATATAAAGAAAAAAAAATCTCTATTCTCCTCTCACTTTGATTGGAAACTTGTGGACATCAGACAAGTATAAACCGCACTAACAACGAGGTATTCGTTCTTGTGTGAATTCCAAAGTGATTGAGCGATCAATGCCAGATATTTCTTTCCATTAAATTTATGTCGTGTGTGCGTGTTTATAATTCATCAAAAGAAAAATTAACATATATATTTATATATATATGTGTGACAAATGCTTTTCTGTTCACTTTACAATTATATTGAAGTTTGTTTCTTAACAATGTTTATTTTTATTCATTTCATTTTATTTCTTTATATATATATATATATCAATATTAATAATTCTTTTTCTTTTTTCTTCTGCACAATTATTAATAGAAGGTTGGATACATATATATTCAATATCTTAAACTGGTGCACGCGGAATGTAATAAGCACTTTTGTTGAGTCTGTATCTTTATAAATTATTAGGTACTCATATGTGAATAAGCTTGATTATTATTTAGTTGGTGTGTGAAAGAAAAAAAGAGAGAAAGAAAAAAATATATTGAAATACTATTGGGAGGGATTTTTATTTATTGTCTTATTAAATATGTCCTCAATTCAATGTGGTGGTTCAATGTGTTCTAGAAAGATAATTTATCAAAATTATTGCCAAGTGATAATTTACTATAATAAAAATATAAATAAAGCAAAACATCTGATGGCAATTTTTTTTTTTTTTTTTCTGTTCCAATTCAAGGATCAATTGGATATGAAATAATTGAATAAATGGACCAGCAAGCTTGAGTTATAATTTTGTTGGTGTGAAAAAAAATAATGTTATAATGAAAAAGTAATAATTGAAAAAATAAAAAAATTGTAACAATTTCCGTTTTCATTTCGAAAATCAATTTTTCTCAATTCAACCAACAATAAAATGTGCAAAACCAATAAATTTCTCACAATCTCATTTCTATGCCCGTTGTACAAACACATTCGACAACGTCACCCAGAAAAAAAAATTAATAAAACCATTCCAACCCGATCAGACACAAAAAAACCAAAATACGGGAAGTGAATATAAAAATTCAATGTCAATATTTTATTATTTTTTTTTTTTTCCCACTTCCAATTTTTTTACTTCCAATTTGTTCATCAATAATATAAAGTGTATAAAAATACGATCAAGCTGACCGGAAGTCTCCATACACACACACACACACACACATAAATATAAATAAATATATATTTTACTTAAAAATATTCTCACTCTTTCATAAGTACGTTATACACTTATTGCACAGCTGCATGAAAATATTTTTCTAGCCTATAATGCAATCGCGGATTTTTTTTGAATTAGTTTCTTCCCTTCATGCATCACACAATTTAAATATATATATATATACAGAAGTATCTCATACACATTTACACACACACACACACACGACATGTGAACGCGCGTGCTCGCATTTATATGGCAGATGGAACTATAAAAGACAAGTCTGCCTTCACTCTTGTCAACTGTACAGAAAATAGTTGGTTGAAACATCCGCTGTCTCATCGAGTTAACTACATTATCATCCCGCCATTAATTAACAATTTATATAAATGAATTTAAAAATAGTAAAAAGGAAAGAAAAAAAAATTAAATAAACGTTGAATTTTTTTGCTTCATTTCTTTATGATTATTTATTTTGTTGGAATAAACTTGAACATTAATTAACCACTGAACTGTTATCTCAATTAGCTCACACACTTAAAGACACAAAAGTTCTACTGATAAACCAAAAAAAAAAAAAAAAACGACTTAAGCCAACTGGGATTAACCATGTGAGGGATGAAGATGGTTCAAAGCCCAATGTCCAATGAGCCCCATTGCACAAAGGGGGATCAATTGTGTACTAGGCTCGATAAGAAATAATAGTTAGTGTCAAACGATAAAAACATTTGTGGGAATTTTTTTCTCTTTCCCCTCTGATTTTGTAACAGTGATGTTTAAGTCATTTGTATAGGATTGGTAATTGGTATGTGTTGAAGGGTTTTGTTTTTATTTAAAATGGGAAATTTTTCTTGTGCAAATTGTCCTAAAAATATTTTGAAATGTGTTCGATATAATAATTCAATAATATTAATTTACTGTGATATAAAATACTGATTTTTTTTCTTACCACATTTCTAACCAAATGCCTTCATTTTATTCAACTCACCCCAATTCATATATCATGTTTAGACCACTCGTGGGCGTGTGACCACACTAGAAGGGATTATTACATTATATTCTATATACAAGAAAAATGTCAATGGGTTGAAAAGGGTTTTTCGATTGCCATCAATTGAGAGATACTTCAACCATTCACGAAAATCGTAACATGATGAAATTTTCTTTTGTTATCAAAAAAAAAAAATTCATCCATGTCTTTATACCTAACCAAACGTTATACATAATACTATCCATTTGGATAATGTCATTCGAGCGTGACGCAGGCGTTACATTGCAATTGCATTATATTTCAATTATATATATATATATATATATAAATATATTGATGGGCGTATGGGTATTATAGGTTTATGCATATGTATTTAAATATCTTGTGCCAACTGCAACATTTTTGCAGCTTGGTCCAGGTGATCTTGAATGCTTCATACACAATATTACATCTCTACTATTGCAACAATTGTCTAATTTATACTATAGAATTTCGTGATTTTATCTGTAAAATTTTCTTGGTTTTATTTTATTTTTTCCCCCCCCCCTTTCTTCAGAAACTTAAGAAAAAAGATTGTATCTATTATTTAAAAATTGGAAAAAGAATTTCAATACTGAGATACAATACAGAGAATACAATTATATAATCTGTTATTATTAAATTTAATTAAATAGTTGAAACAAACGATTACATCCTTTCTCAACTTTTACAAATCAATGAACAAATAAATAAATAAATAAATAAAATAAATAAATAAATACAGGTGCAATATGAGAAATATTTTTTTTTCTTATTACAGTGATTAACATTATACATTATTGTTACTGTTAAGATTATAATATCATCCAGTGTATCGTCACTTCCCCTATAGATATAAACACATATACACGTACTTACATGTTAGACATATATATATATATATATACATGTTTATATATGGGAGAGTTAATTCCATCGTGGAAGAGATAACTAGCTTCCTCAGGAGTCTGTATACTGACTTTAACTCCAACCACGAACGATAAATTATCGATGGAATCGAATGCGGCCACGTCTGGGCGTCCTTGCTTATATATATCCGATACTTATCATCTGCTCTGCCACCTTAACACTATATACACTATGTATATAATCCATACACAATAATGCCACACATTATTAAACATGTATACACACTTCACAAACCATCAAAATAATATCATTGATGATTTTGTTTGGAGAGAAATAATGTAACTGAATTTGCTAATTAAATTTTTTTTTTCAAGTTCTGTTTTATGTTACTCAGTTTTATCGTTTGTTAAATATTTTATTTTTTTATTATTGATCTTTAAATGTAAGAGAAGAAATATCTTTTACATTTATATATATGGTGGAATTAATTTGGAATAAATAGTTAGATATTAATATTACCTCTATTGATTTTTAATTCAAGTCTGTTTATTCAAACAATCACTAAATTACAATTATTTCAAAAACTAATGAACATATTTGAGAAATTAAAAAACCAAAATTTGCCTCTCAATACCGTGAATATTTTTTGTCTCATCTTTTTTTCCATATCTCCAACTATTTCTCCATAATTAAATACTGAATGAAAACACTCAAACCCTCAATGAAAAGGAAAAAAAGGAGAAATCAGTCCAGGAAATTTTTGAACAAAATGTGAATATATTTTATCATTGTGATTATAATATTTACAGCAAATCATTTTTTTTTACATTTTACCATCGTACACTTTAACATTTATCATCAATTAATATATAAAACATTAATTAACTAAAAATCCTAATAACTCCATGAAAACTTTTGTTTATTTCCTCAATTTTCTACTCTTCTTTCCTCATTCATTTTTTTTTGGTTCTTTTTTGTTTATTTGTTGTTGTTTTTTTTTTTTTTAAGTATAGAATTGGCAATGATGAAAAGATTTGATGATGGAAAATAGTGAGATTGGTGATGGAGAGACTAGCGGAGAGTAAAAGGTAATCGTAAATCATGAGCTGGTTGCGATTTACGAGGAGCGAGGCCGCGCGTGTAATATCGAGTCCAAGTTAAAGAAAGACGAAGGATCGATTGGAAAGAGTGTATATCGCGCGTTGATCGAGTTCACTCGTACGGAAACCGGTGTGCCCTCGATAATCGTTTTTCAGTAAAGTATCGTTTTTTATTTTGTTTACATCATGCAACTTCACTTCTTTTATATTTATATATAATATTAAACACACTACAATTATTTCACTCAATTATTTTGATTATTTCACAATAACCTTGATTTATATTTGAAAGAAAAAAAAAAAAAAAAACACTACAAACAATTCCGACATTAGAAAATAGAAACAAAAATGAAATAATATTGAAAACAATAAAATACTTTATTTTATTTCGTGTGATTTTTTTATAACAAAAATTTAACACGATGTTCTTTTTTTTTTTTTTTCGCTTTGTTTTGTCGGTTGTGTATTTATATGGTGATAATTTATGAAAATCATGGCAATGATTTCTGGACCAATTTAAATGCTGAAGCGAAAGGGAAAAAAGATGAATTTTTGTGTTGATTTATTCATTTTTTGTTTTTGATCTTTTTATTTTTAAGTGGATTTTAAGTTGAGACACCGGATACATCGTTTATGTGATACGTCCGATTTTATCAACGATGTATGTAATAAATATATATATATATATATATGTATACATAAATTCATGTAGATAATATTTCGATCGAAGAGACCTTCATGATTTCCGTCATTAAAATCCGTAGTGAAAGAGGAAAAAAAAAAATGTGAAGCAGAATGAATTCGATTAAATGTTTTCGTCACTTTATACATTTATTAATTTTCTTTTTTTTTTTTTTAGTATACCTGAACATAGAACGGAAATTGATATCAAAAGTACCGACAATGCTGACTTGAATTCGATGTTTAATTCATGTACGAAATATAAATTACTTTTTATATGGTGAAGGTTTTTTTCCCCATTTCATTCCGTGGCTGTATCATACTTTCGAAGTTTGTGAAGTTATTTGAAGCAGAGGTTACTGGAATTATAAAAGAAGTGAAAGTACTAGTTGAATAATGCAATGATATGAAGAACAAAAATTTATTTCAGACATGGAGTAGTGATGGATATGTTGAAATGATGATGTTGGATTTGGTTTCGTTGAATTTTGATTTTAATTATTCTGAGAATAATTAGTAGGTCTATTTTGATAATTTAATTCCCTTGATTTGTCAGTAATTTTATTATCCAGAATAATTTATTATAAAACAAAAGAACGGTGCGGTAAAAAAGGGAATGAAACTAAATCTGAGAATGGTTTTTTTGACAACATTAAATTAGGTTCTAAAATTGGATCTTTGATTGCATCGTTCTAGAATTGCCATTTAGTTTTCTGATATTCCTTATCTTGTTTCATCACATAGTCGGAATTCTCTTTGTTTCAAAATAACCATTGGAAACAATTAGTCCCTAATTCAAAACAAAAATCACCACATGGTATAAAGTTTGGCTTCATAGAACCACGTTTTCAAGTCAATTTCCTCAACAGATCACACTTTAATTGAAAATAAACTTCAGATTCATATAAAACTGAGTCTTGTATTTTGAACATTTGAATTATAAGTTCAAATTTGATTTCAGCAATACCAAAAAATTGTTAGCATTAAAGTTGGCATGAGAACAGCAAATTAATGAAAAAAATCGTATGCATCGAAAGGTTAATGCTTCAAAAAAAAAAATTAAAAATACTTCAAACAAAGTGCAAAAGTATTCACCAAGTGTCTGAAAAAAAATTAAACACCTGGGCATTAATGGGTTGAGTGAGAAATGATGTACTTTGCAACACACAGTATTTGACGAATGTGTATATACATATGATATTATTTATACAACTCGAAACCTTCAGAAAACAGGAATCATCAACGAATAAATAAAAACACTGCTGTAATTTGTATTTCTCAGTAACATTAGGTAGATTAATTTTCGTGTATTTATTTTTTTCATTTTGACACTGAAATGCCAGACATAATCAATCCACCATGAATCCTGAATAAAAGGTCGGTAACTTTTTATTTACATATAATATTTATTATAGCGTGATGTTTCTCACCCTGGCATACTTAACCTACAAACTAACGTTCACTGATGTTTTACGATCAAATAATTGATCAAAAACACGCATGCGTTTATGATCACTTCAGTGTAATATATAAATGGAATTGGACGAAGAAAAAAAAAATAATACAGTCACTGATTTTAATTTTTAAAAATATAATTATTATGAATAAATTGGTGGAGGGCAGAGAGGTAAAATAAACAACTTGGATTGAGCAATTTGATAAACATTAATTTTTTACTGGAATAATATTAAGAGTGCTGACGTGATAGTTTAGTTAGTGAAGAAAAGAATTAAATTAAACGAATGCTCACTGTATTCTCATAATGTTTTTGATTATAGTATTAGTGTTCGTCGAGTAGATAATGTGAGAACTAGAATTTTCATCTTGAAACAATATACGTAATGGTTTTTTTCTTTTTAAATTTATCCAGTCGACCAACCTCCAAATTTTTATCTCCATTCATTTTCATTTAATTAAAAATCGTCCGGCAAGTTTTGCCACGTCAAGCACTCATCAAATACACATATAAATACACAACCCAATTTGCACATACAATTACTGCAACAGATAAATGTGTACACATTCCATTCTTGGACATGTTTCAACTGCAGTTTATTTTTATTTATTAATTTATATTCATTTAGATTTTTTTCCTCACTGGAGAAATGAAAAGAATAAAAATTATGACAGTACGAAAAGTAATTAATTAATCAATTCATTTTGGTGTTAATATACTGTTGCATTTTACAGAGTGGATGAGAGTGAGAGAAGGAAGAATAATTTTCAGCGTTTGACTTCCATCATGAGTTAAAAATCGTCTCTTTAAGGACGTAGGTTGAAGAGTTAATTATTACTATTAAATGTTATAATGTAAGAGGCAAAATTAAATGAATAACAAAACCACGGTTAAATTTCGCATTGAGATGAAATAATAATTGTAATAATTAATAAGCAGAGAGTAATAAAAAGTGAGGAATATGAAAGAAGTTTAATATTGAGTAAAATTAATTGATTTCACAATGTGAATGTAGCAAAGAATTGAAAAAATTAATTTAATCAAGGTAATAAAATGTCTCTATAGTATTTATTGAGAATTGGTTCGAGTACGAACAATAATTTGTTTTTCACAAACTTAACAAATGTAATTATCATTAATTTTGACAAATAAAAATTTTCCAGATACTGATGACGTTTTATTAATATAATTGATTCTTACGTCATTGAAATGGCTGCCGAAAATCAGATTATGAGAGCAAAAAAGAAAACGCTAGTTTGTACGATAGCGACAAGAATTACAAAATTTTTCGTGTAAGAATCATGTCAATAGGATTCTCTGTTTTTTAGTTACAATTTACGCCGTTCTGAAAAACACACAGTTTGAAGAAAAACACGATTAAAGTTTGACTATTGCTAACCAATTCAACCTCCACTCCAAAACAGATCATTATATCTTACACTAATTTTTCTAAATGCCAATATAATAACCCAATATATTCTCAGATGCACATTCTTTGAGAATATCAGATGAAAGAAGAATTAATTCAACCAAAACTATCATGCTTGGATTCACTTTCATTAATTGCAACGAAAATTCTGCAACTGTTAATTCTTTGTCATTGATCGATAAGGAAGAGAGGAAGTAAAAGAGTGAGAAGTTGTCAATTTGAGTGATATCTTCCGGGAGCAATTATATATGTATATATACGTATCAGCCGCACCGCAAAGCTTTAGATGACTTTATATCAACCTGATAATCACCAACCAATTATCATAATTTTAAGAATATGTGCATGCATACCTGATGGTGCTTGTAAAAACACGAAAAGTGGGCTATACATATTCGTCCATTCGAGGTCGTCGAGTACAAGATTTTTATATATTTATTATTATCATTATCAATATATTGTTCATTATTGCTACATATTAATTCTTATCTCATTTACTCATTTCCAACACTAGTATTAATAAAAGTACAAAATAATCAAGACTACTTTGTTGACGAAATACAGAATGAAATATTCAATGTTTTATTCAAGAGCACTTAAAATACTTATTGATACAAATTATTTTATTAAAATAAAATAAATATTGATAATTGTTTTAAATTTAAGACAACAATGAACAGAAGTCACACGACTTCCTCAGTTGGAATATTAAATTGTTCTTAATTTACTTTACTGATATCTATATAGAAAAAGAAAAATTTCTAAACTTCTCTGGGATACAATGACATTAAAGTCAAAGTATCCAAATATTTTTTTCTCCTCTTCATATTCATGTAAATAATGAAGTCTGTATCATATATGTCATGAAGAGACTTTTATATTTATAAAGACATGTTCATTTTTTTTTTTATTCCATTCATAAATGCATGAATGAATGATCCGGGGGGAAAAAAAAAAAGAAGATAAATAAATAGAAATGAAAAAAGAAAAAATGATGAGGTCCCATTGGCAAAACACCATTAGGCATGGGTCATTGTCAAATAATAGATATAAATGATATTTTTAAAGTGTCAATAGAGTTGATGGACATGAATGAATTTTCTTGACGACACAATATTTTTCTTTTTCAATTATTTTTTTTTTTTTTGCTTCTTACAATTCAATAGTAGACTCATGACATTTTTGAATTAATCATTCTTTATCTTCTTTTTTTTTTCAGTCGATTGTGCACCTCGTCAATTTAGTTTTTTTAATGCACTCCTCAAAAATGAATTTTTTTTTTTTCTACTGTAGTTGCACTGCAGTGAAAGAATTTAATAGTGATGGTTTATTAAATAATTTTAATAATCAGTTTATCAATGAATTTTATTAAATTGTACTTTCTTTGATATTTTTTAACATAGTATCCATTATTATATCAATTATATAAATTTGTAATCGAACGTACCAATCAAAACCTAATTTAAACAGAAATAAAATTAATACAAAAAAATTCGACAAAGTGACAAATAAACATTTTATAAATCCACAATTTTCCTTACTAAATTACATTTATTAATTTATCAATTAAAACACACACACACACACACATTACAGAATAAATTAACTATCAATATCAAAAAATTAATTTGCAAACAATTAAAAAATCCAAAAACAATCACACAATAAAAAATTAATTAATTCCACGAAAATTTTGTAGAAAAAAAAAACAAACAATTTTCCCCATTTGCCCTGGGCTATTGTAAAAAAAAAAAAAAAATCTTCCCCTCAATAATAAGAATGCGCAGGTTGATAGCAAACCTCCACTGAACACAAAATACAATGAAAAAAAAAATGTTTCGCAATGCGGTTGAAGTTGCCACCACCTGAAAAACATTTTTTCTTTTTTTTTTTTTCACTCACTTAAAGGACTACCTGCTTCCTTATTCTTTTCCTATTTCACACTCTCCCTTCCAAGTTTTATAAACACAATTTAACACTCGTCCAAGACGGAAATCTCTTCATTGAACGTCAGTAGAGGGTCCATATATGGGATTGCCATTGACTTCTCTGTATATCTTCACATACATTCATACACACACACACACATACACATGATTTTATTCTCAACAATAAAAATTCTAACAGTGAAAGAACGCGCGCTTCATCGTATACAGATGTAATCGCCTGGGAATCCGCGACAAAACTGCCACCATATTTATTTATTTTATTTATTTTTTTATTTTATCTTTTATTTTTTTCACTTCTTCCAAGCTTTTTATACGAATTTAAAAACATTATTTCATCGTGTCTTGTACCCGATGACTTCTTCATCATGAATGATATGTCACAATGAAGAATTTTATATTTATTATTTGATATATAAAAATTTCGTATGTATGTGTGTATATATATTTATGTATAAACTTGACCAGGTAAAAATTAGTGATCCATCACTCGTGCAAAGAAAAGGGCGCCCTCTTGGCTTCTTTCAATAACGAAGAAAAATAGAAGGGAGAAAGATGAAGAAGAGAAAAATAAAAATAAGAATTTATACATTTGTGTACACGTATATTTGTGTATTGATAGAAATCCCACATTAATCTGTTTCGTGCGTGGGATTATATAAAAAATCTATATTTGAAAGATTTTTATGATCAGAATATTTTCTTTTATTTACTTTTCTGTTCTTTTTTTTTTTTTTCTCTTATTTTTATTAGGAGATATTTATTTGTGAATGTTTAATAGAGAAAATTATTGATATCAGTGTGTTGTAAATGTTGGATAGTGGACGGTAGTGATGGGGGGGGGGGGGGGGGGGGGGTAGTTGTATTGAAGAGAGGGTGGGTTTTTAGAAAATAAAAATATGTGTTACTTTTTTTTTGTCAGGGAGGATTTTTTTTTTCTTGTGTTTTTTTGTTTCGTTTTATTATTTGTATTTCGATCGATCACGATTTTGGATGAGTTTTTTTTTTGTTGGTTTGCATTGTTGAGTATTATGTCTTTATACTTTATTGGAATAGGAATTTCTTTTTTACTTCTTTTTTTTTGGGATAGGTATTGATGAAATTGTGTTTGAGAAGAGTTGATGGGAAAGAATTCGATCAATCATACAGTGGTTTTTTTCTTTTTGATTTTTTAATAAATTTAATTCGTGTGGAATTTTTTTGATCGACATCTTTATTCGCTTCAGGTTTTGGTTGTCACATGAAATTCAATGTGATGGATAAATTTTTTTATATCAATTGTATTATTAGTCACGAATTTATTCACGTGTATCAGTGTGGATCATGTTTTTTTGTCAATTTTCATTTGTACTATTTATATAAATAGTTGAATTGCATTGATGATTTGATAGTTATGTCAGGAAATAAATTCTGCATGATGAGAATTTTTGGTTGCATTCATATTCATTTATAATGGTTCATTTTGGAGTTGTATATTTTTATTTGAACAATTAATTTGTGATTCAATAATGATATATTTATCATTAGAATGTTAAATGATAATTTATAACATCAGTTAGAATGATGCCAATTGTCAAATAAATAACTATTCATTTTGGATTTGGAATATGTTGGAATATCTTTTTGATACAAACGAAATTGGTACAGATAAACTGTTCTCTTAACACATGTTGCTTTTCCACTTTGTAGGATGCTGATTGTTATGAGGAGAAGTGCACCTTGATAATGTGACGCTTGGGCCTTGAATAATGAATTAATATCACACGAACAGTATCAAAGAAGATCAGAAGTTGGCTGATCAACTTCGTCATGAAGTGGGGATTTATCCCTACTTCACTATGCATTTAGGTGATGCGATGCCTACTATAAAATCTAGCACGTCGAGTAATGGCAGCAGTCGACACAAGAGCTTTAGTCTGATTAGTAAGTGATGCAATTAATACGTGATGGTGGAAAAATGAAGCAAAGTAAGTTGGTCATCTAGTTGGAAATCTTTTGGAACAGGAATTAAACAGTTGTTGGGGTATCATCGAAAGCGGAATGTAGAATGTATTGGCACTTCCAAAAGATTTTCCTTCTGTGAATTTCTTGGATTTTGAATTCATCAAGGACGAGCAGTAAAACATGTAAGTTTTCTAATTTTACTGACAAAAATTACTCGTGAATATTCGAATGTTTTCTCCAAAATAGCGTACATGATAGTTCTGAATCTTAATGATGAATCGACTTGAAATTTGAAACACATGTTCAGATGAATGATAGTTATGGTCTGAACTACGTTCTTTGTCATTACATTTGTTGTTCACGAAATCTTAATGATAATAATAATCGAATTTTTGTCACGAAAATCGGGAAAACTACTTAATAATTGTTTCTTCAACAACTGGACCAGATGAAGAGGAACTCAATGAGATAATAGTCAATACAATACGACTGATGAATAAAATTGTTTTTCATCTCAGACCAACCAGGTGAATGGAATCAGGTCCAACATCCAGCTGTCTCTGCATAATGACCTTCAATGTGACGCTATAGCCTTGATCAAATTTGAATATTCCAACGTGCAATTTTCAATCATGTATTTATCAAGATCTATACCAATAAGTTATGGTAATATATTGGACTGCATCTGTGCACTGCAATTTTGAGTGTGTTATTTGAAATGTCCACTTTAAATCCCAGGGAAATCATTTCTTGACTGTTTCGAGAATCTTTTGCATTCGCACATTCTTGTTTGTATATATTTCAGATATTATTCAGGTGGAGAATTATATTGTAATTCAAAATATTGGTATAATACTAATTTGTTGTGGAGTACAAGTTTTTGTGGAAAATTGAAAGTTTTTCACAAAAAGTTCACATAATATTTTTTTTCTCTTAGTTTAAGGAAACCAATTAATCACTTGTAATGTGTGTTCTCAATAAAATGACTTGAAAACACTATACTTTAAGTATCGAAGTGTGTAACCATATTATAATGATTGACAATTTGTGCTCATATATAATAACTTCATAAATATTATCATCTAATTTTCAATTCCACTTTTTAAATACACATATACAATTACGATATCACTCTTCAATTTAATATAATCACAGTACATAAAATTTCAAATTACATATCAAGCATACATAACATTATGTAGATATATATATAGAAAATGTAATTGGAAAAAATTATCAAATTTTGCTCTCAATAATTTTTTAAAAAATAAAAAAAAAATCTGAAGACTTAATTAAAAATTTTATTCCATATTTGTTCGAATTTCTTTCAGGATATATTGACTACAGGTGGTATAAATAATTATTGAAATGATAATAATATTGAATAAATCAATAGAAAAGTAACAATGAAAAAAAAATAAATAAATTCAGACAGGACATTTACAATTTAACGGTTTAAAAACGTTCGACATACCAACGATAACTATCCGTTTGCAGCTGCGACATTTTTCTTAGAGTAGACCGCAAATATATATGTATGTATATGAGAAGGAAGAATAAAAAGAAAACTTGAGAGGCAATGTACGTAGAGGTAAAATAGACGTATTTAATGCGCACAAGCCTGCTGCCATAATATTTTTATTTTCCTTTTCATTTTTTCGTTTTCTTTTTTATTTGATTTTTTCTTTGAATGAAGATTTCACCTGGCGTCGTAATTATTAAATGAACGTGTGCATCTCAACATGCACACATTTTTCATATTTCTACAATGTATTTAATAATAATATGATATATGATAGAAAAATGAAATAAAAATTGTTGTAAGTTCGTATATTATTTTTATTCTCTCACAAGTTCTTTTGTAACTATTAAAATTTTTTATAATTTTTAAATAATTCACCAATATTATTGATTGCATTATATTTTCCCAAAATCAATAAATTGATCTATAATAAAACGAAAGAAAAATAATATTACTTTGAGTTAAAACGAAAAAATCGCAAAATTGACAAAAAAAATTTCCAATCTCTATATACAAACATTTATATCATACCAAAGCGGAACAAGGCGGACAAATTATCGTTTGCCGCGTCACAACATAACCAAGCGTGCGCCCTATTCTTTTCTTCCATTGCCACCTCTACTCTCTTCCCTATATTTTTTTTTCCCCCATTTCCACCTTAAGGTCTCAAGGTCTGTCCACATGATTTATATACAAAATATCACAGCGATCTTAACAGCATAACATGTCTGCTCACACACCGAGACGTGCACACCATTGGTCCATAGAATTCTTTGGTGGTCGCACTTACTAAATAGTCGAAAGATCACTAATAAATAGGAGAAAAAGAAAATAAAAAAAGAAAGGAAGAAACTCCCACCCCCTTATACTAACAATATCAATTGAAACAATTTTTTTTTCCTCTCTTCTTTTACATTATTATATTTTCTTCAAGTCGTTCAACCTGCGCTTTCCAAACTCCTTGAAACGACGACCCCAATAGAAAATAAATGGGGAAGAAAGAGGGCTCGCATTGACCAGGGTTCAAAAAAAAAAATGTATATATATACAATAATAATATAAAAAAAATTATGAAAGAAAATCACTGAACCCTCATAGAAATTTCACACGATCCAAACGACTTTTTTGGCACCTGATATTTTTTTTTTTTTCTATCTATCTGACATACATATAAATGTCGCGCCGTATATATATATATATTGAGAATGGGGAGGGAGAGAGGAGAAGAATAAATGATCGACGACCTCGAAGAGATGGAATGCATCCACTTCAACGATACATCACATTCAAAAAGTGAAAACAAAAAGAAAAGAAACGTAATTAACAGCTTGATTGTATTAATATGTAAGAGTTTTCGTGTGAGTGTGTATGTTTGTGTTCATAATTCGCAAGTCGAGTGAGAAGGATGTAAAAAGAGAGAAAATAAACAATGAGAAGTAAAGGAAATAATGAAGGGAAAATGAAGAATGAAAAATAAAATAAAACAGTGCGCACCTGCCGCTGTAACTCGTGAGTCTGCAATACTACAAAAGAGATTGTGCACATAATTTCTTTTTTTTTTCTGCCTTTTCTCTTTTCCTTTTTCATCCCTCTTGCTATAAATATCTTTTTCAAGATCAGGAAATAAATTTTCAACCCCACGCACACGCCAGCACCCCTTCTGCGTTATTGTTATACATAAATGCAGATACATTTGTTTTTTCCCTTTCACTTATTTTTTTGTTTCTTTCATTCTCACATGTTGTGGTTTTATTTTTATTTTTTTTACCGGTTTCGGTTTTTCTTTTGTTTGTTTTGACCACCGCAAGAGTCCTTGAACAGATGCTGAAGATGTTGCGGGATGACAATAAAAGTATTGAAGATAAAGTGAAAAGAAAGAAGAAATTATGTCTTTTCTTTTTTCTTTGATTATATAGTTGGATTTATTTATCTATTTTCGTTTTTTTCTTTTTCGAGGATGTGTAAAGGGAGTTGAGATATTTGAGAAACTTCCCTTATAATCTTTCTCTATTTCTTTCTCTTTAGAATGGCTCGTGCCTGCTGGACATCATAATTCAAAATTGTCTCGTCCCATCAGATAAAATTTATTCAAAATATTTCTATTTCTCTCTGTCATTTAATTCCTATTTATTGTGTTTTATTGTTTGTTCTTTCTTTTTTTTCCTTTTTCCATTTCCTTCATCGAAACCCTAAGTGTAAATTTATTTATTTACTTATTTATTCATATTCTTTGTGTGCTGTGAATTATTATTTAATTGATGTTGATGATGTGAGGAATTTTATTTCCAGTTTTATTTCTGTTTTTATTGTTATTATTGGGGGGGTTTTTTTTTTCTGCTTATTTGTTGTTTTGTTTTATTATTTTTTTTCTTGTGTTGAGGGTGATGATGGTCCTGGCGTGTGCGATACACTGACAGAATTAACGATGAATTAGTCTCGATATAATCGCGCCATTTGGCTGAATGACGGCACCCATAGCTCGTGTTGATATTAATCGATGGAATTTTTAATTTATGTATGTATCATTGCGAATGTGATAATAAAAATTGCATTAAACATTACTTGTATAGATATTTAGTGTGGTTAATTGTTTGTAAGGGAGGGAAAGAGGAGCAAAAATATTGAATGGGTATATGGGTGGAAGATACGTATTTGGATAGTAGGTCGTTACCAAAATTATTTACAGCAATATTTACTAGACAGCATGATGATATAAAAAAAAAAAGGACAAAACAAAGAGAAATATTCTACAAGAGAAACTAATTATTTAATTTCTTCTCTCTCGAGTTATTATTCAGTGTCATTTTTGCCTTCATCATTTAATAAAACAAAATATGAGAATAAATAATATTTTAATGTGTCTAGCGTGTGGAGAATATGCATTTATCTGCGTCTGGATATACTAACACAGCATACAACAAACTCAACAGAACGAAACACTACACACCAGAGCCTGTCCCTTCTCTTCGGTGCACGGAGGGAGGTCCCGGCACGCGACCACCTCGACACCCAAGTGTGTATACTATACAATATATATATATATATATATATCTATATAACATAAACATATATGTATATGTATATATATTTATACGTGCGTTCGAAAAGATCGAGGCCGTTGTGACTGCACATACCAACACACCAACAAGATCCAAGTAATTAAAACAAAATCATGATGAATGGAAATAAATGCAAAAACAAAAATAGCAATGAGCGAAAAACCAAAAGTAATAATAAAATCGCTGTACACTTCATGTTCATATAACGAATCGGTTCACCAATTATATAATTGATGGGTTACAAAATAACCAATCACAGGTTGGTTTGAACCAATCACTAATTTTTCTCGTAAACCAAAAATAGAAAGAATCGCAAGAGAATATTAAAACTGAGCTAATCATCATAAGAATATAATGGAAATGAAGAAAAAAGCCATTATTATAATGATGACAAGTTTGAAATCATCAAAAAATATCATGATTCAAATTGGCTTAAGTATCAAAAAAACCATTCCCCCTCCATCGCACAAATATTAGATTTACAGCCTAGCATGCCCAAGAGCTGAACAAAATTCAGAAATAATTCTTCATCAGTGTTTTCGTTATAAAAAAAAACTACCAAACATAGAACAAATACCAAGCAAAAAAAATTTTTTTCCAATGAAAAAGTAGGAAACAAAGAAGAATTAATGGATAATAATACGGAGGAAAAAATATTACATGCACACTTTTTGTTTCCGTTGCCGAAAATGTGAAAAACAAATACATATATACTGTTATACTGATTACTATGTTGAATTAAACATATATATATATAAGTATACATAAAGTTTTTATCGGTACAGTGGCGTTCGCATTGGAATACAGATAGCAAGCAAAACTGAGAGAGAAAACAAGTGAAAAGTGTGCGCGCGCGCCTTGGCTCGTGTCGTTAATGAGCCCGCATGAATCAGCCCAACGTGCGATGTGTTTTGAATGCATAAACACATACAAACGAACGTATATACATGCATATGTATATACATGTAATCTTTCTCGGGTCTTCGTCGTCGACGTCGTCATCATCATTGTTGTCACCACAAGGCCCAGCGACACAACGTATAGAGACAACGCAAATAGACTACCACACTGGGCCTAACACACCTGTCCTGGTGGCACACTGCATTCCTTTTTTTTTTTTACACAAACATATTGCACATGGATATACTTCTTTTTTTTTTGAAATAGAAATATTTCCTGCATTTCTTTGGCACATCGTCCCGTTAATTGTCATAAATTTTTTATCAGCATAATAAACTCCGCTCATCAAGTCAGGGCTAAATTCCCTAGCGAGTAAGATTGATGCGAAAAAAGAAATAGTTTCACATGATAATCTTTATTGGAATTCATTTAATAACTGAAGCTATATTTTTCCTGATTTGTATAATTATGATGGATTAATATAGTGTTGTTCTGTTTAGAGGCAAACTTGATAAGTTTGCTTTATTTAACCATTTTTTTTTATTCTTTATCAATTCCTATCACGCTCGACAAAGAAAAGAAAAAACCAATGCTATTTCGACCTTCGACAGTAGCCTCGAGGAACAATTAGCCATCGATAATTCTTAAACAATTTTGTGACAAGAACATATTTTATATTTTTCTAACTGTTATAAAGTTGATAAGAGACTTTTAATTGTTGTTTTTTCGATTTCTATGAAATTTAGATTCCTCCACAAGTATATATTTAATTGGCTAGATGTAAAAAAATTGATATCATCAGCCAATTGATAGATTGAAATGATATGTTACAGAAGTTATTCCAATCGCAAGCAATTATATCTAAATCATGGTTGGATTCAAGTCAATGGTAATTATCAGCAAAGTTCATCGACCCACTTCTATCCAAAAAAATTCCGTATAGTGTGAATGGTCCGACAGATTTCTATATAAAGTGGCATCAACAATCGTTCGAAGAACATTATACACTTAGTGGTAACTACGATTGACATCAATACATTTTTTTGAATTACTCGTGAGCGAAGGAAAAAAAATTACACGATGAAAATCGCAGGTATATTTGTATTCATCACAATTGCTATTGCTCTCTTCACGACAGCTAATGTGAGTATTTCAATTGTTTCAATATAACTACACTTGTGTTGCAAATATTTCACTGCAAATATTTTCTTCCTCGAATTTATTTATTCATAATCTTTCTTTGTTTATTTACAGGCCATTAGTACATACAGAGTATGTGCATCTCCCAACGCCTGTCGACCTGAAGAAATATGCTTTGGGGTGTATTGCTTGGATCCATGTGAGAATGCACACTTGGCGAACACAGATTGCATAATTGAGAATCACGTTTTGGAATACAGATGTCATGATGGCTATGAACATCCTTCGCCTGATTCGCGATATTGTAAACCAATAGCACATTAGAAGTGGATCGTAAGCTTGACACCTTTCACTTCCATACATTGATTCGAAAAAAAAATATTATTGTTTATATTTATTTGTGAAAGTCAATTGAAAGATAATGAAAATTTTACCAATTGATTATTCAACAACTTCTTGATTTATGTTATCATTGTTTCCTGTTTGACATTGGGAAAAAAAACAATCGTTACGTATACGAATGTCATGCTGGCTACGAAGCAGTTTCATATGGTTCAAGCGATTGTGTACCAACGACAGGACTAGGTCCATCTTATTGGCCCGATTGGAATTAGTTTGGTTAATAATTTACTGGTTCTTGAGCTCCTGAGTTTTTTCATTTATTTAGGAGAGAAATTTGTCACCGATCTCTGTTCGTAAAATCAATTAATAATCAATTAAAATTTTACCAACCAATTGTTCAACGATTTCTCAATTATTATTTCCAACCCAACTCTTATTAAAACACACAAATTGCACCAACTTTTATCTCTCGCCACCACTCCACATCCTCATAAGGAACAGGAATGAATAACCAATAGGTGACACATCATAGAATAAAAAGAATAGTGCGTGGAATTAATAAAAGCGTTGGTGGATTGAAAGAAAAATAAATGCAAATGGAAGATTGAAATAGAATAAAAAAATAAATAAATAACGACGTGTTGTTGAGTTGCAGATGGACGTTTAAAGGGAGGTGACGAGTGAGAATGAAAGTAGGGGAGTATATCAGACCCAAACCCTCACAGACACAAAAGGGCCGTCGTCATTTTGCGGTTTTTTCATTTTTGGCACGCGCACGATCGTGCCCACAACTTTTCACTCTCTTTCTTTATTTCATTCGCCTCGCTCGCTCTCATTTCCCCCCCCCCCCCCCCCCCCCCCCCTTATGAGTAAACGGATATCCCACAAAGCGCTTTATTGTAGTGTAACTGAATACCCTCGCTAAATACCGACGTTGCGATGGGTCCATGTTTATATCCTATATTTATTCAATGCATTTTAAGACTCATCAATTCACATTGTTCGAGAGTTTTTGATGCTTGGATTTGTTCTTGTTCTGTCTGTTTTTTTTTTTTCCCCCCCCCGTTGGTTTTATTTTGCTCTATGTCATTTTTCATTCTTTCTTTTTTCTTTTTTTTGTTGTCATTTGGAAAATACGTGTAAGGTCAACGGTGCAATGTGTATATAACTGAGGAAGGAATATCCATGAAAGAGATAGAAAAATGGTGGAATAAAATGGAGTGAAGTGAATTGGAAATTGATTATTCCGGTCACTGTTTGATGAAGTATCAAATTAAATAACGTGAGGCAATAACATAATGAGATGTAAATAATTCTGTTACGGTGTCATATATATATATATATAGTGGATGCTATTAAATTGAATTGAAATAAAAATAAATAGAGTAAATGCAAAGGTGCATAATTCTGTGATTGATGTTTGGTATTAAATCACCAATCAATAATCAATATTGTAATAGAATAAAATTATTAATAGATTATTTATGACATATTGTCTGTAGTTATTTCAAATAAAATTCCATTTGTATATATATATAAAAATATATATATCTAAATAATTCAAGTGTCATCAGGTTAATATCACACATTTGGGGATCACATATGTGATGATATATAATATTATATGGACAACCCCATAAGGTAAAGGGGGAGAATCAGCACGCGTTACGCTGGACCGATTAAAATGACGATGCACAATGTATATTTTTTTTCATAATGATATATACATATTTACGTATAGCGAATCGAATTTATTTTGTAGCATGTTGTCAAATTGAAATATATATGAGTATATCAAGTGTTTATTTATCGCATGCGTGACTATACCAGACTTATAGAATTATATATACCACTAGCTTTTGACCCGCGTAAAAATAGGAGTGCTCTAATGATTATAAAAAAAAAAAAAAAAGGAGAAAAAATAATCTTTTTTTATCAATTGAAAATTATTTTTATACATAGCAGCAATGATCGAAAAATTTGGCAGATTGTTAGCGATTAAAATATATATGATTTGTTCATTACACTTTATTTATTTATTGTTGTTGCAGTTCTGTACACGATTTTATCTCATTTTTAATTTTACACATCAACAATAATTGACTTATTTAATTTTTTTCACTGCGTAAATAAATAAATATCAAATGTAATGTTTGTGTAATTTTCCAAACAATACAATGTATCGGAGTGAAATAAGAATTGAAAAGAAAAAAGGAAAAAAAGGTGGTAAAGCCAATCGATTTGTGCCGTTGCATAGTTTTTTTTTATTTTATTTTATTTTATTTATTTTTTTTTTCTCTTTAGTTTATGCGAGCAGGTGAAGCATCACAGGGACGTGGAACGATAATGTCTGAAACAAATACATGACGATTATAACATACGGGTTGATTATCTCGACGCGTGGACTTTCCATATTGTATATTATTGTCATTTATTTCTTGTTTATCTTGTGCCAGTCAACCACGTTAACTCATTTATATTGACAATTGAACAATGTACTGCCACGTGCCATTTTCAATAATTAAATTCTTATTTTCCCTTTTTTGTTTCAACTAAAATATCACTTCATTTAATTTAAAGTAAAATACACAAAGCCTATGTTATCTATTTAATATATCTGTTATTCTTAAAGAATAAAAAGCACCATAATATTTTTTAACTGTGAGAAATCTTTGTTTTTAACTTATTTTCATATATTATCTTTACTGTCGATACCTTCCCAAAGAATATTGAGGGTGAAAAATAGTGTGCACAATTTTATCACTGGTAAAACAAAATATAGAAATTCAAATTTTATAATTATTAATGTACACAGATATGATATATCTTCCATGCCACAATTGTACATCTCTACCTCGTTAAACTGATAATAATAAATGTTAATTCAAATCAGTAAATAGTTCCACAAGTAAATATCTGGCCCATTAGCTCAGTTGGTTAGAGCGTCGTGCTAATAACGCGAAGGTCGCGGGTTCGATCCCCTCATGGGCCACATTTTTTTTTTGTTTCTTTGAAAACTATTATAAAACTGAACACCGAAATTTTTTCTTATCCATTTGTTTATTGATTCATTTTCGCTTTATCTTTTTCCTAATAAATGTAATATTAAAATAACTGTATCTTGTGTGTTTCAAGTACATCAAATCTTCATGTCTTCCATTCCAGATGAAAAATCATATAACAACGTTTATAGAAGTGTTATAATACAAATAAATTTTTTGCAATAATAAATATATTGCGAAATTTATTTTTTTTTCCTTTTATTGCAAGCGGAGAACAATATATTACGTGTCCCAACATGTTTTGCGTCATTGCAAGTAGGCGAACTGAGGATTTGGTATATCGCATCAATGAGAAAGATGATATCGAGTAGGATTCTTTATTTTTTTTTTTTTTTCTTTTTCTTTTTCACAATGGGCTTGTATGAAAATATTCGTTTCTTTTGTGCACTATGGCATGTCTGTGTCGTCACGACAGCGCACAGAGGCCCTTCCAATAAGTTTTAAATTACATTCGATGTGTGTGGCGCCGTTCAGGTGTCTTCAATCCTTTCATAGATTAATGCTTGTGTGTTTTATGTGAAGAGAAATTTTGCCGACGCATTCCATCAGCACCATTTTATGTATGTGTACATAACTGAAGACTGTATAATAGTTGGATTTATTTCTCTCTTAATTTTTTTCTCTTGAAGAAATCACTTTCACATAACTGTGTCATTTAATAATTATATAAAAACCCTCTCTCTCTCTCTCCTGTTTTTTTTTCTCATCAAAAACTCCAAATATATCTCGATTAATTATTCATCGTAACATGCAAATAATTGTCCAATGATCATTAGTCATCTGTAACATAAAATGAGGGTGTTAAAAAATAGAAAAGGACATTTAGAAATAAATAACTAACCATTATAAAATCAACAGAGCATGAAGTTGATTTTAAATTGTTGGATGAATCAGAAAATTTCCATATATAATTGGTGGTGCCATTATGGCTCTACGCAACTGGTGTCACTGAGCCTACCATACTTATATATAAAATAAAACAAAAAATCTAACCACTGCTGTAAACTCTCACACTATACTAACAATTATGATTGTGCAAATATAATTAAAATAAAATTTAAATTTATGTTGGTGAATGGATGTAAAAATAAAACGTAAGTTAAATGAAATAAAATAAATGGATTGAAAGTGAAATGGAAACAAGAATATATTTTTCATTGATAGTTTGATTGATTGAACAAATTAAATTCAATACAATTGTTATTTCAATGACAACAATTATGGCGAAATTATTCAATTTTTTTATGCAACCATATAGATAACCACTGCCACATCTATCTTTCCTCCCCCTTTAACGAATTGGGTGTTGATCGTTTAAAGTGGAGCATAAATTAACCGGGTATTTACTGGCAGATGGGGGTGGAACGGGCGAACAATATGGCTGTCGATTAAATGCGATATCATCACGATTATACTGAATTGCCAAATAAATGCACGTATGTATTTATGCATGTGGAGAAGAGAGTAAAAAAAAAAATGAGGTCACTTTGAAAAATTATTAAACATTGATTAAAAAAAAAAATAATACAATTTAAACAAGAATTATTCACATTTATATTTCAATTCTGTTCAATAACTTCTTTGTTTCTGTGAATGTCATTGTTGCTGTGAAATATATTTAATTTGTATTTGAAAATTTATGATAAAAATTTGTACATTGTGAAAATTTTATTGATAAATTATTGTCCAGTATTCAAACACTTGGCAAAATTTAGCGTTATCAAATCAACGAAAAAAATGCTGCTAAAAATATTATATATATTCACAAAGTTATCAATTTTTAATTAATAACTACAAACCAAATAAATTTTCTGGTCTAAATAATTGAACTCTTTCTATCCAACCATAAAACTACGGCCCTACATATTTAAACTACCATGAGCATGTACACTTCCAGAACTTAAAAAAAATCCTTTATTATTTTTATTATGTTTCTTATTCTCACTCTTCATTGTTCAATACATTAATTACAAAATAATTACTGAGAAACAAGTGGAGCAATCGTACACTTGGAAAACAATTGTAATACGATAGTCTTTTATACATAAATATATATATATATATATATAAAGTAATACACTTGGGCTATCAAAAGACTAAACAAATTGTCCACTAAGTGTGCAATGATATATTACGAACCATATCGTCACGGCGGTTAAACAAAATGGCAAACGACCCGAATAAATTCTTCACGGTGTGGATCGTAGTTGTGTATTTTTTTTTTCTCGCCCCCTCTTTCTCTCGCGCCCCCCCTTTTTTTTTTTATTCTTCTTTTTTACTCTTCCCAATTGGCTGAGGGTAGATTCATCAACATATGGTGAGGTGGGCACAATTCACATTCCAATATAGGGTGAAATAAAATTTCATCCGAATAATTTAATCGTAAATGAATTACTAATCGTTTCTGTTTTTGTTTTGTTATTTATCATCATCATTATCAATTATTGTTCTTTTCTTTTTTTTATTTAGTTGTGAGTCACTGATAATTATTTGAATGTTATTTATAATTGTTGAGGGTGTTTGAAGGTGCATTTAACTTTCTCAATCTTTCTTGTTATTATTTTTAATTGAAGATTTAATTAAAATTGGATTTAGATTAATTGAAAGGGCTCCATTTTTATTTTTTTTTTATCAATTATAATCATTATATATAGAGAGAAATATTAATTTGTTGAATTAATTTAGAAATTGTGTGGACTCTGTATAATATTGTAGATGCCGCCAAATTGTGTGCTTATACACTGCACGAGATGGTCTTTTGTATACATGAACCCCTAACAGCCTTTGTAGTTGGTCTCTGTATACCCTGATGTAATAGTAGTGTATATATAGAGTACAGAGACAATGCAGTTGGTGGACGTTTAGTTGGTGGGTCACGATGAAGCCGTGTATGTTCATGACACACGAATCGTGATAAACCGATTTCAATGTTTTAGTCAATTAATCTATATAATTGAAGTCGTTTTTGTTTCGTTCTTCAACTTTACTTTTTTCCCATATTGCTATCAGTGATTTCAAACGTGAAATAAAGTACCGCAAAATTGATAATTGACTCATTCGTTTGACAACTATTTGTTAGTGGTGATTGGTTTTTTTGAACATAAAAATTTGGACATTAATATACATTGAAATAAAAATGTTTACTTATAATGATTAAACTTCAACTTATCTGACTGTATATCATATGTTCTGATGTCATTATAGCTTACATTCACATACTATAGCAAATCGTAACTTCTCCCGCGTATTTTACTGGATGAATTTGGTTATATAAAAAGTAAATTTAGTCATATATAGATGTGTATAAACATATATGTGATATATATATATATATATATATCTGTGATATTATTGCCATCTTTAATTTCGAAGAAGATTTATTACTCTTAAACATTTTTTTAATCATCAATCCCAACATATATAAATCTACATAAATAAAGTGAGGTTATGTGGTGTTTTTATTTCAATGTTTGTATTCTTACTACACAACAATATCAAGTTTTGTTGTAGTAAATATATATATTCCTATGTATCAAGTGAAATTTGGTATTCGTACTATAGAAACACCAGTATTATTACAAGAGTAATAAATATTTCGAAAGACAAAATACTGTTTTACCAGTGTAGTTATTAAACTCACTTTGACAATTTATTTTTATTCTTAACGCTGTTGATGCAATACCAATTTTACTCTCTAACTTACTGGATAAATTCGCCAACAGTATTATCATCGATTAATAACACAATTAACCCTTTTCAAACCCCAAATAAATAACCAACGCTATATAAAATATAAATACTTTTACAAAAACGAAAAATACCACGAAACAAATTATATTCAACTATATAAATATATTATTTCCTCATCAGTTTACATACATGTAATTTTGTATTGTCTGGTGGTAGGAGAGGATGTTAGAAATGAAGCAGCGAATCTTCCCACACCAATCAAAGGGACACCCTTCGTACATATAAAAATATATATACACAATCGTCGTGACTCTCTTCACCCTACTTTACCTCTCTCACTTTCTCATTCTCTCTTGTAATCCCCAGGGAGTTTTACTATATACTATCTTCCCTATTTATATGATGGGTGCTTATATATACTATAGCCATTAAAAGCCTTTTAATTCCGTTCATTTTATGCCATTTGTATTATTATAATCAAACATCTTCAATGAACAATAACAAATTGTGATTAAGTATTTGATGTTTGTGTAATATGAAGAACAATCAGGAAAATATTGAGAATTTATGAACAATACTTTGACCTGTCATTTTTTTTTTTTTGCTTTTATATTAATGTTACTAATGCTTTATTTGTTATGATGAATAATTTTTTGTTCACTGAGAATTGTTTTGTTAATTATTATTCACGATCCAAATTATATAAAGTCTGAATAAAATTATTTAATTATTGATAGTTTAGATTAGAAATGATAGGTAATTTTTATTATTGAGATTGTTGTTTAGCAATTAAATTAAATAAATTTATTTGTCGTATCCATAGATATTGTTTTTAATTGTAATATAGAGTAATGTAAAGAATAAATAATATACATAGGGTCTTGAGGGGGTGCACTTCAGTCAAATACATTCACACAAAAAGGTACTTGAGATAAACAGAGAAAGAAAGAAAAAAGAAAAAAAAAATAAAGGAAGAAAAAAAGAAATGATTCAAGAATGTACGAGCAATGTTGTTTGTGTATAGATGGGGTTGGCAATCGTCGTGGCATATACAAACGACTGGTAGCATATTGCTCATCTCTGCAGGGGTGCAACAAATACCCCCATGCTCTTATTATAGAAAAGTGAGAGAACCAAACTCAAGCCCTCATAAATGTATACATTGTATATGTACATATCTAAAACCGTTTATATGGATATCCATGGGAAAAATGCATTCCGCAAAAACACAAATAAAAATTAAACCAAAATATATTGTAGCCAAAGAAAAAAAAAAAATAGGTAAAATTATTACAAATAAATTACCTAAAAGTATTTACGTTGAGTAATCGAAAATCATAAAACCCATTTGAATCTCATCTTCATCCTTACTATAATTATTGTATGGGGAAATTAATTTGTGTCATTTTATTCATTCATTTGTTTTTTTTTTCTAGTTCTGCAAATGCTATAAATATTATTGCTGGTATTTTATTCGTAAATTCCTTGCGGGAATAGCGAAGGGTTCGAGGGAACGAGGGGACAAATGTTAAGTTAATGGTGGACACGTGACTAAACCAGACTTTGACACGTGGTCATACACATCACACCAGGTGGCCATGATGGTCATGCATCATGTCATTAAATGCTGATAACCGTGATAACATATTGTATATATATATATATATTATATACATAGAGTGAGCTCTTGAGTTTTCCCCTAAATATATAACAAATAGTCTCTCACTCCTCTTTATATATCCTACCATCCCACTTATATGATGTACATAAATAAATACATGTATGTAGATAAATATATGTATCGAAAATATTTTTGAATATAATATCAGTACTTATTATTAATTGTATATAATACATGGAAGATGAAAAGAAAATTTATAGTAAGCTTACAACTTAGTTTTTCCTAAATGAGAAAGCTTGACTGTGGAAAAAATCAAAATCACCATATTCTTCTTCAGAAATCATTAATTCATGTAACGAATTTTTTTTTTAACATTATTGTAGTACCAACGATAGTCACAACTATGAAGATTATAAAAACAAATCATTGATCATATTCGTATGAACAGAAACGTTAAAAAGTGTGCAGCTATCCCACACAGACATACCTCGAAATTGAAACTTCTGTGATTTCAACAATCAACAAAAAAATTTATCAATGAATTGGTTTCTCAACTGGAAGAGATCTTAAAATACAAAACAATTCACGATAGCATTCAATATTAAATGTTTATGGGAAATTTGTGCACTCTTGGATATATATATATTCATGGGAATATTTTATATTTATGTATGAAGAAGGAATTGAATTGATAAATCGACGTCACATTGGATGTGGGTGGTTTGACGAACCAATACGCCATAACGTGACCGATCAGTTTACCAGTTTTATTCAACAATACTTTCGATACTCATGTGCTTTATATGTATATATGGAAGATATATAGATATTTTATTTTCCATCTTTGTATGTATATGTATATGTTTATACTTGATATATATTTTAGTCTAGTCGAAGAGTTTTCACACGAAGTCGATATACCAGTTGTAGAATTATAAATGTATATAAATTTATAGGAGGGTGCGATCGAGTTATATAATAGGGGATGATTGCCGTTTGACAAAATGTCACCCTCACATTTATCCATATTATTATACTATAATACCATTAGTGTAATCTCGGAATAACTTTTTCTTTTTTTTTTATTATATATGAATATTTTTGTCGTTCAATATCAAAAAGATAATAATATTAATTATTAATATATAATATTATCTTCAGTAATTAATAAAATCTCAAACTAAAATCCATCAATTTATCATAGAATAACTTTTATTATTTCCCTTCAAGTAATTGAATGTCTCTAATGGATTGGAATAATCTAAGAATATATATACATATTAAATATAAATGAAAATAACTTTATACACACACGCACACACACACACATATTGTGCTCTTCAAAACCACATTGTATAATATATACAACTCGAATATTGTTCTTCATTGTTTGAGCGAAAAAAAAAAAAAGAGAGAAAGCAAAAGAGTATTCTCTATCGATTGCGAACGTGCGCACACTCCATCGAAGGGTCTTCTCTATTATAGATTTATTAGAATCTCAGACTTTGAACACATCCCATATGTTTTTTTTTTCTATGTATAGAATTACCATCGCATTCGTATTCACACAGACACAAAAATTCATATAATAAAAATTTACTACAGGCCATCCTTGATTGAGATATCTGTCGATCAATTCTGACAGGATAATAACTGATGTGTTCATTGAACAAACGAATAACTTAGGCGTGTGCCAAAATTTACCAAATTTCTCCTCTTCCTTTTTTTTTTTTTTTTTTTTTCATTCTCTTGGAATTATTTTCATCAGTTTTGAACTATATATAATATCAAAAGTCATTATATGTTCTTTTATTCCACAACTCGTCACTCTATCGATACGAATGCTCTTCACTTCAACTGAAATATTCAATTCTATATTTTTCAAAATGACAAAATGATGTATGAGATTTCAGTACAGAATAGAATTCAAATATTAAATAGACTCCCCAGTGGTTTATTATTGCCAAATTCTATTCAGTTATTTTTCAAGGATTTAATCGCATCGAGTAGGCGGTTTCGGTTGGTTGATTGTCGTGTGGATGGTATATGCTTTTGTAATGAATACTATGGAAATTTAATTTTGTATTCGATTTATCGATTTTAGATTGTTGGAAGGTAGACATTTGGATTTTTCTAATTTCTCCTTTTTTTTTTTTTTTTTTGTTGACAAAGAAAATTTTTGACTCGTGCTCATGGAAAATATTTGGCATTGTATATCGTGGTGGTATTTTTGATATACATTTGTTCTTTATGACTTGAGAATGTAGATAAGAAGCCAGTATGAATTAATATTTATATTTGAATGAGTAATTTATTTTATCAAGATGTATATTCATAATTAGAGTGGAAAAATTCTCTTTATTTGTTCACATTATTTTTAATTGTTTTGACTAATTTAGAACGTAACGTCAACATTTCAATTTAACAATTGGACATGGATAAACATTAAAATAGCCACAGTTTGACAACAAAATTGTCTTTATCACAACAGTCAAGTTCATCGCAATCATTATGATAAATAGTACATATATTCATGATAAGGTGATGTCACGAATTGAACAATGGTTATTATCATTTCTAGTTGTCAATAACTGGTGTCATTTTAATACTGGTGTATTTAAGAAAATTGTTGCAATTTGTAAACAACGTTATCTGGGAAATTTGATGAAGTATTACGTGAATGCTACGACTTTCAAATTATAATTTCGCAAAAATTAATGCTAACCTTCAATAGTTTATATGAATTCGAAGCACATGCTAAACTATTATACATTGTTGAAAACCATTATCAAACCAACATGAAGATCTACATTTGCTTGTGCATTTGCATATTGGCATGGGTTGAGGTAAACTTTCAAAATTAAACTCTAACACTAAAGTTAGTCTTGATATATAAATTCGTAATAATTGTGTAATCATTGCAGGCCACGGATTTCAAAGTGAACACCAGAAGAATGGATGGTTATGATTACACCGTTGTTAACATTTATAAACAGGGGGATAATTATATAATTGACTTCCAAAAACCATTCACTGAGGATTCTATATGTGTAAGTGATAATGACGGTTTATTATTTTAATTTAAAGCCCGAACTTGTACAAAATGTATGAATGTAATTCAAAAGTGTTTATGCAGCTAGAGATGAGGTATAGAAAACAAAGCAATACACGTCAATCCGAAAAACTGGATGGAAATCTCTGTGATGATGATACTTCCACGAAAGTGGGTACACTTGCTACGATCGTGCGAACCAGTATGGGAATCGATTGTCCTGTTGATGTGGTGAGTTAGATTGAATTCTATGATTAAATGAAATACTAATTTTGATTTTCAATACGTTGTAGGGTACTTATACTGGACCTGACGAATTCCAATCTGAAGGAGAGCTAGATGACAGTAGTGCAGGAGTTAAATCCGGACTACTACTGACTGCCTATTAATCGGTAGATGGACAGGCGAATCACAATAAGCCACTTTTCTCTGCCATTTATGACATCATTCCAAGTGATGATTAATCAAAGACAATTATTGTGTAAAAATTGTCTGAA
The DNA here is from genome assembly GCA_958496275.1 of Zele albiditarsus. Taxonomy (NCBI): domain Eukaryota; kingdom Metazoa; phylum Arthropoda; class Insecta; order Hymenoptera; family Braconidae; genus Zele; species Zele albiditarsus. The sequence continues at coordinate 4,902,797 of OY292416.1, forward strand.
GTGAATGAGCGTTGCTCAAAACCATTCAGCCATTTGTGTGATTGATTGGCCACTGCATTCCTATCCACCAATCTTATATATGTTGCAATACGTATTTTTAAATTTAATAACAGCAAATTGAATTCATATTTTGTTAGTTCCTTATTAATCAACATTTTGTAGTCTGATCCCTAGTAAACGAGATATATATCATTTTTATAAGGTCATCGAAGTGGTTTTACTATGATGATAATGATGTAACCGTCCGGGAATAGGAGAAAGACACTCTCATAGAAAACTGTTAATTCCTGCAATATGTTGCAGTATCTCATTTGACATATTCCCGATTGGGATATCCTATTGTTCTGAAATAAGTTTCTTTGTAGTCGTTAAACGCTTTCTCACGCCGATTTGTTTCTAATAGAATATGATGGCTAACAAGGCGGATCGTTATTCCATTCCGTATGTGATCTGATGAAAGAGTGAAGTTCGAACATAGAGCATGGGGAGTAGCTGTCAGAAACAATAAATCAGAAGCAGACCAGTCCGTAGTAATTGGATTGAATTATTTCTTCCAAATAATATCTGAAGCAGAATCATACATATTCCCAATGAATGAACTAGGCAATTTGGATTGTCACAATTTGGATAGAATTATTTGCCATGGGCGGTACGTTGTCGTAGGGATTCCAGAATTCTGAAATTACGCAGTACTCTACTCTAATCGTGCGAACAGTGACTGAAGGAGCGTTGAAGGGTTGCAGGGATCAATGAGGGATCAAACTGTTTAATACCTCCTTCATAGTATGTTGGTGGGCGGAATTATGTGAAATAAAACCAATTTAGCTGTTCAGGTACGTAATCCTACTATACAAATCAGTATTTTCCACTGGTATATTTAAGAATTATTTCTCCAGGTTAATGGTGATGTTAATATAGCAATTATATATTTATTTTTTTTTAATCGGAAATAAAGAAGTCAGTGATATGGGAATTGATTCTCAACGGTCATAAGCGCATCAATGAAGTACCTATTATATCCGTGATGAAAGGATTACAGGGTATAAGAATTGTTTACGCAGGGGACATAGAGTAGTTGTCCCTGGCTCGGGATTTCCCTCTTTTTTTGCCACACAGCGTGCGTGTCTGTGTTTCGGTTATATTTGGGGGTGACACCCTATATGTTTGAACACATTTGTTGATAACCCCTTAATACCAAACGGTATCAAATTACATGTTACACATGTGTAATATACAAATCGGTATTTAGTTCTCTCACAGTTCGATACGTATCGAACCCATTTTTAACTCGTTTTTTTGTTCTTTTTGTATGTTTCCGATTTTTTTAATTGCTGGTGAATCATCTACGTGAAAAATGATAGACAAAAATACGGTTGAGTGATGAATCATTTTTGTGAGGGGAACATTGTGAGTTACTTGACCGTTGGAGAAAGGGTGAAATTTTTAAAAAAATGTGCAAAATTTATTTCAGAAGTGCGTGACAGAACGAAAATTTTGAGGATTTTCACCACAGGGGAGGGGTGAACAGTATTGTCACATTCATGTAACAGAATGATTCAATTTTAGAGTGGTGAAATAAAAAATTCATCGTTACAAAATGACCGAGAGAAATGAAAGAATGAATAAATAAATTAAAGTACATTGTATAACATGTAAAGTGAAATCATTGCAAAACTATGCAAGATATAAAATAATTGCATATGAGCAATTTTGTAGAGAATTGAATTATCTACAAAAAAGTTCAAATAAGCATCTGTCTAATATCAATATCTTTGTCGTGAAAAATTGTCTTAAAAACAAATGTAAATATACAATTCGAAAAAAAAAACAAAAAAATTCTCCCACAGTGAGTTTGCAATATTTTTTTCACGCCCAAACTATCAACACTAGAAGAATGTCCCCGGGGACTTTTCCATGACAAATATCATGCTCTATGAAATTGTTCCTATACAATTATGTCTTATCTCACACTGTTCCAGCGTTATTTCAAGTTAAACATCATGTTTTCCCAACTTAGCGTTACATATTCCAATATGCAATTAATTTTCTAAAATTTTTACCATCACTTGCATACAATAATTGAAACAATAACCAAAACAATAAAATAACACGTAACCATTCAATCATTGATTATTACTTGCTTCTTATTTCTTAATAACATCAAGTCGATTAATATCATTCCCATCATTCCAAGAAATATTTGGAAGCCCCCCTCCCTAAGACAATTTTCTCATGTAATACTTCTGACGTTTCAGACATCTAAAATTAAATATATACATATATCCGTGGATAAATCGTTCTTAATAGATCCTTCAAAACGACATAAGGATCATATATATAAAAAGAACACGACGATTTGCAGCTGAGGTCATACGGGTGCCCCTCAACAATATATACATATCCGAAAAAATTGATATTAAATGTTTTTTATTCTTTCTTTCTATTTCACCCCGCCGTCTCATTCAATTGAGTATCTCGAGAACTTTATAACAAGTCAGGTAAGAATAAAATGATCCCGTATCATTGGAAATGTGACAATGCAATGATACAACTCTGAAAAAAAAAAAATAAAAAACATTTTCATATGTATATTTATCTATATTTTACATTTCATTTTATTTCATTTTACTTTCTTCTTTTTTTTTTTTTTTCTTTTTCCCTACTCCGATCATTCGTGTACGATCGCCCTCAACCAATTTAAATCAATTTAGACATCCACCCCCTTACTAACGAGTCTCAATTGGTGCACAATGAACTGTGTTTAGGATTCAGAAGAAGGTGTATGTGTGTGTGTGAAAATATGTATGGGATTGGAAAAGAAAAAATTTCTTAAGCTACGATCACACAAAAATTTATTGCGTCAACAGATCAGTCGTGGTTTCATCTATACCACTTGATATAGAATTATATATCCCCCCCTGTATATAGTTCAATCATAAAATTTACCCTGAAATATAAATGTCCAAAAGGACATGAAATGTCTTTCTGTGAAATCAATTGAATCTAATTTGTATCCCTTCTCCTTTATCAGGATGCATGATGTAATACAAGAGATAAATGTCCAATGGTAAAGACATGTGAATGTATTGAAGTAACTTTTTTATATTCCATTAGATGTTTACACATTGGTTATAATTGATAAATCCAATAGTTTAATGTATCAATATGTTACAACATTTTAAACAGTATACTTTCCTACTCGAACTACAATTAATGCAACGAGTCAATTATTTTTTTTTTCACAGGACGATAAAGGTTTTTGTGAAAATGCCGGTAAAAAATTTCCCAGGGATAAAGAAACGACTATCAATCGATAAATGAATGTGACATTAGTGGATAGCCTTACCTATTACACGACCCCTTACCCTCTCATTAAAAGAGAAAATAAAAATAAAAATAGATAACATTAACAATGAACTATCAGTATGTCAATGATAAGATCAGTAATTAATGTGGGAGACTATTGATTAGGTAATAAACATGACGAAACAGGTTACAATGCGTCACTTGAACATCCATTCACACATCATATCCAAGAAATACGTTTTTGTGGCAAAAAAAAAAATGCGTCATGTAGAGCAGAGTTTCAGTGAGACCGATAGGCTGGTAAATTGGACCACCTACAGTTTTTCTAATTAAGACAATGATTCTTTTCAAATGATGACAATACATTTCAAGGTTTTATATTAGAGACTACTCATGCGGAAAATGGCATTGGTATAAACATCCCCCACAAAGTTATGTTCAAAAAGAGTTTAGATTGATTAACAATGTAATTTTTACAATTAATTTACTGAAATCATTTCAAAATTAACGGTAACTATCAACTAATTTTCTTTGATATCATATGAAAGAACATTTAATGTGTTAGTTTGAATGATAATTATCAAAATTGAAATTTAGGTAGTCTAGAATACTGATGATGGTCCGATTTACCCAACTAATTTAGTAAAATCCGTTCAGGCATTATTTTAATACTTGCATGGCAGTATAATAAACTGTACAATATTTATTGTAAATTCAAATCCGTTACGGGAATAGTTCAATTCACTTTGATGCCCCGTACAAGTGAATTGATTGATTTAATTTGAGTGAACTTCAAACCAAGTTCACTGAACTAATATTCAATAGCACTGTTGTATCAAATCAACATTTGGCACAATCCAATATTCATTTCGTTTAATATTGATAGATTTGTAATAGCAAAAAGACTGTTTTGGCTTAGATATAAAATCAGTGCAATACAACATTTGTCAAGTGTAACAGTTAATAAAATTTATTATTGTCAAACAAATGTTGGATAAATATTTCATATAAATGAACATTGTAATGTTAACAAAATTCTTCTATCAATGACTCATACGTTACCTCAAGTCTAGCCACACTCAGGTTCATAAGTCAATTCTACTGTCAACTACTAAACTGTATATATATGTGTATATATATAAGTGAAGGGAAAAGCGGAAGCAGCCGGCACGAGCCTATCCCATCGTCACAACCACGCTCACATATACAATATATACAAATGTATATTACTTACACAAACTTCTGGACCGCACAATATTTCAATCACATACTCCTTTCACCCTTTTCATCTGCCCTGATCATCTGTTCCCTGTTGCACAAGTTTACTTTTTTATTTATCTATTTCTTCTCGTGTGTTATTATATATTTTTTTTCTTTCTATTATTCAGAATTATAATACGTCAATTGAAATAAAATGTGTGAATATTTTAATGCAAAAAAATGTGTATTTATATTGAAAATGTGTTTTTTTTTTGTCTATTTGTTCCCAGTTTCATTTTTAGAGGATACTTGAGAGAGACGATATAACGCACGTGGATGACAGGTGATAGAATATATCAAACGAGAGTGTGGTTACAACGACTCCTACGCGTTGTTTTCATGGGACACGAGTCACGCGTATTGTATACAAATGTTTAAGGCAGATGTATGTGAAGGAAGGTGGTTATAAGTGTATACCCTTTTGCTATATGAAGAACTATGATGAACCAAAATGTGGCTCTGTGTATATATTTTATATTATATATATATATATATATATTTCCTTTTGTATTTCTTTATTTTCTTTTGATCTTGAATATTGATAAGACCACGATGTTGTTGAGCATTATTCAATGTGTGACAAAATGTGTGCATTGTGCATTCGAGAAACAATATAATTATAAGTTAATTTATGCAATGAAAGATAAAATTCATAATTAAAATTCAATAAATTGGTAAAAATTATTCTTGGAAAGTTTTTCATTATTGTCAATAAAAAATAACAATAAATAATATAGAGAACATGTATATGAAATTCTCTTGCATCAAATAAAGTTATCATAAAATCATAACATTTCAATTAATTCATCTATCAATATTTATATACAATATATAATTTTTTTATATAAATATATACATAAATATCTTTTAATTTTCTATTTGAAAAATAAAAATTGTGTGAGAGAAATTCATTGAGATATATCGTTATACGAGACGGTTGGAAATTGTAAGGAGAAAGATAAACGGTCACAGTTTGTCTCGTTGCCAGCGAGCCTTGATTAACGTCTACTGATTCCTCCAGATAATTTTGTCGCTCGCGAGAAACTAACGAATAACTCAAACGTTCTTTATATAAATTAAATATAAAATTTGTTGATTCACACTATTCTTTATTTATTACTCTTTCTAACCCATAAAATTAACATAATTGTATATATAGAATTTGAAATCATACATATATATATATATAAATATATATATAAAAATGCTACACAAATTCAACCAAATTTATTTATATTTTAATCTTTTTAATTTCTTTTTTTTTTTTCTTTACCCCTTTTCTTTTTACTGTTCAAATTCACCAGAACATTGTATCAATATTGAATAACAATGCATTGACAGTATTATCATCAAAGTGGATATGAATAATAATTGTGATATCAATTTTTCAATTTTACCACAATTTTATTGACAATACCAAAGCTAAAGTTATATCACAGTTGAATTGAAAATATAAATACAATCAGAACATGATAATGTCACGTATACAGAGAGACGAGAAATGATATATGATTGAGAATATGTCAATGGATATAAATTCTATTTATTTGTGAGTACCTGTACAATTTTTTTTCTATACACCAAGTGACAATTTTTCAATATCGGTTTTTTTTTTTCCAGTAATTTTACATATCTTGATATTATATCACTGAAATAAATTAGGCTTCATTTTCATTATTATATTAAATATCCATAAACAATCCCACAAACAATATCACAATGACATTAATAATTCCATTACATATCTCACTTCTCACAATTAATGTCAACATCAATCACTGCGCAACCATAAAAAAAAAAAAAATAAATAAATAAAAGAAGTAACGTGACAAAGTCAAAATAAACGAAAAATACAGAAAGAAAAAGAATAATGCCATCAAATAAATTCTCATAACAAAACAAACGAACGAGAGAGAAAAAAAAAACAAAATACACAAATAAAGAATAAACAAACAAATAAAATTTACTGAATGATCTAAATGAAATTGCAGATAGTGTCACAGACATAAACGAACAAAGAGAACTAAAACCACATTGCAGCATTAGTCCAAGTCATAAGATATATATACATACACACATAAATATATATGTGGTTTATAGAAATATAGTATGGAAATTTTAACGTGTATGATTGTGCACGGTTTATTCATATATAGGTATGTACATGAACGAGTTAAAACATGAGCTTTTGGTATGGTATGAGACAATGGTAAATTCAGAGAGAGAGTTATACGGACAATAGCTGCGGCAACAATCAAATCAGTGCAGCGCTATCAGAGACCCACCCTATTATCCTTTGATCCGTTGCTCTATGCTCAGCTCGCTTGCTCACTGCGCGGCAAACACTCTCTGATTGCCCAACCCTCAACACCCCACCAATTCCCCACTCTCCCCATCCACCGTGTCTCTTCTTCTATTCTCTCTTGTGTTTAAACAGCCTCCGAACTCGCACTCATACTCACAACCCTGCAGAAAATATATATATATATATATATATATTTATATAACAGAGAATTCAATGTCGCGTTTAACTGCACTCAAGCAGAGACACATCCACTCAATTACATTCAACGCATGGTGAAAAGCTCCTGTTTATAGATCCTAACATTTTTTAATATATAAAAGAGAGAAAATTCGTGAGTTTATTTTGTTTGTTTTATGACAATGTATCAAGGAATGAATCTCAATACAATTATGAATGAATATAAATTATAATACAGAATAAGATATATATTAATAGATATTAAAATTATTTGGATTTTTTTTTTTATATCAATAACAGGTGGAATAAAGAATTTGTAATTAAAGATAAATTTGTTTTAAGATTTGTTGTTTGTTTGTTGATGATAATAATGTGAAATATTCTATTATATTACTATTAGAATTATTTTAGGTGGTAATTTTTGTAGTTACTATTTTCCTATTTTATGTTTCAATTTTTTTTCAACACCTGCAACACGTGGTAGGAAATGAAGTCAAAGGGTGTCTAAATAATAATATATACATATGTGTGTGTGTGTGTGTCTAAATATGCATGTTTGAATATATAGAAAGCTAATGCACATGTTTATGTCAAATCGCACATGCATGAAAAAAAAAAAAAAAAAAATGAATTTTTACAAAAATTATAATTGGTCAAGTTATAATTTATCTTTAATTATTCTTTTGATGCTTTTACAAAATTTCTGTTAATTAGAACAAAGATATTTTTACTCTATATATATATATTAATTATTTATTATTATTGAAATGTTTTCGTCATTCACAAATATATATTATATGAGAACCGTGGAAATTTAGGGGAATGTATTTAAAAAGAAAATTCTCAATAGAAACATATATATATATATATATGTGTGAAAATGACGAGTGAGGGAGGGGGAGTATTTCACCACGTCGGTTGTATTTGCGTCGCGGGTACACATTCGATCGTGGTGTAACGGGCCGTTGTCTTGGATGCGGGTACCTAACACACTGTATATAATAGTAAAGGGGCGAAACGAACCATTCGAGTACATAGCAAAGAAGTTCTATATAAATATATATATATATATATACACTTGCCATAGACACATACACCCCTAACAACTTCAAATTTTTATTTATTCACAACATTGAATTTCAAAAACAAATTTATTGAAGAACTATATGTCAATTTAAATCTCACAAATATCAAAAAAAAAAAAAAAACCCAAAAAAAAAAATCAATTCACCAAATTAACCTGTAAATAAATTTTTTAATTGTTCCAAATGTATATATAAAAAAATATCAAAACATAAATTCTACAGCTATTAATTTTTTCACTCACCAATCGTGAACCCATCTCAAATCCAAAAATCAATTAAATCAACTTAAAAAAATAATAAATACCACCATAAGCAACACAGTATCAAAATCCCAATCCCATAAACAATCAAAACAAAACTATTCCACAACTACCAGCTACTATATTTCAATGAAAAAAAAAAAAAAAAAATTAAATCACACAACCGAAAAAAAAAAAACAAAAAGAAATAAAATAAAAAAGAAGGGGTAGTTTAATCCACCGATTAAACACCCTCATCTGTCAGGGGGCAAAATCGTCAATGATTGGTTGATGTTAGCCACACCCGTAGGCGGTTCCTAAACGTTCAACGAAGCCTTATCTGTCCCTATATATATAAACACCAGGTATAAATATGTGTCTGTGTGTTTGTGAATCCATGTTAAGGATTGTATTCATATATATATATATTTATTACATACATGTATATATGTGTATGTGTGAATGTGTCTATAGGTTCCTGTTGGAGCCTGATGGAGAGCAACGTGCTACCCAAGTTTCTCCAGCCTATTCAACATCATCAGTTCAGTTCTCGACGCGACACCGAGACGCACGCACGCACGCGCCGTCAAGGTAAACACCTCAACGAATAAAATCAAATTGAACTTCACAGAGAGAGAGAGAGAGAGAGAGAAAGAGAGAGACTTGTATATATATTTGATCTGAACAAGCGAGAGCATATTTTATAATATTATTTCAAAAAACCTAACACATCGACAGTTATTATTTGGATTTATTTTATTCCATACAATAATCGCAATTATTATTGTTTTTACAACAATAAATTTAAAAAAGTTACAAATATAATACAAACAGTGAAAGAAGGAATTACAAAAATTATTTGATAATACAAATATTAAATATGATATTTAGAGAAGATTTTTTTATTTAATTTTTTTTTTTTTTGAGTGTGTGAATATTTTTTGAATTTATTCACCGTGATTTTATTATTATTGGTGACGTGACAAGACAACTTGAAGAGATTGATAAATATAATAATAATAATAATAATAATAATAATAATAATAATAATTAATAGTAATAATAATATAAATATATAAGTGATTTGTGTGTGTTTGTTGAAGAGAAGAAGAAGGTGGAAATAATAAAGAGGATTGTTTGAATATATATAGTTGCGAAACGGGTTTTTATTGAGAGATATTTTTTGTTTGTTTGTTGTTCTGTTTTTTTTTTTTTTTTTTGTGTGTTGGTGATTCTGTGATAATTGATTCAACTTACGAAGATTATTGTCAGCCACAAACGACTATGGTAGTACTGTGAGTATTGAATTTTATTTTTTTTTTTTTTTTAAGGTGGGGGGAATATTGTTTGTTTGAAGGTATTTTGTTTTTGAACAATTGAAAGATAGGTTTTAATTAGAAGACAAAAGCAGGAATTTTGTGACGCAGTGAAGATTTATCATATTTATGAATTGATGGTGAAAGAAAAGAATTATTTTAGGTAGAGATATTAATGAGAGTGAATAAATAGAGTCTCTCGTTTGTAATTAATATAATAAAGAAAAGAAGAGAAAATTAACAATTTTATTTGAAATGAAAAAATTGTGAACAATTAGAAAGAACACAATATTACTATTATTAATAAGTGATAAATAAAAATGGAGTGGTATTACAAATTTAATAATTCATTTGAATAGAAAAAAAAAAAAAAAAGAAAATTAATCCAACAGGAAAATCGAATTTAATTAAATTCTTTACTTGTTATTTAGAGAGAACAAATTTTTGGCAAAGTAGAACTGATGAAAAATTGACAAAATGTAATAAAATTCTCTCATAAATAATTTAAAGACAAAACAAAAAATTATCGATGAGAAACCAATGGAGTGAAAATTTTCAAAATTATCTCAATTAAATAACATTACAATTTTTATTAAATCAAACTCATACTGTATATACATAGACGTATGAAATATTGCGTCGTCATTTTCTGTTATCTAATCAGTGGGCGTTTGTTGCGCGAAATCCTATTGGACGTGAGGGGCGTTATATCATGTTACCTCATTGGTTGAAGTTTAATCCTAGAACTTCCCCGAATGTTCTATATATACACAGTTATATAATACATATATATATATATATACATATATATATATAACACACACGCAGTCGCTCTTGAATCTCTCTGACAGAAACTATTCCTTCACAATTGCCGACAAGATGAACAAATAAATCTGAATTTACACAAATCATCATCCATCAATCATTCAAATTAAATAAGAGCGCAAAATAAAAAAGAAAAGAAACAAAATAAAAATACCATAAATATTATTATATATCACACTATAATAAACGAGAAGAAATCAACAACAACAATAACTTATATAACACGAAAAAAAGAGAAGAACACTAACAATAGATACAACAATTAATCCCAGGAATGAATTACCCAACTGATTAACTAATTAATTAATCTACTGATCAATTAATTTCTCTTTCTTATTTTTCTCCACAAACAATTCACACACACACACATACATATATCACTTTGGATAATATTTAGTATGTGTACAACACACTGATATCGCACTTAATATCTGAACGAAACTGCGAATTGAGAGACAGAGAGACAAAGATATAGTTGGTGATAATAATGTGAAAGAAACGAAAAGAGCGAGCATAAATAAATAAATAAATAAATAAATATATATATATATATATATATATATATACGTATTTATATATGAAGGTGTTATATCGGTATGTGCGTGTGTATACACGCGTGTCTCTATGCTTACAATCTTGTTTCTGCATCACCGCCCGATGTATCATCTTACGCGGTCCTTAAAGGCGATGACTTTATCACCGATCCGGGCAATCATTCACTTATATACGTTGAATATTTCTCGGTGTTTGCCCTGGGTCACTTCTTCCTTCTCTTTCATTTGCCCTATAGCATCCACCAAGTAAAAATATATATATATATTTACTTATAATATACCTTTAACTTCCCGTTTGTATTCCCTTAATAAAAGAACGATATAAATACGAGACAATACAGTTAAAAACTTTTGTTTAGAGAAGGAATTCATTCTTATGTAAATATTTCAATTGATTGTAGTTAATTCAATCATTGATATATTTATTGAACAACGATCTAACTACAGTAATAAATTTCCGTGTAATGATCGCTGTTAAGTCTCTATCTAATTTGAATTCATTTGTATTATTTATTGTTTACTTTTTTTAGTAATTGTAAACCAAAAATAATTTGCATTTCTAAATGTAAATTAATATATTCGTCGATTGTAGAGGATGGGATTTTTAGTTTGTCTGATAATTAGTTCTCATTAGCTGTAACAAAATTGTTTGTTTGTCAATGCAGATGAGATTCCAATTGTATTATAACAAATTTGAAACAATGTTATACATATACGATGATTTTTAGGTATGTAATAAATATAGGAATAAAAATATTCAAGTTTTATCTTGTATCAACACTATATCGACATCCCACGTTATAATATGTATACATCTTTTGGATTATTTTATCGTTAACCACGTTAAGTTAGACATTTACGATCATCAAAACACCTACTCAAATGTTCCATCGTCCGGTGGGTCTTTTCTATGGTACAGTATTATTTTTTCTATCAATTCGGATATACGTGTGTATATACATAACATCAACTTTCACGCGTATTCTTTCTTTATTTTCTTATTTATTTTCAATTTATATAAGAAATTAAGAAAATGAAAGACATAAGATTCAGACATTCCACCTGATACAATTGAACTCGTAAAATGTTTAACTGTGCGGAAACATTTTGGTTGTGAAAAAAGATAGTCGTATTTTAAACGAGACCCCAAGAAAATGAATACAATACTGCATAAAAATACATAATAAAGAGATGGTGATGACTAATACCATCAATTTCATATTGCATTGCATTTAAATCATTGCGATCAATTAATGAATAATAACAGCACTCACATTCGTTGACTAGCTGCAAATTAATTCCATAATTTCTCTCGATCTCATCTATAGTTCCATCATGCTCCAATCTCCATTCACAATGGAGAAAAAAGAACAAATGTTACTCGATAAATTTCCTGCAACAATAAAAAATATATAGTAATTGTCGTCTTTTTGAATATCTGTGAAAACTAACCTCGAAAATTACTTCAATTTTTGCAACAAAATATTATTTTCTATTAATTTAATAATCACCCACACACGCACAAAAACACAAACACTTTCATCACTGCATCACTCACAAAACTACGAACATAACCCCGACAAAAAAAAAATCAAGTTGTTGAAATAATTCTTCGAAATTCGACCGATCTGAAGTTATATCAATAAATATTGAAGTTAATTACCAATGTTTTGACTTAAATAAAACATAAGGCAAAGTGAATTGCTGCAAAATATGTACTGACAATAAAATTACACTGTTTCTTTCATCATACACAGCACAAGCACAATTTCATCGCTTCCCTATTTCCACTAATTATCGATCTGTGCAATTGATCAATCAACATTCGACTCAATTCAGACCATACAATTATAACGATATTCGACCAAAGTAGAGTAGTAACGATTTTCGTCATATTACCAACAGTTTTTTTTGCCAATAATAATAGTGTTCCAATTGTTAATTGCAATGAGTATTCAATGCACGGTCATTTAACGGTCATTTATTCGGTTTACCATATCCCCACCACAGGCATAAATTATTTCCATACAAAATCTGATAATGATGTGTTAATTGTCATGTTCAATCAACTGGGCTCGAAGTTGATTGCTTTTATTCCTATCTTCTTTCTTTTTTCATCATATATATATTTATATTGGTTTTTTTTCAGTTAGAATGGGAATTCACAAATACATACTTACACAAACATATATGAACGGGAATCCCCGGACGCGCCGCAGTAAACGCGCTTGTCAGGCCACCCACGGTTTCCCATAAGTATAATGTCGCGAGAGGAGATATATATATATATATATACATACACATGCATACAACTCTTACATGCGTATACCATAAATTGGGATTTTATCTCGTTGTCTGTCGTCTCACTTCTCTCACACGATTGTTGCGCAATAGTAAATTAGAACTAACAAAATTAAATATACCCTCTCAATTTTAGATACACCTATATACACGCGTTCAATTATTTCAATAATAGTTTATATACAAATTGTAGTATCGAATTAGGAGAAACAGTTAGTAATTGGATATCATCGTCGTTAATATATTATGTTTAACATGCAGGTGAATTTATGAATCAAAATGGCGATGAAATTAACGGTAGGAAATACGAATTTCACGCATGCGCATTAAAATACCAATAAGAACAATTGATTTTGATTTGGCAAATTAAAAATGAAGAGAAAAATAGTGTGATCTGACTCAAGAAAAAATTAGATATTGATTTTATTATTCAACTATAAGTTATTAATATTGATTTATTAATTATAATATTATTGTTTGGTTTTTTTTTTGTTTTCTAGGAGTCGAGTTGGCTCGCCGACGATGTCAGCAACTGTTGCGGGCAATCAACAGCAACATCCACATCAAGAATGGGATATCAACGACTCCAATGTACCTAGGGTATAATCATTTTCAATTTAAAATTCCCAAATACTCTAATGCTAAGTAAATATATTAGTATATAGCAGAAAGGGGCATATGCTTAAGTAAAAGAAAAGTCATCTGGTCCTTTAATATATATCCCCTGTTGAGTCCCAAAATGAATTGGGTATTATTATACTTTTGTAATCCTTGGGAATTTCCAGGGTATTGGGAAAGTACGCAAATAGTCAATAGAAATATTTAAATTGTGTTATCCTAAAATTCGTTAAAAATTCCATTTACTCATTTCAACACATTTACCTGTACCTTGTGGGATTTTCCAAAATGTATAAATTATATTAGCGACCCGTAAACTATGTATGAATAATAACAGTAATAACAATAAAAATAAAATTTAACAATATTCTTTATTGGATTTTGTTCAATGTGTAATATGGTTTTTCATTTTGCAAAGGTTGCTGAATATGATTCATGGTCAGAATGGGCTGATGGTCATGTGAGAAAGGTTTATGGGCCGGATTGTGAGGAAGCCAGAAGACACGCTTCCGGTTGGGCAATGAGAAATACAAATAATCATAATGTCAGTATTTTGAAAAAATCATGTCTTGGTGTATTGGTTTGCTCGCAAGGGTGTGTTTTACCTGGCGGTGGAAGAGTACACTTGCGACCAGCGATATGCGATAAGGTAGTTTATTTAATGTAATTAATATTAATAATTATCATAGTCACATAATCAACTGTTACAATCAATTTGTTAATTAAATTAAACGCAATTAATATAAAATATTCTATTACAGAATATAGTGTTGATTATAGAATTAATTTATCAATGATTAATTGTAGTATCAAAATGAAATGTTTGATGTGTTTCATTTTGTTCTTTTACTCGTCTGCCTTTATAAAACATTATTAGTTCAATTAGAATGTCAATTAGTGATATAGTATTGTATATATTTAATTATTAATGTCATTATAATATTGTAATTATATGTTCACAGGCGAGAAAAAAACAGCAGGGAAAACCGTGTCCAAATCGACAATGTTCAGGCCGACTAGAAATTCTTTCGTGTCGTGGTCATTGTGGCTATCCAGTGACTCACTTCTGGCGTCATACTGATCATGCAATATTTTTCCAAGCCAAAGGACAACACGATCATCCAAGACCAGAAGCAAAATCCACGTCAGAAGCGAGACGAAGCGCTGGTGCTGGTAGACGTGTACGTGGATTGGCTGTTTTACTTGCACGAGATGCAGCTTTGGGTTCCAAGGTTTGTTTATAATTTACATAATTAATTAAAAAGAATTTTTGAGACGATAAAAAATGAAGAGAAGAATAAAAATCTTTGAATTGTATATGTTGGCAATAGTTTTAATGATACATTTTAATTTACAATTTGAAATTAATTTTTTTCTTACACTTTAATGCTTCCAGTTGATGTCACTTCGTGGAACAAAACGAACCAGCTCTGAGGCCTTAGACCAACCATCAAGAACAACCCAACCACCGCCATTAATATCTGACAAAAATTATTCGTGTTCATGTTCACCATTCGAATGCGTTTGCGGGTTACAAACCACAACAACAACTACACCAACAAATCTTACTGGTTATCAGCCACCACATCAACATCAAACATCATCATATCCCCAACAAACACCACCAAATGATACACCATTTTGGTTCCAAGATCCAATATCACACCAAGACAATACACTTGGATATTGTTTACCAAATCAAGTACCACAAGAAGCAACTTATCCAGATTTCGGTACATTCACTGGTGATTTATTTCAACCTGAAGAAATATTCCAACTTGATCAACCATTGAGACCAGATTTTCCAATCAATTCGCACGATATTACTCGATCACCGCCAACACTCCTTGATTTAGGCAGTGGTACAATTAAATACGAAGTTAAACAATCAATTCATGATCAACAACAACAATCACACGGTTATTGGAATCAATTTTTGAGCGACGATTCAAGCAGCAGTCATTTGAGTTTATCACATAATCAATCTGACGATGCAACAAATAATTTTAATAATCTTAATTCCAATAAAGAAATTAGTGGATATGATAATCGACGTATAACATGTTTAAATCACAATACATTCAATAATTATGATAAATTATTGGAGCAAAAGGAACGCAATAACGATCAACTATATTGGAATAATGAAAATCGTTTACAATTTCCAACGCAATTTCATATTGAAAAAAATTTGGACAGCAATAATATTAATTCACGTTATGATAATGTTAATAATTCAAAGAATACCAATCAAAATTATCATTCTGTATATGAAAAAACGCATTCAATTAAAAATACATCATTGGACGTTATTCATCCTAGTCAAAGCCCTACGTCAAATAATACATCAGGATTCACTGCCACATATGATTCTAATTATCAACAAAATCATCAATTAATTGATACGGCGATTGAAAAAAATACTGTTAATGAACGATTAAATACAACTCAACGTCAAACACTTGATGAAAGATTAGATTACAGTGTACATGAACCTAATACAACAATTGCTGATCGTTTATTTCCATCAGAATCATCAAACAATGACAATAATCCTGTTCATCATCATCATCATCATCATCATCACCATAATCATGGCAGTCCTGAACCATATTTCTATCCGAATAATAACGAACGTTGTCATTATACTTGTGAAGTTTTGGATACAAGATTGTCACAAGTACAATTACCATCAAATAATACGGGAAATTATAGTAGCGGTGGCGGTGGAACTAGTGCCGATGTTCCAGATCTTGATAGTCCTGCATTTGTTGATTATACACTCGTTGGAATGTTGTGCAATTCAGGTGATGATAATTCAGCAACGAACAGTGGTCTTTTATCTAATTGTAATCAATCTACTCAAGCATATGTTCCTCATCATTGAATTATTATTATTATATGAATAATAAATAAATAGATATATTATATATATATACATATGAATATATGTGTAAAAATAAGACTCTTGGATACTTAACTGTGGGGATATAAGAGAACCGTTGACTTGTATTTGTATGATAGTAAAATATATGTATAGTTATAATAGTGAGAAAAAAAAAAAAAAACGAATGAAACGAAAAATTATGTGTTACTTGTTTTTTAAAAGTTGATCACCCAAAATAATCTTCATCAATCCCGGTCCCTTTATTTCTGGTTTCACATTTGTCGTAATTATGCGCAGGTTATTGGCGATTATTTAGTTTTTTCTTTTGGTGATGATGAATTTCAGCTGGAGATTTAATATTAATATTCTGAATATAAATTCGTCAATTTATTCTCAATGTTGAACGGAAAAATTTTCAATTATCCAAACGCATTTTTGTCGTTTTGTCCTGATAAAAATCGAATGAAAAAAATACAATCCATTATATTTTATGTTTGTTAATGTCGTTCACGAAACGTCTGAACAATTTAAATAAATTTTCGTTGATGAGATTGATTTATAGGCCATTAATGATAATTAATAAAGTCACGATAACGAGCTTTATACGGGTATTCATATACAAAAAAAATTAAATAACCGTGAAAAATTATTCTGAAACTCCAGATGTTGGGAAATATTTATGATTAATAACCCAAAAGAAAAGGAATAAAAAGGACAATTATTTTATATATTTTTTTGCTTTTGTTTGTTCTCATTTTGCTTACACGAATAAAATGGCGGTCCGGAATTTCTTGTTTTTTAGCTTTAAATAATGACTAAAGTTGAGGGAATACAATACAAATATACACAGACGAAAAGTGATTGCCATTAATTCAATATTGTTGTCAATTCCATGAATGATAATCTATATTATCACTACATTGAAAAAAAAAAGAACAGAAAACAAGTGTGTGTAAGAGAGAAAGAGAGAAAGGAAGAAAGAGAGAATAAATTATTGATTAGTTCTATTTTTTTTTCTTAATTAAATAAATTACATAGGAAAAAACTGTCCAACATTTCATTCAGTGTTTTTGTTTTTTTTTTTTTTTTTTAGTTTAACAATCAGGTAATAGTGAAAATTTCTGTTTGTATTTTTTCCTTTTTTTTCATTTTCATTTTTATAGGACTAACGATCACAGCTATTTCATGTATGATGATTCACTACGTATCATTACACTGAGAAAACAATTCAATTAATAATTGAAAAAATACGTATTAAAATACAACGAATTTGCGGAATTTATTTATATACAAACAAATAATTTTGTTAATCTCCTGATAATAAATAAATACAAGTCCGATTAACGAGAAGGCAATGTGTGAATCTTTAATAACATTTTATTTAAACTTAATTGTAGGTAAAAGTAAAAATTTGAGAATAAACTATTCGCCATTTAGTTAGTTTATTGTTCCATTAATTTTATCACAGTTATTTTTTATAAAACAATATTTATCAAGAGAATCTTTTGTAATGAATTCAATTTTATTTCGACAATTGACACTCGCCAAATATTATTTAAAATACTCTTTTTTTTTCCATCCAAAATATTTAAACATTCATATTATTATTATTTATTTGAATATCAATGTTATGTGAATCAATAACAAATGGCGAATATATTCTACTCAATTATTTTCCCAGAATTAATTTGCAAAAGAAAAAAAACAAAAGGAAAACACTCAAGAGGAAGCCTGAAAGCACAAAGACCTGTACGTTCAGATTATTACTCTTATAATATCAATTTTTTATATTAAAATTCATTTTATTCCCTGAATATTTGATCGATGTGTCTTCATAATATATTTCATATATATAAAAAAAAAAAAACCAATCAATGTCACAAAACTAAATTGGATTTCACTCACACAGCCCTCTCGCATTTTTTGCAACAATTACTGAATTCAATAGAAACATTGCTGAAGATGAAGAATATTTGTTATCTCTTGCCATGAAAATCGCGAATTGATTACACGTATCAATTACAATTGTATTATTTTCACAGTGTTTGTTATGAAACAGTAGAATTAATTATTAACTATTTATGTATCTTATACATATATGTAAATATATATGATGGATGGTAAGAATACATATTACAAGTGATGTGTATGTGTATGTGTGTTTAATAAAACACAATAATAAATATTATCTTCTAATTATTAATTGATCTAAAAGAAAAAATGGATTTTCTCATTTCATTTTCATTTGTTTGTTTTTTTTTTCTTCTTCTTTATTCTTTGTGAAAGATTATAATCGATTTTATTTTAAACTTGTGGGTGTTTTGTGTTCTTTTTTTATTCCTTTGTTTCGTTCATTGGTCACTAATTTTATGGACCACGATGTGAAATACAATTATTCTTGCTTCTTCATTTTAATATTTAATTATTAATTATTAATTATACTGCTGGAGAACATCATGTTTTATTATTATTTCTTTTTTTATTTTCAATATTTTACTCACATACTTTCATTTACTCCCCTAAATATTGTTTCATTTTATTTTGTGTTTCTTTCTTTCCTTCCTTTTTTCTTTTTTTTGTTTCGTTTTTGTTTGATTTTTTTTTTCTTCTTTTTTTTTTGTGACCTTTTCTCAACTTTTTTCTTTACATGATTTATTCGTGGGACATTTTTTTCTTCAGTTTATATCTCGTGTCTATTTATTAATGCATTATTTATCTTTTTTTTTTCTCTTTTCGTGTTTTTATTTTCTGTCTTCTAATCACTCTTTAACGATATTGAAATTAATTATCGAAGTTGACCGCTCATACTTCAAAATATTTAATGTCAATATAAATTAAATTGAGATTCTAAAACACTTATGTTTTATCTATTGATATATACATATACAACATATGAATTATTTTTGTTTAATCCCACGAATATAATATTTGTAGAGTGAATTATTTGATTAAAATTTTTTCCACTACTTTTATTTCTTTTTCTTCCATTTTTTTGTTCTCCATATTTGTAAATAATCATTGAACCAAAAGAAGTATAATACGGTGTGGAAAACACGAGAGAAAAATAAGTCATAGTGGCATTTGACTATGAAGTGCAAAATAAAAAAAAAAAAAAAGAAAAGAAACGATAAAATTCGAAACAGTAAAAATTGTCATTTTACAAATACAAAAATTCATTCTCAAGCACATAACCACGATGAAAACTTTCCATCACACTATAAAATATTAGAGACGAGTCGTAATTATTTAATCATCATTATTAATATCTAATCACTAACATAATAATTATAAACTAATGTTCCTTTTATCATCATCTTAATCAATCAAATATTTTTTATTTTATTTTTCGTTGAAAAATTATTCTGACATTCTATCACTAATTCTCGAGATATTGCACGACTTAATTTATATCGCACATACATATATATATATATTCAATCTTTTACTTCACATTAATAATAGTTAATTAAATATAAATATATATATGTATACGTATAACTGTACAAATGTACGAAGCATCATTATTTTTTTTATCTTCCAATTAATTTTTATCTTTTTTTCTTCTATGCTTTGTAAAACTTACAAACTAAATCGGCTTGACATTTGTTTTTATCATTTAATTCAATTTATTTATCATTGTTATTTATTTAATCATTATTTTTTTCTTTTATTTTTTTATGGTGCGCAAGAATGAACGAAAGTGAAAAAGATTGCGATAACTAAAGTGCAAATGCGACCATTTGTTTTATTATTTAATATATAAACGGTTCACATTTCTCACATATTACTGAAATTAAAAAAAAAAAAAGTATTAGCGATAATAGATCAACCAAACACACTCGAATTTTTTTTGTTGTTTTCTGTTTTTTTTTTTTTTTTCTATCACGCAGTCACAGATATTTATCATCATATCATATTATTATTTTTTTTTTCTATATCACAATTAAACGCCATCACCCAATGTAATTTTTTCGTCGTTGCGAAAATTTATTTGGCGTTTTTATTTATCAACTTCTTCCTTAATTTATTTCGGTGTTATGTTTGTGTGTTTGTTTGTGTATGTGTGGTTGTGTATAATTAGATGTAAAATTAACTATTTGCACATTGTTATGTGAATATCGAAGGACATCACAAAATTGCATTTTGTCATTTAGTTTTGTTTCGCATTTTTTGCTTCATGGAATTTTGAATAATTTTATATATATATATATATATATAAATTTTTTTTTTCCTCTTCATCTTTTTTTGTGGCTCCGTTGGCAGGTTCTTGGCCTTAATAAACGAATATTCACGAGGTGGTCGTGGATACATTGACGAAAGTAAGTCGCTGAACTCGACCAAGTTGGTTGAAATGATAATTTCGTTTTTTTCTTCTGTTAACTTTCCACATTTTTAAAACGTCGTTTATTACTTTATTTTTAATGCAACTTTTAGACTGGACGACGATTTAACGATTGCATGAAATTTGTTTACGTTGTTCTTGTTCTCTTAATCTCTTTTATTTCACAGACAATATTTTATAAGAAAGAGAATAAATCCAGTTGATTTTTTTATTTTTTGTTTTCTCCTTAATATTCCATTTGTTTCTTGTATTCATTGGAAATTAATTGAAAATTACGGCTGACTTTTGTCTGATGTCGAGGCAATCATATCCACGTCTCTTTGCACTGGTTTTATTCGCACTCGATAGAACTTTGTCCCTTGTGGAACGTGATAACGATTTTCCGGCTGGAAATGGAAGAAAAAAAAATGTTAGAAATAATTATATCGTATATTCGTGAACGGATAATTAAGAAAAAAAAAGAAACGATTCTTCCACACTCAATAATGAAAAAATGTATGCGAAAAAAATGAAAAAAACCCTCTCAAATCACCTTTTTAGCATGACAATATTGTTTATCAATAACTTCGCCAAACACATAAGAATGTTTGGGTAATCCATCGCTACCGGGTCGTAATTCAAGTGTATCAACACAATCTGAATGTAAAAAATACAATGTCCTTGATTCCTGAAGAATAATATAATTCCTGTGTACAGTATCCCACAAAACAATAACACTGTCACCAGGATTACAGCTGTGTAAACAAATAGGCAATTGTTGCAATAAACTGGTGGTGCTTTTGATTAATTTTTCACGATAACGAAAATTAGCATCTTGACCACGATTTAATTCTGTTGTTGTTGCACCAGCCCCACCACTACTATCTTGACTCACAGATTCTGTAACAACAGCAACTGATGCATTCATATCTTTATCACGTGATTCAATAGACGATGCAATTCCACTGTCACCACCAGTGGAAAATCCACGACGTGAACGTTCACGTACTAATTCAACCTCTAAACGAACTTTATCAGCTTCTAATGCATCAATACGTGACTCCATATGTTTTTTATCATCACGTACTGAACGCAATTCCGTACTTAAACGTTTATTATCAATTTCCAATGTTTCTAAACGTCGCGTTAACATTTCTGCATCACCGCTAGCTTCCAATCGCACTTTTTTCGATTCTGATACGTCAATATCATCTTTAGTGCTTGATAAAAGTGTTTTCAATGTATCAACCAATCCACCATTGCCACCACCCGATTGACTACTCTGACTCATTTTCATTCTCTCATCGTTTAATTCTTGGCGCAATTCATTACGTTCTATTTCCAACTCGTGTATTTGACTCTCGCGTTGCTTCAATAATATTATTTCACTGGTTAATTTTGTTTCTAAACATCGTTTTTCATCCTCAAGTTCATCCAATTTTTCACGCAATGTTTGATGACCGCGACGATCTTCCTCAGTTACACGACGTATTATTTCTTGATATTGTTGACATTCAGCTACCAATGTAGATTCACGTATACGCTGTGATTCTAATTCTCCAGTCATTTGTTCTGTCGCTAATTGCAAAGCATATTGTAATTTAACTTCAAATTCAGCCGTTTCATGCTCAATTGCTTTACGTATCGCTTCATTCTTTTCAGACTCCATGTCATCCTTTGTTTGTGCTAATATTGCCTCGTGATTCACCAATTCTATCATATCCGGTCGCTGATGACAAAGAAAAAAGAGGATATTAATATTCAATTTGAGGCAAACGAAGTATAATTGTTTTTTTTTGCTTATTTATTATTTTAATTTGATTCAATATTGATCATAATTGTTCTTATGTAATGGTATTCATATGTGACGTTGTAATTGCTGTTATTAGTAGATTAAATACTATTATATCATAGTAAAATTTTATTTGAATTTGTGATGATTGTAAAATTAACAATTGAAAACTCACAAATCAAATTTTTTCATATAAATTCTGGATTTTCAAGGCATTAACTTATGAATAAGAATAAATTATTTTTCGTCTTGAAATTCCGATTTTTTTTATTAAATAAAAGTTTATTACCTCAATTTTTTCAAGGCTGGAATCACTTGGACTTCGTTCCATAACAGTTGACGCTGTCATGAGTTTGAATCGGCTTCTTATAGTGTCAAGTTCAGTTTTATATTCCATTTGTAATTTATCAG
The DNA here is from genome assembly GCA_958496275.1 of Zele albiditarsus. Classification (NCBI taxonomy): domain Eukaryota; kingdom Metazoa; phylum Arthropoda; class Insecta; order Hymenoptera; family Braconidae; genus Zele; species Zele albiditarsus. Next base: position 4,926,194 of record OY292416.1, read on the forward strand.
AAGCGTCTTTAATTAATTTTTGTTGTTCCGCGCGTGTTGTCAAAAGATTTTTTTCCAATTCACGAATTGTTTGTCGACACTGTTCTAAATTATTATTCAACGTTGTAATTTCAATTAATCCAGCATCATGCGTTTGTTTCACAGCAATTTCTTTGTCAATGCGTGCTTGATCTAAAGCATCATTTAATTGACTTTGATATCGTGTTTGAAGATTACGCATTTCTTCTTGATCATTCTCAAGCTTTTGGCGCATTAAACGTGAATTCATTAAACGCTCCTGCTCAGAATATTCCGTATCTTTGTCAATTATTGTTTGTTTCAATGCTCGTATTTCATCGTCACGTGATTGCATTATTTTTTTTGCATCAGCCAATTCTAATTCATGATCAACGGTTAATTCTTGTTCACGCTCACGTAAAATACGTTCACACTCATTTGAATGCAATGCCAATGCCTGACGTACACGTTCAGTTATATCCGTAAATTCGCCTTTATCATTATTAACTTTGTCACGTAAAATTGATAATTCCTCATGAAATACCAAAATTGTTTTGCTCGTAGTTGCTTTAACTGTTCGTAATATATTGCGTAAACGTTCAACTTCAGCCCTTGTATTTCCCAAATTTTCCTGCAACGATAAAATACAAAATGTTGATAAATAAAATTAAAAATAATTCCGTAGATTTTGTGAAGGGGAAGAAAAAAAAATTATTTACGTGCTATTTTTTAATCTACAACGATAATTAATATTGTTTGTTTGTTTATTTTTTTTTCTCGAACGGCAATTTTGTTTGTAGCGGTGTTTTTTTTTTTCTGTGTGATATAAATGACTCGGGTTTAATTCGAACCGAGCACCTGGGATTATTTTGTTAATATATTTGGATGGAGAGAAATTGTTGTGAGGAACAAATAGGAATTAAATAGTGGAAGGGAAAGAGAGAAATTGATAAATATTAAGAATGAAAGAGAAAAAAAGAGAGATATATAAAGAGAGCTAGAAATTAAGTGCGACGGCGTCAGCTACCCTGAAATATAAAAATTTAAACAGGAAAAAAAATATATAACCAACGAAATATTTCCTACACTCAAAAAGCTTCGTTTAGATTTTCATTATGTTTTTCCTTTTTTTTTTTTTTTTCTGTCAAATAAAAATATTCACTCGTATTTATATGGATGCTAGTGTCACATGCTGAATCTTGAGAAATATAAAAATAAAAAGAATGGTGATAAATGTAGTGCAAACGAAAAAGAAAAAAAGGACGAATTCGTCGGTGTTGAAAAAAAATGAATATTAATGTGAATTGTGACGGTGCCTGGTGTAACTTGTTGAGTAGAATGGAAGTAATTTTTGAAAAGTTGAGACAACCACCATGAAACAAAACTCTATGCCAATGAAATAATTTACGGTAAACTAAGAAGAAAAAAAAATCCATCACATTATTTCCTGCAGAAATTTTCCAAAAATAATTCCAAACTTTGCAAATTATATCCAGGCATCACCATAAAAATTGTGTCAACATAAAAACGACTGTTCCTTTCCACTTCAATGAATAAATAAAAAATATCTATATAACTTTGTTCACAATTTTTTTTTTTTTTTTACGTCTACGTCTACGAATTTTGTGTTTACGAGAGATAGTTTTACTTGTACAATTTTTGATTTTTTCTTTTTGTTTTTCTGTTTGAACACAGAAGAGTACCTGAAGAAGGGAAACAATAGCCTGATGTTGTCGTTCACTTGGTTCATGTTCGCTGAGGCTGCTCGGAAGTGATTCATCCATATAAAATTCAGTGCCCATAAAATCATTGGTACCAGAATCCGCGAATGGACTTCCACTGTCACCGCTGTCTGATTGTCGACTGTGACGTTGCTGTTGTAATTGTTGTTGCTGTTGTTGTTGTTGTAGTTGTTGTTGAAGTAATATTTGTTGACCGTCGCACACGGATTTTATTGTGGATAAAGTTGTGGGAATATTATTATTGGGAATGCAGGAACTCGGTTCGTCGCGTTCTTCAATATCACGATAATTATTAATACTTTTATATTCATTTGTTACGCGATAATTAATCAATGATGCGCTATCGCTGCCATTCTCACATAATTCAGTTAATGGACTTAATATAGATAAAGTTCGTTCATTTGTGATTGTTGTTGATGGATTTGGATAATGGGAATAGGAATTATTTTGTTCACTTGATGATATTGAACGATTTAATTTGACGACACATGAATTAAGGGTGTCATCATTATCATGATTATCGTTATCATCGTCATCATCATCATCATCATCGTCATCACCAACCTCCAATTTAATCGGCAATTTTTTCTGCGTATCGTCATATGTATTTGTGTGTTTTGAATCCTGTACACCTTGGCCTATTTTCTCGAACTCGTCTGTATCTGTTTCCGATTCAAAACCAACTCTGTGAAAATAAGAGTAGAAAGATGAATAATAATATTTATAAACCTAAATTGATTATTGAATTTTGTGAAGGAATAATTTTGTTCGTTTGTTAGTTTTACCTGTCGCCAGTCATTGGAATTTGTTCACTATGTTCCTTAGTTGAAACATCAACAGGCATCGTTATACTTTCTTTATTTTTATTATTATCATTATCACTGGTTGTTTCACTCAAACTTTTAGTGAGAAAAAATTGCGTTATACTGTTTAAATCCGGTGTAGAAATTGAATCAGCTAAATCGGGTAATTGAACTCTCAATGATTCCATATCTTCCGCAGTCAACTGTAAAAATAATGTTTAATTGCACGCGAGTTCGCTTTCATTTTATTCCAATGAATTGAATAATTGTGGTTAGTGATTATAAGAATAGTGAATAATATAATTGAATTATTTTTCTTTTACCTTTAAAAACGTAGTATTATGATTGGGCGGAGTAGTTTTTTTTTTTTTGTTTGGAGCAGTGAATTAAATAAAAACAATAGCGTGAAAAAGAGACCAAATAAATATGCTAAATAATTTCTAAAATTACCTTCGGCAAACCACCATCAAAAACAGTTGGTGCTTCAGTGGCAAATGGTGGTGGTATATCTTCCAATCCCGGAAACAATGTATTTAAAAAGTGTCCATCAAATTTAATTTGAAATTCACGACGTCGTGATATTTCTTCACGGTGTGCAGTGAGCAACTGACACGCTAAATTGCTCGCCCAAACTAAAAATGCCTGTGAAAAAGTTCGTCGACGAACAACTTCAGCAACGGCACTCAAATACATTTGTGGTGCTAAATGTATTTGTTGTAAAACATCCAAATGTCGACGTAGGCGTTTTAAATTTTCATTATACATCACTAATTTTCCATCGACCTCCATCATTTTATTTTCCACATACATTATCCATTTTAAACGTTGATAAATATTAACTGATAATTCTTCTTTAGCTCGTGTACAACGACGTCTTATATCACGTAATTGACTGTGATTTTCCATCATAACAACTAATTGTCGTCGATGTGATGCACATAAATCAGGTAATACACTTGGATCACCAAGATTATTAGCTCGTGTTTGATTTTGTAAAAAACCCTGTGCCAATTCACCCTGTTCCTGTACAAGTTTTTTTGATTGAGCCATTAATTGTTCAAGTGCAAATAAACGTTCACCCAATCCCTTAATTTCTTTCATCTCAGGTTTATTTGATGCATCAGTTGCTGAATTAACTTCATTTTTTAATGCCTCCATCATACGTTCGTCAAATTGTTCTAAACCACGTGAACATTGTTCAGCTACTTGTTCAAGATTACTTTGATTGTCTTTAGCTGATATCCATCTTAATAAACTCAATACTTCAACGCTACAATCACTTGGCTCTGGTGGTTGATCATCAGGACTTAAAAGTCCTTCAGCTTGTGCACGCAATGCTGGTAGTATTGGAATTTTTGATAACGTTCCAAGGTCGGAATTGAAGCTAGACGAAAAAAAAAAAATACTAACAGTTAGAATTGTTATTGGAAATAAGAAACATTTTTTTTTTTCTACACAAGGTAAATTTTTTTTCTCATTGTTTTATTGAATTAGGATTGCAGTGAAAATTTTTGTTATTAAAATTTTTTGTAAACTCTGATAAAATTGTCCCACAAACTTTTTCATACCATCGTAAAAATTCCTTCCACCATCGAAAAATAAAAAAAGAAGAAGAAATATTTCGAATGTGTTACTTGTTTAATAGCTGCATATATTGCTGCCTTTCCGTCAGGTACTGGGTGAAATTTTGCTCAAGTAAATCGCCACGTGATTGAAACATCTGTGTTATATCTTCAAGATTGGCCACCACCGCAGCCCAACCCTGTTGCTGTAGATGTTGATCGTGAACCAAACGTTCGCAAGTACGTGTTTGCTCTCGGGCAATGGCATAACACTGTTGAGCAAGTTGGGCACGAGCCACCAAGGTTGCATAGGTCGCCGGCATCGCCAATGATGCATTTATCTGATCCACTAGATCGACATCTACATAAGAAAAAAAAGAAAAAAGGTATACAATAATAAACGGGTTGTATTATATAACTTTTCTACTTAATAATCACTTAAATGAAAAGAAGAAAAAAATTGATACATTGCATGCAATTATTTTTCTCAGTATGGAAAATTTATTTTCCAATTGTACACACATGAAAGAAGCTACAATAAAATAGATTCAATTAGATTTGTAGTTAATGAATGAATCCAGATCATGTTTTTTTTTTGGCAGGACATTCGTTCTTTACTCTGTAAATAACTAATTAGCAAATATAAAGTTGAGAGTTGATAAATTGTGTTCCAATATTTGATGTAAACATAATTAATTTGACCGGATCAAACAGTGAATTGATTGATAGTGAACAAATAATCTGGCGTTCTAATTAACTCTATATTTTATTTAAATTTAGTCTCATTTATATCGTCATATAACATTTAATGATTCTTAACAGAATGTCAATTTTTTTCATTGAACCGTAAAAGAAACATAATCATAAATAAAAAAGAAGTAATTTAAATTTATTTCATTTATAAATTGATTTTTGCACGACAATAAATGTTTGAAAATTTGATTGCTCATATCTCTGTACCTAATTAATCAATTTCAATAATTATCCAGTTAATTCTGACGGAAATACGAAGAGTAGTCCAATGATGATAAGAAAAAAATTTTAATTACAACACATTACTATCAAAAAAAAAGTCAAATGAGGTCATAGGCAAAAAATTTGTTTCAATATCGAAAAAAAAAAAAATTTTACAGATAAACTACAAGATTTAATATTCATATGAACAATAAATAAATAAATAAAAGAGAATCATATGTGTTTGTAAATAAATGATATTTCATTAACAAAAATTGTATTATCACTGTGGTAAGAAAAAAAAAATAAATAAATTATCTCCTGATAATTCGACTCTTTACGATAAGGCAAAATAATTTTTCTAACAACGTAGACATTTGATTGCTCATGTTCTTCAGTAAATTACGTCAGAAATTCTCAGCAGTCAGATCATGCTGAATTACGTTATCGATATCAGGTTTGATATTTCCTGCTCATGATAGAAAAAAAAATAAAAAAAAAGTATGTGACAAGGCCTCGATAAAAATTAAAATTGAAATAAAAAAAAGTCGCATTGAAATAAATATGCGCAGTTAAGTCAACGTATGTGACTTTTTATCAGTAGATTTTTTTTTTTCTCTTATCTATCACTGTCCCTCGCTCTTTAATTTGTTATTGACCTTAACATTACAGTGTGAATCACACGAAAAAAAAAAGAAAAAAAAAACACCAAACAAAAACAAAGTAGACAACATGAATATTGAAAAGTAAAATTTTCATTCATACGTCGCAATTGAAAGTTTACAATAACAAAAGAATTATTTTTCGTGCATTTCATTTATCGACAATACACTTTGTTGACATTTTATTTCGAATATGAATTATTTATTTTTTCATCGATAATAATAATAATAAATAATAATAATGAATCGAACAAAAATTGAAGAAAATTCTAACGAGAAACGAGAACTTTACAAATAAATCAAATAAAATAAACGTGATCAATTGCAAAAATATTTTCCTTCCAAGTGTTATTTTTTTTTCTTTTTTCAAACGTCATTTCTCTTATCAGGCGATAACCGGAATTGGGTCGATGGCACAGAAGCGCGCGCGACCCAAGTTACCCCGACAATTAAATAAGTGCAATGGGAAAATCAATCGTGTAATAATGTACAATAGATCGCATGAAAATTCCACTGATTTTATTTATTTATTTTTCTTCCCGTTCATTTTTCTGATTCAAAATTTTTATTCCAACAGACTTGGTGCATAAATTAATTAATTCTTTTCCTTTTGTCAATTGTACTCTCTTCGTGGTAATCGAGGTCAGAAAATGAGTTATTTAACCTCGGATTTAAATAAATAAAAGTGTTATAAACATAAGAATTGAAAAATAAGACAAAAAATACGTATTATCAGTTTTGTTTCTAGATTGATTTCATGTTAAACGTAGACATTGAAGCACAAATGATTATCTATAAATAAAACGTGAACGATAACGAATCAAACGGTTGCAGTCAATTATTATTGATAATTAGTTTCAATCAGATTGACTTAAATATTTTAATAGTTAACAATAATCAACCGACAACTCTGTATACAATAAAAAAATTCATATTTTCATTCTTTACATTTAAATATATAAAAATCATATGTATTATTCAACAAAGATCATTTCACAAACATAATAATCTACAAATAAACAATTTCCTCTATTACCACAACAAATATTATCAACAATTAATTATATATCGGAGAAAGTTCCGTGGAGTGTTCTACAACTCATCATTATCCATTTAATTATTATATAATCAGCATTTGTTACTTCAATATTCATATTATCATCGATTTAATCTGTAAAAAAAAGTCTCTAAAAAATTTTTCAAACATTCTTTTATTTATAACTCTTTCCCATATCAATTTATAAATATGAGCTCTTCGCGGTGAATTATTAATCAGAATCTTGCGTTCAATAAAAACACCATATATAAATACTTTCATAAATAAATTCCTGACCTCAGCCAACACAAATTAAACTGTCGAAATATTATAGTGAAAAAAGAGATATAAAATTGATTTTTCTACATTCAATAAATTTTCTTTATCATTCAATATTAATTGCCAATACATTCACTACCTAAATCGTTAATTATACATTTAATTATTCTTCAATATAAATGTGTCAGTGTATTTATATTCACGAGCCCTCAAAGTGTATAGATACGATAGAATAAAAAATAAATGAATAAACAAATAAATAATATAATGACCGACTTAAAGTGATTTGCGTGCAATGTGAAAGTATATATCTAATCAAAGTACATTTACATTTATTATATACAATGTACCTTGCCATCGTCACACGGTCTCAATGTATAATAATGTGTATTTAAATATCTACAATGTGAATATCCATATGCACACACGCACAAACAAACACACACACACACACACAAGAACATATGCGCAAACAAAACCGTATCTCGTTGACTGTAAATTTATAGTTCATTCACGCGGGTCGAATTAATTGTCGCGACACATACACTAAATTTGCATGACTAATTAGCAATACTGTTTCATAATTACATAAACATTAAGTACAAATATAGATTAATGGTTTTAATATAAATTCAAACTGATGCAATACAGTTATAATTTATTTTTCATATCTTTGATATAAATTGATGAAGGATTATTTTATTTATTGAGAATTAATTCATTTCTCTTTCTTAATTGAAGGAGGAAGTGATGAAATGATATTGCAAAAAGGAAAATTATCTGATAAGATTTAATTAGTTTGATAAAATAATGTTTGAATGGAAGTGTAAATGTTTTGAAATTGTGTACGCTAATGTTTGATCAGCATCATTGTTTAGAATTTTGTTTAGAAAGTGGAGCATGACGGTTCACAACTTCAGACATATACATTTTTTTGTTCTTGATTTTTTTTATTGATGTTAGAATTTTTATTCTTTATTTCCAACATCTAAGTTGTATTTTATAATAGAAAAGAAGCGAGGATTTTTTGTTTTTATTTTTGATTTATCTATTCGATCAGATTATTTTTTTTTTTTGGCGTTGCCACATGAAATAATGTAGTTCTGATAATAATGTTATCATTTTCAACACTTGTATGTATATATCTGGGACATGTGTAAATATGCGATAGAATGAAAAAACAAAGAATAAAATATGTAAAATTTAATCCATAAATTTATCTTTTCCTCGTAGTTGAATACTGCTTCTTTTATTCTGCGTCTTTCGCAAACATGATAGATTGTTCAAAAAATTATGTTTTCATGTGAAGAAAAATTTTTTTGATATATATTTTTCCAATTATCAATAGAATTTTTTCAATTAAACCACAGTAATTTTTAATACACAAGAAAAAAATTATACTTTATTGTATTATATATAATAATAAATATAATAATTTGTTCAATAAATTAATCCAACATATAACCTTTTATATTTCAACCATTTCATATCTTATCACATTATTTTTCCTACTCAATAACCATTTCTCCATTTCTTTTATCCAATTAACAAAGAAATAAAAAACACACGAAGAAAATAGAAAAATAATTCGTTCTCAATACAAAAGACGAGAGCATATGTCACGAAACGGATCAAAGTCTTTTTCTGTCTCTAAGTCTCTCTCGTTCCCATATATGTATACAAACACAAATATCTATACTGCCACAAGTCTTATTGTTACATGAATATAAATATATATTTATATCTATATATATGCGTATACGGTTATGCAATAGACACCGTCCTCGATTCATGCGCGCTCATAACGATAAGACCTCGAGCAAAAGAGTGAGAAAGAAATATAGAGTGAGAGAGAATTGAGGATTGTCGTCCGATTGGCGTCCAACTGTCTGGCAACGTCAGAACGTTTCAGTTTTCCAATTCATAATTATTTTTATAAATAATTTGTCGTTGGTTTTTTTTTTTTTCTCTTTTAATTTCACATTCTTTATATTTTTCTTATTTTATTTGTTTAGTGAATTCTTTTTTTTTTTTGTATGTATGAAGGTAATGAAGATGATGATGATGGTAAGAAAATTGTGCTTGATATTCACCAGTGCTGTAATCAGTATGTGGCGTAGGTGGTGTTTGACTTTCAATTGCTGCCTTACTGAAGAGATAGATAGGATTTGTATCAGTACCAGCTGAGTATGAACAAACTCGTGCTTGTGGCTCTAAACATTCGCCACCGCTCATCAATAAGACTTGATGTACAGCTAATACGCCACATTCTCGTTCAATTGCTTCTTTCAATTCGTCAACACTGCAAATGATAAATAAGAAAAGAATTAATTAGTGTAAATGATATGTGTTTGTTTTTTTTTTTTCTGGTAAATAATATCTGATTATATTTGAATAAGGAGATTGTTATTTCACTGTTTGTTTTATTTTTAAATTTATTTAAAATGCTGAATTGGATTTGTAGATATATATATATTTTTTTTTTTTTTTTAATGATTTTGATTGAATTCCCTGCAATGAAAAATATTACAATTGAGTATCCACTTGTTTCTAAAATAATTATAAAAATCGATGAGAACAATTATAAACACATATATTATCAATAGATGCTAAAAAAAATTCCCTCAAGATTTTATCTTTTAATTTTGATATATTTATGATTGATAAACCAAATCGTACAAATGGGGCTTTCTTTTTTGATTAATGTAATTAAATGTAATTACATCTGAATCATAAATATTAGATAAAAAAAAATATACGTCGATTTATTTTAATAGATTTTCGAGGTCGTTGATTTCGAAACTCAACTGAGAATATGGAAAGTTCGAAATAATGAAATTCAATACAGCAATTTGACATTGAAACACTGTATTGAAAAATGTGAAAAATTATATATAGAAAATATTTCTGTTCAATCTCAATAATGAAAATTCTTCGTTCAAGGAGCAAATTTTTTTTTTTACGATAAAAATTATATATTAAGTATTGATTATTCATCAAGTACATTCAGTAATGTCCTTTTCTTTTTCTAATTTTTTTTGTGATTCGGCTTTCTACTTATCATGAATAATTATTATTTCTGTTGGAAAAAAGTATTGTCAAGAATATGTGGTTACAAAATTTCAAGTTGAAGTTCATTGATAATTTAAAAGAGTCATTGACCGTTGAACAACCGCGGTCAGTGAGAATTCAAAGGAACACTTCAATTTCAGACGCGAGTTTTTTTTTTTTCATTTCAAGATCATCATTCTTTTCAACACCACATTCTTCAAATTAGCGTGTATCCTATAGTCCAGCCAAATAAAGCAATTCTAATCATCATAATTTCAAAATGTGTGAAAAACTCATCGCTACCTCCGGTACTACTATAAAACAAAAATATTGTAAACTTTTTTTTATTCATATACCAAAACACCATGACATTTTTTGTTCAAAAAAAGAAACAAACCTTTCACTTTTTCTCTCCATCAATCACACAAGAAAGTTGCATTCTATACCTACAAATCAAAAACATATATTCAGCTATGTTTCACACCCCTAATTTTTCCCCTAAAAAAATTCGCCTCCCCCAAATAAAAAAATACAAAGAAAATGCTGCCATAAAAAACAATTTCATTCCTTCCTTTACAATTTTTTTTTCCCCAATTTAAAATATCCAAATATTCGACCTCTTCATCATCAACAGCCCTTAAAACCTCCCTATCCACATCAAATTTTCAGTAATTAGGTCGAGAGGGAAACAAATTGTACGCTTCAAATAATAAATGGAAAAAAAAAAAATCCACAATATAATTTTCCCCCAAACTCTACCACCACAAATCCTGCCCTTTATTCAAACTAAAAATAGTAAACTCACGCGACCCACAAACCCCACCTATAATTCCCAATTACACCACACACACATATATATATATATAACAACATTCCCAAACAAACTCACACAAATATAAATGTATAAAAAATATTCCAACAAAAATTCCATCTCTCCAATTGATTTATTTATTTTTTCTTCATTCTGACATTTATCCTACGACGCGGTCTATTTCTTAGTCAACATAAACAGTACCTATATATGTATGTATGTGTATGTGTGTGTTTTAAGGTGGAACAAGTGAAAGAGAGATTTAAGTTAATTTATATTAGCAAAAGGAAGAGAGAAATATAAAATTGTGAGGTGGGAACGAGGTCTCTTAGGTTATATTATACATATTATGTGTTGGGTGTGTGGTACGACCCGCTTTTCATTAGATGCAACATATATTAGAATATAAATACACATACAACACACAACAGCTTTATTACCTTCTATCTATGTTCCATGTTCTACGTTCTATGTTTAACAAGAGTCGAGTGATAGAGCGCGAGTAAAAATGGAAAAAGAGACTGCAAGAGATCACAGTACATAGGTAATTGCCGGATGGGGAGTTTCCATATTCAGGCCAAGAGATGCAATCGTGTATACATTTATACTATACACATATACATACAAACACTTTGGGTCACAAATTATCGTATTTTGTCTTCAGCTGTTGAATAACCCAATTAACAAAATATTCATCACTATTTTTTGAATTTATTTTATAAAATGAAAATATAAACAAAAGAATGAGAAATAAATTTCCTACTTTTCATTTTTCATGAAATACAATTTTATTTTATTTTATCATTAGCGATTCTTTATTTTTTTTTTCATATATTTAATCGTTGTTGAGTTTCTCTTGTATTATTTATATTTATGTGCGTGTATTAAAAGTGTTTATGTGTGTAATGTTAATGTGTATAGAGATTGTAACTTGAACGAGTCACAGTTGAGTTAATTGGTGCGATTAGTTTTATAATAGGTCTCGTGTAGCAGTATGTTGTTACTGCAACACTAATGCTACCAGTATTCAACTAAAGTTTATGTATATTTAAGTAAGTGAATATTGGGAGGGGTATTGAGAGGGATAAAAAAAAATGGCGAATTATTTGGGCTAGAATAATGATTTTGTTGATGATAATTAATTAAAAATTGATATCTCTACACAATATGTTGTAATATTTTTAGAAATATTTTTCTGTTGATTTGATGATGATGATGATGATGATGATAAATGTTGCCAAGTGTAGGAAATATAAATAGATCTTCTATGCAAAAGGAAAAAATGAATGAATGAAAATATATAAATATAATGAGAAGATGAAAATGATTTTTTTTTTCATCTTTATTCTTTTTACGATGCGAGGAAATAATTAAAACTGTTTTCTGACCTACAGCAGAGGAAGAACATTTTGACACACACACGATACAGAAATAGATAGAGGATATGGTAGAAAATTGTATAGAGATTAATTGCACATGCGCATTTGTAATTTAAATTTTTATTAGTTTACTTTTCAATTAAATGAATCTATTAATTGATAGGAGAAGATTAATTTCTCAAACTGTTGTTTCATTAAAAATAGAAATAACTCAATATATCAAATTAAAAATAGAATTGAAAAAATTAATTAACAAAAAGCCGATATGTGACATTTTAATTGAGAACTTTTGCTAACAATCATTGAATATAAATGAATAATTATCCAACCAATTCAATTAATTCAAATTGGTTAATTTCTCATTCATGTATCTACATTGGACTGAAATAATAATTACGTGATATGGAAAAAAAAATTCTTGTTCATCAAAATATTTAGTCATCATTGATGAATTTATAAACTATAGAACTCAATCGTTGAAAGTTATTTGGGTCAAGTAAATCATTTTTTAATTGAAATACTCATTCGATAACGATTTAATAAGTTGAATTGTTCGAATAATTGATTTATACTATTTCAACAGACAAGTGTGTAAAATAATACAATGTGAAACTACCCTATTGAAATAATGAATTATTTTTTTCTTTAAGAGATATTAAGTTGTATTATTTCCTGCCAGATTAAAAATTTTCCAGACTCATCACATAAATACATTTTGTAGAGGTTCCAAAATGAGTTTTTAAATATTTTTAGCTCCATGAAAATAGTGGTGAAATGCAATTCTAAGAATTCTCATTAGTTACAAAAATCATTGAGTTTCACAGTGTCCTAAATTTTCACAACAGCTGGCCGTACACTTTGTACCATTTCTATTCACCTGAAGCCAATCATCAATCACTTTTTGTAATCATCATTAGTGCAACTATCGCTGTAACTAAAAAAAAAAGATAATCGACAACCAATACTTCAATCCATAAAAATTTCCAAAACATCATCCCAATGTATCTATTTTTACAAATCAAATTAATTTCATCCAAAACGTAAATTCTCACGTAGAGAAAATTTATATATATATATAATTTGGCACCGACATATGTTTTCACTACAATAATGTATATCAACAAATGTTAATTATACATTAAACTATCAAATTAAAAAAAATTGAATATATATTCAATCGAATAAAATTAATTTTCTCAAGTGTACGCTTAAAATATTACGATAAAAAAAAATAAAGAAAAATAATAGTAAAGACGAATTTTGGCTTCACCCCACATTTTGACATGAGCCAACATCAACCCACGCTCCATTAAGAAGAAAATCGTATATATATATATATATATATACATTTATTTCAAAGTGCAAATATATATCGCAATGTGTGTCCTTTTTTGTTTTTTTTCTTCTCTCTTATATACCTTTGACACAACGTCGTTGCAGTTGCAGCAATGACACACTAAATTACATAGCAAAATAGTCGCCAACTTTGATATATGTTATACAAACATAGAGTACTCACATACGTAAATGCAAACGTCAACGAAAAATTTCATCATACATTCACAGTGAATTCTGAGAAATCGTGTTAAGACTAAAAATTGTCTTATACAATTTAAGAGGCAATGAGTTTGAAAAAAAAAAGAAAATGAAATTTGAGAATTATTTTGTAGATTTTATTTCTCTAGAGGTACCAAATGAATTTTGTATTTAGTCTCTACTAGAAACAAAAATACAAAGCATATAAAGTGTCAAACTTGTTGTTGTTGTTTTTTTTTTTCGAACACTATTAGACCACAAAAATTGTCCAAGATATTATTGAAACTTGTTCAAACAATTAAACCTGTGAATCCCCCGTCACATAATGAGAATATGTTATTATATAATAGAACTAACACTAGAAACAAAAATAGATATGATTAATTTTTTCTTTTATAAACTTTAAATCTCACCTTTGTAGTGCCAATTTGATATCGAAGGTCAAAGTAGCACCAGTATCCACATGGAATATGTAAAGCATTTTGATAATATGTTGTTTCTCAATCACTTATATATTATATTCCTCCTTTATTATTATTCTCTCAAATTCTTGATTTATCGTGCAGACTTGAAAACAACAATTTCCGGAGTAATCGAAAAAAATTGAAATGTAAAATAATTATTGTATTTTCATTCGTTGAATAACAATTTTCTTGAGTATTATAATGTCTCACAGTTTCAATTTTATTCAACAATAAAGACATGTGTTAATATTCTCATTTATTTATTTATCAAATTTCTTTTTTCTTCCTTTTCTTCCTTTATATCTTTCCTCATTCCTTTCCTCTTCTGATTTTGTTTTTTTTCTTGTTTTTTCTATCTTCCTTTATTTATTTTCTATTCACATAATTATTTTATTAAAGTCCACCCTTGTCAGCTCTTTTGGGGCCGTACCCCACGTTTAAAACTCTGCGCGAGGACGGCCCCTGTTGACCTGTTCCTCATATATCAGTGATTTTCTATATTCGTCTTATCCTCTGTGATTAAATAACGTATGTAGAACCACCCGACTGAATCAACAAATAAACTCACAGTCATTCAGACTAGAGAATATTTAATCCAAGAAAATGAAAAACGAAAAAGGAAAGAAGAAAGGACAGAATAAAAATTGCAATTGCAACCAAAAACAAACGTGATTCAACTTTCCTCCAGTCTAATCACAATTCATTCAATAATTAAAATGAATATTTAATTATCTTTTTGTTATTTTAAACAACAAAACTGCAATAAACTTTTTCTTCTCCTTCTGTTTCTTCACCCGCCCACATACACAAACACTCGCGAACTTGAACTCGTTTTCAAAGTCAAAATTCACACAGGTAGGAAAAAAATAAAAATTGTACGACACAAAAAAAAAAAACGATTTTTTTTTGGAGCAAAAAAAATTGTGGTCCAATCAATTTCACGAATAATTATTTGTTCACTTCGTTTCTTTTTGTTATTATTCTCAATATAACCAAACTTTTTTCAATGTTCAAAATCAAATGAGTGAAAAAATGTTTTCAAGTTATATATTTATATATATATGTATATATTTTTCCCTAGATGCCACAAACAATTCTTGTTCCACTTCCTTCCTGCTTATTACTCCGAATCCGTTTTAATTCCGAATGAACGACTACAAATATTGTTTGCGTTCAATATTTTTCCCCCACTCCAAACGTTTTATGTTTCTTCAATAAGAAATTCTCGTCTATGTTTCATCATTTCTCTTCTATTCTCATTTATTCCTCCTCTCTACCTTCTCCCAGGCATATACACATATATATATATATGCGCGTATATACATATATATATCTATGTAGATTGTCAGATAAAACAGATAATTCCGTTTTCATTCCCTTCACTGTTGTCAAGCGAAATAACAAACGTAAATCTCCGTACAAAAAAAAAAAAAAATGCAAAATAAACAAACCCAAATAAATACTAAAACTCCCGCACAAAAGTCCCCAGAAAAAAATAGGAGAATTGTTTTCTTCTTCGTAGTTTATTGTATATAATCTCTGTATCCAATCAGTGATGTATCGATAGTTGAAATTTGTATGTTGGTAACCGTGTGCTTGGTGGTGGAATTGTCGATCAGCTGCTTCGCCAAAACAAAGCACTCACGCCACGAACAAAATTTCCCTTACAAACGTAAAAATCCCCAGAAAACAAAGATACTCTCACTAACTCTTTGTTTTATTGTGATATCAGCACTTATTATTACTATCAAAAGTTCTAATGATCAATAATAAGACCAAATAACATCAAAAGTCCTTCAGATAAACCCAAAAAACAATTTTTATATCCGTTTTATTGATTACCCTCTCAGTTTTGTTAATCACTGATGAAGATAAAAAATAAACAGAAATATATGGGGAAAATTCATGAATTACACACACGTAATACACCCAATACACTTCGATGCATCGATATCACTCTATAATACGTGTGTTTATGTGTGTATATATATATATATATATCTGTTTTGTGTATAGGTTCTCTCTCTAACGGTGCAACGAGCGAACAAAGCCCTGCGCCAATAGCACGAAAACGAATGCGCAAGAGATATTTTACTTCTCTTCACTTGGTTTTTTTTTTTCGCCTCTTATTTATTTTCAGTGTGAAAACCGAATGAACAAAGAACTTTTCTTATTTATTCGTATTTCTACAGATATTATTTTCTCAAAAGCGCTTTCTTTAGCAAATTTTACGCGCAATCAAAAAAAAAAAATATCAAGTTCACAATAGTTTGAAACAAAAGTTCTCTCAATTTTGTTTATTGACTCTGTATATTCCTCCTTTATATATTCACACAATTTCTTATCATTTTTCTTTACTATAAAAAAATGAGTGATATAAATTTGCGAGAGATAGAATTCGTTCATTTATTTATTTAGAGTAGGTATGGACGAATGTTTTAAATAAAGAGTTGAAATAGCGAATGTTTGTGTTGTATTATTTTATTTATTATTATTGTTATTATTAAATTCTATCTCGATATTATCCCATACGACATTTTAGCCTTCTGACGCACGGCGCGTCGCCAGCTGTTTACTGAGCTTGGATACGGGTCGAACATGATGAGCTCGTGAACATGTTGGTGGGTATAGCATAGAGAAAGAGAATTATTATTGTCGTGTGATATGGTGGGGACAAAGCAAAAGAATCATTGTGCGCATGCGCATGTTGGATAATATTGGTAATACCGAAGATATTCCACATTGTGCGCAGTAGATTTACTGCGCAGTGAATATTTTAGCATTGAGGATATGCATCCATGGGTTATGTTGTTGTGTGAAGAGGCGATTGTGCTGCCGTCTAGTGGCAGATATGGAAATTTTCATCTTACTCTTTGTCGTATGTGGTGAAGTGGGGATAGGATAGAACGGGGGGGATGCTGACAGAGAGGAATGGGGAAACAGGCTGGTTCATGCATGTTTTTCTTCCGTGTGGAATATCTTTGACGATGAATTTACAAATGTTCAGAGGAAAAAACGATGTGGGAGAGGGGTTAGGGCGAGAGTGAGAGGGAGGGATTGATGGAAATTTATTATTTGTTTTTTATTTTTGACGTTTGAGGGATTTTTTTTTTTTTTCCTGATATGGTCAAATTGTCTTTGATTTGATTTCAATTTGTAATTATTTGGTTTTTTTTATAAAGAAATTTTAATTAATTCTAACATTGGGGGGATTTTTTCATTTTTTGTTGATTAAAGGGAATGATGGATTATTATTATTTATTATGTTTATTAATATATTTATATTTAATTTATTTGTTACCATTTTTCTATAGACATGACCGATTATTCTGATTTATTTATTTTTCATATTTGTCTCTGGAATTGAGACAATATAATTGTTCATTGAAATGATGTTGTTAATTATATCTGTTATAAATCAAATGAATAACGTTGTTTTGGAATGGGAGTATATCTGTGTTACAATTTGATTATGATATGTGGTGATGGAAATTTTTGTTAGAACAGTCTTTGTTCCATTGTGTTAATGATTTATTTCTTTATCGATTTATTTTTTATATTTGTTAATGTAAGTGATATAGTATATTTATTACATGAAACTTTATTGTGTGTTTCATCAATTGGATGGAAACATTTTTATATTGATGATAGTGTATTATTAATATTCTTTTTAAATTATTCATACATTACATTTTATATTGATGTAAAAAATGCTGTGGAATTTTTCGTACGTACAAGAGATGACTTTGATATTTATTTATTCAATTAGTCATTTATTTACTTCTACATTCATCAATGCAATCAATATGTTATAATTATCTAATGGACCTGTGTTGTATTTGTACATTTTATTAATTAAAAGAGAAAAATTTCTACGACCCAAGGATATGTTATAATTAATTTCTAGAGTGTTTTATATTTTTTATACTTGACTGTAAAAAATATTTTTTCACATTCCTTCGTGGCTGATATGAATTGATATAATTTTTTCCTCATTATGGTTTTTGATAAAAAAAAATAGTGTGAAAACTGTTGACTAAAAATATTATTACACTCTATTATATATATATATATTTTTTTTTTTTTTCGTTATCATGTTTCATTTATGTTTAATTCAAAAATATAAAAATTTTTATGAATTTACCTTTTTCTCTTCAACAAATTTGTCGTTTAAATAATTTAATATTCATAGTAATTTTCAGCTTATGATATAACTTCTCATAATAATGTTGATATATATATATATTAATAATAAATAAATATCACTCTAATTTTTTCATTTCATTTATCTTCATATTTTTCTTCTTCTTCATTTTATATTACATTAATTAATAATCTTTTTAATCTTTTACGCAGAAAAACTATTACTCAACGAACCCAAAGTGCATCGTTACATACTTACATATAGCACATGTGAGACCCGCAATTGTGCAATGTGGTATAACAGACACGTGTCGTTATTTTAAATATATGACACCAGACAAAGAGTGTGCAGACGAGGAAGCGAAATATTTCTATATACATTAATACATGTGTGAATATATGTGTTTGAACGGAAGCAGTATAAATATGTACTGTGTGCGTTAAGAATACACACGTGAATATATTTTTTATACATAATCCAATACATATATTCTACAATTAACAATTTTTCTATGTGATTAGATAATTTTCTTTTACTTTTGTTCCTTATCTTTTTTCTTCACTCTTTCAATAAAATTCCAACAGATAATTAATGTTTAATTGAATATCATTTTCAATTACCAATACATTTAATTATTTCAATAAAATTATTGATATTAAAAGTGAAATTACATTGTGCACATTTAATTTCTCGAACACAATAATTATTATTAATTAGTATGGTAATTGTTATTGTATTTATTTTATTATTTCATGGTCATGTGAGGACTCTAATAAATTTTGTAAGTCGAGTAAATTATATTTGACCTTGACATACAGTTTTATTGCACGTGGAGTGAAAAATTACTTGCAAAAATTGTGTTTATGAATTTTTATTTAGCAAATTTGCGCGCGCAATTTTATGTTGATTTTTATTGCGCTTGCGCGTAAGCGATGATAAAAAATAGAAGAATATGTGGGGAAAATGAAAAGTGAAGAAAGGGAGACGATTGTTCGCGCGTGTATATTTTTTTTTTGTGTGTCATCACACACGCTTCGAAATAGAAATTACGCCGTACTCATAAACAATGAGTAACTGATAGAAGACAATCATTTTATGTACATAATTATGTATATAAGTTGTGATATAGTGTGGGGTAATATTTGAATTTTTAATACCATTTTGTTTCCTCCTAATGTTGTAGCTATGTTGAAAGTTTAATAATTGTGCGAAATATGTTTTATTTTTCTTCATTTTATTATTGGAATTGTGAATGTTGTATTGTTTATTGCAGAATTAATTTGTGAGTTTTATAATAAAAACATTATATTATATTTAGTTGTGTTGTTTGTTGGTAATTTGATGTTTTTTTTTTTTTTTTTGGTTGGGAAATTTTGAAGTAAACTTTAATGAATGGTTTTTTTGATTCGATTTTTAATAAGGGAAAAAAATGAATGAAACTAAAAATCTAAACACACATTAACAAATAGATGAATGAGTAAATAAATGCATATTCTAATAATTCCCTAATAAAAATAATAATCGATTACAAATTACCAAGTTTTCACATATTTGTTTACTTTCCATAGACAAACAGAAGAAAGTAAACGACCAAAATATATTTAGAATTTTTATTAGAAAATTTCTGAATACCCAAAACACTAATAATAATTTACTATCAATATTTCTAACCGAGATTCTTCGAACTCAATCGATAAAAATAAAATAATAAGGGTCAAAAATTCAGGACACAAAAAATGATGAAACCATTCAACCTTGAATAAAAATAAAATGCTGAACGGGGGAAAAAGGAGAATGATCTGCGTCGTAGAAAAAGTCTGTAAACTCTCTACATTCAGTGTATCTACAAAGTATCATTATATTTGTCTATCCTACCAATGATCATACACATGTGTGTTTCGTTGCGCATGTTGGCTGCCTATGCATTTGGTTCATAATTGAAGGTCTCGTGGCGCTAGTAGTCACTTCAGTAATAAGCAAAAAAAAAAACAGACTCAAACCGTCAACTAATGAATCAGGGCAACTAGAAGAGTTGCATGAGGGAATTGCGTGGATAAAAGCGAGGTCACCACCATGCACGTGCACACACGATATCATTTCTTTCTATTTTATTTTCTTTTATTGTTTTTTTTTTTATTTTTCTTCATACCAATACTTATTCTAATTCTTCTTTCAATCGTTTTTATTTATCTTTTAATCTATTATATCAATGTATATATTTATGTATTTATGTATTTATTCATTATTCTTTCCAGGTATCTCAGTCACGATGTCGTATTGGCGTGTGGTGGTTCAGTATTAAATGTTGGGAGCTGAGCTGATGATTTACGAAAGCTAATTAGCGGTATCTCAAGTTTGAACCGTTGATTCTTTTTGTTATCGTACGATCATCGACAAGAACGAGTGTGTGCTGCTAATTTACTGTATATTTTGTTTATTTGTCTATTCATTAATGAGAAAGGTGATGACTTGCAATATTGGAATTTGTTCTTTAGATTTTTATCTATGGAATGTTATTTCCACAAATATTATTTCCTCTATCGAGCTACTCCAATTCTTCATTCAAAACTTATATAAGTAATTTGAGCATAAACACAGAACTAACAACAGTAATTATTTTCTCTGATGATACATTCCGAATATTTTATTTCGGTGTAATAAATCACTGGTGGACTGATTTATTATCGAGTTCTTCTCCTTTTATTTAGCCAATTTGTCAAATTTTATCAGCAAATATTTTTATGTATTCTGTTTTGTTAATTTTTTATTCCCACCAATTTCATTCGATTTGTTCTTTCTCTTTCGCAACTTCATATGCTCCACAATTAGCTGTGATTATTTACGCGGAGAAAGTATTCGAATCAGTGCGACAGGGATCAACCGCCTTATACATGATAAAGAAAAAAATAAAGTCTTGTATATTTACAGTAATAAAGATAAATAATTGATATATATGTGAATGCATATTTGTGATTGGGGAACGCAAAATTGTTCTCAAGAATAGAATAATAATCTTGAATAAATTATTAATGCAATTTGATAATTTTTTGTGTTCTTTTTTTTTTTCCACTGTAAATAGCGATAAAATAAAATAAATATTTACTTGATGGAATTGTTTGAATGTCGTCTGTGTATGTTTATATACTAAGTATATTTGTATACACATAAAAACAGTGTGCATGTAAATGCAATAATACTGATTATTTTGTTGCGAATTTATACAAACTCTCTGTTACAAACAATTCAATTGTTCAAATCAATTGTCTCAATAAACAGTTCTAACTACGACTGAAAAAAAACAAAATATCCTCGTAGTCATTCTTCAAAATTGAACTGGGGCCTCTTCAACATTTCAAAATAAACCAGAACAATTTTTTCCTCTTCTCTTTCACATTCTATCATTTATATTTTTTCATCACGACAGTTTATTGATTGACGTGTGATAAATCTCATACAATTAAATGGCCTTGTGATACACACATATATATATATTATATATATGTATAAATAATTGCATATAATGTGATGACTACTGAGTAATGACACTAGAAGAAACATACATATAACTGCCAGTGCACAAATATTTTATGCTTACCGTGTTAAAGTTGATATATATTGAATTAATGACAATAACAGTATGTTGAATTACTTTTTTTCTCATTCCATTTATATTTAATAAACACTGTTGAACGGTGTCATTGAATTATGATACAGAATAGCTACTTGTATTTATCGTTTTTGTAATGTTGAGGAAAAAAATATTCTTATATCAAATATTTGTAAATTATAATACAACTTTAATTCAAAATCACTTGTGTCCATTGATACGTGTATGTCTATCATAATAATTTGCAAAAAATAATCAACAATTGATAATGCAGTTTATTATTATTATTATTATTTATACTATTAATTAATCTTTCTTTTTCCTTCAATAGTGTTGGTAATTAACGAAATAATTTATATATTCAACAATTACTGACGTGTAAATATAGTAAAGTCCTTTTTTTTTTTATACTTTATTTTTCTTTTATCTTCTCATTAGGGGGCTGATTAATTTAATTTTTAATGAGATGAATACACATTATAATAATATAACGAGAGGTTTATATATATTTATAATATGTATATGTGAATATCATTGTATAGTAATAATATATTAAAGTGATAACAGTTTGAAATATATACATACATATAAATATATTTTTAATAATGTATGTATAATATATGGATTAATGATAAAAGACTTGTGTATTTATTTTCTTTTTCTGCAGTTGTTCAATTTTCTTTTTTTTTCTTGTATCATTTCTTTTTTCTCGCTTTCAATTATATCCAACTCTTGCACACACATACACTCATTTAGGTGGCAAAAAAAAAAATATTATGTATGGTTGGTATTATTGTTATTATTATTATTTATATTAAACAATCTAGCTCTCGTTGCCATACACTTTTCTTTGTTTTTTTTTTTTGGCACAATTCATATTTCTTTAATTCACACTTTCACTCTTTTATTCGTTCCCACATTTGAAGAAGATGAACAGAACAAATTCATTATTATTTGAATGAAATTTTTTCTCCATCAAACTCTACCGCAATTAAATAAATATTACAACTAAAAATATATATTATATACATATTTCAATTATTTATTCATTCTGTTTTTTTTTTTTTTAATAAATTCTGTTCACTCTTCTTTCCTTTTATTTCATTATCACTCTCACATTTAATTTATATAGTATTTTTTGTGTGCGTGAATTAATATTTCATTTGATATTTTTATTTATCGTTTAATGATACAATTTCTCAATGTTTTTTTTTTTTAATAATTTTGAATTATTTTACAAATAATTCATTATCTATTTTGTCTTATTTTTGTTTGTTTGTTTACTGTACATTTTTTATTTATTTTTTATTTTTTATTTTGTATCAGTATATTTTCAATATTTTGTGTAGCTGATACAATCAGTTGATATTATGATATCATTGAATTTAATGTCTCAAATGTTTCATGTTGTTTGATATGACAGAAAAAAATCGCTATTGTGAGACAATAAGGAGAATAGAAAAAGAATAATGTTAAATATTATAATAATAGGAATATATATGTATATATGAAAGAGAAAAAAATTGAGAAAGAGAATAATATGACGCGCCGAATTTACGCAGTTTAATTTTTATATTGATACAGTTATTATTATAAACGTGAACGCAACACTTTATCTTTGTCCTCGAAACGATTGTACGTAGGAGTGAAAATGAATGCACGACGTAAAACATATATATATATACATGATGTAATGAATTATCATTGGTATATAAGTTGTTATTAACATAATCACAATGTCAAAAAAAAAAAAGTAGGGAATAAGAAAAAAAATTTTGTTTTCTTGTTAACTATTATAAATTTGCATACAAGTCAGTGAATATAGTAGAAGTTATATAAATATAATTGATTACATTGAATTGAGTGGGAATAAGTGGTTTAAATAAAAAAATTTGGTATAGATTGAAATTGTTGAATTAATTTTTTGATATTTTTTGATTGAATAATTTTTTATTGTTTAATCGTGGATTATTTGACAGTGGGTGGATTTTTTTTTTTTTTCAGAGAATAGAGTGAGATACAGGGGTAGATTTAAGATTCATTTTTGTATCAGTCAATTGTTCTGATTTTTAAATATACAAGTCATGTTTATTCTTCGATATTGTTTTTTTTTTCTTTCAAAAAACTAATTTCAATATTATTTATTTAATTCTATTTTTTTTTTTTTAATTAATAATCAATGATTTAATCGAGAGACGCAATTGGTCATTGGGTTTTCTGTTGATTCGATTCTGTGTTTACGAAAGCTGCAGCACAAAGAAATTCATTATTTTATAATATTTTATTTTTTTATTTACTCTCGGTTATGTTTATGTGCGCGAAACGTGCTTTCACTTTTATATATTTTACGGCGCGTTAATTTTATTTTAAACACACACTCGAACGACATCAGTATCTTTTTTTTATCTTCATCTCTGTTGTATGAAAAAGAATAAAAAAAAAAAGAAAAGAGAGAATAGTAATAACAAAAATAAATAATAATAATAAAATATTGAGACACAGCAATGTGATTTTATATTTTATTTGTCAATTTTTATTTATCTATTTATTCTATTATTATTATATGCCTTGTTATTGTTTCTTTCATTTCTCTTTTTTTTTATTATATTAGAGTAATTTATTGTGCCTTCGTGTTTTATATTTTATATCACTTCCAAAATGGGAACGCGACGCAATCGATAAACATGAACACGAGTTCGTTGACCGGGGTTAAAACGTTTCTGTTTATTGACGTGATAATAAAACATACATCAAACATACGATATGTTAATATTTTTCTTTTTTTAAATTCATTTTTCAATGACATTAAGGGAGTATTAATACAACAGTATTGGAAAATAATGGTTATTTGTAATTGAAACAAAATCAGTTATTAATTTTGGAATAAAATTGATAATTTATTTTGTTTTTTTTTTGTTGAATTATTTTCCTGTGAAATTTTTGTAAATTATATTTATTTTTTTCTCGCTAATCTCCACGAGATAAAAAAAAAACCCACATTGAAGAACAGCATTTTATGTCACTATGAATATCAATAGTATCTAATTTCTCATCTAGAGCCATATAATCCACATGGGAGAAAATTCATGTAGAGCTTACATCAAATCGATACATAAAAAAAAAAAAAAAACCCGTCTCATGGTTGCGTAATTAAATTGAAAAAAAAAAAAAGAAAATGATAAATAAAATATTGGAGGAAGAAGTTATGATTGTTTTGAAACAAAAAGCAACATTGAATTGATATAAATGATTTTTGCATTTGGACAAGTGGAAATGATAAAATATTTTTTCATTATAACTTTCGAAGAATATGGAATACATGAGAAATGCACGAATATATCATTACTCAGTGTGATATTGCGTGTTGAATAAACAAAAAGAGCTTGATAAACAAAATTGCTGTGGATACACTCATTTATGTGATATAAATAGATCCACATTTTGTATTTTAATATCTCCGGATCCATTTGTCACCGGAAGTTGGTTGAATACTTATTTTTTTCGTCCAGTTGTTAGCTTCAAATTATATCCAATGACTTTTCACCGTCCGATTCGTATAAATTAAGTTACAATTGAAAAAAACTAAAAAAAAAAAACTTTTCTCTACGACAATCTCACATTTTTCAATGTTCAACTTCAAAGTTACTTATCTCCGCTTCTAAACAACGTGGAATTTTCGACAAAAAAACATTTTGTGCACAATTTCATATCGAATCGAACAGAATCTACACAAATTTTTCGAATATTTCATTGTTCTCGAGTTGTGATGAAAAAATTGTCAGAAGTACTTTTCATTCTTGATCAATATCACATTTGATTGCTTGATAAAAAAAAAATCTTCAGGGTAATAAATAATAGTAATAATAGATAATGAATATTCCACTGATAATTTGTAATTAAATGATAATCTCAATATATTCTGCGTGTGATAACTTAAATTTTCATTAATGACCAACTCTCTTTTCTTTTTCTCATTCATATTGTTTTTTTTTTCTTCCTCATTTTTTTTTTCAGTTGTCTCTTCAGTTCTGAAATATCATCAAATATTTAATGTGTGCATTCGGAAGCTAATTAATTATTAACCGCCATCTCAATAATTCCATAATATCAACCAAAGACTGATTAATTAATTAATAAATCACTCAGTCAATTGAACAATGGGTTATTTAAAAAATTATCGCGCAGTGTGGCAATTTTTTTTTTTGTCCTTTTTCCCACCTTCTCAACAAATTTATATATTTGCCTTTGCTCTAACTTCATATATTTGTTAGCCAATAACACGTTGACAGTATAAAACATTTTTCTTTTTTGTTTTTTCTTTGAAATTCAAAATGCTTTTTCCAAATATTTTTCATCGTATTCTCCTCATTGTTTTTTACAAAGGAGAATTGTATAAATAGTTTTATGATACAATTACATTTGTTCATTGATTTATTTATTTACTACTTATTTTCTTGCAATTAATATTTATTAATATTATTATATATATATATATTTATAGAGAGTACGGTACCTTGATTTGGAAGGCATAGAAGGCACACGGTACCTCATATTTATTTTTATGTTTAATTTTTTTTTTTTTCCATCCTAATTCATTCTCTAAAATGTTGTAAAATTGATAATTTTCCTACAAATTTTTACGGCATCCTGTTTTATTCCCTCCGTGTATTTATTCATCGTTCTTTGTTTCATAATCTCCACACATTTTTGTTTATTTTGAATAAAATTCTACAAAAATTTTTGAACTTTCACACGCACGTTATCAATATTGAAAAACATTTTTAATTCTTCAACTATATCTCAGTGATTGACAAAAAAATGTCTCCCAATTCATTCTCATGCGACGAAATATGTGAATTATTTTTTGTAATTACTAGAAAAAATTCGCACAAATATTTCTCTATGTTTTCTTTTCTTTTTTTTTCTTTTCGTATGACAAATATATATATATATTTTTATAGTTAATTTATTTATTTATTCATTTACCTTTTTTTTTTTTCCAATTAATTAGTTGCTTATTGAGATAATGGTAATATATAATTAAGGTATGTGAAAGCAAAATTGAATAGTCGTCTTTCAAAGGCTCGACAAAAATTTGTTTTGATTTTTCTTATTATACATATGACACTTCACAAAATTGTTTGTTTCTTCTTTACGAATAAAAATTTATACACATTTTTAAATGTGTCTGTGTATATTTATGTGTATGTCAGTGTTTAAATGTTTATATATAATATACAATTATAATCATTGTTTATATCAAATTGAAATTCTATACTGGGCCCACGAGTGTATATTCAATAATTATATTTAAATTTTATCACTCGCTGCAAATATTTTATGTTCAATGTTTCTTATTATTTTTCCTTTTTTTTTTTTTTTTCTTTACATAATTTTATACATCGATAAAAATCTCTCATCAACTCATTAGAAATTGTGTTCTACTACATTTTTACTTTTCGCCCCAAATTATTTATTACTTCCTTTTTTTTTTTTTTTCTTTATTCCATTTATTTATTCATTTACTTATTTTACCCCATGTATATATGTATTATTATTTTCATCGTTACATGATGATGAAAATTATTTCGTATCAACAAATATTATCCCCTTTATTATACAATAAATTCCCTCACAAAAGTCCATTTCTGTTTTTCATTCATTTATATTTGTATATTTATTTATTCATTCATATTTTTTATTTTCCATCGTTTTTTGGTCAAGCAGAAAAATGAGCTCAGGAGTTCGCTATTGATTTTCCCCACGAGTGCCTTTGGCACTGTAACATCAAAGACTGGATAAAAATCATCATGGAATTGAAGAAAAAAGAAAAAAAATAATAATAATAAAATATAATCATCAAAATTGTCGATGATATATTTTTGCATCGAACGTGATAAATTGATAAATTCATTTACATTTATTTCTCTTTTATTTTTTTATTTCAACTCTTTCTGGTTTTTTTTTTCATTTTTTTCATCCACAATAATAACAACAATAACAACAACAATAAGAGTTTCTTTTTTATCTCTCAAGTTGCATCCACAACGCAGTAATTATTTTATCCAATGACAAGCCGGCTGCTACGTTAATAATTTAAAAAACATCAGGGCCAGCGATATATTGATAAACAACACCAACATTACAAGCTGTTGCCTGGAGAACCAGTCCTGTAAGAACAAAATAAAATATACGAATGTGAAAAGGTAAATATTTTTGATATAAAATTGTAAAATGTTTTGATGATAAAATATATATTATTTATCTTTTGTTTTGTATTGAATAATGATGTTTGGTTACAGTTAATGAAAGCTCAATTATTTATTGAAGATAAATACAACCGAATAAATAGTAATTATTATTTATTGAAGAATAAACGTGATTCGAAATTTAATAACGATTAATCAAATGTAATTGTTTGATTAGAATAATTCATTGATATATTTTCAGAAGTTAGAATAAAGAATATATTAATGATTGCTGAATAGAATTGAGGGCAGTCTTTAATTATTTATGAAGAAAATAAAACAAAAAGCGAGAAATAAGCGAAGAAACTTGGCAATAAGATAACGAATATTCTCAGCAAGAGAAAAAGAAAATTACAAACCAAAAACATTTATCAACTATATTTATAATGTTTTTTGGCATGGTTCGTTGATACATTTCCAAATGAATGAACGAATTGAATTTATCTGTGATCGATGATGCTGCTGAATAATCAGATAAAAAAAAAGTTATATTTCTGAACATGAGAAATTTAAATACAACATTTAATTTCTCACTGACATAAATTAATTTTTCAACAGATCAGTGTATTGAATAAATTATAATTATATTATTATTTCTTTCTGAATATCAGTGAATACTTTCATTAACTGTAATTATCACAGTGTATTATTGTCTTCATTATAAATAAAAATAAAATATCGTTAATTACTTTTTATACAACATAGTCTGAAGATAAAAACATTGAGTGTGCAAACACAGGGATGTAAAGAAGCGGATGAATTTTACACAAGTGGAATGAAGAAAAACAAAGTTTAACGAAGTGTTAAAAAAAAAAAAAAATAAAAATCAAAGCACAGATGACTTACTTTCACCTGGGGACTGACTAGATACAGAAAGGGATTGGCCCTGAGTCTCTCGCTCTCATCTATCTGCCGTCGTATCTCCTCTCTTCTCATACTGCTCAATACGCTGACCTCTTCTCTTGATAATGGTGATGTTGCCGTAAGTTTTATTGGCTGTGCAACGTCCGGCAGTGATTTTTTTCGTTGAAGTGGCATTGACGTTACTGGCATCGCCTAAATTAAATAAAAAACAAAAACAAACAAAACCAACAACAATACACACTTCTTTTTTTTTTTCTTTCATACTTTTATCATTCGTTGGTGGTTTTTTTTTATATGTTCAGGTATTTTTTTTTTTTTAAACTGATTTGTTTAGTTCAAGTTAACATTAAAAAATAACCGAAAGAAAAATAAAATGTGAAACTGAATCACCAATAATTAATTTAATAATAAACAATATTCCATTCTTCAAACTCCAACGATTTTTTTTTTTCTTGTTTTTTTTCCATTCTAAATTCTCTTCAATCCCAATTTTTGTTTCCCACAATTTAATTTCAATTGGCCAATGAACAATCACACAATGCTGAATCGTCTTGGCAGACATTGTGGATCATTGCCAAAAACGTGACATTTTTTTTTCTTTTATTCACGACATGATTAAAGAGGTTCATGGTTTTTATTTTAAAATATGTGTGCATCCATTTGTGAAAGTATTAGTGCGTGTGTGCGTTCAGCAACCTTGAGAAATATATGAATCACCTGACTATAAACATATATAATGTTTGTTTTTAGAATTATTCAAATGGAAAAAAGATAAAATAAATAAATACATATAAAAAAGAAAAATACAAAACAGACAAATTAAATTTCCACGTATTATTTTTTTTTCATTTATCTATTTATTTATTCAACTACCACCCATTTATTTATTTATTTATTTATTCATTTGTTTATTATACCTCAACAGGAGGAGCAACAATCCAAGACTCTGATGCCCTTCGGGCCATAAGAGCAGGACTGCATAACAGTGCCTCCTCTTCTTCATCAGGCTCTGACCAAAACATTTTTTAAATCTCTAAATAAATTGTTTCCCAAAATATTTCCACGTCCCTCTATGTCTTGCCCACTTCAATAATTACTCTCACACGCTCAAGAAATAAAAAAATCCACAACAATTATCTTATAAGAATTAAATTATTTATAATTGTCCCGTCACTTGATGTCCACAAAAAAAAATTCCACCAACCCATTTCTTTTATTTATCCACGTTTTGTTTATTTGTTTATTCTATTTGTCTTTATATATTTAATAAAAAATATATATCTATATATATTTATATATATATATATATATTGTTTGATGAAATTAAGTCGTGGGGGATTTTTTTTTTTCTTTCACTTATCAATTTATTTATTTTTAAACTAACAACAATTGATTGAGTAGTGAAAATTTAAAAGCACCTCCTCAGTGATGAGGCCAGGCCGTAGACTGATCAGACCTACGTTGAGATACGAAAATAGCGCGCGCTCTCTATCGCAATAGAATGAAGACGAGCGAGGTAAGATCACGAAAAAAAAAAAGGAAAAAAAAAAAAGAAAAAAGATCCCTTCAAAGATGCCATATTTTTTCCACAACAATTTATCACAATTTTCTTTTCCCTATCTCCCAAAATAAAATGTCTCAAAAAAATTCCAACGAATAAATTTATCTCTATGTAAAAAAAAAGCTCTCTAAAAATAATTTATCGATTCGAATTTTGAAATTAAATTAATAACTAGATAGCGACAAATTTTGTACCATTAATTTTTTTTATCTATCTCCAAGTACTTTTACCACCTTTCAATTATTCACTGCCATGAATAAATAAATCAATGAATAAATAATTAAAATTAAAAGACACAATTGTTTTGTTATTCCAAATTAAAATTAAATATTGAAATTCATCATTTTTATTATTGCATGATTAATAATAATAATAATAAAATCTAGGTTGTGACTAAAATTCATCATGAGAAATAAACCTTGAATATATTTTGAATAATAAATTGAATTAAACATGTCTGTTTATTTTTTAATAAATAGTTGTTAAATTTTATACGAATATTTATATCAATAAATTGAATTAAATCAAAATTATGAATTGTTTCAATTGTAAATCGTAAGATAAAATTTTCTAGTCGATGTATATGCTGTAACCGAATTTTTCGCCTCACTGTTAAAAATAGTCACGACAGAAACACACACACACACTAACCCACACATAAATACCAATATATAAGTGTATATATACAAATACAGAGACGTTAATATTCTCATTTCGTCTTTGTGTTACTACATATATATTAAATGAGATCTCTTTCGATTACTTTTGAACGAGGGAGCAATAGAGAAAGAGTGGGAATAAGAGGTGAGTATTATTGTCTCTATGTAAAAATATGTTTGCTTGTGTTGTGAATCATTTCCTCCACGAAACTTGAAATCTTGGCGAGTGATCAACGTCGACATTGAACGAGATACCATTCTCAAGAAACCCGGTTAACATAATTAACACATTAGCAATTACAGTATTTAATTATGTTTATATTTTGTTGTATCTTTATTTTTTTTTTTCATTTCAATTGAAACTGGGAAAATTAATTATTAATTGATAACTCTATTAACTAGAAGATCATGAATGTAATTACTGATGATTTTATTGTGTCAATATTGATTTCAATTTAATCAATTGAATTATATTATTTTTAAGAATAAAATAAATCCTGTCAAATATATATTTTTTTTTTTTTTTTCGACGTCAAGAAAATTTTGTTAAATGTGATTGGAAACGAGAAGAAAAAAAAAATTTGACGAATATTATATTCATAAATTGTAGTCATCTATTGAATATATATATATATATATATAGATTTTCGTTTTTTTGTTTATGTTAGTTACAACATTGTTCATGAGTTACAATTTTTAATTATGTTATTAATGGTTTTGATTTCACATTGAATCCTTAGAATGTTTTTTATTCATATTTCTATCGAATGAAAGAAAAGAATCAACAAAACCAATTAAAAATAAACATTAATACATTCACATTCACAACACTCAACAACTTTATTTTATATGTTAAAGCCGGGGTTAGTATTTTTGTATTATTTTTTTCCTATTCTATTTATTATGTAGAGTTTATAGTTTATGGTTACACGAGGAAATGTTTTTATACATGTTGTGCGAGGTTGAAGTTAAAACCTGAATGTATTTCAACGTTTATGTCAATATCTGAATTTTGTTTAACACAGTTCAACAACCGCTGAGAAAATTATGGTGCACTGACCCCCATTGAATTAATAGGAATGTAGGTTTTTTTTTTTTTCTAGAAATTTATACAATAAAGAGATGAAAGAATAATATAAAGAATGCGAATTATTGTATTTGATCATTTTAATTTAAAGCAGATAAACATTTTTTTTTTTTTTTTTCGGGTATAGCGTTGGTAATATTTTTATTTTATTTCAGTTTAACAGTTCGGTGTCAAGTGGAGATATCGATTAAAGAGTGACACCTTACTGGGTGATATAGTAAGGACGATTAGAAATATTAATAAAGGAAATAAGAATAGCCAGATATTGACATAAATGTTAATTGAATTGTCACAATAATTTCGATAATATTTGATATAATTTTATATTCATATTCATTATCAATTTACCTGTATCATATTCATTTATTTATTTATAATATAAATGCATATGCATTTATATTATCTATACATTGCCATTATTATATTAGTTCCCATTTATTTATTTTTTGTTTGTTTGTTTTATCTTTAATATTCATTATCTTGGCACTTATTGTTCAGTAAAAATACTCGCGTCGAAGGCATTGTGCAATGCAGAGAGATGTAATAATAATAATAATAATAACAATACAGAAAATAAATTATATATAAATTAAACAGTGAAGATCCATTTGTTGGAATTGGATAAATATTATTACTTTGTTTCTTCTTTTTCATCCTTTCACAATATATTCCATAGAAAAATTAACAGATATATAAAATTGAAAAATATAAAATCACATACAAATATAATTTTGGCAAATTATTTAATTCCCAATTGGAAGAAAAAATAATTGAATGATTTGATGAAAACAAAACAATAGAATTAATATAATTATTATTATATCACAGGTAATTCGAATTTGACAATAAATATATTCGTTTTTAATCTCTCTCATCTTTCGTATTATCAAGGCTTTGATTCGTTTTTTTTTTTTCTTCATTGTTTTGTTCCACTTTTCATTTTTTATATTCTTTTTGTTTCTTTTTTTTGTTTGGTATCTTTCATTTTAGTTATTTGATAGTGCACATGAAGAATTCATTTTGTGTCTACACGTATATCAGTAATGTTTGATACATATTTATATACACACACTATTTTTATTTAATTAATATTTATTTATTTATTTTTTTTTCTCTTTCCATATACGTAACATTGTGTCAAGGTTTTATTTGAAGCATGCGTTAGAAAAATAATGTCTCTGACAATGATAAATGGGAAAGGCTGTCGTGGAGGTGTGGAGAATAAAGAGATATAGCAAAGAAATAATTTTGAAATCCTATATATTGTATAATATTTCATTTCAAATAGTTAATTTTATTTTCCTCAATTTTTTTTTGTCACTCCCAAAAAAAAAAAAAAAAAAACGATTGAAATAAATAAACGAATGATACTTTTATGTGTCAGACAGTCATGAATAAATAATAAATACAAACAAATAAAAAAAAAAATGGAATATTGATTAAAAATGAATATTAAAAATTGATTTCGACATTTATCGATCGAAGATGAATTGCATTTAAATATTTAAATTTTATTGCAGAAAAATTTGTTGAATGCGAGAAATGATAGAGAGATGAAATAAATAAATTAAATAATGAAAAATAAGATTGGATAAATAAATATATCGGTCCCCGCCTCCACACCACTCACGATTAAGAATTTTTATTATTATTTTTTTATTTCTCTTTGAAAAAAACCTTTCTCATTAACATGCGTATATTACCGAGCAACAATATTATTATACAATCGATTATAATATATATATTTATATATATTTATCATATATGATATATTAATTAATATCAATAACATATATATATATATATATAAATATTTATTCATGAATAATTTTCATAAGATAGACAAACAGCAGCGTTGTATTTTTTGGCGACAGAAAAATAATTTGGAGGGCATATTCCGTTGCTTTGTGAAGGAACTTTCATTCATTATTTTATTGTTCATTGTTTTGTTTGTTTTTTTTTTTTTTTCACATTATTAAATATTTCGTTAACAATTTTTTTTTTTTTTTCGTTTTGTTATTTTTCATTGGAACATCGAACTTGTGTGTTTGTTGTTCGTATTGTATTATTTCATGAACAGAGAGAACAATTCAGTTGTTTGTTTATTCAAGAGCCAATTGTCGAGTATGGATTATTGATTTTTAATATGATTAAACGGAAAATTAATTTTAAGCTCAGAAAAAAAAAAAATAATGTTAAACATAATTAAAATTTCAATAACGAAAAATTGTTTTCCCGATTAAAATCTTTCCGTCATAAATTTCATCACAACAAATCATTGACATTATTATTAACTATTACAAGAGAAATATTTAATCAACTTCAATGAGAGAATTAAATTCGTTAATAAATCATAAAAAAATTGTTACATTCAAGTAAAA
Organism: Zele albiditarsus; assembly: GCA_958496275.1. Classification (NCBI taxonomy): domain Eukaryota; kingdom Metazoa; phylum Arthropoda; class Insecta; order Hymenoptera; family Braconidae; genus Zele; species Zele albiditarsus. The sequence goes on from OY292416.1 coordinate 4,961,021, forward strand.
AAATGCCACGAATAATCCATCAACCAATAATGTTATCTCAGTTCATTAATTTTAAGCGTCACAGTGCCATCAAACATTTTTTTTTTCCCTGAATGCAATGTATACATTGAATTATTATAGTGGGACGGTTTTATTTTCTTTATTCTTTTAATTATTATTTCCATTTTGTATGGTGAAGTTATTTAGAAAAATAATTGCAGTGAAATTCCGAATTATATATTTATACATTCATATTTTTCTTTTCTTTTTATATTCTTTTTCTTCTCATCACTCGATAGGCACGCATTCATCTCTCGTCGATGGGGGTGGATGGTGGTGGGCGAATAAGGGACAGGTAAATTAAATTCTTGAGAATGTCTATCAGGTACTTTTAATAACACCAATGGTTTTTTTTTTTTTTTTGCCTCTCATTCATGCAATTAATTATATCCACGAAACTAAAATAAATAATTAAATAATTTACAAAACACTGAAAATAAATTTGTTCTTTCATCATGCAATTTTTATTATTTTTTTTTTTCACTTGGATAAAGTTGTCCTGATGTTTTTATCTCTCATTTATTTCGAGTGTCTGATATTGAACTAAATCGAATTTTAAATGAAATAATAATAAAATAAATTTGTTTTTCTTATTTTTTATTTGGTTTTTTTTTTTTTTACTTATACTCATAGAGTAGCGCGGCCCTTGGGTGTTGAGACGAAGGCGGGGACCGTCCGGCTCGTGTCCTGGGTTTTGGCATGCACAGAACACAGCACAAAAAAACACCACACAGTTACAAAAAAAATAAATATATGTAAGGCATAAAGTAGTAGTAATAGTTAAGAAAAAATGTTAAATTAAAATGAAAAAAGAAAACGAAAATCTTTTATCATAATGTTATTCATCAGAAACAAGAATGAAAAAAAAAGAAATACTGTACAAATTATCTATAAATTGTGATTAAAATACTATTTAATATTCTATTTTTTATTCAAATAATTTCCAATTCATTCTACAATTTAAATATATTAATATGTATGTGAAAAGAATAGTAAGTTAATCAATATGGGAATGTGATGTAAATTAATTATTTAAAAAATAATTTTGAGAGATAAAAACTCACTTTGGACATGCCACCACCACCACCACCACCACTGCCGCCACCACCACCACCACCACTAATCGATCCACGAGCAGCAGCAACGTAGAGACTTTCAGTACGTTTTGGCTGTACAGCACTGGGCAAAATTTCCTGACCCATTCCACGATTTTTCAATAATGCACCTTCAAATTGACTTGATGTAGGTGGTGTATAAATTGGTGTTGCTGCGCCACTACCAACTGCTGAGCCATTCAATGGTGTACCGGATCTCATCAAACTCGCACCCCTCCCAGTCCTTGAACAAAAAGAAAAAAAAATTAATGCTGAAGAAATGTATTTAATTGTAGTGAAATTGCAATAGATGAGATAAAATTGAATTCAGTTAATTCCATGTCATTGAATAATAAATTAAACTGCTTATATTAGAGAATTATTATTGTGATTATTATTAACATTGTTATTATCATCATTTTACCTGTCACCATCTTGAGAAATTACACTTCTATCAACGGACGGTTGTCTTGATCCAATCAAACGATTTGGAATTCGATGTCTATCTACCGAACTGTCACGACTCGGTGGCCTTTTATAATGATCCAATCTAGAGAACAGAAGAATAAAATTAAATGCAATTAAATATATATTCGCCACTAATAAAAGATTAAAATAAAAAAAAATATTCGCCCACTTTTCATCACGTAAAGACAATAATTAAAAATATTTGTAAACCCTCTTGTGAATTGTAAGTGACACAGAGACTGAAATGTTTGTTTATAGGATATGTATATAAATATATAAATAATGACACGATTTAACTCTATTTTTTTCTTTGCTTGCGTACTTTTTTCTTTATTCACAAAAAAAAAGCGACGTTTTTTTATCGATAACCGCAGTTTGAAGCATTGGACGTCTGCCATTTTCTACCCAATCAATATATCCGAAACCCTGAGTTCAAGGACGACATTCCTTAATAAAAGTAGAGGAGGATAATTTGGGATCCACTGTGAAGTGTCCCGACTGTATAGAGAATCAAATTTATCTTTGAGTCCTTCGATTAAGTAAACTATCCGACACCTTGAATATCATTTAATTATTCGGATAAAACGTATCACGAACAAATAAAAATAATCACCTGAAAAATAGTTCAATTACCTGTCATTCAAAGTTTGTCCAACAGGACCAGTAGGTCTGTCTTGTGCATTTAAAACCCGACTATTCCTTCTCAAATTCATCCCCATTTGTCGTTGTGAATCGACATCACTTTGATACTGCTGTGACTGTTGTTGCATCTGCGATTGCTGTTGCTGCTGTTGCAACATTTGCTGTTGACCCAACTGCTGTTGATTATACATCTGTGTATTGTAATTACTCGGTCCCGCACCATACTGATTCGACATTGGCGTTGTCTGGACAAAAATCAAAATTAAAAATATACACAATCCAATTGCAAAAGGATAAAAAAAAAAAAAAAACCCCATCCAACTCATCCGAACCATCAAAATAAAGTTGAAAACAGTATCAAAAGAAAAGAACAAATAAGAATAAATAAAAATCGGGTGTGAAATCACGTTAAAACAAATTAATCGAAACTTGAAACCAAACGTAAAGTAGATATTAAAAAATATGAAAAACAAGGTGTAAGGTCAAAAAAAAAACAAGGAAAAATGAAAATAAAACAATATGAACGACAAAAAAGAAAAAACAACGGCAATTCCAAGATGTGGGATCGCTTACACCATAAGACTGCGTGGTAAATTGATTGATGGGAGCCGTGGTTGGTTCATATGTACTCGGGGGCTGTTGAAACATAATCTAGAAATAAAGAAAGAAGTTTGCCTATCCTGAAGGGCGCGCTGCAGTGAATTTCGTTAAGCAATTATAAAACAATAAAATAATAATCCAAAATGCCATATTGATCTTAACCTGTTGATTATTGAATTGTTGATACTGATTTGAATTCTGATATCCCTGGATATTTGAACCCGTTGTTGTATAACCAGAATAACCCATTTCAGATATTTGCTGCGATTGCTGTTGCTGCTGTTGGGATAATTGTTGACCTGAATTTCCCAATTGTCCTTGAAATTGTCCGCCATATTGACCTTGAACGTATTGATTAGCACTTGGTCCAAATTGTCCACCATCAACAACACTAGCACCAACACCACCACTAACACCATAACTTGTATATTGATTAGCTAAACTATTTGGAAATTGATTTTGTAATGGTGTTTGCATTTGATTTTGATAAACATTTGTATTTTGACCCGTTAATTGATTAATCATTGATCCAGGATTGGTTTGATTTAATGGCAATTGATTTTGTATTGGTTGTTGTTTCATACTAGCTCGACGTATTGATTGATTAACTGATTGGCTTATTGATTGTGGTGTATTAGTAATTGATTGATTATCAATATTAGATTTAATATTAGCACCAGTTTGTTGATCTGAATTCACTGGATTTGTTGCAATATTGTGTGATTTTTGATGTAAAATACTTTTAATTGGCATTGTGTCTTGTGGTGGTGGAACGTATTTCGGAATTTCACGATTACGTAAACGTTCAAGTCCGGGTTGTCGGAAGTCCGGTGCAAATTGTTTTGCCGTTTGTTGTGCCTTTTCAGAATCTTCACGCGCTTGATTTGCACATGCGTCAGCCAATTCAGCTTTACCACGCGCTGTTGCAGTACGTGATATTGCTATATCAGCTTTCTGCAATGCCATTTTGCTTGAACGTTGCGCTGCACTCACTGCCGCTTCAATTCTTTCACGGAATTTCGCTGATCTTATTAGAAACAAATGTTTCTTTTTTTGACTTGTTATTAATACATTATTTTTATATTTGCCTTCTTCTTTACTACCATCACGAAATGTCGTTACACCGTAGCCATATTTACGATTGTTAAACCATTCACCCTCGTAACGTAATCCATCACTGCGTTCGGATATACCGAAACCTGTACGTTTATCATTTTTCCATTCACCAAGATAGGTTTCCGTTACGGAGGCGTCCATTTGCTCATCCTGAAATCACATTTGAATAATTGTATTTCATTCACTGTATTGGCAAATCAGAATTTATTTGCAGAAAAAAGAAGATGATTTAGATCCCGTTACGAATTATATATTAATGTGAACTTCAGTATTAAAAGATTCTCGAATTGCTCATTTCGATTTTCAATTTTAGACTTTAGAATTCCGAATATAAGACACAGTGTTATATAAATCCGGAGATTATTCTCGTATTAGATACATGATATCACTGTGCTCCAGAGCGTTAATTAGATTGAAGACCGTTAGGTTTAGATTAAACGGAGATCCTGTTACGTTGTTTTTATATAAAACGTGAGTGAGTCTGATTTAATCCAATGTTTTCGTAATCTCGTTAACCGTAACAGGATCTAATTAACTTAACTCAAATTGAATCGTTTTCCCTCAAACGGATGTTAGTAGACGTGGAATTAATTGGGAAAACAAATAGAATGATGAGATATGAGTCTAATCAAATGTCATTAAATTCGATGGAATCTTTATTTCAGGAAAGTTGGAACTGAAGTATTAGGATCTGGAATACTCCTATCGCGTCAATGTTCAATCATTTTATTTTTTTCTAGGTCATCAAAATATTTACCTCAATAACAAAAGATGCGTTGCTGTCTGTGTGTACGGACGCTGATGCCTGACTCTGTGAACTCTCCGTTGACATCCATGACGCTGAGCTTGCATTACTCCTAATACTACCACCAGTACCTCGTTTCTCTAAATCACCAGTGCTGCGTTGTTTTCTTATTTTCAGACCCTGTGAAATGAAATTTCACAAAGAAATAAAAACAAATATTCATTAATTTTATTTAATTCCTTTATTTATTTATCCAATTAATTATGAATTCATGGATGCAGGAGAAAACTTACCGAAAGCAGACCCTTCTTTAAAGACTTTTCTGTAAGACTTTTTCGTCTTGCCGGTGGATCGTCACTTCGTGCTTTCAATACAAATCCACCTCGACTGTCGTCAACACGACGATCACGTCTGTCTGTTGGTTCTGGTGTTGGTGCTGCTGCTGGTGCACCATCAGTACTTCTTAGGGATGTTAATGATGCACGAATTTGTTTTGGTGGTTTATAATGACTTGCTAATCCAAATGGTGCACTTGTTCTTACACCATAACCGTGTCTCATTCCTCTCAACCATTGTCCTTGATACGTTCCTAGAAAAATAATAAAGATTTGAATTTAGTTATGATTTTTAATGGGAGGAATATTATTTGTGAAAATTAATTCATTGAACATCTATTCGTCACATATATTTCAATGGATGAGTAAAATTCTCGTCCAAAATTCGTAAACGAAACAAATCTGATATAATCCAATCTTCTTGTCCTCCAAATTTTCTAATAAACAATATACAAATGTTCTTCTACAGGTGTGTATATATTCATGTGTATTATAAATGCACATATATATTAAATACATTTTGGCATGTGTTACAAGTAACTTGGCAATGTGTCATTGATGTTCGTAATTTTACGCGAGCTTCGTCATCAATTATAATAAAACTACGAAAGTTCAACGGTCATCAACGATAACGATTCCAACAAATGAATTATTAAAATCCTAAATCACAAAATAAACAATATTAAATATAAAATCTCTCTACTTCTATTTATAATAAATGAAAAAACAATTCTGAATAAAACCCATTACATTATTAAATAACAGAAAAAATAGAAAAATCCCCCAAATTATTGTCTAAATGTTCATATATTTATTTTTGTATATTCTTCCTTTCATCTTTCGCTTTTCAGTCAATAAAAATAGATTGTTCATGCTCCAAATTTGTAGCAACAATAATAAGAATGTTAAATAAAAAATTATCAAACAATAGAGAAATAAAATCTTCCAAATTATTTTCAAGATTTTTAAATATTTATTTTTGTATAGTGGTATTTATTCGTTATTTATTATTTTTTATTTTTTTTTTTCGATTTGTATTTTTGGAAAAAGGTAAAATATACACGGCGAAAGGAACAATTGTTACAGTCCTGGGTTTTTCAAGTGAGCTAGGCAAGAGAAGAGATTGGCTCGACTTCCTGAAATAGCCAGCCATGTATATATCACTGATGGGTGATGCTGGTTTATACTCTCTGTCGTTTTACTATATAATACTTCTCTGTGTTTGACTAACAGTATTACTACTACTATAGTAGTGGTAGTGGTAACCAGTGAATATAAGTGTTGGTGGAAAAATTAGTCGTGCAAGTTGTGTATTTCGGTACCACAGCCAACCAACTAGTCAGCATCTTCCACGAGGCTATCGCCCGGGACTTATATTTCTCTCTCTTTATCATATATCTCACACTATATCCCCTGGCAAATTCCAAACACATGAGAATCAATAAATCAAATGGATGATAGAATTATTTCGATTAATTTCGAACAAACTATCGACAAATCGAAACATTGGTTTCTATCACTTTCCATTTTTTCCCATATACTTTTTCTGTTAAATAAAATAAAAATATTCAAATATCAGAATTTCAACGTTGTCACTAACAACTATAAAAATATAGAAAACAACCACTAATATTTCTGCAATATTTCTATTTAATTTAATCTAACAAAAATCCATTGTCATGAATTCCCATTTCAAAATACTCCCTCAATTAATTTTATTTTTAGTAATACATTCTGCGAAATTAAATTGCCTTGCAAAATAAAATTGCACACATTCACAATTCATCGTAACAATTATGCAATGTTAATTAACTAAACGATTGTACAAATTAACATTGAAGGATTTCATCCAACTGTGTTCATCGCCACTGGACAAATAATTCAATTTTATTTTGCAATTAATTACCCTATAAATAAATCCTCCTCATACATTTCCCTATTTACCCTTCTACCCCCTCAAATAATTCCTCATGTAATAAATAAACAAAAAAACAAATACAATACTCAAATTTATCGCCAACACAGTACAACAACTGTTCTACATATTCAAACAATTTCTCTCCGCATTTTTAATTATTCGCCAATAAACTACCACAATCCATTACTAAAAATTCCAACGCTCTTTTAATTTACTTTAACCGCAACACCGCACGATAATAAATCGCAAGTGCACGCACGTGCGTATCGAGTTGCGCGAGTGTATATTAAAATTCTCCAAATCCTTCACGTGGCCATGTGTCAAAGTTCTGTATATATAAAAGCCAAAAGCAAAAGAAAGAAAAAAAAAAAAAACAACTCAAAAATTCCACCACAAAATGAATCATAAAAAAAAAATTCTTTTCAATTCTTTCACATTATATTTTCTCCACTTCCCCCAATGAAACATATTTCAAACTAATTTTTTTACATCAAGTGTTGACATAATTTTATACAATGCCTACAAACACACACATATTTATATATATGTATAAATATATATAAATATATATCTCTATCTCCTTTTCTCACTCTGGTAATGTTTAAAAATAAAGAGCAAGCAAAAGAGAAGCGGGTTTCATCCGTAGCCGTCTGACCCCGATACGTTCCTGGGGCCGGGTCTCTAAAAGCTCTTGTGTTAGTGCTTTTGCTTTCAGTATTCAATCTCCCTCTTTAACTTCCCCCCCTCCACAAACTCTCCCCCCCCCCCCTCATTTTTTTATCTTTGTCATAGCTGTATCCATCTCATATCTCAATGTCATTTCATGGACACACTTCTATCATTCGATTCGTCAACTGAGATTTCACATTGACAATATTTTTCTCTATCATGTTTTTTCTTTTTGTCGAAAGTTCGGTCAAGGTCAACAAAATAGTCCTTTCATCACTACTAGAAAATGAAATAAAATAAATTAAAACAACATAAATATATATTAAATATCTATTTTTATTTAAAATCATTTTTATTCCCTACACCAAACACATATACATACATACATCAATCATCAAATATTGAAGATTTTTACGATTGTGAAATGAAAAATAGCACACATGAATTCTGATGTTTATATATGTTTGTTTATGTATACGTGAGTGTATATAAACCAAATATCAACCGATGAGCATTGCAAAAACGTGTGTTATACACCCTATATTCTAAATAAAGCTTCATTGCTTGAGAAAAAGAGAAGAGAATGAGCAATGGAGCAGAACGATATGCAATAAAATTTATCTGGCCATATACAATATTATATACGGGGCCGAACAATCTGGAGTGCTTCCATTGGCTATTTTCAAGCCAATATCATAGCTAGTACAAACAGACACACGCATATATACAACATATACATAAACACAACGCACTATCCCATATCTATTTTATTGATTTTAAATTGTCTGGATATTTTATCGTGAGTAAATTTTCTATTTATTCAATATTAAATTTATTTTATACTGTATCATTGCTATTTACAGATATTTTATCAACTGATATTCATAATATTAGTAATTATTGTTGCTGATTTTTTGAGAGTTGCATTAGTCATGAACAATACTACTGAATTAGTAATGATAACTAATATTAACTGAGTTATAATAGCTATGACTAATTCTAAAGACTAAACTGACTGTTAATATTAGAATATGTAAATTACTAATATCATTTACAGACTCATGTACATTATTAACTCATGTAAATTATCAATTTTCAATGGTACTAAAATCAGTTACTAATATTAGATACATTAGTTGGTGATATCACTGATGAAAATCACCACTAGATCTAACTTTAACTAGTAATAATACTAATGTTGATTACTATTAACACCAACAACACTTACCAACGTTACAAATATTCGTTACTAATATTATTGGCTTTAGTTAATACTATCACTAATATTTTTGTTATTACTTACTAATATTATTAGCTTCGGTTACTACTATCATTGATAATAGTCACTAATATTGCAGATATTATATATCAATATTCTTTGTATTAGTTATCAATATCAGTAAAATTAGTTGCTGATACAACTGATACTAGTCATTAATTAATATCTGTAATTATTAATCAAGTATAGTTTTTAAATATCTGACAAACTCACCGCCATCAGCATAAGTTTCTGATCCATATCCATCCTGTAATCCACTTGCCCATGTTCCTTCATATCTAGCAGTTGATGTTGTCGATTGTCTAACACCATAACGTCCCTTAAATCCCTGAGTCCATTCACCACGATATAACCATCTACCCCTTGTTTCCATACCTTGCCCATGGCGTTTACCATTTTGCCATTGTCCCTCGTACGCTGAACCACTAGAAAAAGAAATCCCATGAAAAAAAATTAACAAATATCATACACAAATTGCTGAACAATTATAGTAAGAAAAAAAGAAACAAAAAAACAAAACAAAACTGACAAAAAAAAAAAATATAAGTGACCTCGGCCTACTTTTTCACATCTAAAATTATGGGTTTTGAGGCCGTCACTGTTCTAAATTCTTCAACGGGGGAGTCATACAGTTTATAAACGAGGGAGAGAGGAAGAGAAAAAAAAAGAAGTGAAACACTGCGGTGGAATTTAGTTTTTTTTTCTTCGTCGTCGTTTTTTTTTGCTTTTTTTTTTTTTTTGCTTTTTTACTCTACACCGGAAGCGCAAGAGTTCATGAGTTGCACGCGGTGCCTTGTAATACACCTACGACATCTCTCTCTCTCTCTCTCTCTCTCACTCTCTACCCCGTCCCCTCCTACCACCCCACTCCCTATTTCTCTTTTGCGATCGTCGACCTTCATAATACACAGAAGTCTTGAAATATTTCTCATATTAAATGTAAAATATTCTACAGACAATTTATAATTTAATCATTATTGACTCATTGGTATCAATATAAATGACAATTGTTATCATTTATTATTTATGATTATTTTGCTTTTGCAATGGAAACAATTTAATGTTCATAACTAGTTCACTTTTATAATTGAACAATTAGTGATACATTGTAAAGTTTGCGTGTTGGAGAAAGAGATGTATTATTGCAAAAAATGTAAACAAGAAAAATTAATAAATAATTACTTTTATCATCAATTTGTAACGTTAATTGTTTTGTAATTATTATTCATTCTAATAATTGTACAATTTGATGAATATAAATTTATTATTTATATATAAATGTCTAGGGCAAACACGTTTTCCTGGTCGAGGTTACAGTGGCCTGGACTGTACAATTGTCCTTGCACCCTTGACCTATTTTTATCACACGCGCTTGACACTATAGGGGAACTCAGTTTGACCTTGATAATAATGATAATAAAAATGGTAATAATGATAGTCTTCATTTATATTGAATGATGAAAGGAATGGAAAGATTAATTTGAGGAAAAAAATTTAGAATGGCGATAATATCGTGATCTTAGATTGCTAGTAGTCAAAGTTCATTTATGATCAGACACAGATGTAAAAATTATTTTATAAATGATATGAAAAAATTTAGGAATGATTGAGAAGAAAATTTGTAATTTTTTCTATTTGTCAGTGTCAACTTATTTTTCTAATTTGTTTGTTTATGATATTTTTTTTTTTTTTTTTTTTCATAATAATTACAAGAAATGTTTCTGAAATATTGAACACTCTATTTTTGCAAATTCCGAATTTTTCACACTAATTTTTTTTTGTATTTAGATCACTTCTGTTGAGACTATAGAGATAGCTATCCTGGTTATAAAAATAATTCTTTTTTATTTTTCATTTTAGATCAACATAAAGAATCGACTGAGGGGATACAGTCCAGATGTGGTGACTACTGTGGCAGTCACATGATCACTTTTTTTTACTCCAAACATTCTTTCACAAACAATATATCGAAGGGATAATAAATATATGCTAACAAAATCCAACTTGCGGATTCATTCTTTGTATACAAAGCAAAAAGTTTGTGTATACTACGTACTTTTTATTGTGAAACTTTAAAATTGTTTTTAACAAGAAACAGAAAGAAAGGGAATTTTATACGGTTCTCTGCTCTATTGTCAAACATTTATGCACAGTCGAGAAATAATAACCTTCGAATTTTAATTTGTTTCCCCCCAAACAAGGGCTAAAGTGAAGTAAAAATTACTTATATGTCATCCAATCCGCTTATCAATTGCCAAATTAGACATACAAACAAACATTATGGATCATATAGTATAATTAATATATATATTATCAATCGTGAAAAGATTCGGAAAAAAAAACCCTCCCTTGCGGGGATAACGCTGAAATCATCTCCGAATTAGAAGGAAATGTACTCACCTGGGCCATGTGTAAACTCCTGACACTTCGAATCCATAATGCCAACTACCGGAATAAGCACCTTGGCCTTTGGGTCCAGTGCAAACACCATGTCCATGAGCTTTTCCATCTTCCCATCCACCACAATACGTTCCACCATCATCAAAATCAAATCTACCACCATTAACTTGTCCACGATTACCCGATGTACCACCACCAGCAGTTGTTCCTGATGCTGGGCTGACTTGTGGTGTTATACCACTGCTTGATGGCATTTGGGCCCCACCGGCGATTCCATTGGACGCCGTGGGACCCGTTTGGCCCAGCTGCTGCTGTTGTTGCTGTTGTTGTTGCTGCTGTTGTTGTTGCATCGCCTCTAATCCAATTGTCACCAGTCGCCAGTCGCTTTATTCACACCCAACTCACGTCGTCTCGTCATCATATCGTTTTAATTCACTCTATATTGATAATGATGACGTTTTAACACGAACTTTCGGTTCCTGACAAATACAAATATTGCATTGTTGGTTCATTGGTTATTTTAGGATTGAAATTGAGTTAAGAATTCGTGCAACAAGATTTTTATTTCTTTATCAACTGCATGCATTCGAGGAATTATCTTGCCGATAAGTAATTTCGGTTAGAAATATCCCTACCGTCCATCCATACATAGCAACCATTCAATCAAACACACACACACACACATCCTGCTCAAATAGTCTCATTATTTCCAATTGGGTTCCCCGATTCTCTATCAGATTTTCGATGTACGAAAATAGGAAGCCTATGCTATTTTCATTGGATCAATAAGACTTTTGTACCAGGGACATTCCTATACCGTTCGACACGACGTCATATGTACCCCAAATATTGCGATGTTTCTACGTCTTAATGTTTATACTCTGCAAATAGCAAGTGTTTTCGTCAAATCGATCTGAGGTATTCAACAATACTCACCATTGAATTGGCAATGTAATAGACCATTATTTCAACTATCTTCAGTTTTAATTAGGAATTTTACTATAACTGTACTATCCAGACGAAAAGCTAAAGCAGCTTTTGGAATTGCTGCTGTAAACATACAAATAGCTATCTCTGGTGAACGAATTCGATTCATCATACACAAGCGACACAGGATTCTTTGCAATTAACCATTTTTTTTTTCTATTGTTCAATGTAAATGATTAAGTGACACCGAAACTAAACGAATTAAATTTCTTTTCTGTTTCCAAATTAATTCCCACCTGGACTGAAATTCACCACACCATCCATCCTCAATCTTTCATCTCAAGATAGAACTATCTCAAATAATTGTGTCTTCCTGAATTTTTGGCTGTTGCGAGCTTGAATGAAATACCGGAATTAAATAATAGTTGTAGTATTCCACCACTATTTATATTTGTGTTGCTATTGGTTCTATTTGAACATTCAATTGAATATCTACAAGAAAAAATAACAAGTGAGTTAGTACCACTTGCCACATTATTTCTTAAATATTTTTTCTCCCGAGTGAAGAATAATTCAGTCAGTTATTTATCTTGAGACACTTTTCTGAAAATTTCATCGATAACATTTGAATACCGGGAGCTCATTGCTGTCTTGTCGACGTGGCTCAGTATAAATCAGTTCTTTTTTCGCTCCTGCAACTTGTACGTTTTTTCCACCGCTCTAAAAGCGCGTGCGGCGAGTCGGAAATAACCGGCCTTCGCCCTCGTGCGAAGAAGAATGAAGAGCGAGAGAGAGAGAGAGAGAGTGAGTGAGTGAGGCCGTCAGAATGACGAGAGTAATAAATAAATAAATAATAAAATAATTTAGGTTAATATTCATGAATTTTTAGGACACTCTTAACTGAGTAATTCAACTCCATCTTCACAGAAAATGAATAAATGAGTACATGCATAAACGTAAATAAAACCGTTCGAATTGCAAGAGAGAAAATATCATTTGAATTTGATGAGTGACGGATTGAAATGAGTTTCATTTCTCCAAAGATTTATGAAAAGAAATAAATAAATGAAAACAATACACATTCATTATGCATATACAATACCAAAAAATGGCAATACACTCGTCATCGCAATTCCGCGCACGAGTTCCGACGATCCACTTTCGAACTGTATAATATTAAAAATAGAAACGCGCCGATGAGCCGACATCGACGACGACTTGCGGATCTCCGGACATTACAATATAGTATCCGTGAAAACCGGTAAGTAAAGAACAAAACTTAGAATGCTCATAATCACGACACAACTGTCCATAAATAACAATTAATTACCATCATATCACACATTGAAAACCAAAATGTTCATGTGCCAATATCAACAATTCAACTTCCTATTCAATTTTCAATGTATCCACTACATTCACACTGCACCCTACACTAGCACTTTTTAAATTGATGATAAAAAATGGAAAAACCCACGAGTACCAGTTGTGAAAACTGTTACGAATAAAAATCCCCAGTTGGATTCACCTATACCAACGCTTTTGTTTACCCCACGCTTTCTCCCTCTCAAGCTCCCACTACCTCACTTCGTACACATTCAATTATCGAATTCAACAATCATTCGCAATCCTATCGAATATTCCATACAAAATAACTCCCAAAAAACCCTAGCCAATTGTTTCATTTTATATCTGTAATTGTGATCATTCTTTTCTCGCTATTGCTGCATAACTATTGCACCCACCTCAACATACATACAATCTAATAAAATTAAATAATACCTTGTTCCAAATATCTATTCCCGTACTTCATTTGGTATACGATCCTATTATATTGTACTTTACAAATAATTCCCACAATAATTTTAGCACCACAGCCATAAATATTTAATGCTAATAATTCTCCCCACACAAAATAATATACAAAAATATATTTGGGTACGCAGTAGTTTAAGTCGATACGGAAATATATTCTATTAGCTTTCTTGTTTACACAAACATTGATATATAAAAAGAAAGGAAACAAAAAAAAATAATAAGGAAAAAAGATCCAAAATAATAGAACATGTGGGGTTATATGTGCGTGCGCAACTTCACTCCACTCATATGTGGCGCCACTGGTGCGTATTGGTATTACTGATTATGCCTGCCTTGCTTGCCTGGGGCAGTGGTGCTTTGCTTCACCACCTCCTTAAAATTGTTACGCAATCGCTTCTATAAGCATCCGTGATCTGCTTGGAATGTGGCCCCTCAACGGATAGTATCCAACTATATTCACGTCAATATCGTTTCACTACCTCCCTCTCTCCTTTACTTCCTACCACCCTCCCCTCTCGCTCACTCATCAAACCAAACATATAACATACATGTACGCAGTTGTAAAAATTAATCACACAACATGGCGAAGTAATTAATTTTTGCTATTTATTCTAATTGATAAATGATTATTTAGATAAATAACGGACGGAAACGATTGGTTTGAGATACTTAGTTGGATCTCACTCTCTCAATTTTTTTTCTCTATCTATCTTTCTCACTAGGTGTTCAAATCAGTCTGGCTGGCCTAGAGCTTATCTATTTTTATCATGGGGTAGGCGAATTGTTCCACGAGGCAAAATCACGAGAGAAAAATAGGAAGAAATGAAAGAAGTTGGGGGGGAAAAAACAAATGATAAATACACGAGAAGAGGATTATTAATTTTGTTTAGTTCCTAAGATGAAAATACATATCAACTTGGATATATATTCATAGTTATAAATGCCTATTTATTTATATATATATGAATAAACTCGTTTCGAAAATAATTTATTTGTCACGCTATTGAAATTATTGATCTGTCGATCTTGTGATAATTGTATGTCCTTTTTTTTTTATTTATTTATGCACCGACGATGATGACGCACACGCGATCATATAAATAAAATTAAGAGCGGAATAATATTGCAATGATATTAAATAATAAAACGCTTTGTGTATGTTAGGGTATTTATGTTAGTCAATTATTTATTTTCATCATAGAATTATTTTTGTCATCGCTCAAACAAATAAATGATATTAATCAATGAAATAAAAAGTAATACGATATATTTTTTATTTATTCCTCTATCTACTATTGTTTTTCAATACTATTCAATTGTGTGTGGTTATCGTTTATTCTGAAACCGTACTACAATTTATACGGTTCTTTCCCTAGTTCGAAGAAGAATAAAAATAAATAATAAATATAGTTTTATGTAATTGTTGGTTGTTGGTATCTTGTATTTATCATCTTTGTCTCCTTTTTTTTTCGTTCCCCCAATGAAATGTGCGTGCATTCATGTATGTCTGTATGTTTAGTACTATCAGGTGTGCCAACCCCTAGTGTGGCAGCAACATTCCTATTTTTTTTCTGTTATCTTTTATTTCTAATTATTCTCACGCGTGTACACATTTTCACTTCACAAATATAAATTCGTTCTTGTCTCATTGATTTTTTTTCAAATATTATAAACATTCCGAATAAACAAAACCGAATACAAAACAAACATCAAAAATGAAAATGATAAATATGAAAAATTGAATAACAAAAAAATCGAAAATTTCAATACAAACGTATTTTTCAATTATTTGAAAAAACTATTTTTTTCAAAATATTTCCACTTTATTCCTTCCATTTTTTCTTTTCTCGTTTCACTGATATATTGAAAATGAATAACACACACACACACACACACACACACACGCACACAATTTCGAATTTTTTATAGAGTTTAAAGAGGAAAATTCAGAGTTGTAACTCCACGTCGAGATGTTACAGCGACGCAAGAAAAAAACGAAAGATATTTCAATAATTCACCAACAGACACTAAATGTAGAGAATTAAATATATTTATCTAAATATATATATATATAAAGCAAGTGAGAAGGATAGAGAGAGAAAGAGAACATGAGATTACAGCGTGCCAAAGAGAAGCATAAAAGAGAAAAGACTATAGAGAGCAAACAAATAAAAAGGGTGAAAAAATAACCAACATAAAAAAGAAAAATAAATACATATACTGAGTGTTAAATATTTTATACCGTCGTTGCGTCGTCTCAAGAAGATACGTCGCTTTTGCATTGGCACAAAGCTATTTTATTTATTTATTTATTTACTTATTCGTTTATTATATCCTTTTTTGTCTCTTGAAAATATGCAATATTAAATAATGTTGCCAGATTTTACTCATCTTGTTATTATTCAATACATAATTTATTTTATTATTTTTACTCCCTCGTGTTCATACTGTATCTCTTACTTGCTTTGTACAATTTAATTTTATCCATTGGCAATAATTAATTGTTTATTATTATATTATTTTTGTTTCTATACTTTTTATCGTTTTTTATTTATTTTTTCTTTTTCAGGGAGGGGGAGTTTTTTGTTTTTTGTTTTTTCTTTCAGGCGAAATTATTCACGCGATGTTTCAGTTGAATGTTACACTGGACGACAAGACAAGACTGAGATATAATAGTGAGTTGAATGTATATATTGTGTATACCCGTTGTTCAGGGTGGTGGCATGATTGCGACTACCTTGTCGCCGGCGCAGCCCATCCGAGCGACGTCGCGACGTCGCCTCTCTACTGTATTCTATACTCTTTCGCCCTCTCTCTCGTCCATTCTTTTTCTCTGGCTTCGTTGTGGATTTGTTCTTGTATATGTAGCTCTCTCTGTCGTGCTTTGAACGCCAATGGTAACACATGCGCACTATTTGATACCGGCGCGGCGGCATGAAAATATATACAAGACATGCGTCGTTAAATTGCTCTTCGTTCTATTATTATTATTGTTATTTTTATTTTTTATTTTATTTACACTCACGGTTAATAATTTAATTCAGTTTGTGGTAAAATTAAATTTCATGCGATACATATAGTTCTGTAGATAGCTGCACTTTTATTATTCAAAAATCAACCCCTATTTTGATTTACGATTGGGGGTTGCAGCGAATTTTCGCAACCGATGGTGAAGAAAATTTCTTGACGAAATAAACAGCAACCAATTTTTATCCTATACATTCTTTCTTTATTTTTTTTTTCTTTGGTTTTGGTCGAAAGTGAAAGAAGGTAGTTGACAGAATGTATAAAAGAAGAATAAAAATGTGGATTAAAATTGTAATTATTTCTTTATTAATTTGACAAAAAAATTTTGCTCTTTCTTCACACTCAATTTACATATTTTTACATTTAAGTATTCTCGAATATATTCGAACAGCTTTTATGTTTCCATTCATTTGTATAGAAAAGTCTTTATTACTACAGTGTTGTTATAGTAGCAATTTATTTCGACGATAAAATGGTAATGTAGAGTGTTGATGATATTTATCATTTGCAGATGATACAGTAGAAATAGGGATTGAGATTACCAACAAGAACATACATGAATTGGTGGGATCCCCATTTTTGTGTGTAGTTAATACTTCAAAAAATGACGTGGCTGGGAATCCCAATTTGGAATATAGTCAACGTCAAGGCATTCGCTATTTTTAATTTAATGTAACTGAAATGACGCAAGTTATAATTAACGGTTGTCATTCCAGGATAGTCTGCAGTAATATATGAAAAACGATAGAATACAAAGTAAGTAAATAATATTCTTTCTAGGGGAAAACATAAAACACAGCTTTCATACAACAGAGATAATATCGGAATCTTTAGAGAAAGAAAAGTGAAAATCCAACGATTGGTAAATTATGTATTGTACTATAAATTAAAATTGTTGGTAATAATATATATTATTTACCAATGTAGGATAAATAATTCAATATTTGTGTTAGATATTGAAATTCATTTCTTTGTATCATCTAGTACCAAATTTTTCTTTTTCTCTTCCAAAATGTGAAAGAATATATAAATCATTGTATAAAAAACTATATCAAAATTCATATTAACATTTAATTCAGTTCGAAGTTTGTTTAACTATCTATATCATATAATATTTCATTTTTCATTGACTTTATTAAATACATATCTATTTCTCTGTTGCATCTCATATTGGCATTTCATGAAAGCAACAAATAACTCCATGTGTGTAATATCGCGCAGTGACACTGTGAACAGCACAGAAAAAATTTCACAACATATTATTCATTTCTAATTCAAAAAAAAATTTTTAAACATTATAAAATCATATCAACTTGTTAAAATACCTTTTCCCAACATATGATTTCTTAATAAGGCTTCATTTTTCACATTGTAGTCGTCATCTTCATCGCTTGACGATTCTGATGAACAGTTACCATATACCGTGTCATTATTTATTGCAGAATGAAAATGATAATTTAATTTAGTTGATGTTGACGTTGCTGTTGATGTTGATGGATTAAGATTGAGAAACGGAAGATTTTCATCACTTTCGACAATTTCTTGTTCTTTAAACATTAACTTTTTGCCAGCTTCTAATTTTTCATTTTCATTATTACTATGTTTTCTTTTACTCGCTTGAATATTACTGTCAAACGAAGATATTTGCCCATCATTATCCACAACTATATTATTCATTTCATCCTCAGAAGCTGAAAATAATTCATAAATTAATTATTTTCAAGATGAATTATTTAATATTGATGTTGTAAAATTCATTTTCAACATTATAACACGATGATACCAATGTTAATTATCCATATTAACATTCACATATTTTTATATAAAATTACTAATAATAAACATAAAATACTCACCACCTAATGCCAAAATTTTTGCTTCATATTGTTCAAACTTTTTCTTCCCTGAATCTCTCCACTTTAATTTAACAACAGAACCAATGCCTTTATTGTTCTTTGGCAACTGTGAACTTGGTATAATATCTATTTGTTTACACTCAACCCACCATATTAATGCAAATTTTAAATTACGTTGCGACATATTTTTAATATTTTATCAACGTCTATACTGTGTATGCTGTCAAATAAATTCACTGGAGTGTGTTACCTCTACCGACACTATTCGTATACTGAATAAAATTCTCTATTCGTACATTCATATCAATTTACCCAAGTTCATTTTAGACCTGAAATTTTGTATGGGGTATATACAGAAAAATCCAAATGATATTAATTCAAGTAATACGAAATATATGGAAAAACCCTACATTACAATGTATAACATGAATATTATTATTCCATTAGTGTAGTCACCAATATTCCTCATTGCCAAGTCGAAAGCATGATTAAGGACTTTATGAAATAGGGTATATAATCGGGCAGATAAATGACCTGAACGGTACGTAGGTAATGTATGGTAATGACCAATGGGTATGACAGAGCTTTGTAATTCTAAATATGAATATTATGTACTTATTCAAATGAATATTTGTGAAAAGAATTATAAAATACAGAAAATGAATCAGTACATTTTACAAGAGGAGAAAATATTTGATGATAATGATTAAATTAAAAATTGTAGATTTTACAATTATATAACATCTTTTGTAGTATTTTTCTGTTAATTTAATAATGATGAATATTGATAAATGTATAGAATATATAAATGGTGGACTAACAATTTATTAGAGAGTTTTTAAGGAACCATGAAATTTTGTAATATTACACTAATTTACAAACTGCACATTTTTCATTTAACATTTATTTCAAAAATTGCAGTTAACTTATCTCCAAATTTTTTGTTCCAAATAAATTCTAAACTGCGGAATATTAATAAATATTTATAGATTATCATCTTTATTACCTGGAAGAATAAAAAATATTTCATACAAAACTTTATCACTACATTGACTATTATTCTTCTGATTGTCATAATTTCTGAATGCCTTCAATATTTTCAATTCAGTCACTAATAAATAATTACACACATGAATTCAACACACGGACAAACTATCATATCCATAAAAAAAAAATTTATTGTAACTCTACACGTACAACAAATACATATGTCCACATCATTTAATAAATACACAAACACATTGCATCTGATAAACGTCTCATCATCTTAGGTCAATAGTTTATTATTCATTTGCACAATAATTTTATTATACGTTTATCATTGTTAACCAAATGTTTGTCGTCACTATCCATCCACAAAAATTCACAATATTATGATCACACCATATAGAAACTAACAATAATATTATCCAAACACATGTACAAATATTTATGAACGGATAAAATAAAAAAAATGGATTAAATTGTAAAAAAAACTTTGTGCATAATGCAAAAAAAATTCCACACATACACACATCTATATATATATATATATCATCTCCAAATGAATACGTATCAATAATTAATTAATCATCTCCAATTTAGATGCAACAGCAAACAAGTCATTATTAATTGATAATAAACTACGACATATATTCAATTAATTAATAATTATAATGTACAGATATACCATTCACGTCATTGATTATGCAAAGTGCTCTCTGTATATACATATATATGTCATAATAATAATCATTTAATTTGTATATATATATGAGGAAGAAACACTGATAAAAAAATGTAGATATTTGTGTCAAGAGCTTTCGAAGGTTGCAATTGAATTGAAGCATCATTTGCACAATAATATATATCTTGTATTGGTCACAAGTGTTACTATTTAAAAAAAGAGAGAATTAAAATGAAAATTTGATAAGTTGTATTAATATTAATTCACGTCTCATACAAATGATAATACCAAGTATTTTTTAATTTCTCTCAATTATTATTTTTCATTTAATTAAATATTTTTTCTTTTATCCACTGACTGAGAATGTCTGCCATTAGTTCATGCACAAGTCTCATTCATGTATGAACTGTAACAGTGATTGGTAGTGAGTGGTGAAAAAAAAAAAGAAAAAAATTATTTGACGAAAAGAAAGAATATATTGTCGATAAATAATAAAAAATTTCCACGTTAATTAAAAGTTTAAATTGTTCATTTAATTACTTCATTTAAACACACGTGTTATTTTATTGTTTTATTGATTTTTATTTATTAGTGATTTGAAATATTGTATAATATATTATTTAAAACGTATGTGAACAAGTTTATTTAGTGTAGTATGCCATTATTTTCTTTTTATTGTGATCCACATTCTGAAAAAAAAATTAATACTGCAATAAGAGAATAAAATAAGAATCATTATACTTGATTAGTTGAGGTGAGTGTTGAATTTTTTTATTCATTTATTTATGAGAAATTTTTTATTATATATTTAATATATATATCTGGTGTGTTTTTATGAGAGTATTATTGCGAAATTGAATATATTCATTCTTCAGTTTTGATAGTTGAATAGTAAAAATAATAAATGTTAACCAATGATAAAAAAGAACAAATAGAGCTACTAGTACTTTCTGATATCACAATTTAATTACGTGTTATGAATTATTTTTTTCATCATCTTTACATGTCTGTTCTATTGCATCAGCAATTGGATTTTTATACTTTGGATTAGATCATTATATTTATCATTTACGTCTTGATTTTATATTAATAAAGAACTATCAATAAATAATAATGAGATAACCAGACTGCTTCAAAATTTTTACATAGATGAAGTATCAATTCAAAAATAAAACGCAATCAATTGAAGTTTTTTATTATTTTAAATGTTTGAATTATTTCATCATCTATTAAAATAGTGTTTGCAATATCATGATGTTACGTTGAATTTTTTTTTCAACCAAGACTGCTTCTTTCATGAATTTTTCTCAAATTAAATGTCGTCATAACCTCCATGTATAATTACCTCCTTGTTTCTTCTAATGACTTCTCAAATAATAACATCTACCAATATATATTCAATATTATATCTTCAATCATTGCTTTCATTAAATCCTCAAATTGATCTTTAATCATTTTTACTATCTTATTTTTATTCATATCCATGAACTGTACAACTAAAGTTAAATATCAACAATTGTTACGTGAAGACCACCCTATATATCAGTGAATAATCACAACATGAACATAGCATAGGTGAGTGTGTTCTGTGTGTGCACATGTATAGTATAAGTAAGATTTGAGAGGCTTCAAGTTTCAACCAGTATAACAAAATTAAATCTATCCACTTTTTTTTCCTATTTACCTTCTCCACTCATGCACCTCTTCATACACATACAGGTTTATTTCCCCATTTTATGTTCCTTTTCCCATATTAAGTATCAAGTTTTACTTTTTTATATGACTTGTAAGTCATGCAAGTCTGTCAGTCTTGTCCAATTCTCCATCGCAAAACGACATCAAGTAATATACCGTTCACAATTGTAAATACAAGGATAGTTCAAGTATGTTTAATACATTTTTAATATTATCAATAATTTTAATTAGTTTTTACTACCATTTGATAATGATTAAAGTAAAAAAATGTATATCAATTGCAATAGTAATTTTATATTGCATTGCGTTATACGATTTCGTTATGATTTATGAATTAAATAACTATCATATCAATGAGGAGAAAAAAAAAATAACAGAATAATAAATAGAAGATTAATAAGCGCGTATATTTGTTCGCCCAATTTTCAAATAAATTGCATCAGACTATTTTATATAATTGCTTTATTTATTTGTTTACAGAGTGAGAAAGATATTGAGATTGGAGTGTTGATAAATAAATAAACTAACGAAAAGATTAAGGGACATGGATTTATTGAGTCTCGGTTTTGTGGCGCTTGAGTTACGTGATTCATCATTGGCTGCTGATCCATTAACAGAGGAATTGGAAGAAGCAAAGGAACAAATATCAAACGATTATAGATTTAAGAATCGTGATGAAAAACGTTTAAATATAATTACATTGGATCAAGTATCGTGGCATGATAGTGCTGACGATTGTTGGATTGCTATTTATGATTATGTTTATGATTGTACAAATTTTATTAAAAAACATCCAGGTGGTCAGGAAGTATTGGCTGAATATGCTGGTAGAGATGCGACATTATCATTTATTGGTTCAGGACACACTAAAGTTGCTTATAATTTATTGGATAAATATTTAATTGGTGAATTACCATTGAGTGAGAGATTGTATCGTAAACCAGGTGGTGTAAAAATTGTCACACTTTATTGAATGTGTATTTTATTATTTATATTTTAAACTTTTTCCTTTATTTATTCTTCATGCTTCATAATTATTTTATTTCGCTTTGTTTTTTCACTCACATTGCAATAATCTATTGATATGAATATGGTCCATCGAACTTGAGATATAATTTTGTTTTGAACGTTTGTTTTGTTTGATAAGATGTCCCAAAGGGAAATTATCGCCGACAAACAAGACTTGCTAAAATTCAATTGGGGGAATCTAATTTTACTGTAGAAAAAAATTGCACTGTTGTTACTCAAACGTTTTGTGTTTCTTTAGTATTGAAAACAAAATTTTTTCACACTCGAACGAACTTCAAGCATTCATATTATTTATTACATTCTTATCTTTCACTCCATATGAATACTTATTAGATTAATATGGTTATGCAAGACACGATTGTACTCACTAATAATAAATGCAACATTGATTGTTTGAATATAAATAGTCGACGAGCATCTATTATATGTTCCCAATCGTTTCTGTGTGTGTGTATTTTATAAATGTTTTATTTCTTGGCATGCAAATTTTATGTTATATAAATTGGACACTTTGTTTCTCTTTAATCTTTTCTATTATGTATCAAGAAAGCAAAAACACTTCGAACACGTTGGTGATTGCTTTGGATTACAGTGTATTAATTCATGTTCATTAAAATAAGTTTATTAACGCACTGCAGTTGATAAAAATGAATTATATTTTCAATATATATATATATATTGATGGTAAATTGAGTTCATTAATAGATTTTATCAAATCTATCTCCTTTGAATGTGAAATTAGTTTATTGTATTATTCGAATCCAAGCAGATAATTATTATGTATGATTATTCAATATTACGTTACATGTTATTTATTATGAAAATTCTATTCATTTTCTTCACATGTTCGAAAGTTTTTTCATACGTTTTGAGACGTCAAAAGTGAATATTCGGGGAGCAATGTATCCACCGAAGCCCTTTCTTCCCCTATAATACAGTCCAATACCGGTCAGAGGAAATGGAGGTTGAGTGTGTATCGGCTGCATATCAATGTATGGAATGGTCGTTTGCCCAGCGTCTTTCATCATGTCAGTATGTTGGAATGTTATTTTTTTGTTCACTTCTGGATCATAATGGAACTCTACACCCCTGGTTGGCTCATCAGCAACACCTACGTCGATGACAACTCTGTAAATTCATAAGTACCATCAATTTCATAATATCTCAATTTATTTATTATTCCATTTGCATGTAACCATACCTTTCCCGCTCATAATCTCTGGCTCTTGTTTCACTTCTGCAGCCGCTATAGGTGCACCAATAACTGGTTCTTGGAATCATCTCACCCGTTTCGAAATTAAACCGTGTTGCACGAGCCTGAAGCTCATAGTGGTGGGTTCCAACAAAATATACGAATGCCACTCCTACAAATGCATGATGGATATTTGTTTATGTACCATCATTCATATACCATTGTTCATATCGAGGACTATACAAAGGAACAAGTATTAACGAACGCACCAGTGATAATATAATTTGCAGGAAGTATTATATCATCAAGATATAATGTCTTCAGATCCGGTCTGATAGGACCGGGTTCCTGACGTTCTTCCTCATAAGTCCAAAAATGCGTACCATCAGAGTCATACGTGTCTAAATCTTTCCATGTAGAGTTTTCATAAACCATTCCACTTTGCGAAAATTTCGCTTGTTGAATTTTAACGAATATTCTTCTATCTCTGACGACCAATTGAACGCCCGTAACTACCCTGTAATGTATAATAATTCCAGAATTAAAATCCATTGATGACATACACAGGCCACACGTGTAGATTGTTTTTAAAATGTAATTGTACAATTTATGGTTCAAATGAAGATATCTATCAGAGAAATTTAACAAAACATGAAATTCCTCTAATTACAAAATTACTCTTGGATACACTTGAAACAAATAATTTAAACTCTATCTTCAATTCAACTTTATACAACAATCTCATTGAATAATTTATTGTGGATCTTAACATGTTATCCACAATATTTGACATTTGAGGATTCATATCGAAGTGCCAGGCTTTGTAAGAATCGCCTCTAGTTTTGTTTTCATCCACTGAACAAAAGCAGATACGATAGTAAAAGTAATTTCCATTCCAATATTGATGATGACTTCCAATCCATTTTTCACCAGCGGGACAACTTCTACCGCTACCACTATACACGCCATGATCATCTTTCCACCAGAGATAATCACGAGGTGATCCACTCCCCTTCAGAATAGTGATATTATATATTGCCAAAAAATATAACAAAAATCATCAGGTCGACAATCCATAGGACATACTTACTGCTGGACAAACAGTCACACCATCAGTCGATCGCACACAATCATATAATTTGGCCTTTGCATTATGTAAATGCGTTTGCACTAGAGAAAGACTATAACAATCTTTCGCATCATAGACTTGTCCGATATTCGGATCCAACATCTGAATCCGAGAAAAATGTTCCAATTCAAAAAAATCTTCACCTACAGGAGAATGTCAAAGCTGCAAATTTCTTCAGATAACGTAATGAGAAGGGAATAAAGACTGGTATTATATTTACCGCGTTTAGGTACATTCACATGGCATCGACGAATGTGCGATGGTACCAAACCCAACTGTTCAGTAAATATATCACGATACTTTTTCACGCGTGTCTCAAAGTTCATCCTTGCATCATTGAATTCAGATGTGTAATTGTAAGCTAGGCGATAAGGAAACATAGATACAAATGACATAACTATTGTCGAAAACGTGTAAATACATAAATTATGAGATAACATGTTTGTAACATACAAGTTTCATCCAACCACCACTTTATTGTATAAACGTTCTTTAATGTAACTAGACTCTTCATCTCAGCCATAATCAGTTGAACGTAAATATAATACAGCAGCTGTTGCGGTGAGATGATTTTGTCACAGTCAGTTGGAAGATTTTGCTGATGGAATAAAAAAATAATTAAATATTTATTGGCGTTATTCATTCAGGAGTTATTAGTTTCACATTGATATATTCTCCTTATCTAATATTCGCTTTCAAACTCAACTTACCGTTGTTTCCCGAATCACGAGGGCTATAAATCCTGCACTGAGACCGACATGTGCACCAGAGCTGAATATATCGTGCATTTCAACAAGCATCTTCGGTAGATTATCTCCATCATACAAAACACTCTCAGAGAATTTTAGTAAGGTCGTGTTACCAAATGAACCAATTGTATTTTTCAATGAATCATCATAAAAGTGATCCACAGCATGAAGATGATCCAATAATTTTTCTTTTTTACCAATAATTTCATGCGCAAGGTCAATATGATTGAGTAATGTAATCAACATTAAATCTAACTTGGTATCAGCGCGAGACGCTAAAGTCCCCAATTCTATTGATAATTCATTCATAGTCATTTGTATTTGTTCGATATTGTCGCTTGTTTTATCTGTAAGTAAGTCGTAGGTGAAATATGCAGTTGACGCCCAAGCGATCACCGTATCTATAATCAAGAAAGCCACTTGAAATTGCGCCGTGACTTGTCCAACCACGAGAAAAACCACCAACACACTCAGATATATTGGCGACATTTTCCTGCAACATACATATAGAATAATTAATGGTTGTAAGTTGGAATAAAAATTTGTTTTCACAACGTTGAACATTCGATTAAAGATTATTGACTTGACTTGACCCACCACTACATTATTATTGTGGATTTTTTATAATAAAATGAAAAGAAGGAATCGTTATAGCTATTTCTAACATTCTTGGTAGTGCACCAGGTGAAATGAAACAGAGACACTTAGGCTACATGACGAATATCACACTGTTAGTCAATTATTATTAGGCATTGCCACCATTAAAGAAATTCAATATAAACCACAATTAAAATTCAGACAGAAACGATTCAACAAAGCAATAAAAATGATTCAATATACGAATTAAAAAGACGTATGGACATATCAAAATAATAGGAAAAAGAGCACTTACATTAGAGAATGATGCACTATGAAGATTTTTTTCTATTAGACAGTATTTCACACCGCTTCACCCTTTCTTTTCTTCGAAATGTAGACTTGTGAATGAAACAGCGGTCCAGAGTGAAGAGAGCTTGGATAAGCTGTAATGATATGGTCAAGAGTTCATCATCTTTTTCGGAGCAGCCACAACACGACAACCCGTCAACTCCCAATTGGCAATATTCGGCTAGTGTTTTTCCTTATATTCGGACGCAAAATGACGAAAATACATCCGGGTCACCTCTAATCCTTGGAAGCGCTCGAATGCTGATAATCTATCGCATGATAATATTATCACAGCGCCTGTATTCAACGCATTATGTAGTTGTTATTTTCGCACCAGAGTCCTGATAGAATAAAGGTCGCCAATATATTGACATTGACCTCAACTTCTTCATTTTTTTAATCTTATTGACATTGCTGCAGAGTCAATTGAAATCACTCTAACTCCGGACGCCGAATCTATCGCCAAAGTCGCGTATAATCTTTCCATTAAACTATAGATCATATTTTTATATTGAAGAATTTTATTTGAACATTTTTTTAATTGAAGCAATATAATATAACACAAAGTAAAATATCAGTATTTTCCATAACTATACCAGTGAGACGTACATTTTGCACTAAACATTTTAATTCATTTTATTATACGAATCCAAGCAATAATTTCAGCAAGTGTTTTTGGCAATTCATCCGCACCATTCAATACTCTGTCTACGAAATTTGTTAGGGTTATGTTAGGATATGATTCACCAATTGTATATTGCAATAACTCGTTATAAAAACGATCAACATCCTGTAGATGGTGCAATAATTGTGCTTTTTTAGCCTGAAGTTCGGTCGTGATTTCAATATCATTAAGTAATGTGTTTAACATTGCATCTAAATTCCTATCAGTGCGAGACACCAAACTCTCCAATTGTGTTGATATTCTACCCACTTTTGTTAGTATTTTTTCGGCATTGTCGGGTGTTTTATCGGTAAGATCAGATAACGTGGAATAAAATGATAAACTCCAATTGACTATCGTTTCGAAAACTGTGACAGCCAATTCTGCTTCCGCCGTGACTTGTCCGGTCATAAAACAGACCATCAACAACCCCAGAAATATTGGCGACATCTTTCTAGAACGTATATATAGAGTGATTGGTAATTGTAAGTGCGTATTGAATATGCAAACTCGCATCATCATGTTCTCGATTGTAGTTATTGACTTGACTAGTGATTTAATTCATCAATTAAAAAAACGTATGAAGATATTTCCATTCATAATGTCAACGAATAGCCAAAATGATAGAACGAAGAACATTTACATTTTGGAATGATGAACCATGAAAATATTTGACAATAAGAAATTATTTAGCTCACCTTTATCCTTTCTTTCCTTAAAAATGTAGCCTTTTGGATGAAACAGCGGTTCAAAGTGAAGAGAGCTTGGATAAGCAGTTATGATGGGGTCAGTTCGTCATCATTGCGAAGACACAACGCGGCTCAACTTGCAACTCCCAATTCGCAATATCCGGTTGATGTTACTTCTTATATTCAGACCAGATATGGCAAAAGTGTATCGAAGTCACCACTAATTCCTGGAAGTGCGTGATTGCTGATGATTTATCGCATGATAGTATTATCACAGCGCGTGTATTGAATGAATTATTTAGTTGTTTTCTTCTTCTCAGCTCCAAAATTCTGATAAAATAAAGGTCACCAGCATATTGATCTCAATGCTTCTCTACATTTCAACCGTGTTGATATGGTCGCACAGTCCATTCAAATCACTCTTGCATCTGGCTGAGGAATTAGTATGTATCCTACAGCTTCTCATTCACAAAATGAATCTTCTTTAGTTATCAGGCAAATAAGTTCAATAAAGACATCGGCCTGTGCGGCGCTACACGGATATTATTTATCAACAGCCTTTACTGAATATATGTCTTCTTAAGGTGGAGAGAAAGAAACAAATTTCGAATGATTATTAATCTGAGAATCGTGATGGAAAACGGTTAAATATTATTACATGTAAATTTTACAGTATATAAAGTAAATATTTTTTTTCCCTTCTCCTTTAGTTATATATCAGGAGAAGGAAAATTTTCCAAACACGTTGGCGTTTGCTTTGGATTACAACGTATTTATTCATGGTAATTCGAGTAAATTCAATAACACACTGCAGTTGACAAAAATGAATTATATTTTCAATATATATAAGTGGCAAATTGAGTTAATTAATAGATTTGATTAAATCTATCTTCTTCTAATGTGATATTAGTTTATTGGATTATTCGAATCCAAGGAGATTATTATTATATATGATTATTCAATATTCTGTCATAATTCCATTGCAATATATGTTCGTAATTATAAATATTCATTTCCTTCAAATGTTCGACGGTTTTTTCATACTTTTTGAGACGTCATAAGTGAATATTCGGGGAGCAATGTATCCACCGAAGCCTTTTCTTCCCCTATAATACAGTCCAATACCGCTAAGAGGGAATAGCGGTTTGGCATGTACCGGCTGCATATCAAAGAATGGAATGGTAGTTTGCCCACCGTCTTTCTTCGAGTCAGTATGTGTAAATGTTATCATCTTATTTGTTTCGGGATCATAAGGGAACCCTGCACCTTTGATTGGATCATCAGCTTCATCCATTTGGATTTCAATTCTATAAATTAATCAATGACAAAATATCTCAATTCGATATCTCAATTTATTTATTATATCATTTAATTACGACCATACCTCTTTCGTGAATAATCTCTTTCTGTTATTCCATTCGTCATTCTACTACTGGAGACCCAGAGACTACTGGATGCATCAGGCTTACCCGTGGCGAAGTCGAACTTTGTTGCGTGAACGATAAGCTCAAGATATTTTCCTTGTGGATTATGCATAAACTTCACTCCTACAAAACCATAATTGATATAAAAATATGTTTACTATTATTTGTTTATGCAACATTTATGTACTATTATTCACATCAAAGCCTATAAAATGAAACAAATACGTTCGAACTCACCAGTGACAACTGAATTATCATCGACTATTATGTCATCTAGATATAATGTCTTCAAATTGGGAGAAATACGAGCGGGAGGAAGTATAGGCAACCTATAAGTATTATCTGCATCAGTACCTTTCCATGTGACATTTTCATGAATCATTCCACTGAGCGCAAAGTTTGCTTGCTGAATTTGAAGATATATTGTTCTATCTTTAACGATAAATTGTACACCTGTAACAACTCTGTA
This sequence comes from Zele albiditarsus, assembly GCA_958496275.1. NCBI lineage: Eukaryota > Metazoa > Arthropoda > Insecta > Hymenoptera > Braconidae > Zele > Zele albiditarsus. The sequence goes on from OY292416.1 coordinate 4,991,587, forward strand.
ATGTATAACAATTTAGCAATTAGTGTTCATTGATAATATACACAGTAATTCCAACTCAATCTTGTATTTTGACACTATACAACAATCTCCTTGAATAAATTAATGTAGAACTTAACATGTTATTGCGATAATCTGAAAATTGAGGATTCAGATCAACGTGCCAGGCTTTGTAAGAATTATCTCGGGTTTCATTTTCAACCACAGAACACATACAGAATGAACAAAACAATATGAGCAATTTATATGAGTGTGATTTAGCACGGCGGAATTCAGTTTTGACGGGGCATTCTGTATTGGCACCATAATAAGTGCCTTCATCATCTTTCCACCACAGAAAATCGCGAATCGAATCACTGTTCTTCAAAATAATAATATTATATATCAACAAAGGAATATAACAAAAATTATCTGGTTGATGATATATAATAGGTCATACTTACTGCTGGACAAACAGTCGCTGATGTAGTTAATTTCACACAATTGTTTATATTGGCATTTGTACGATGTAAATAAGCTTGCTTTTTAATTTGACGATCACACGTTTCGCAATCATATATGCTCCCGAGATATGAATCAAGCACCTTGATCCGAGAAAATTTTTCCAATTCGAAGAAATCGACACCTAGAGAGGAAAGTAAAAATTGTAAAATTTCTTTGGATAATAAATTGAGAAGAAAATAAACATTGGTATTATATTCACCGCGTTTAGGTTCATTCACATGGCATCGTCGAAGGTGTCGTGGTAAACGACTGAACTCTTGAGTAAATAATTCAGAATACTTTCTCACGCGTGTCACAAAGTTCATCCTTGCGTCGTTTAACTCTGATGTGTAATTATGAGCTATATGATAAAAAAACATGGTTATAAATAATATTACTTTTGTTTAAAACATGTTTAAGCAAAGATTATCAGGTAACATGTTTGAAACATACAAGTTTCATCCAACCACCACTTTATTGTATATGCGTTCTTGAATGTAACGAGACTCTTCACCTCAGCAGTAAGCAATTGGACGTAAATATAAAACATCAGTTGTTGCGGCGAAATGTATCTTTGACAGTCAGTTGGAAGATTTTGCTGATGGATGAAAAAAAAAAAAACAACAAGAAAATTATTTGACGTTATTCATTGTGGAATTATTACTTTCATGATGATTTATTCTTCTGGTGATATTGTTCACTTATAAGTTTAGCTCACCGTTGTTTTCTGAATGACAAGTGACAGGAATCCTGAACTCAGATGTACATGCGCACCAGGACTGAATATATCATGCATTTCAACAAGTATCTTCGGTAGATTACTCGAATCATACAATACTCGTTCTGTGAATTTTGTTAATGTTACGGTAGCATATGATTTATCAATTGTGTATTTCAATGAATCATCATAAAAATGATCCACATCATGAAGATGATGTAATAATTGTGCTTTTTGAGTCTGAAGTTCGGTGGTGATTTCAATATCGTTAAGTAAAGTGTTCAACATTGCGTCTAACTTCGTATCAGTGCGAGACTCGAAATTTCCCAATTCTGTTGATATTTCATTCACTGTTGCTAACATTTTCTCCACATTTTCAGGTGTCTTATCTGTGAGATCGGCTTGCGTGGAGTAAAAAGTTGAACTCCAACTGATCACCGTATCTACAACTGTGAAAGCCAATTCTATTTGCGCCGTGGCTTGTCCGGTCACGAAACAAAGCACCAACAAACCCACAAACATTGACGACATCTTCCTGGAAAATATATAAGGAATAGTTAATAATTGTAAATGAGTATTGAATATGCATACTCGCATTTTCCTTTAGTATCGCCACTTAACAAGAATCCGAAAATCAACCACAGCCAAAATTCAAACCAAAACGATTCAACAAAGCAACAAAAATGATTCAATTTACGAATTAAAAAGTCGTATGGATACATCTCCGTTTATGATATGAACAAACGGTCAAAATAATAGGACAACGAACACTTACATTAGAAAATGATGCACTGTGAAGATTTTTTTCTATTAGACAGTAATTCACACCGCTTCACCCTTTCTTTTCTTCGAAATGTAGACTTGTGAATGAAACAGCGATTCAGAGTAAAGAGAGTTTGGATAAGCTGTAATGATATGGTCAAGAGTTCATCATCTTTTTCGGAGCAGCCACAACACGACAACCCGTCAACTCCCAATTGGCAATATTCGGCTAGTGTTGTGCCTTATATTCGGACGAGAAATGACGAAAATACATCCGGGTCATCTCTGATTCTTGGAAGCGCTTGAATTCTGATAATTTATCGTATGATAATATTATCACAGCGCCTGTATTCAAGGCATTATGTAGTTGTTATTTTCGCGCCAGAGTCCTGATAGAATAAAGGTCGCCAATATATTGACCTCAACTTCTTCATCTTTTTAATCTCATTGACATTGCTGCAGTGTCAATTGAAATCACTCTAACTCCGGACACCGGATCTACCGCCAAAGTCGCGTATAATCTTTCCATTAAACTATAGATCATATTTTTATAGTGAAGAATTTTATTTGAACATTTTTTTAATTGAAGCAATATAATATAACACAAAGTACAATGTAAAATATCAGTATTTTCCACAACTATACTAGTGAGACGTACATTTCCCACTAAACATTTTGCCCATCTATTCCACTGGAATGTTCAAATTCTTCGGCGTATCAATAATTCAATCTAGTTCCTAAGTCCTTAACGATAATTATTCAATATTCAACCTGAGGAATTTTTCATATAATTTGTGACATCAAGTGTGTATATCCGTGGAGCAATGTATCCACCAAAGCCCTCTGATCCTCTATAATACAGTCCAACACCACTGAGGGGAAATACTGGTTGAAGTTGTAAAGGCTGCGCATCAAAAAATGGAACAGTCGTTTGTCCACCATCTTTATACATATCAGTATGTGTGAATTTAATCATTTTATGTGATTTAGGATCATAATTGAACGCAACACCTCTTGTTGGATCATCAGGACGATCCATCGTGATTTCAATTCTATAAATCCCACAACATAAATTATTTTTACATTATTCCAATTCAGAGAAATGCATATGAATATTCATTATTGCAATGAAATTTGGTCTTACCGCTCTCGTTTATAATCATCAGTTGGTAATTCATTGTTACAAACAGCCGATTCACACCAAAAACTAACTAACGGATTCAGCTTACCCGTTTCGAGATCAAACATTGTTGCATGAACCTGAAGACTGTACGCTTCAATTCCACTTTTTACGAACCTGACACCTGTATAAGTTCAATCGATATAATAATACTTTTAATCAATGTCCTTCCCTTTGTAATTTTTATCTCCCCGATTAATTCAAGAAACTAAAATAAATGAACATGAATTTATATACCCGTGACAACTGAATTCTTCGGGACTATTATGTCATCAAGATACATTGTCTTCCTCTGGGAAGTGAATCGATGTCTCATCGAAAATATACGCTTTTCGACTGTTCCATTTTCACGATACTCAGTATTAAGCTCTTTCCATGCAACGTCACTATAAATCGTTCCACTTTGCGAAAATTTGGCTTGCTGAATTTGAAGATGTATCGCATTGTCCCAAACGACAAATTTAATTCCAGTAACAACCCTGCAATTTGTAACAATATATATATGCTCATTAATAATATATAAAAAATGAATATATATGAATTGATTGAATAATTGATGAAATAATGATTATTAAACTCAACATGTTCTTCCAGATATTTGAAATTTGTTTCATGTCACCGATACGCCAAATGTGTGTATCACTATCGTGTTGACCCCAAAATTGATCCACAGAACAAACACACAATTTGCACGGTTTTAAACCGTTGTACCATCCAGCACTTATCGTTCTCTCTTGGGTACACGGAGTATTGTTACCGTAATGAGTACCGGCTCCATCTTTCCACCATAAATAATTGCGAACTGAACCACTTTCCTTTATAATGAATTATTATATTAGTGAGGGAATATATTATGATTTCATTTTCATAAATATGTTATTAGATTATTATAAATATTCATTAAATTATAATATAAAGTATACTTACTGCTGGACAGACAGTTACAGTATTGCTTAATGTCATACAGTTGTATACTCCAGTGCCCATACGACGTCCAATTTCAAATATCATTAGTGGATGTGGACAATGATCGCATTTTTTTTTTCTATTATCTGTTTCGAGGAACTGGATCTGGGAGAATTTTTGCAATTCAAGAAAGTCAACACCTGTGAAATGAAAAATATGATGATGTGAAATCAGTATGAATAAAGAAATGATACGAAAAATTAATATTGATTTGATACTCACCGCGTACAGGTGTATTCACATGACATCGATGAAGGTCCTTCGGTAAAAGAGCCATGTGTTGAATAAATAATTGATGATACTCCCGTACTCGTGTTTCAAAGTTTACCCTCACGTGATCCAAATCCGATGTGCGATTGTTTGCTGTAAAGAAAAAAAACTATGTAACTTTTGTCTGGGGCTTCGGTTTACTAAACGAGATAGAAAAAATAATATTTCGAATACTTGTATGATAAAAATTACCTGCGTGCATATATATCAGTGATACGACATTGTCCAATTCAGAGAACATCAATTCAACATAAATATAGTACATTAACTGTTGCGGTGAAATAAATCTCTGACAATCAGTTGGACGATGTTGCTAATAGAAAAAAAAATAGAAATATCTATATTTAAGTCTCGTATTTCACTGATGATTTATTCCTTCAGTAATATTAATTGATTATATAAATTCAGCTCACCGTTGTCTTCTCAATCACGAGTGTTAAAAATTCTGGATTGACATGAGGACGTATACCAGAGCCGAATAAATCAGGCGATTCAGCGAGTGATTTCGAGATTTCAATATCATTCCGTAATGTGTTTAACAATGTGGAAAGTTCTATTTCCTTGTGAGTCTTCCAAGCATTCAATTGACTCTTCAATAATTCCGCAGGTTTCAGTATTAACTCTATGTTCGTTTCATTTACACCACTAAATAATGATGTTCCCAATTCCACCATCTTATTTATGCTCACAAAGGGCAATTCTTGTGCTGTTAATTGTCCATTTAGAAGGAACATCACCAGCAGACCCACAAATATCGCCGACATTATTCTGAAAAGTATGTAAATATAAAATAATTAATGTACAGTAATATTGAAATTTTCGGTTCAAGAGAAACATGTGAGTGCGGTGTAACCTCCCCATTAACTGACAATATTAAAATACATAAACGATTTTACTGTTGGCCAAATTCATTGCAGCATTTACTTTAAGTTAAAACATCTCTTATTCTCTTGTAACAATTGTTGTGAACGTTTATCAGAACAGCAATTGGTCAAAAAGTCTATGGAGATAGTCGAGCGAATAATATTATACTTCATAACGTTAGGGGATTCCCTAATAAACACAGCACACATTTACACTTAAAAATAAAATACAGCGATGATTTCTTATTGTTAATAATTCTATATGCACAATTTACCTTGTTTGCTTTCAAAAAATATCAATTGTCGAATCAAATAATCATTCGAAGCAAAACAAACTCGAACAAAGAACTGTTAAGCCGGCAGTAACAGCCGATCAGCGATGTGGAATGCCACAACACTACGCAGGTAGTCAGGTATTCATTTGAAATCTTTGGGACCATGTTCCTTTTTATATATTGAAAAGAATAGGGAGAACACGTGAACTCATCGTGCGTCAATCATTCCCTGAGGTGATATACACTACTCGTGGTTAATCATAATGACATCAAACTATTTGATAATTCTTGATTATATGGAGGTCAACACTTTATTTGGAAAATCCAATTTCAAATCACGCGGTAAAGTAGTGCACAAAAAACTTCTCTGAAAAATGCTAACGGTCGCAATTCCATTGCGATATATTTGCAGTTGGTATAACCTATCTTCTTTATTCAAACGAGTTAATCGATTATCGTTGATTAAAAATTTTCTAAGGAAATCCCCTAAGAGAGTGAAAGCAAGAAAGAAATACCACAGCGAATTTTTCATTGGGGACAATATTCCAAAAATGTTATATATAATGTATATCATAAAAAGAACTTAATTATCGTCGGTTCCCTCTCCTGAAAGATTGTATCGTAAACAAACAACATTAAAGTCAAGGCAATTATCCATTATATCATAACCTCGATTTAGTTTTACTATGACGCATCGTTTAACAATAAACACACGTTTGTATCAACAAGTTCACGACAGACATTTTCACACAAGTTCATCATTCTTCGTTTATTTTATTGTCAATTGTGTTATTATGATGAAAACAAATTCGAAGGATAACCTCAATTCTGACGTCGACATTGACGTTAATTCCTACTCGAAAAATCTGATTGAATGTGATATAAACTGATATTTTTATTATCAATAAATTTCAATAAGTTGGAATAATTTTTTGTTTATTTTGATTCAGTTTTTCACAAATTTTTATCAGTTCACCTTGGACTATACGAGGGCATTGAACTTCTATAAAATATAACAGAACAATAGGCCTCCACAGATGAGGAAAAAACAAAAAAACAAATTGCCTTGCGATCATTAGTTTGAACACAGGCAGCAGAAGATAATGAAAAATACATATCTCGATTACTATAAAAAATATGGAAATGTTAAACAATCCTTGAACAATTCTCACCACTAATTCCAAGTTCTCGAGCGGAGATTCAGCAATGAAGTTGTAAGTAAATTTTCATTAGACTAAAGCAAGTATTCACTCATTCATTTAATCGCAATGGTTGTGCAATAATTAAAACTCAACAAAGACAAAAGTGAAGTTAATTTCTAAAATTCTAGGATAGACTCAGGGTCAACTGTTTCGTTAGAAGCAGACGATGAGAACTGACTGTTACAAATACTTTGAGGGTACGTATTATATATAAGAAGAGAATGACGATAAAGGGATTACTGAAAGATTAAAATTGTGCAAAGTTTCTCCCACGAGATAGGAAAACCCGAAAAAAAATGTGTGTTCGTAGAACTGACGCACTTACTGGAATTATTTATCTGTTATCTGTTGACTCTGGGGGTTCAATAGTTGCGATGTCTCACGCATAGAAAATGTAAATGATTTTAGTCAACTCTGACTCATCAGAGATTGGTAATATGGTTCTATTTTGTATTTACTTATTGATCATTGTGTCAGTACTTCAGTCCCGAACCCGATGGGCATGATTTCAACCGTAAAATTCTTCAGATCAATTAACTAATTTTTCAATATCTGTAAAATTTATTGGTACGTTATTGTCTCAGTCTTCAGTATCATTCAACAACCTGCATTGCAACATCCGCCTATCAAACACATTGAAGATTTATGTTAACTTGTTCCACTTACAGAATATTTGATAACCAAAAAATTGATTCATCCTTTGCTCATCATAATTATCAAATGTTATTTCTTATCACCTAATATGAATGAATGAAAAAAATCCACATTATATAATTCAGCAGATAAAATTTATGCAAAGAAAAATCAAATAGGGTGATAAACAAATAAAAGTAATAAAAAAATAGTAATTTCAATCGGACTTACCATCGATATGTCACATAAATGTCTGTTCTATCTTCATATAGTAAGTACAATGAATTATCAAAAATAATTTATGTATCGGCGGAGTAGAATTAGAAATCGTTTCGTCAGATCGCCGTAAGATGGAGGGTAGAGTATATTTAATGCAGTATAGTTAGGGACTACACTGTGCATTAATTACCATACGTAGATATATTTCCATTCTACTTTATCATACAAAATTTATTTCAATTGACTTATAATTAATCAGTAAAATATTATTAGAATATTCTGATAATTTCCAAATTTACAACATTGTGCGAATTTGATTCCACGCGAGATTATGATGTAGAATCAAATCAGATAGTTCATTAATCGTCGTATCACTTCATTATGTATTAAAAAATACTTACAGTATAATAACAAACCATATTTAATATCGACAAAATTTTTAACTGCATCATTCATGACTCACAGCCATTATTGATTATTTGTAAATGAATCTGGTTGGTCAGTCGATCCATACACATTCATTCACACCTCTTCAATCCCATTAAATTATTGTTCTAAAGAATAAACAATGCCTGACACCACATACCTGATATAAACGTGGGATTTTCAAAACCGAACGTATCTCGTTCATAAATCAATTTCGAAAAAAAATCCACTACTAAACTATATCGATACTGTTAATGATGCGCAATGTATTGACAACACTAGATCTCTGTTTTGTTTTCAAATACAGTAGAACTTCTATATATCCGAACCACTTAAATTCAACTTCCCCTACTTTGGAGGGGGAAGTTGCTTCTCCCCACTCTTTATCTCTTCTCAATGCGCCATTTTACTGCGCAATATGTGAAGCATATGCGCCAGACAACGACAGAATAAAGTTGCAATAGTAAAAAATAGAAAATAACCTTAAAAGCGTTTTGTTTACTATAATTGAATAAGTCTTGTTGTAATGAATAATATTTAATTAACTATTGTTATTAATAAATATCATATTTCTATTGCTTTAATTTAATCAATTTACTGTTGTACATTGATATCTGTTATTAATTTTTATCATTCTGAGGTTATGTTAGCTATTTGAATATCCCCTCTTTGACTAGAGAAGTGTGAGAGAATGTAAGTTAATTCCCCTCTTTTTCTGTTGGATTTATATTCTGATGGTGAGGACAACCCGTAAATTCTAATTCTTAGAATTCTCGAACCCATAGCTTCGAATATATAGGAGTTCTACTGTATATGAATGGTTGATTATAGAAGTTGCTGGGAAATTATTATCGGTACACATTTGGATGATTTGGATTATTATGAGTATTATACGTTCTTTGTCTGAATAGCATCTAGGAGATTCCACGATTCTTGTGCTTGTTTCAATATCGCGAGATGACGTCAACGAGGAAAAAAGATATATATACATATGTTACCACTTTTATTATACAACTTTTATTTTATTTTGTATTATGAGGACAAAATTGATATTGTCCAATATTTTATTATTGAAATTTATTGGGCGTTTTTGGAATCTTCATATAATTCGTGACATCAAGGGTGTATATTCGTGGAGCAATGTATCCACCAAAGCCATCTCTTCCTCTAAAATACAATCCAATACCGCTGAGAGGAAATGGCGGCGAAGCTACTAAGGGTTGTGCATCAAAGAAAGGAATTGTCGTTTGTCCAGCATCTTTATATATATCAGTATGTGTGAATTTAATTTTTTTATTTGATTCTGAATCATAATTAAAATGTGTTCCTCTGATGGGATCATCAGGTTTATTCATCGTGATTTCGAATCTGTGGATTAATTAGATTTCATAAATTTTCATTGTAATATCCCAATTTAGATTAATTAATTTAATGTATTATTTAAGTATTGCCTAACCTTGCTCGTGCATAATCTTCAATCACGCCATTAGCTTCACAGACATTGTTCAAACACCAACAACTATTGGATGGATCGAGTGTACCCGTTTCAAAATCGTACAATGTTCCATGAACCCACAACCGGAATGCATTATTGCCAACTTCATCAAAAGCAACTCCTATATAAGTACAATCGATATAAAAAGTGAGGTTATTAATGAGTTACATATTTTTCGGTGAAGTCAACATCAAGTTTAATGGGAAAAAAAAAAAATGTATATTCTGTTAATGCTATTCCTTGAGGATATATCAAAAACACAACTATCAATTCTATGACTCTCCAACAAAATTCATAAAATTATGCGTTTTTTTCCCACCCTTGAAACATATGTGACCCTCAATGTGATTTGTTCCAACAGCATTTTTATATCTTCAGTCCAATTAAGAGGTTTATAAAAATACTGTAATATTAATGAACTTACCAGTGACTGCATAGCCCTCAGGAAGTATCACGTCATCAAGATAAAAGGTCTTTTGTCCATGAGTGATACGTTTATTTTTAATTTCACTTTTTTCAGTTTTCCCATTTTCAAGATATCGTGTATCAAGTTCATTCCATGCAATATCATCATAAATCATTGCACTATTCGAAAAATGGCCTTGTTGAATTTTTAAATATATTGTATTATTATGTACAGCAAATTGAACACCAGTAACAACCCTGTAATATATATAAAAATATAAGAATTTATGTGTTATGATGACATATCAATAATAGACACATGATAATCTATTGAAGAAATTATTGTTAAAACTTAACATGTTATTCCAAATATCTGTTGTTTGGCGCGAGAGACTAACGCGCCAACCATCGATTTTATTATTTTCAGGCCAATTTCTATCCATGGAACAAGCACACACTATGCAACCACGATACGATGGCGGAATCATATACATACCTTCTCCAATTTCTTCATATCTACGTTCGTATTTTATTGTTTTTGAACATGATGTTTCACGACCATAATAAATATCATAATAATCTCGCCACCACATATAACCGCGGGGCGAACCACTTTCCTACAAAACAATGACACATTATATATGTCCATATTATTCTATTAAATATCTAATACCTAGTGAATAATATGAAAATCTTACTTACTGCTAAACAAGCTGTCACAGTATGACTCATTTTCATACAATTGTATATGTTAACGGAAACACCCAATGAATAACTCATTAGCGCTGTATCAGGACAAATGGACCAACATAAATCGCCCATGGAATCTGAATTGGTGAATTCAATCTGTGAAAATTTTTCTAATTCAAAGAAATCAACACCTGGTAAAATGTTAAATATAATAATTAAAAATTAGTGCGAACAAATAAGTAAAAATGAAGAATTAATTTTCAAATACCGCGTTTAGGAAAATTCACATGGCATCGTCGTAGGTGTCGTGGTAATTCAGTCATTTGTTGAGTAAATATTTTGTGATACGATCGCACCCGTTGTTCAAAATTTTCTCGACAGTCATTTAACTCAGGTGTATAATTATATGCTGTATAATAAAAAAATAATGAACATGAAATACTGTATTATCATGAAGATGGTGTGAATTGTTTAATACATACATTTTTCATTCAATATCCACTTTGTTGTGTAGACATTTTTCAATGCTGCTAAACTCTTTAACTCAGCGATGATCAGTTGCGTATAAATATAGTATACCAGCTGTTGTGGTGAAATGTTTTTCTTACAATCAGTCGGAAGATTTTGCTGATAGGAAGAAAATTAAACAAGAATATTTATCAGATATAAATATGTTTTCATTTTTAATTATGTATCTATCTAATAAATAACGCTCACCGTTGTCTTCTGAAACATGAGTGTTAAAAATCCAAAATGTAGATGATAATGTGTACCAGGATTAAATATATCATACATATCAACAAGTTTCTTTGGTAAATTATCTGTATCATACAATAGTCTCTCTGTAAATTTGACTAATGTTGTATTAGCAAATGGTCCACCAAATACATATTTCATTGAATCATCATAAAAATGATCTACATTATGTAAATCATACAACAACTTTGCTTTTTGATTTTGAAAATCAATCGTGATTTCAATATCATTAATTAATGTCTCTAACATTGAATCCAATTTCGTGTCCAAATGTATTTGTAGGGAAGTCAACCGGTCTGAGATTTGTTTCACATTTTTCAATATTAACTCGACATTCTCTCTGGTTTTATCCGGATCTAGAACTCCAGCAACGCCATCAATAATCGCTGAACCCAATCTGATTATCTGTGCAACACTCTGGATTGCAATTATTTCTGCTTGTGCTTTTGCTTGTCCGTTCAAAAGAGATATCACTATCAATCCCACAAATAATGGCGACATTTTGCTGAAATAAAATATAAAATAGTGAATGATATTTTGGAGAAAAATTCGTAACAGATAAATACACAAACGAGGCATTTCTCACCTTAAAACCTATATATTCTCTGTGTTTAGTCGTGGTTAAAATCAAACTGAGTTATATAATGACAATCCAATTTTTTTATAACAGAGTCACAAAAAAAAAACCGAAATGTGTGAGCTTTATATTGAATACTTATACCCAAAATTGTGCGAAAGTATTGAAACAATCACTTTGTATGTTAAACAATTTAACTGTTTTGCAACACTTCAAATAATATCAGTGATAAGGCTATAAAAAATTCACACGTCACTACATTGAATAAACCTCAATGATTATATTGAATATAAGTAAAATATTTAATATTCTTCTTTTTGATAAAACACATGAATTTTATCCAACCCAATAAACGCAGTTTATAACAGTTTATATCTCGTGAAAATAATAAGCATCATGACACTTGTTGCATATACAAATATATTACTTTCGTCGTATCCACGTGAAATCAATCAGATTTAAAATTACAATTGAACAGATTTAGTAAGCTAGAATAATACTTCTATATAATATCTGATCAACAGTCAGATGTTATCAGGTTTTAAACAAGATAATAACTTTCTATTATTAAAAATGAGTTGGATCAAACTATCAATGGATCCAATAGAAAGTTATTATTTCAATATATCACAATTATATCCTTCATGATTAAATTAACAATGGTGGAATAATGGTTCAGTCTATCGTGCCACTAATAGAAGTGTTGAGAGTTGAATGTTGATTAAAAGATAAAGTATAATATTAATTACGAAATAAATTTACTTTGTTTCAACATTGAGAATTTTATTTGTTCAGTTGAGATTAATTGTGCTGAAAAATTCTAGCTAATTTTTTACAAAGTCAAAAAGACGAACTGCAACAGCATCATATCAATTATTTATACTCAAAAATTTGCATCAATGCAGTGAATAATTCGTTTGGTATACACAACCATTCAGATATTATGTAACATATCAAACAACATCAATGATAAGGCTATGAAAATTCACACATCGCTGCATTAAATAAACTTTGATTATAATATTTAAATATTCAGAACAATATTTGATTTTCTTCTCATTGATAAAAGTCATAATGTGAGTGTACAACCCAGTAAACTCTGCTCATAACAGTTTTATTTACTGGAAATAACGAGGAATAAAACACTCAATACATGGACATGAATATAATATCTACATAATTGATACGTTGCGAAGTATGATAGGTGTATTGTTACATTTGCCATACAAGACGATACATATATGTATACATGTTATACATAATTATTCCAATCGTCAAATTGGTGATTTTTAAAATGGTGGCATAAATTGATTCGGTTAAAAGTTTTTTATTATTCCAATTTTGAGTTCAATACCATAACGTTGCTTGCGGGATCTTTATATATATTTTGTGATATCAAAAGTGCATATTTGTGGAGCAATGTATCCATTGAAGCTCATTCTTTCTCTATAATACAGTTCAACGCCATCCTGGAATTCGTGGACAATGGATTATACATAGAGAGTAAGAAACAATTGAAAATTACTTGAAATCGTTCTCAATTATTTGTGAATACTCCATTCCCATGAAATCCGCACATAGCCAATTTTCTCATAACCATCATACCATAACAATATTTTCGCCGCAAGTCACATAATTATCGACTGTAACTAACTCTCGGTGAACAATAGCATCTTTACTTCAGGAAATTACTTTTTACCGACCACCGGTAATTTATAAATCAGTCGGTAATTTTTTAGCGTCTATATATAATAAGAAGGAATGAGGAACTGTGAACTTATTTTTCATGATAGTGTATGAAACTTTACTATTTTCTGCCTTCAATTCAACATAACCTCTAAAGGAATCAATAAATTTTCTTTTCTTCATCACACTAATTTTCTCTATTCAATTATTTTTGTACCAGTCAATGAACAATAATTTTACAAAAAATGCAGCGATTTCCAATAATAATAACTGCATTGTCTAAGCAAATTAAATTTACGCCAAAAACATTGTCAATTAGAAGTTGCACAACTGAAATACGTGATAACAATGAATCAGAGAATAACAAACAATCCACTGATATTGGTGATGAGAAATGTAGTGGTGTAACAAAACTCAGTGGATTTGCAAAATCATTTGAGAAATTTAATCAACCGAAAATTGAACCAGAACCTGAAAAACCAAGAACATTTGCAAATTTATTGCGTCATTCCAATTTAGTAAATGTACGTACATTATAACCTATGAAAAATTTATTTTACATTGAAGTGATTCGAGAGAGCAAATTTGTGAATGGGTGGCATTGTATTCACCTCTTTGCATACATCATATTTGCTCATTCATTCAATTATAAACGTTCAAAAGCAAGAAGAATTATCATTGACAATAGAAATTGAATACTCATTCATTTTATATTATATCCATGTTTCTTCTTGTTGTAATATACTGTATACATTTCATATTTTCGTGGCTAAATTGAATTTTTATTGAATAGATTGGTTCTCCAGGGCATAAAATAGTGACAGGAACAATATTTCGGGTCGTTTCAAATGACTTGTACATAGATTTTGGATGGAAATTTCATTGTGTGTGTTCAAAACCAATCAAGAATGGAAGGTAAATAAAAAATAATTCATTAGCTCTATCAAATATATATTCATTTTTATTTATTATTATTGTGAGCTATCAAGCTGATAATTTAATTGGAAGGAACTCAAAATTTTATACACTTACAGTAAATACGTCAGAGGTGCAGTGGTTAAATTAATGATCAAGGAATTAGAATTATCGTCGAAGTTCATGGGTTCAACCAGAGAATTAACTATCTCGGAGGCCCGCTGTATACTTCTAGGTTTGATTAGTTCACCGATAAAGAATTAATTATTTTTGTTTGCTGGGATTCGTATAAATAAGAATTGTTGAATAAAGATAATTCTGCTCATCGTGTATATTTTCATCTTTACATTGATAATAACTCGGACTTTTTGTTATAATTCGAAGAAATTTTACTTAAATCACATAAAAACCATCTCTACATTTAAATATCCTCACTTTTCCCGCACTAGTGTTCTTAAAAATGATATCGATAAAACAGGTAACATTATTATCACTATACGGTAATATATTGTACCAAACGTGTGATAACTACAGTGGCGCTGCTATTTCATACTCACAATATATATTAACATACATACAGGAGAAAAAAGACGCGAATATAGAGCGTGCAAATATAAAGATTTAATATATGTACATAACCAGCAAAATACACATGCAACGCTACAATACGAAAATTTTACAGCTCTGTAGATTGTTGTGGGCTGAATCTACGTATTGGTTATTGCTTCCACGGCTTTTTGATACGCAGTACTTTTCAAAGTGTCTCTCTGTCAACTATATCACAAAAATATATATACAATTGAATTAAATAAATACATTTAATCACAATATTGCCTATTAATTGGTATAATAAATAAATAAATAAATAATTCTCATGAATTGTTATCAGAAAAGTATATATTATTAAATATTATAGGTTAACGTACGAATTCCAATAAATCTAATTGATTATCAGCCAATTTACGGTTGATATCAAATATCAATTGGAAATAATTATAGAATAAAAAAAAAAGAAAAAAGAAACAATATTCATCTTGTGTTTATGACACGGATAAATTGGATTTGTAACAAATTTTGTTGGCATTGTTTGTGTGTGTCACCAGTATACGATTGGGTGTGTTATTGGTACGTTTACGTGTTGGTAATCATAGCCAATATTTACAAACAACGCAACGATGAGCGTTGTGGCGTCTGGTGGTAGTCAGCAAGTTGTGAAAGAAGGATGGCTGCAAAAACGCGGTGAGTTAATTTATTTGTTTGTGAATTATTCTGTATTATTATGTCGTGGGAATGTAAAAGTGATAGTTTCTTTTTTTTTTTTTTTATATACGTTTGTTTGTTTGTGTGTTGTGCAGGTGAACACATAAAAAATTGGCGTTCGAGATATTTCGTTTTACGTGATGATGGTACATTGGTGGGTTTCAAATCAAAACCGGATCAACAAATGGCAACGACAGCTCAGCCATTGAATAATTTTACTGTTCGTGGTTGCCAAATAATGTCGGTTGATCGTCCAAAACCTTATACATTTGTTATCAGAGGTTTACAATGGACAACAGTTATTGAAAGAACGTTCCATGTTGAAACTGAACAGGAGAGAGAGGATTGGGTGGCTGCAATTAGGTTGGTAGTTTTTTTTTTTTTTTTTCTATTCTTTCATTCCGTTTTCTTTGAGTTAATAGATATGTCCGTTTTTTTTCTTTGCAAAAGTAATTATCATTAGTATTTCTCAAAATTGAATACTTCTATAGACATCAAATAACGATTTTCATTTTCAATAATTATCTCAATCCTTTCTGATTACCAATTGAATGATATTATAATTTATGAAATTGTACATTAAGTCTTATTGAGATGTCTTTGAATAATGATTGATGGTAAAGATAAATATTTTTCACCCATCTCAATTGCTTGAAATGAGAATGAATTAAGTAGCAATGGGGTTAATGTATTTTAAATGGCGAAAGTTCGGGATGAAAAGTAATTAACTAACTAACGATGTCATTAGCAAATAAACTCAAGCACTTCCAATGTCTGACAAAATCTACATAATGTTGTTTATAATTATATTTTTTATTAACAAAGTTTTTTTGTTATTATCTCTATTCGTTCATAGAGTTTTGTGTATTAAAAATAACACTACGATTGAATTTTTTTTCGGCGCTTTTTTCATGATGCAAAAGAATGTTTGGTTGTGAAAGTATTTAGCTGAATAAATTTGAAAGTAATCGAAAATAGTGAATAATAATAAGGGGGAAACAAAAAAAGAAAAAAAAATGTGCAACAACGGCTTTATTCTATTTATTCATAAGCTCTTTATTTTTAATCTGCAGATATGTGGCTGATAGATTGGCTAGTGAGGAAAATAATCAACAACAGCCACCAGCAATGCAAATATCATCGTCATCAGAAGATATTGATATGGAAAATGCATCAGGTGGTCGTTCAGACTCTGGTAGTTCACTTGGAATTGATACAATACCAGGTATTGATGAATTATCAGCGAAATTTAGCGTACAAGGAACGTCAAATAGTAAAAGTACTGGAAAGAAAAAAGTTACACTTGAGAATTTTGAATTTCTCAAAGTATTGGGCAAAGGTACATTTGGTAAAGTTATATTATGCCGTGAAAAAGCAACTGGTCATCTTTATGCAATTAAAATACTACGAAAAGAAGTGATTATACGTAAAGATGAAGTTGCACATACATTAACAGAAAATCGTGTATTACGTTCCACAAATCATCCATTTTTAATATCACTTAAATACAGCTTTCAAACCGCTGATCGATTATGTTTTGTTATGGAATATGTTAATGGTGGTGAATTATTTTTTCATCTCAGTCGTTCACGAATTTTTAGTGAAGATCGTACACGCTTTTATGGCGCTGAAATTATTTCTGCATTGGGTTATTTACACTCACAGGGAATTATTTATCGTGATTTAAAATTGGAGAATCTTTTATTGGATAAAGATGGACATATTAAAATTGCGGATTTTGGATTGTGCAAGGAGGATATTACTTATGGTAAGGATAATTTTACTATATATATTATTGTAGAACAATTCTGGGTGACGAATTCATTCCTTTATTATCCTCTATAAATTAATATTTATAAAATTGGAGTTTTTATGTTTCGTTTTTTTTTTTTTTTCTTCATTAGGACGAACGACAAAAACTTTTTGTGGTACACCAGAGTATCTTGCGCCAGAAGTACTTGAAGATAATGATTATGGTCGTGCTGTTGATTGGTGGGGTGTTGGTGTTGTTATATATGAAATGATGTGTGGTCGTCTTCCATTTTATAATCGTGATCATGAAAAATTATTTACACTTATTTTATTGGAAGAGGTCAAATTTCCACGGACTATTTCAGCCGAAGCGAGAGATCTACTTGGTGGTGAGTAGAATGAAAATAAAATGTCAAATTAGCCAATAAATTTTCCAATTCAAAATCAGTGGGAAAAAAAGAAAAAAAAAGACAGAAATTACCAATCTGTTGCCAAAATTCTAGTTCATACTATAAAATATTCGAACACCAATGTAATAAAATTTATTTGAACTCGATCGATCAATATCTTTTCGATATATCACATCAGCCATTTCGAAAAATACAGTCACAAAAATGAAATTCGAAAAGTTCACATCACACATTAGAGCGTAGATAAAAATACAATTCCCAAATTTCAAAGATAAAAATTCTCCATCAAACGGGAAACATTAACAAACATTAATAACAAAACAATTATTAATTCAATCTACTGAGAGTAAAAAAATTTATTGTTCGTGGCTCAAAAATCATTGAAAAAAAAAAAAAAAAAATTGTTTAGCACTCATTTTGAAAAATAAATATCATTTCAGGTCTATTAATCAAAGATCCAAGTAGAAGATTGGGTGGTGGACCAAATGATGCAAAGGACATAATGAATCATGCATTTTTTTCATCAATTGATTGGTCAGATCTTGTACAGAAAAAAATTCCACCACCATTCAAACCACAAGTAACATCAGAAACGGATACACGTTATTTTGACAGTGAATTTACAGGTGAAAGTGTTGAATTAACACCACCTGATCAAGGTATTATGGGCAGTGCCACTGGTTTAAATTCAATTGCTGAAGAGCAAGAGCATTTTCCACAATTTTCATACCAAGAGAGTCATTCAGCTGCGACATCATCAATTTCAGTTTCAATTACTCACTGACGTCTGCAGAAAATTTAATAATTATAATTTTAATATTATATTAAAAATGAGAAAGGATGGGCCCCATAAGCCTTTACTCATTAAAAAAAAACAAGAAAAAAAAAACAAACAAACAAACTGTGTAGCTCGATGAGAAAAAAAGGTGGGAAAAAAAATAAAAAAAAAAAAAAACCCGAAATTGAAGAGGAAAAGAAAATTAAATTACAAAATTAATAATGAAATTTTTCTTTCTTTTTTCGGTAAATGTTTATATATTGGGGGAGGAGGGGGGGATAAGAAATAAAAAAAAAAATAAAAAATCTTCTAACACATATCTTCAAATGACAGGTTGACAATTTTTCGTTTATTCAAAAAAGTGCTAAAAAAAATTATAAACGAAATGGAGAATTAAAAAAAAAAAAAAGAAAAAAAATGGAGAGATATCATCGGAAAAAATTAATCTGATTAAAAATGAATTTAATGTGTCAATAATAATGAAGATTACATGAAAAAACAATGAAAAAGGAAATATTAAATCGGGATTATTTTTGATAAATCCTGATCAGACTGATTTTAGTGACGTCTATACATCATAAATATATATGTATGTACATACATGTATATATATATATATATTTTTTTTTTACTAATATCGAAACAGAAACACAATAAATCACAAAAAAATCAACAAATAGACAAACTTATTCTATCAATAATTACAACCAAAACATCTTGTACATATTAAACAGAGAGAAAATGATTATGTTGAAGGATAAAAATAAAATGGCGGAAAAAAAAAAAAAAAACACTGCAAATTGATGAATATTAAATGTGATGTGAGATAAGAGCACGAAATGTTTGCTGTTAAATGAGATAAAAAATTCTCTTTATGATTAAAATGAAGTGAGAAAGATTCCACGATAATGAAAAGTGGTACATGAAATTTGAAAAATAAATGGATGAAACTTTGAATATTCATTGCCGCAGCTATGGCCGTGTATTTTTTTGCATCAACTAGCGAGAAAAAAAACATTACAATAACAACAGAAAAATGGGTGAACTATTTACCGACAGGAAATTATATATACATATATAGATATTATATATATTATTATACGCTATAATAATTATATATATTATACAAATATTTATATTTTAACAATTAAACTATTGTATGGTGAAAACAAAAATTATGTGTCAATTATTTAATTTATTAATTTCAGAATTATAACGGTTAAATAATTTTACACAATGACAACTTAACAAAAAGTTTCACTATATTCAATGTTTATTTTTTTCACAGCTTTGAATTTCTCTTTTGTTTTCTGATTCATTTCGTTTGTAACTTCAATTTGTTATTTACTTATTTATGTATATAGTCAAATCAATATAAACAATATGTGGGTTAATATTGTTATTAATATAGTTATAACAAATAGTAATTTAGCTTAATGTATATTTTGGTACTGGTGAATCTTTGATTAACCAAACTTCATCTAATATTGCACCGGCTTTGTCATCAGAAACCTAAAAATTAAAAGAAGTTAATAATAATATAAATATTACGGTTGACACGCGAGGGAAAAAAGTTTTGGCTAAATTCAACAAGTAACATTTGAATTTCATTATTTCACTATTTCCAATAACCATAAATCAATATTATAATATAAACATGAGTGATTTTACCTGCTCCATGTACAAATGAGTTTTATTGAAGACCTTCATTCGAGTGTAGCCATAATCTGAGCTTCGAAATGCTGACCATGCTGGTTGTGCAGGTACAAATTGTTCTCTACCTTCTTTACAGCCAGCCGAACCCGTAATTATATGTACTGGTGCTTTATAATTTTTGTACGGTTGTTCATAGCTTCCATTGTAAACCTTTCAATAGAAATAAACAAAAAAACGAATATATTCTATTGTTACAATTGATAATATGTGGATAAATTAATGTGAATAATTATTGTATTTATTTGTCGCAATATTATTCACCTGGAAATTATACATGGGCCACAAACGTTCGTAACTGTGTTCATGCGCCCACAATTCAATATCAACTTTATTTTTGGCAAAAAGTTTTTCCAGACCAAACCAATTTAATACTGGTAATCCAACACGCACCAATGATCCGTGATTTGTACAGTCGTCAGCATTTTTATTACTGCAATACATCGGACGATGACCAAATGTCACAATCCATGGTCGTTCAGCGCTAAAATTATTATTGATTGAAAATATTATTTTTTCATTTTATTGACACCTATTTATTCATTAAATACATATAAATTATATTCTATAGTTGATTAAATTAAATACTGACCGTATTTCAGGTTTATTCGCTTCCTTCAAATCATTCTCGAGCCACAAATATTGATTAACTAATTGTTTAATTCCATAATTCATGAAATAATAAGCTTCAGTATTTATAGCAATAAAATGGACTGGACCAAGATTAAAACTGTAATATAAACTTTCTGAATCACCTGGCATTGAAAATCTTGCTCTGGAAATTAAACAAAAATAAATAAAATATTTAGTGAAATAACAAAATATTCTTTTTGTTTTTTTTTCCGACTTTCAACATTTTTTATCCATATCAAACAAATCATACCGGTAATTACTAAAATTGTATCTCTCTTCATGATTACCAGGTACAGTCATATACGGTAAATAAGCCGCTATTCCCTCAATTTGTCGCATAAATTGATCGCCAACTCGTGCATTATCTGAATCCATATCGTAAGCAAAATCACCAACATGAAGTGCAGCGTCATACAATCCACGTTGCGTTTCTTCCTGTAGTCGTGCTAAACTTTGTGCATTTTCATTTCCCATATCACCAAATATTACTATTTGTGGTGTCCAAGTAGCTGAATTGGATGGAATTGTTACAAAAAAGATATTTGACCATCCAAATTGACTTCCGCAATGGTAAGCTGATAGTAATAAAAGTTATTAAATGATTAATAATTATTTTTAACTCTGTGTTATAATTTATTAGCGTTTGTGGTGGAACACGAGGGAAATTGTGATACTTCTAAAAACTTGTGATTGAAATATTATATTAAAATTCTCAGGATTAATGAAGAAATATTGATTTGTTTTTTAATAACAGTCGTCTTGCTTGAGACCTTTTCTTCGCAGACTTTTTATCTATATAGCTACGACCTATTTTTTTTTTTTCTCGCTTGGAATTTTATTATTTATAGATAACAATGGCCGCGAGAAAATAGAAATTGTCGATTATTCATCTTGATATAATACCGTACATAATTGCAAAATCATTTAACGTAATAATGAACGCATGAATTTTTCAATTATTTTTAATGAAGAGGAAGTTTCTGTGATCATATTTCCATTTTTGATCGTCGGAATAAATTCAAAGTTGACAACGACATTCATCGTGGTTTTAGAATTTAAAAAATAACTGTGCAGCTTATTACGTAATCTGCCGATTGAAAATCGTGATCTCATACAGAAACCTCATATTTCATTAGAAACAAATTATATCATCAAAGACAATTTAATACCTAAGTAAATTATAGGACAATTCTCGATATGAAAATTCCATTAAAACCGTCAAATAATTATTCAGAAAACTCCTCGACATTCCTCCTTTTAGAAAAAAGACCACTAGAAACATAAGATAGCTTACTGTATTTCTCGCCAGGATTTAAATTCTTCAAATAAACCCGATGAATATATTGCGAACGTTTTTGTTCACCACCATCAACAAATTTCGTTCTATTTCCTTTAGCTGTTAATATTAATCCACCAATACCATATTCAACAATTGATTCATTCGTGTCATCTTCGGTGCTCCATGTCACGACGATATCATTAGGATTTTCTATAACAACAACAAAAAAATATCAATTAAAATCAATTTCTTCTTTTCTTCGCACTTTTCCTTTTCTTACAGATACACATTTCATAAAAAGAAATAATCTTAGATAAATTACCTCCGAAAGACAAACGAACTGCTTCTGGTTGATATTTAACAACAGCAGACGATGCAAGACTCAATAAAATAACAAAGAGAATTGACGAAAGCATTATCCTTTTATTTATATTCTTCATAAATATATTCTCCTTCTATATCCCTCTCGTCTATGAATGGTATTTCAATCCTGTAATGTAAAAAAATATGATTTTAAAACACAAAACAAATTTCTAATAGAAGCTAAACTACAAGACAATAAAAATTCTATTATTACGTGGCGATAAGTGACAAAAGGAAATGATAAAATCAATACGTACGTCTCGACAACCAAAATTAATAATTGAAGTAAGTCAATATTTAATCAACATATATATATGAAGTGTGAAGTGTGAAGCAGAGAGACAAACATTATTTTTTATCGTTTCACCTACCGATCAAATGACCTAACTATTCTGGTACCACCAGCTAATTCTCCTACGACGCATTAAAAAATAAATGGAACAAAAGATATATAACATCTAAATAAATTCACTTACTATGATAAAATGTTAGTCACACATCGATGATGCATTGAAATGCAGTGGAATGCAATGGAAAATGCGACTTTACGATAGTAGACGAATGACATAGGACAAATATTATCGGGAATCCTCGTTAATTTCATGATAAATTTGACCAATCACCGTGAAATGCAATGACGCGATTACTGCGCCAAATGTGTGTTATTTATGAGAGAACTAAGTTTGAATTAATGGCGGGAATTTATTGATCGATATAAATTAATACGGTTTATATTAGCCGCTATAAATATTCATATTTTTGTTAATTCCTGTGTGGTAATTATTGTTTATCAACAATTTAATTGAGAAAAAACTTTCTTATCAGACTGTGGAGAGGGAGATGAAGCTACCCGATGAAGTGCCCCCTCTCTTCATCAGATTACAACACTAGCGCCAGTGCTTGTGAATACATAAATATTCATATATATGTATATAAGTATTTATATGTCACGTAATTTTCATCTTGATATTTTATTATCTGCAACCAAAATTATCTCAAAGTACGTTCAGCATCCATTGATTATTACAATTATATTTTCAGCAATAACTTGACAATTATTTATATAGATATCAACGCCATTTTCGTTTCAGATATCGATTTATGGTATATGTATGTCATTCATTTTCTTCACCCCTATATTTGCACTATGGAGTCAATCTACACTCTCTGTCCAGTCTTTTTCAGTGAATTGTTGAAAAAGGGATCGCTTTTATTGTGCGCGGGCGCACAAAATAATGTATGTGTATATATTAAATATATACATTTACACTACCCGTTCTGTATTCAGGAGAGAGAAGAGATGCTATCGTATGTGTGTGAGACAGTATAGATATATTTTTTTTTATCCAAAAAAGGGGACATAGGGCATCAGTATTGGACTAATACCAAACGCCGGCGGTGGTCTCTTCCGAATTATGTTCGAATGGGCGTCTTGTGGCGATTAATTATTGTAAATGAACGGGAAATACTGTATCAGTGTATATTCTCTAGGGCTACGGTAATTATATTGATGATGATTATGGTAATTAATGCTGGTGATGTCAGTAATGGTGATTTCTGGTGATTTTTAATGTAGGGTTGTTGACAATTCTATAAACAATGTTACTCGCCACTTTTCGCGTTTATTTAATGGGGTTTTTATTATTTTTATATAAAAAAGCCAGAACTTGATACATTTAGTTTTTTGTTTTTTAATAGTGGTCACACAGAAATTATCATGAATGATTCCAAAAACCTGTAGACAAATAAATTTGTTTTCGGGTTGAAAAAAATGCGTCTATTTGGATGAGGAAATTTTATGGGAAAATAATATTTTATCTTATTAATTGCGGAGACAATTGAGTATAGCGTATTTTCGATATCTTTTATTTGTTTTAGAGTTTTCGGATTATGCCAAAAAAGAGATATAAGCATGAGTCATAATTTGTGATTTAAAACTCGCGCCGATTGCAATGTGGTTGGTAGTCCAGTAATTGATCGGATCATTCATCCCCGGTAACTTTTGACAGGAAATACCCGTTTCCTCTGTACATTCAGGAGAAGAGATTCCATCTATGAAATATTCAAGGATAAAAAGATGAATTAAGATTCAAAAGTTTCTCGATATTTTTAGAGAAAATTCAATTCAACTACGTAATTTTATTCAAAAAAACAACAGTAATTTTCATGAAGTATCGTAATTTAAAAAAATCCAATTCACTGCAAAATAGCGATTTTGTATCTTACTTTTACTAAATTAATTAAAATTCATCCGAACTGACTTATCATCCCCACACTCACGCCTAAATTACAGACAATCTTTCCTCCCTCTTGCAGCTATTATCATCCCTAAAATATAACGAATGAAAAAAAAAAAAGAAACTAATAAAAAACAAAATGAATTCAATTTGTCGAAAATTTTTAGACATAAAATCCCTCTATATTCTTTCATCATTCCCTCTCGTCATTAAATAAAGAAGTAGGCCACGCTTTCAACCCCTAACATATATAACCTCACATCAAATATCCCCCACCCACTTCTTTCTCCCTCCATATATATATAATATATGCTCTCATTCATTTCAATACGTATCATGCTTTTTTTTTTCGCGCCCGCGAACGCGAATAAACGCGTAAACATGAGTGCGTCGTCGTGGAAGCGCGCGCACCCCCCGTTAATGCTCGATTGTCTTTCTACCCTTGGTCGTTATATTGCGCTCTCAGTAAAGGGGGTTAGCGGTGGTGGATGACTACGGTGTTGAGGTTGATGGTTCAGTGAAACACAAAATTCTCAGTCTGCCAATTTGGCGACGAGGGATAACTACCCCGTCAGAGGGAGAAAAAAATTCCACCCGTCTCAGCATCCAACATAAATAAAAATGAAAAAATTTCCAAAATTTCTTTGATAAAATAAAAAAATTATTTTTTTTTAACTGATTTTTTTTTTTTTTTTTTTTCGAAGATATTTTTATTGATTGTGTATGTTTAGATTTCGAACTATGTGTGTGTGTGTTATCGATTGCGTGTGATAGGGTCAACATTGCGAGTCTAAAAAACAAATCAAGTGTAAATAAAAATTATATATTATTATTAATATTAATATTGTTATTATTAATTTTTATAGAGATGACAAGGAGAAGATGGAACGTGGTGCGCGAGTGGCGTCACGGTTACAGAGATTTTTATTCAATCAACTGCTCCTGTTGTGAGTTGAACAGAGAATGAATGAAAGAAAATTTATTTATTTATATATTTTAACTTGAAAGCGCAGAGAGAAAAAAATTTTTTTTTAAATAATAAAATAATGAAAGAACGACATTTTTTTTTATACAATTCGTGAGTGATATTGACTGATTAAATATTGAGCTTTTGATTTGTTCTTTTTTCTTTTTTTTTTCAACTTCGAGTGAAAAATTGTGAGAAGATTTTTGAGGGTGAATTAAATATCGGAATGAGCTTTCACTGGTGGACTCTATTTTTTTTCAATACTTTTTTTGATAGTGGCTGTGTGATGTGTCCTCAATATATCTTGGGGTGGAGCAATGAGAGAGAAAGGAGACGAGAAGCTGTGAAGGGTTTAATCGAGAGGGCCCTTTCAACCCCTTTATTTACACAAGTGTGTTTCAAAAACGTTTGAAGTTAAATAACATTGCTGATGAATATATATTAATATATATATACACACTTTTGTGTTAATTGTGTGTTGTTAGAATGAAACATAAGATATGGAGTGATTGATAAATAAGTGGAGAGAAAAATGAAATAATTATTATAAATTATATAAATCGTGTGGTGGTAGGAAACAAAGAAATGTTTGTTCTTTTTTGTTTTGTTTTACATCAATGAGTGATAAATAATTCACAAAAATGGTGGACTTGGGAGGATACATTATTATTCTTATGAATGATAATGGAAAAATCAAACTTTATGGTGAGTTAATTAATTTTATCTATTGATTTATTATTTTTGTACATTTTTTATTTTTATTCCTTGCTAAATTGCAAATTTTTATTTATAAATGTTTTGATATAGTTATAATACTGTTAAAAATAATAATGGTAAGGGATTAAGATGAAGAGAGCTCTAGTAAATATTTAAAAACTATTGAATTAAATTTATAGTCTATTATTTAATCCTCCTCGAAATATCATCCTAGCATCGAATTTAATTACCGTTACTTTGATCGTGTGTGCGGCTTTGAACTCAATTAACCAATTTAAATCCTTGACCACTAAATTCTAACGGAAAAAGGCCTGATTAATCAACGAGGAAAATGTTCGTGGAAAATTTCGAATTAACATATTATCCCATTGAAAAAATGAATGTAATATGATAATTAATAAATCCCTATATTTTAATTTGTTAAATAAAATTCGAAGTATTATTATATTGGAAGAATTTTCCTCAGTGAAATCAACAGGTCTTGAACCTATATTCCATGTGTTCTAATGTACAGTTAAGTGTGTCGGTTGATTACATCGTTTGCATTAATGGCATTGCGTAATATTAATTACATATGTGTATTTCTATATCTATTTGTAATTATTTCGTAACAAAATTCATCAAAATGCTTATTTATAAAATTCTATATCTACATGTAAATGTATTTACAATTAAATATTTAGAGTTTGTATACTATTAACGTATATAATATTCTTTCTATTAATTTTTTTCATAAATAAATATATATACCACGTTTATTAATTCTCATTTTTCATTATTGTAACAGGATCAACCGCGGACAATGACGATTATCCGGATGTTGGTCATGAAATATTGGCTGTCAATGGACGCACACTGGAGAATGAAACTGACTCTGAAGTCAGTCAATACATTCATCAGGTATGTATGACAAAAAATAAATAAATCAAATGGAGACGTGGTGGAGGTTTTTTATATTTTCCAATATACACTTGGACCTTTCGTGCTTGAATTCCTGCAATGAAAAATATTCCAATTACATATTGACTATTTTTAAATTAATTATGAAAATTACGTGGGAAATACCTTTCCCACATTATTCATGGGGAAGTAAAGTATTAAAAGTAAAGTAATAATATATGATAGTAAGTTGAAAACAAAGATTTCTCACAGCTCAAAAATATTATGGTGCTTTTTATTCTTTGAGAATAACATATATATTAATTAGATAACATAGGCTTTGTGAATTTTACTTCAAATTTAAATGTAGTGGTATTTCTTTTGATTAAAAATCGATTCTATTATGGAATAGTATATTGAATACATTTCAAATAATGTCTGAGACAATTCGATGAAAAAAATTCAGTTAAATTTAACGAAAACATTGTCACGTTGTCAACTGTACACATTCATTTTAATATCTAACTTGTATGTTCTTATTTCAGTGCATTAAATCGGGTATCATCACAATGCAAGTGACAAGAGGTGTAGGAAATAAATTGAGTAAGTGAATGCATATATATATTGTTATATAATACACATTCATATTTATTAATATATTTACTTGGGCATTTGATAAATACTTATACACTTGTTCAAAAGATAAAATTCTCCAACGAATATAATTACATTCACAGTAGATAAAATATATCCATCATGAAAATTGTGAAAAATAATATCTTTTCATCTCTCTCTTTACCTCTCAATATTTCTTAACAAAAAAAATTCCCATTTAAATAAATAATACATCAAATAAAATGAATAAAAAATCAAAATAACATCGGTGCAGAAAATCGCACATAACCTCATTCTTAAAAGACAAATGAAAAAAAACTATCAACAATTACATACATTCTCAAACATTAAAAATAAAATATACAAAGTAATTTACAAAGTTAACAGTAATGAATTCAATATAGAAAATAATCCCATTAATAACAATTATATAAATAATAAATATCAGTAGAAAAAAAAATAAATAAAATAAACAGATTAATGACTTCCATGGCTTTTCATCTCACGATATTCAATAATAAATTCTTATAGAACAAAATCAAAGAATAAATAGAAAAAAAAGCTAGAACAATAAAAAATAATGAAGAAATTTTTTTTCACATTCAATTTTCCCTCTCGACATTAAATAAATTTATCAAATCAACCCCTGTATTCATACCTGTAAATTTAAAAGAGAAAAAAATATTCAAGTATAAAAATGGTTACCCGCTATACACGTTCAAAATTAACTCAACAATTATCACGATAACAAGAAATATTTATATAACATAGTCGGTTAATTCCGTAATAATTCGTGTATATTCGTAAGCACTCGAGTGTTCGACAGGTAAAATAACTTGACACATACATACAAATATCAGTTAAGTTGTATTGAAGTAGGAAGAAGGCCCGGAAAGCAATAGAGAGTGGGAGCGGATAAAAAGAATGAAGAAAAAAGAAAAACAGAACGTATATAAAAAAATTTTAAGAGTGGGAGGCAAAAACTCATACATACATATCCACCTTTATACCTTCACAATGATATGAGTGGGTGTATATATAGTTAGCTGGAAACAAATAGAGGGAAATGGAATTGAGTAGAGTGTGCCGGGCGGGAATGCAACCTTCGAATGTACATATACACTTTCCTGTCTTCAGTCAAACGTGAATCATTGTACGCGAATTTTTTTTTATTTTCTTTTACCTCTTCTATTTATTTTACATTATTTCACTCGCTATTTCATCTCCATAATCATCAAATGTGTATGTCTCTGTTCGATTAAATATTTTCAATTAAAATTTTGTTCATCACAAAAATCTATGGGATAATACAAAAATGAAAAGAAGGAATTTAAAGGCAAAATAATATTGCAAGTGAACAATTTTTATTTTTTATCATTCTATCAACGAATAAAATTGTTGATAAAAAAATTGTCTGTGGTGATAAATAATGTTTTAAAAGTACGCCATTCTTATTACATATATGTATATATATATTTGTGCATGTGTGTATGTAAAAGCGAAACACTTACCACGTATACCAGGTCACTGGAGACATATGCAATAATACAACGATGGCTGCGTTATATTAAATCTCTGGTGTATTCCGTGACTTGTGCACACTAAAGTGAATTATTATATTTATTTATTTATTTAACGCTTTAAAAAACATTTAGTACAAGCATATGGATATAGTGTGATCCAATTGTTGAAAAAAAAAATAATATATATACATACATATTATTATTATTATTATCAAAAGAAAGGTATGAAGAATTTATTAAAAACTGTAAACTTATGAATTAATTTATTTATTTTTTATTTTAATTTCATATTATTTACATCACTATTTATTTATTTTGTAACACTTGATTTTGAAATTTGTTCTTTTTTATATTTTATTTTGGATAAAATCATAATTATTGAGTGAATGGTTAATTGTGTGTTGTGAAATTTCGAAATTTTTTTATTCATTTATCACAATTTTGTAAATATATATATTTTTTTTTTTTTTTTCAGCTTCAAGTTTGCATTTGAGACAATTTGATATTTAATGAAGTATGTTATTCCACATGAATGCATTTTAATAATAATGATTTAATGAGGTCATGTTGGGATTCATCCTATTGATAACGTGAAGATAAAAAGGTTTTTTTCTTTTTTGATTCGTTGTGAGAAGTTGTTATGAAATTCAATTTTTTTTTTATTCTTTCCTTGCTCTTACTCTCTCTCCAATGGACCCGAATATGATTGCGTACATCAAACGTTTCTATAATATGTATATACATTGTATGTGTATATGTGTACAGTTAGGAAAACAGGTTTTTTGAAGTACATAGACATTTGTGTTGAGAGTGTATTTAATAATGATAATATATAAGAGAGTATCGGGCAATGGATGACGCATTGACATCATACACGTTTATATTGTTATACAATTAAATGATTGTGGGCATTGGAATAATTTTTAATTTATATGTGAGAAAGAATTTTTTCTCAATTGTGATGAATAATAAAATTAATTTAGGTGTTTATTGTGGGTTTTTTTTTTTTAATTTTTAATAGATATGTTTAGATAGCGAATAATAATAAAAGACAGAAGTTTTAATTTTTTTAGTGATATTTTGAGGGTAGTAAATTTGGGTAATTAAATTTCAATTTTTTATTGATATATTATTGATAAGAACTTTTTTTTTTTTGATTGAAAAATTTAATATGACAGACTGTAATTAGGAGATTGCTTTACAGGGCTTTTTTTATTGCAAATTTATCGGATTATTTAACAGGACAGGATGGATATAAATAATTTGAAAGAATATGGATGATTTTTGATGAAAATTGATGTCAAACAATTTTTTTTTTTTTTGTACATTAAAAGCTCATGAATTAATTGTAATGGAAAATTAATTTTGTTTATTTCATTACCACACTATAGTTGAATTATTTGTCACAGTATTACACAGAGTATATAAACAAAAGGATAATTTTATCAATAATAACAAATTGAAAACTTTGAGTGAGTTTATATCAAATAGAAGTGTCTATTTACCGCCACTACTTGATTCTATTTATTTAATTTTCACTCGTTGTTTTTTTTTCTTCTCTCTCTTTCTTTTTTTTTACATCTCCCATCTTATTTTTATTTCCACCTCATCTGTATATATAAACGTACAAAGTGAAAGAGAGATAAATAGTAAAATGAAAGAGAGTGAGTGAAAGAGGGAATGAAAGAAAGGCTTCCAAATATAAACTACTCTTTATACTTAGCTCTAGTTTCACTTTGGAAGATTCACGAGTTCATATAGCTTGTTCGTGCTGTGTATTTTCATTAAACAACAACGAATAGACAAATAAAAAAATATATATATATATATATATACATATATATATAATCACAATTAAACATACCGTACAGTAATACACAATTATTATTTTCTTTCGTTTGTATTATTGTGAAAAGAAAATAGATACAAACAAATTTAAATTCGATACAAATCGTGACGCGATGAAATCTCGTGAAATTCAAACATCATCTACATCAAATTGTAGTCGATATATTCTTTCTAAAATTACTTGTGGTTGTATTCGTAAACGTAACAATAATTCAAAGTCTACACAATCATTAGTAGCAATTAATGATTTTAAATCTAATGAATTGTTGGATAAAAATTTTTTTGAAGATAATATTAATGTTCTTCATGATGATTACTTTGATCTTGATAATATTAAATTCATTGATGATGATGACGATGATGGTGATGACGATGTGAATGATGGTATTTAAAATGAGAGAAGAAGAAAAAATAATTAATTCTATTTCACCTTCTCATAAATTAATTAATTATTAAATCTATTATTATTTATTCTTTTTTATTAATGAATTTTATGATGTTTAACAGAAGAATTGGCCGGTCCAAATGCAGACAGAATAAGAGATGCTTGGGTAATTGCATTGGAGAGGTGAGTGCAATATTTTATTGTGAATTTTTTATTTATATTATCTCTGAATAGAGTGAAAAAATTTATATATTTATATATATACTAGTGATAATTGCTTAGTAATTTAAATTAACTACACTTGACCTTTTATTTTATTTGCATTGTACTTCGTTTCTCTTTTCATAGTGCTTTCATTTCATTATTTATTTATTCATTTACATATTCAGAGGAGCGAGAGAACGACTACAGAAATTACCTGCACTCAAGAAAATCCAACCAAGAGATATTGAAGCAATACGTCATCCACAGGCAAGAATATAATAATTGAATTTATATATAGTTGTATAACTTTTATTTTCATACAATATGCGAAGTTGAAGAAAAATTTTTTTTTTCTTTTTTCATTTCAATTTTTTTTCATATTATATATAAAATGCACCACCTGCGTAAAATAAATTCATACAGGCATTTTTTTTTTTTTTTATCATCACACCATGCAACGTCCTCAGAAATAAAATAAATGGACACACTAAAACTTGGCAAAAAAATTTAACGAATAAACAAAAATGAAAAAAATTAACTGAATGAATGAATAGAATAATTTAAAAAACCCCAATGATGTTTAATTATTAATAATTAAAATTTTGAATTGATATTAAATATTATATTCACAAATTCGTTATCCACATATGATGAAAAAGAAAAAAAATACTTTACATGCTCAAAAGAGTTTAATGATAGATAAATTTTATTTTTCGTGCTGTAAATTCAACCTTGAATTTTATTTCTTTTTATTGAATATATATATATATATATATGTATCTGTGTATGTATATAAGCAGATTGATGCGTGATTACTTATCTCTTTATGATCGGTAAATTGCTGCGTACCATGTAAATCGAAACCGTCAACTGACGTATGTATATATAAGTAAATATGTGTGAGTGTTATTAAGTCACTTTATTCCTTTTTTTTTTTTCTTTCCTGCGGTTTTCCATCGTTTAATATAATATCTGCGTGCACACACTATCTACTACTATATAACAGTGTATAATTTCACCGTGGAGAATTATTCTGACCGCACGCCAATATCTTATTGAAATAAAGTATAATCAATTCGCAAATAGTTTATTTTTCATCTCTGATAATTATTTGTCTTTTTCGTTTCGGTTATTCGTTTTATTAATTCTTCTTTTTTTTCCTGTATTTATTATTTGTAGATACGAGAGGAGTCAGCCTCGACAAGTGCAGGTGGTACACCACCAAAAGATGTTACAAATGGTCATATTACTTTGACTCTCGCAGATGGGTATGTTAAGGATAAATTATTTTTAATTTTATTTTAAAATATAATTGAAGTGATGTTCAAAATTTGTTAATAGATTTTCTAAGGAATTTTTTTCACCATCGGGATAAACTTAGTATAGTAAATTGAATTGATAAATAATTTATTAAGTGATTCACAAATTTATTTGGTATTTATTAATTTTTAAATGTTGCAATGATGATTTTGATAAAATCACAATTAATATCGTCCACAATTATTTCCTACATATTATATTTTATCCTTCACTTAATTTTTTTTTCTTCCCACAGACAATCAGTAAAACGTGACATTTCACCGATAAAATTGAGCAATGGAACAGTGCCAAAAGGAATAATAATAAAGGATGATAACATTGATAACAATA
The DNA here is from genome assembly GCA_958496275.1 of Zele albiditarsus. Taxonomy (NCBI): domain Eukaryota; kingdom Metazoa; phylum Arthropoda; class Insecta; order Hymenoptera; family Braconidae; genus Zele; species Zele albiditarsus. The sequence continues at coordinate 5,025,318 of OY292416.1, forward strand.
AAATAGAGAGAATAGAAATTTTAGAGAAGCAAAGAAGTCAACCGGAAGAACAGAAGCTATTGGTAATTTAATTTAACTTTATTATATCATTGAATCCAACGAGAAAGACTGAGATAAAATAAAAGTGTAATTCAAGTAGTCGTATAAAATTTCATATGAATATCTATGCAATAATTTCATTTCTGCTATTTAATTTTGTAGCAACCGGTGGAGAGCAACAGATTGAATGAGCGTCGTGCCAGTAGTCCATTTCAAAATGGACGAACCGAAGTTTTGATTGGTGAACCTGAAGGTGGTCCAAGATCACCACGTGGATCAACATCATCAGCTGTTAATGAAATCAATTTTTTGAATGCAACACGTGAAATTGATAATCCAGAACCAATTTGCAAGTAAGTTTAATATTTCTCTATAATTTTATCTTTAAATTTAATATCTATACAATTTTTTCAAACATTCTGCGAGTTAAAAAATAATAAATCTGATCTTTAATGTCTTCGAAAAACATCCGGAAAATTGAATCAAGTTCAAGTTAAATGATGTCTGATTATTTTTAAACTGATCTTTTTGAATTGAGCTCCAAAATAAATTGAAAGCTTTCAATTCATGTTCAGCTTAAATTTTCTTGAAGATTCATTTTCTACCGCACTTGTAATGAAGAATTCTTACTTAACGATGTAAGATAAAACGACAGGGTTAAGATGAATTTTTTTTCTTTTTATCCGCACGATATTGCGTGTAGATGTCGCGCCACATCGTTTTACTTTTCACTTGTTTTATATTTGAACACTGAGATAAAAATACGAGTTTATTATTAATTATGAAGATTTATCATATGTTAATAGACGAAGTGTTCTAATACGGTAGAAATGATATTGATTTGATTAGGAAATAAATAATTCTAGTATTAATTTATTATCGCAATGGATCGAAATTTGATGTGAAAATAATTTTTTTTCTGGTAATCCAATTACAAAGTTGTATACATCAAATTACCCAGAATCGCACGAGCTTTCTAAAATATCCACTAAATTTCTGGTACAATAACCATTTTCCCTTTATTTTTCTTTCAACAATTCCTCTAGTACTTTCAGATGATTTTTCTTCGTATTAAAACAGTCTGCACAAAAAAGAAAAAAATCCATCAATCTTCTCCAAATCTTCTGCATTCTCCAACAAATAAAAATAATCCTTTGACATATAATAGTTAACATTGGATCGTTAGCATATTCATGACAGCACACTGCAATCGATACACGATCCGAAACCTATATCGTTGCACCTCCTACCCTATCTAGTGACTCATCAACAAAAAATAAAGCAGTAAATATAGAAAATGATAAATAAAAAAATTAAATAAGTACATACATGATATCGATACATTTGAAATGCACATGTGCCATGTAATCGCAATTCACTTCTTTATCGTTGGAAAAACATTCAACAATTCCTCCGTGTTATCGCCTTGCACAAATAATCGCCATAACACAAAACAATGAATGAACTAAAGAAAAAAGAAATAATAGTAATAATAATAAAGAAATGTAAATGACTGAGTAAAATTGAAAGGAAAGAAATGATGATAACAATAATAATCTTTATGTCATGTGAGGGAGATTGGTTGACTGAGATTGAAAAGGAAAGTCAACTTTTTTTTTCTTTTTTTTTTTTGGTTCATTCTTAAAGTTTTAATCATTTTTAAATAACATTTCATCATAATTCCCTCGACGAAATAATAAATCTATACATTATCATTTCACAATCAATATACCAATATAAAATCGTTCAATTTCCCTCCCGGTTGATAAATAAAACATTGAAGAAAAATAGGAAAAAAAAAACACGACAAAACAAATCCAGAACAAATGCCAATGAACTCTCCATATCGGTCGCACACCCATGACATAAAAAATTATCAGCTCATGCTACCTACACATATACACATATTCATTTACACAAAACAAATCAATATTTGCCCTTTGAATGATTTCATGTCGATAACATTTTACTGTTTGAAATTCACCTGCATCTCCAACAAATTTTATATCCATTTTATTTCTTACAATATTATTTATTCTTCAACTTGTTCTTTCACCTGTAGATAAAATAACCTGACACTGCCAACACATAAATACAATAGCTCTGTTGTAATCCAACATGATTTGAAGGTTATAGAATTCATTGACAATTTGAAAGGGGGTGAGGAAAACAAAAAAATTGTGTATAGGAAAAAAAAATCGCATTTAAAGTGGTTGGAACAGGCTTTACTTTTCGAGAATAAGTATTTCGTCTTTAGGTTCAGGTTTCACCTGCCCTCTCTGCTATTCGTTCAACCATGCGTTGCTGTAACAGCAAAATAAAGGCAATGGGGGCCCCACAGTAAATACACCTGACAACCGGAAGACCCAAATGTCGACCCTCGACACAACTAAAACTCTCCCTTTGGTTGTTCAAAGCCATAACTTCAACCTGCCATAGGCATATATGTTTAAATATTGGTATGCTTGTGTGTATTTGTGAGTGAGTAAGTCTGTATTATATTATATGGTGTCTGGGTAGTATTTTTTTTCCCCCCCTACATTTTGTGTGTTGCATGAGTCAGAGAAAGGTTCAAGATAATTATATTGGAATACACGTGTTCAGAATTCAGTTGTCAAAAATAGAAAATTTTCCACTATTAAATTTTTTTTTATTTTTGTTAATATTATTTATTGTTTATAATCTCAATTTATATTATAAATTTGTGTTATTCTATTAATTATAATTAGTTAAAAATTGATGATTTCAAATTATTTCTCCAAGTAAATTGCTAAATTATGATTTCAAGTGTCCATTTAATTTCCCCAACATTTTTAAATTGAAAAAAAAAATATCATTCATAATAATAGAATCATAAAATTTCGTACCATACTACAACAATCATCATGTCAAAGAATTTTCTTCTTTAATATTAAGAAGAAGATGTATTATTTCATTGAATTCCATTTATACTTTATATCAAAATATAATTCGAAAAAATAAAATGTGCAAACACATCTGGAATTAAACGCATATACAAACCCACTCTGTCATCCATACATACACCCATATGTTTTACACTATATAGATACGAATGAGTAACTAAATATTGCTTGATAAAAAATTTGATATCAGGTGGCAGTCAGTCAGACAGTCGCGACTCACGATAAAACTGACACATTCCAAAAAGTATTTTTTTCTCTACCTCCTCCACCAACACTCACCTATCATTATTCTAAAACGTTCATTCTTAATTTTTACATTTAATTCCATTCATCGAATTTACTCAGTGAAAATAAAAAAAAAGATAAAAAAACAAAAATAAAATCTTTCCATTGAAATTTAATATCAAAAATTAATTTATTTTTTATCTAGCTATTTGCGCTATTGCATCAGCCAGTTGAGAACTATATTTATCTATCCATTTACCAGCTCATTTATTGAATAAAAAAAAGTAAAAATGTATGTATTTTTTTTGTATTGAAAGTTGACTTACGTAGTTCATTTTAAATTCACAATTCAAAGTCATCGTACGTCAATAGTTGATTTATATTTTTGTTTATTCCATTCTTCAATTTTCTCCATTCTCCATCCACTCTTCGTGTTCACGTTTATATTTTTTTTTTTTTTTTCCCATCCTTTAAATATGATTTTGGGTTGTAAAAAAATTTATTTCGATTGTATCTACCACCCTTGTAATAGTAGTGTCATTGGCTGCTGGAACTGCATCACCAATCGCTGTTCACTACACCTAAAATCAAGGTATACATTATATAGAAATATAAATACATATGTATGTATGTATGCATACAATATTTATGACCTTCAAACATTTCTTCGAAATGGTCCTTGAGGTAACGTGAGGGAGGATGGTTGAAGAGGGTGAAGAGAAGAGGTGAAGAAAGAGAAGCTTTGAAATACGAAACGCTCAAAGTGGTCGCAAGAGTGACAGAGAGAGGCAAAAAAAAAAAAAAGGAATTAAAAGAAAACAAAAGTTCCATTTTTGTGTAGAATTATTTTCATTTTGTTTCACGTTTTTTATTTTTCATTATTTTTCGGCTTTTTGTTTCTTTTCTCTTATTTGTTGGGGAATTAAAGGGATAAAGAAAAAGGGAATATTATTCTTTCTTTTCATGTTGGACTTTATGTCCATGACTTATTCTTAGTCTTTGTCACTTCTATATTTATATATTTCATGTTGTGATAATGAATGGAGGTTATATATAAATGATACGTGTGCTATTAACAGCTTTGAAATGTATCACATATAATATATATATATGATTGATATAATGGTTTATTGATTTTAATTGTGCAGTTTTGTTTTGAAATAATGAGTTATGTTTGTGTGTTTGTCATTGCATGAAATAATGTTGTTGAGTTAAAGTCGATGAGTTTATCCAGTGTGGGGGGATTTCTATTATTATTATTGTTACTATTATTAATACTATTAGGGATTTGATTCAAGTTCATTTTTAGTATTTATTGCGCTGAATTTTGGAAGATTTTTCAACAAATGTCGAGGTAATACTCTCAAGAAGTTCAGGTTCATATTCTTCAAAATAAAAGTTTATAATTATATAATATAAGGATTGATGTACAATTCGGGATACCATTTTTGCGGATCATGATCATATGAAATAATAGCCCATACCCAAATAAAATTCTGGGTAATGTTCTTGAAAAATTGTTATTTATAGTCATAAATAATCGGAATTACGTTTCATGGCAATAAAAGAGACAATAATTTAGGATAATATTCTTACGTAGTTCAGTTCCATGTTCTTAACAAACTATACAATTCTTAAAAGATCACAATTCCCGGTTACAAAAAGTCCGGGTAATGTTCTCAAAAAATAATCGTCCATATACGTGAAAAAAATTCGGTACACATTTATAAGTGAAATTTCATCATTTTCAACTCGATTCTCAATATTACCCCAATTAAATAAACAAATGACATAACCATTCAATAGATAATTTAATACACTTACAAGTATACCTAAAATAAATACAATGTTTCAAATACGGAATATAACACGTTACAAATGTGTTCCATCAACAAATAACAAATGTATATAAATCAATTTTAAACTACATACTTAACATTAAATAAAAATTCAATGACAACTTTGACAACTAATCAGAATCACAAAATAGCAATACCAATATAAATCACAAAGTTTGCAATATTCTGTAAACCTCTTACAAGTTTGGTATATAGACCACACAGCTGAGATGTGTCACAACCAGTGTGTGTCACACATATCCGGCTTTCAAAGATCAATAACACACACTCTACATTTTCTCTTTTTCCAAAAAGAGAAAAAGCAAACATATATATATACAATACGTGAATAAATGCACGTGCGAAAAATGTGAAAAAAAAATGAAAACGACAAAAATAGAAAGATAAATTCCAGTTTCATACCTAGAATTTCATTCGGGGTAAAAGAACCCAATGGTCGTCGGCACTATATGATCTTTTTCCTTTGTCCTCACTATTTTTCTTCCTCTCACCCTCACTCCCTTTCATTCCTCTATATACGTTCTCGTTTCACATGTCCTCCCACAATATTTCCACGAACAACAGCTCAAACATCTTGGATTTTTCGTAGTACAATAAAAAGAGGAAAAAAAAAAGCCATTTTCAATTTAAAAAATAAATTTACAATTCTTCTTTCTTTTTTTTTTCACTTCTTCATTCGTTAGTAATTTTTTTTACGCTATCATTCTCCGCTTGTGTTTATATTTATTGTGAAAAATAATTATTCAATGAATGTATACTTTTTTTACGTCTTCTTATTTTTACATTTTTTATTTGTAATAAGTATAGTGGGCGCGTTTATTATTATGGTGTATATGTATATGGTGGGTTTTATAGTGTTATAGTTGAATGCTTTAACGCGCACCGATGCAAAGAAATTCCAGACTTATTTCTCACCGCACAACAACCTGAGAGATATTATAGACTGTAACACACATGTACAAACACGTTTTTGATATACATAAAATAATATTGTTTATGTATATGAATATAATTTTCTATTCATCAGTTCTCAGGTCATTCATAGAATTTATTTCATTTATATAATTGTAATATACTACTCTATTCATTATTTCTTTTTTTTTTTCTCCATTAAATGGACTTTCACTTGAATAATTAACCTTGATCTATTTTTTTTTTTTTCATTATTATTTTTTTTGTTCCTATTTCATCTCATCTTCTTCTTCTTTTCTTTTTTTTTTCTTTTTCTTCTTCACTTCTTCATATTGCCATTGTCATATGTATAATATTTCGTTGAATTATATCGCATTGTTTCTCATGCAGTTAACATTAGTCAGTCTATTTTTATCTACTCTAATGACACATAGATATAATTGAAGACAATATTGTTGTATAATTTATTGTGAGTTGTTGAAAAATTTATTCTACATAACTTATATCTAGATTCTTGACACCGTTGCGTAGAAATATGTGTAGGTGTATTTTTTTTTTTTTCTTTAATGTGATTTCGAATGAGTTGAAAATTTATTTTGCAACGATTGATGAATCAGCTGAGAATCCGGTTTCACTCAACTATGTATTTATATATATATATATATATATATATTTAGAAGTTTGAAATATATGGGAATTATATTTATTTGAATCATTCATAATTGAACAAAATTATATGAATAAATTGTGAGAATAAATAAATGAAAGTAGGAAAATTAAATATGAGTAATAATAATTGTTAATGAGTGAATAAATAACTAGAAATATAGAGGAAAAATTAATTTTAAACTGGAGATAATTTATTTCTGTTGAACAAATTAAATAAATGCAATATGATGAAAGTGAATTTATATATATATATATAGGTGCATATGGTGATTATTTGTTAATTAATAGAAACAAATTCGTTATGTGAAAATGAATAAATTAATATGAGACATGGGAATGGAATAAAAATGTTGAATAGCAAAATTATTTGAATTAATTATTGAAATGAGAAATTTATTTTGAATGAATAAAATAAATAAATAAATGAAGGGGATATAAATACAGTGGATACATAGTAAATAAACATATGAATAAATAAATGAGAAATAATCTACAGGTGAAAATAAATAAATATATTATCAAAATTAATGAATATAAATGAATTTAAATATATACAAGGAATATATGAGGTACAATAAATTTACCAGTTGTAAAATTGGATAAATAAATTATTCAAGGAAATATGAAAATGAGAGAGAGATTCTCTACAGTCACAAATTAAATAAACAATAAATATAAATATATATAAGAATCAAAATTTTTAAATTAAATTCAACAATTCAATCCAACAAAATTGAATGCAGTAAATAATTAAAAGACTAATAAATTAAATCAAATAAATCAATTATTAAAATTATATATCAAAAATAAATAATAAATAAATACATCTACTAATATCTAACTCAAATAAATAAGTTATACATATTAAATCACAACCAATAAGAATTCTATCACAACTGATTTGAATTTTCAAAATATGATGAATATACAGAAAAGAAAATACACCATCAATAAATAAATTTTCATTCTTACATCGTACATACATCCATATCATTAGTAATTCAACCAACGTTATTACAACACATACATACACAAATAAATCCTATGTGAATTTTTTATTTCCCATGACCATGAAATGTACATGAATACATCACATATATAAACAGACACATTTCAAAATATATATATATATATACACATATACATATATACAAATCCTTCGAAATCCAAGTGTAACGATGAGAAAGAGTGAAGAAAAAAATACTTGAACGTTCATAAGACGATGTCAAGTGATATGGAGACACCCCGTAGAAGGCGCCGAGCAGTCGCGTTGTCACACACACACACACACACACATACACATATAAACACTTTACCTACATATATATACAAATAAAAGTGAAGAAGGTGCATTCTTAAATGTTTTTTATTTTTATCTCTGTGTTCCATTAACCGTGTGTGTGTTTTTAAAACCAAGATATAAACAACAGAGAAAATGTGCATTTTTCAAATTGTATTTATTTCAAGTGCACACACACACACACACAAATACATTATACATATTATCTTAGTATGCGTCATAGTAGTAGAATATTTTTAATGAAATTGTAGTTGTAGATAGTGGTGTGGTTAAAGTAGTAAAAGAAGGGGAACCACCTTCCATCCGGTAAAGTCAGGGGAGTTGGAAACAGAATAGAGGGGAAAATCCAACGCCAGGACTGGACTTTTATGAGTTTGTATGTATATGTGTCGCTTTAGCTGACTCTGTGTGTATGTAGTATATGAATTGTTGAAGCCAACAAACTCAGTCTAAAGCCATCTGAGCAACTGTGAAGACTTATAATCAGACGTCAAATAACCAAATTATTTAAATAATTTGGTTATTTTGTTTTTTCTTTTTTCTTTTTGTTCTGTATCATTTCATTTTCATTCATTACATTTATCTCTCACAATTTAAAATTCGACATTTAATGTTCTATAATTATTTACAATTGTATTACAATTTTAACACTAATTGCATTAATTTTCTATTTATCAATATAATATTTATTAATTAGTGCAATTTTTAATATGTGGAATTTTTTATTATCTCATTCTATGTTTATATTAATATTTTGAACAAGTTTTTTTGGATTCACTCCAATTGTTTAGACGCGCACAGGTGTATTGTTCAAAATTTATAATGCGCATGAGAGAGAAGTGATTAACCAAAAATCAAATTTAACATTTATTTTCTGTGTTTATATGTTTGTGTGTATCAATTACATTGGAAATAATACAAAAGCAATGATATTGTGTATATTGTGTTGTGATGGAATGCAATGATGTAATAATAATAATAATATAATAATAATTATTATTATTGTGGTAATAATAAGAAACATAAAAACAAAATTGTGTTCACTAAATGTGCCTTCAGAAGTGATTTTAAATTCATCCAAGAGAATTGGAAAAAAATATATATCAGTAAATTAATGCAACGAAAATAATTGTGAGTGAGTGAAGGGAAGAAAAAATAATAATATGTTCAATTATTTTTGACTGCACAATTTTTATTTATTGTTGCAATACTATTATTATTATTATTATTACTTTTTTTTGCATACTTCTACTACTGAAGGTCTGACGCTCTATGTACTCTTCACTTGTACATGAGATATACAATTAAGGTAGAGGCTATAACGGAGTTGGGAATACCTGACTGACGCCGTAATGCCGCCACTACTACCACTGTCGCCGGCTTAAAACCGGTACCAACTTCTTCCCCCGGACGTTGTTGTATTCTATATAGTAGTTTATATATATATATATATATATAGAGTGAGAGAGAATTGTTGGGAGGAAGGTGCGTGCCTGGAACAGTGAAGAAACAAGAAGAAAATAAATATATATTTATATATGTGAAATATATAAAAGACGGAGAGGATTAAAATTGTTTTGAGTGAATAATATTTTGTGGTTTTCCAAAGTGTTTGAAAATTATTTTGCACATTTGCACGTATTTTTTTTTTTTTATTCTTCTCTATATTCTTGGAGAATTGTGAATAGAGAGAGAGAGAGAGAGAGTGGGAGAGTGAAGGATGGTGAAAAAAATGGGATGAATTATAATTTTGAAACATGAAATAATGCAACAAAATGTTTAATAAATTTGTCTCACATAAATTTGTTGAATGAGAAGAAAATAAAAAACAAATTATTTATGAAAGATGAAAAAATGATTTTTGTACACGGTCAATATTGCAATGTGGAATTATTTTTATTTTTGTTTAATATAAACAAAAATATTGCAACGTTTGAATAAACAAAAATTTTGTTTGGGAAATTATTCTTGCAAACAAAAATTACATAAACAAATAGGTGTATCGGATAAGAATTGAGAGAATTGTTTGGAAAAAATATCTCTACAATTTTGGATTCAACGGAAAATACGAGAAAAAAAAAGAAAAAAAAGAATTGTGAATAAATAATTTGGGATTATAAATTATTGCAACGTCTCAACATTATTCAAATAATTATCCCTACATTCATTATTTGAATGAGGGAAAAATAAAACAAAAAGGAAAAAGTAAAAGAAAGAATAAAGGATGAAATGATGAAAAAATTTTGAAATATGAAATATTTTGCAGAGCCTTTGAACGTTGAAAGGGAGTGAATAAAAGTGGTGTGTGTGTGTGGATAAAAGGTGTACCTGAAGAGAGATTATACTTGAGAGAAAGAAAAGATGGGTGTGCTCGTCGTCGTGGATATTGAAGTGAAGAGGGGAAACGATTGAGAATTCTCATCTCGTTTGTATATGTATGTGTGTGTGTGTTTGTACACGTTTGTGTATTGAAAAGGAAGAGAAGGAAGAGGTGGTGGTGAAGCTGGTGCTGCGCCTATACCAGGCCGCCCACATATACATACTTACATACATACACATAAAAATACACATATAAATATACACGAGCTCGCCTTTTTTCTTTTTTTTTTGTTCCACCTTTTTTCATTTTGAAGGACAGGATTATTAAGAAACTGAGAGTTGGAAGATATCCACACCAACACCACCGCCATGAGGATCCTCAAAACGTTGCATTGGTAGGTGTTGTCGATTCAAATTCTCTCCATTGTTTGAAGTCAGTTCTACATATATATTATACCTACTTGGTAGGCTAATTCTTCATCTTTTCAATTTATTCCTACACTATTTTTCATAACTATACATTGGAAAGAGAAAAAAAAAATAAATAAATAAATACTGTTCTCGAATAAAAGATGAATTTGAATTGTTTTCAGTTATTCGAATTATTGAATACGTTCAAGTGATTTGAATAAATTGTTTAAATAATTATTAGTAGTATATTGTATTGTTGATCAGAACGCTATATAAATTATTAATTATTAGGAATTATTTTTGCTGTGAGAAAACAAAATTTAGTTTGTGGATCTGGAATCGAATCACAAACAGTTTATCTTCTTTTTTATTTTGTAAATATTTCATTCTTAATCATTATATTATTTAATGAATTGTATATATTCTCTATTACATAGACACATATCTACATTTAAAAATGAAGAAAAATTATCACTGTTCAAGATTTTAAATGAAAATTTATTTAAAAATTTTTATATATTCTCTTTGAGTATGTACTTTCAACAGCATGTATGCCAAATTTCACATTTGGATCCAACGAATTATAGAATTCATTTATATATACACTATAAATATAATACGTTACATATAAAAGTTTGAGAAATGCATTAACGCTTTCCATAAAATTTCTTTGCGTTCCTTCACAACTGTGAGTCTTGGTCGTGTTGGTCGAGCCGACCAAGCGAGAAACGCACACACGTTCATTCGCTGCTAGTAATTCCAATAATGAAGAAGAAAAGAGAAACTCAATATAATTTTATATATATATATAATAAACTCTGTATTCTACATACTTCAAACTTCACATTGTGAAAAAAAAGAGAACAAAAAATATAAAGAATAAAAAATAGCACAGAAATATAATTGAAACAGGAAAGGTGAAAGAAAAAAAACACGATTCTACTGGGTTCTTTCACTGTATTTGTTGTAAAATATCCCCTTTGACCGTTGGAAAATAATAATAAACAACAAAAAAAAAACATAGAGAGAAAAAAATGAAATGAAAATGTTGAATACAAATACATGTGATCAACACAACCGCATTCGACACCACATTATTGCTCATTGCCATTGTCCTCTGGGGCCCTCTTTTGTTGTTTCCCTTTGTTCAATTCAACCAGTACATGTGTATACTCAATATACATGTCTGTGTGTATGTGAATATCTATGTATATCATCTATAATGTACCATATACCCTGTTGAATGCATTCAAATTGTTGTCTGCAGCAAAAATTCCAATGCTCGTGTATGGATAAATAATCTTTTAATTTTTACTCTAGAATTTTTTATTTGTGTTTAGATTAATGAAGATTAATTTTATAATTCAAATAAAGTTCCCAGTTAATTTTTTTTCCCCCCATGAAATTATCCATAATAATAAATACTTTTCATAAGACGTTAAAATATATTAATTAATGATTTATTTATTTATGTTTTCAGGTCTCGACGACGTGAAAGTGGTGTGGCGGATATTCACCTGCAGCAATCACAGCTGCAGGATAACAATAACGGTGTCGTAACGCGTGACACTAAGGAGTCAATAGAGTGTGTGGGTCCCGATGGGATGTGGGCCCCGGGGTCCACCCCGGGTCATCATCGGGAGCTGCCCGTTGACGTTCCCGACACATTACTCCAACAGGCATATGCCAATAAGGTAATGACATCAGACCCGACAAATAATCATCATCGTAATGAAATTACCCGTCGTAATCGTAACGCTAGCATTGACCAATCATCATCACCATTACCACCATTACCACCAACACTACCACCACAACCACCTGACATTCGCGAAATATCATTAAATAAAAAAAACGAATCAACAAACGTACATTTACGCACATACAATGACCAAAAACATAATTCAAACACTAAAGTATCATTTTTACCGTGTAAAATGAAAAATTCTGATGATAAATTACCAAGAATAATTGAAATAACCGTACAAAATAATAATAAACACAATGAAAATGATACAAATGATATGATTAAGTCAAAAGAATTATTGGCAGAGAGTTCGGATGATGATGAAGTTGATTCTTGCATTGCCGAACGTCAATTAAATACACCTGATGTTAAAGAAACAAATGTTGATGTTGAGGATGATTATCCATTTGCTAAAGAGGATTATCCAACAATGTTAAAGACATGCAGCGATGATTCAGCAAGTCCAAGAAGTTCATCAGGACGTTCTGATAGCACAGCAGCATTGGATTCAAGTTTAATATTACCTGGAAAAGAATCGCCACTTTATGACGCACGGAGAATTGATTTAGGTTCACCATGTCGTACAATGCCTGATTTAGGACCATTATTTGGTTTATCAACACGTGAAACAACGTCATTTGATAATCCAGCATACGGTTTAGATTTACATGATTATCATCCTGGTTTATTAATAAGATCCGATGAAGTCACAGATTTAACTCGTCTTATTGGCGACCAAACAACTGTTAATGCTAGAAAAAATTCCAAATTAAATTTGGATAAAAGTATAACAAATAGACCACCAATATTGCGTGATTTTACAAAATCATCATTGAAAAAATCCAAAAATAAACAAACATTATTAAACAAAAATGATTCAGAGTATGATGGCGAAAGTTTAATTAATGTATCATCATCAACTGACGATTTATTGTCGGCTGATTTAACATTTGCATCACGTAAAAATCTTATTGGTAGTGGTAAGAAAAAATTAAAATCATCGCAACAACATACATCAAGTGGTTATTCAACATTGCGCAGTGATGCATCGAATGATCATCACAATGATCATCCATTTCTTGTTATTGATAATAATCGATTTTATCGTGAAGTCGCTGTGGATTGTCCACCCGATTTTATACCAATAACAAAGTGTCATCCAATTTATCCGCCGCCAAATAAAATTGACGGTAAACGTGAAACAAATTTTGATTACAATCAACAACAACGTAAAGAGCAACAATTATCTACGACTAAGGATAAATTATATTATCCAAATACCGTTTCAACAATTGAATCAACAACAACAACAACAACAACAGCAACAACAGCATCACCAAAAATTGATGGAAATAACAGAGCTTGCATTGACGATCACGTAACATTAATTGATGATGAATCATCCAATGAACACAAGCACGTAAAGGTAAGGTCCAAAGTCAAGAGTATGTTACGGCAAAGCTTTTGTAATAATAATGGTGAACTGCAACAACAACAGAGCAATAATAATAATAGCATTAATAATATTAATGATAATAATAAAATTATTAATAACAATACGCTTGATACATCACAAAATTTCATCTATCGTATTTTATCTAACACATTTAATACACATAAATTATTTTATTCCACTTTATCGTCGTCACATTATTCAGTGTTGAATATTAATTCAAATTCAATTGGTGTACGTGATCAAAAATTAGAACCATGTATTGGCATGTCATTCAAACGTTTGTGCAATAGTTTTCGTTATGATGAAATTAATGAAAATTCACGAAATATATTACGTGAATATAATCAAAGTGATATGGAAGAAAAATTATTAATTCATGATAATGATAATGATAATGATGATGATGAGGTGATAGTTGGAGAATTAATGGGAAAGGTGGATGACATGAATTTAGATAATGTTGAAAATTCTGCACTGTCTGATGCGTATGGAGAATCAATTGCACAAAATTATTTGCCTACTACTACTTCTACTTATTTCGCTTCTGATACTCTGCGGATTAATTATTATTATTATTACCGTCATAATTATCATCGTTCGTTACAAGACATCAGCAATTGTTGTTTAATAATGCCGCTTGATTGTAATCGCCGACACACTCTTGACAAGAGACAAATGCGGAATCTACAATGTGAAATTAAAATTGATGGAGACAATAATAAATACAAGGACAATCACGATGACGGTCAATCGCGATTAAAGGTAACGAGTATTTTTCGTGGCATCTTCTATTCACTTATCTTTTTTTTTTTTTTTCATTTTTTTCGTTCTCCCTGTGGATTGTTCTCTCTATTTATTCATTTATTTTTTTAGCAATGGAGCATCAGTGTTATGCAAGTTGGGACTACTTGGGATATGGAGATAATTTATAAGTCGGAATAATGATTGAGAGAAATTGAATATATATTATTAAATGATGATATTTTATTCAATTAATATATATATATATGGATGATTGTTAGACGTTGCATCGGACAGGCTATATGAAGTATTTTTCGCGTTTGGTTCGGAATATTATTTATTTATTACACAGTAAATAAATAAATGGACACATTGGGATGTGGAATAAAAAATATACTCTATCGTAGAACACACGAAAAAAAAACTCAGCATGATCCTGACTACTGTCTTTAGACGAAAAAAAAAACAAAATACCTCTCGCATCTTTTTTTTTTCTTCCACTATACTATTCTTCATATTTTTTAATTTGCATTTTTTATCCCTTTTAGTTCTATTTATTTATCCTCAAACATCTTTTTTATTTGGAATATTTTCAAATGTTTTTCGAAAAAAAAAAAAGAAAACAAACAAATGGATAAAGATTTATGGATTTTATAATAATTTTGAAACTTTTTGTTCATTCGAACGATTGAAAAAAATTGTTTTTTTTTGCCAAAAAAAAAAAAAAATTTTTTCTCCCACACTTTCTAATTTTCTATATTTGAATGCTCTGTTATTTATTATTGTTACTTTGATTGGCGGAATTGGGAAATAAGAATTGCGATGAAGTTAAAGTGAAAAGAAATATGACGAAATTTTCATTTCTTTTTTTTTCAATGTTAAATGAGAATGAATAATAATTTGACAACGATGGATTTTCATAAATGTTTTTCAGACAAATATCAATGGTGTCAAACCCGCAATACCACCTAGAGATCAAAAACGAGCACCAGCCCGACCACCAAAGGACAATGTACGTTTATCATCACGTAACAACAATGTCGAAATTAATGACAATATTAATACACAATCAATGGATTCACAAATGGTACAGCCAACACCACAGCAGCTTCATTCAATTAAAAAATATCAGGTGAGAACAGTATACACATAAATAAATTAAATTTTTTATTAATACCAAAGCACAAATAACTATACGATGAATTCAATAATTTCTATTTCCTTTCTCTTTTCTGTTTTGTTTGTTTTGTTTGTTTTTTTTTTTTCTATTATCCATCCGAGTGTAATAAAATATTTCGTGTATATTTATTCGTCATGTGTAGGAAGCACTCCACGAACCGTATCAATTATACTTCTGCATTTGATGTTATTTCACACTGCTATAGCTGCAAATGCAAATACATATGTACGTTAGTAAAATACAATTCACTCTGATCTATGTATTTTTCTATATAAACGCATCGTCATCAGGAAATCACAAATTAACAAAGAGAATAATGTATTTGCCGTGCCTCGTAAATTTCCTGTCTGTCGGACAAACAAATTCTTCTTTACTGAATTAAAAAGTGAAAAAAAAAAAAACCTATTTTGTAATTGGTTCAAGGATGTTTTTATATTCACTTCTTTATAAACAAGAACATTTATAGTCTACTTAATTTATTCAATCTAAACTTGAAATATAAATTTTTAAATTAGACATTAATTGTCTCTGTATCATGAACATTGTACTGCCAATTATAAATAATTGTACAGAGATAATTCAAATTAAATATTAAGCAAAAATGTTTGATATAAATGAACAAAAATGGAGAATAAGGAATGGAACGTATTATTCACTGTTTTTTTTTTTATTAGTTCAACTCAATAGTTATGTAATGACCTGGATGTGCAAATGATAATTATATATATTAACAGTGTACGTAACAATGAATAGATGATGTATAGTTAATTGTAATGAGCATTCTAACTGTTCGAATAAATATTGCGACGAATTTGTTGAACGTATAATGTGAAACAAGTACTTTTAGAAATACTATTTGAAATTAATTACACAAAATTGGATATATCGAATAAGTTGAAACATTTATTTATTGATATCATTATTTCCGTGTTACATTTTTTTTTTCCGTGTGGTATTTTTTCCGCCTTCCTATGACAAGTGTCATCACATTCATGATTATAAATTTAATCAATATACAAACGATGATTAATACTTTGATACTTTAATAATGATTCATGAATCCATCAATTGATTTAAAAAATTTAGTAAAATAATGTCCAGTAATTGCTTCAAGTATCATTTTATTTACTCAACATTTTATGAAGACAATTCCTTACACTAATATCACAAAAAATTACATTAATCAAATATTCTTTATTCTTATTATTAACAAAATTATATTAACGTTGTATTTTTTATTGAGCCATTTGTTTCTTAAACAAATCATTAATATCTACATGTAATTTAAAAATACTCTCTTTCTAAAATTATACTCTATTTAAACTCAACTATAGATATATATTCACCAATTTCTATTTTCATTAATCAACTATCAATTTCTCACTCAATTAAATCTTCGAATATACTCTATTCAATAATTTATCGAGAATTGAAATCGATCGTTCTCATGTCTACATATATTTCTCTATTTATATATATATATATCTTCCCAAGTGGCTTTATATCTATTCCAATCTCATTCTCAATATCTCGCTACAAACCCAAGCTATCTTCCATTTGATAATTGAAATACCCTCACTACTTTCATGAATAAATATGGATAACGAACAATTTTATATTCACGTCAGCAATTCATTATCACATAAAATATTGAATGAGTAATAATCAATATATATATATATATTTGAGTGTATAAATATACTGTGTCAATTTGTTCATCCAATATTTATCCATGAATGAAAAATGTCACAATTACTTTTCCAATAAATTCTGTTCATTTATTTTTATTCTCGTGGTATAGTAGTGACGACAGTGAAACCCTACAGATAAATATCACATGATTGAATTAAAGAAATTGAACAAAAAGATAAAAAAAAAAAAAATTATGTTTATTTTTACTTTTTTTATTCATCGGTAAATTTATTTATTCATGGTCAGTTGTGTGTGTGTACATATATTTTATTTTATACATGTATTTACTTATAAATTTATTTTATTTATTGCATTTATCTATTTTATTGCGGTATTTACAGTTGTTGAAAAAGGGGGCGTTAATTGACGTCATAAAATAATCAGTTAAGTGTCATGGAGATAAAATATATACATGATAATGCACTGTTACATCGTTAAGTAGGTGTTATTGTTAATGAGGTTTAATTACCTGTGTCAAAATTACGTCTTTAAATATGGCTGAACTAAATATTCATTTGTAAATACATAATAGATGGTTTATTAATTTTTATTTTTTGCTACTTAATAATAATTACTCTCAATATTCAATGGAAAAATGGAATTTTAGTTAACGATTACAACGGTTAAAATGAATGTAATTTAAATTATATATAAAATCTATACTATTATTTTTTTTCTTTTTACTTTTTCACAGGAACAATTACGTCAACGTAAAGATCATGAGGAAAGACAGGAATATCTCAATCAATCATTGCGTGGATCGAGAAAACTTCATGCATTGGAGAGTCACGCGACGGCACTCATCGGCCAAGAAAATCCAGCGTACGCTCAAGATGAGGTGACAACACCAACACCAACAGCAACACGTAAAGGACAAGTGGCATCGGGTCAATCATCACCACTAGACATTCAAGAGCCTCCAAAAACTCTGAGTAATTAAATAATTGATAATTTTTAATAATAATAATAATAATAATAATAATAACATGTAACATTTAATCTCTGCAATTGTATCTTTACTTCATTTGTTTTATCAATTAATTTTAATAATGAATTAAAAATAAATGAATAGTAAATAATTATTTAAAATATTTATTAATAGGTTACGGTGAAGTTGTTGCAACGCTTGAGAGGTTGCAAATTCAATTGAGAAATCTATCAGGTGCATTAGGTATTTCTGGACCAAGTGTTGAAGCTGAACTCGATGCTGTTCGAACGCTTTTAATTCAAAGGAGATTTGCAACTGCATTAGCAACCAATCAAATTCTCAAAACGAAATTGAGAACAGGAAAATTACCGAAGCATTATGATGATGATGCATCAAATTTGGCTCGTGATGTGAGTATTAATTATTATTACTGCTTGTAATATATTATTCAAAGAGGTTGTTGCACGAATTATATATGTATGTAAATAAAATAACTGCACTGAGTTTAACAATTATTTTCTATGATTAATTTTACATAATTTACAGTGTGTTGAAGTCCTTGAAGAATGGCAATCGTCGAATGTTAAATCAACTGAGACATTGGCGTTGGTTGAAGAACTGACGGGACTATTAACGAGTTACGAAACTGAAGGTCTATTACTCGCCCATGACTTAATTATTTCTTACGTGGATGGATTACAACCAAAACAAGGTCACGAATCATCATCACCAAGTCAAACACCAAGTCCAACATCGAGTTTTCGTGATTCACGTATTGCTGATAATATTAAAATAATACGTATTGAAAAAACTAATGAACCGTTGGGTGCAACTGTGAGAAATGAAGGCGATGCTGTAATAATTGGTGAGGGAATTTTTTTAATAATTATTGGGATTAAAAATGTGCGGAAAGAAAGTTTCTTTCGGAATATATTATATCACAAACAGTTGAAGAAACTTTTATTTTATTATTTTATCATTTTGTTGATGCTCTGGTACAGTTTAACACAATTTAATTTATGAATATTCATTTATATTAATATTTTTCTATTATGTTTTATCAGGTCGAGTTGTGAAAGGTGGTGCTGCTGACAAATCTGGATTGTTCAATGAAGGTGATGAAGTATTGGAAGTTAATGGTGTAGAGATGCGGGGAAAAAGTGTCAATGAAGTTTGTGACATTTTAGCGAGTATGCAGGGCAGTTTAACATTTTTAGTACTACCGGCGTCCAATAATCAACGGAATAATTCAACGAATAATAGACAGGAGGACAGTACTCAGGTGAATACATATTAAAAGAAAAAACATATCAATATGTAACGAGAAATTCATTATTGATTAACTTTGAAAGTTTGATTTTTTTTATACTCAATGGCGTCAGTCATTACTCAAAAATAAATAATCAGATTGATATGATTTTAGCATGGGAATTGTCATAATCGCTTTCGTCATCGTCGGTGCTAACCATTTATTTAAAACATGGCTATTTTGTTGGAAATAATAATAAAATTCTGTAAATTATTTTTGTTTTTTAGATCCATCATGTTCGTGCGCATTTTGATTATGATCCTGAGGAAGATCCTTATATTCCGTGTCGTGAATTGGGTGTGAGCTTTCAAAAAGGTGATGTACTACATGTTATCTCACAAGAGGATTCAAATTGGTGGCAAGCACATAGAGAAGGTGAAGAGGATCAAACTCTCGCTGGTCTTGTACCAAGCAGAGCTTTTCAACATCAACGTGAATCTATGAAACAAACAATAGCTGGTGGAAAAACAACAATGCGTGGTTCTAAAAAATCAAGTACACTTCTTTGTAATCGTAAAAATCCAAAGAAAAAGAAAAAACGTAGTAAATTTGGTGGTAATGTTAATGAAGATGGTTATCCACTTTATGCTACAACAACTATTGATGATTATGATAGCGAAGAAGTGTTAACATATGAGGAAGTTGGATTGTATTATCCAAGAGCAAGTCATAAAAGACCAGTAGTTCTTATTGGTCCACCAAATATTGGTAGACACGAACTTAGACAGCGACTTATGCAAGATAGTGAACGATTTGCAGCAGCAATTCCACGTAAGAATTTTTTCTATTATCAAAAACACTTGCGAGTTATTTTTACATTTTTTTTTATTGTATATGTTTTTTTTTTTGGTAGCGTAGTATTATAATTGTGGATTCACCTTCGATACTGTTCAATTGGCTGAAGGTTTTCCGTGAGAATGGTTTATTTAAAGTTAAAAATCGGTCAATTAGATCGCGAGTTATCAGGGTGTGAAACTGACAAAATTCAAATTTGTGCATGGTCACGCAATTAAGTGCAAGAACGTGTCATTCATTTTTATTATATCGTGGAATAAAATGAATATTTAATATTGTTGATATAATTTTGGTTTAAGTCATTCATTTTCCGTCTGAATTCACTGGTTAAAGATGAAAATTGATTAATTAGGTTTGGAAATATACTCGATCGAAGTCAAAGGTGCTAATTTTGGTACGGGGGTAAATTTTCAAAGGTCCCAACAGTGTATGACCTTTCTTGTGCTATATTTAATATCTCAAATTGATTTATTAGTGTCCGAATACTCAACTGGAAATATAATATACAAATTTCTATGAACAAATCAATCAATGAGTTAATTAATTAATTTATTTATTTATTTATTGTCTTACAGATACTAGCAGACCACGCAAAGGTTCCGAAGTGGACGGTCAAGACTATCATTTTATATCACGATCGCAATTCGAATCCGATATTCTCTGTCGCAAATTTGTCGAACATGGCGAATACGAAAAAGCATATTACGGTACATCAATTGAAGCAATACGTTCTGTGGTTAATTCTGGTAAAATATGTGTATTAAATTTACATCCACAAAGTTTAAAAATTTTACGTAGCTCTGATTTAAAACCGTATGTTGTATTTGTTGCGCCACCAAGTCTCGAAAAATTACGACAAAAACGTATTAAGAATAATGAGAGTTTTAAAGAAGAAGAATTAAAAGATATTATTGAAAAAGCTCGAGAAATGGAGGATAAATACGGTCATTTATTTGATATGATTATAATTAATAATGATACTGATCGCGCATACAATCAATTATTAACTGAAATTAATTCGTTGGAAAGAGAACCACAATGGGTACCAGCCTCATGGCTACAGTGACCATCAATTGAAACCGTTATCCAACAATAATTAAAGATATACAAAAAAAAAAAAACAATTAATTATCAAAAAAACAATTCAAAGACGAATAATGTATTCACACCAAAAAATAAAAGACAAAAGTCAACAAATTTATTGGATATTAGTAAAGTGCCCTCACCAGGTGCCTAAAAAAATTAACACACAACATCATTAACAAAGTTATTATCTCTTATTTAGTTGTGAAATTAGAAAATATATAGTGCAAAAAATTGTGTTGAAACAGAATATAAATAAATAAACAAATCAATCAATAAAATAAATGAAAAATAATAATACAAATGTTAAATATCGATTGGTACTGTTCGTCCAAGGCTGATGCAGAAAAAAAAGAGCATTTGAATATGTATTTGTTCTTCCGTTATTATTTTTTTCTGGTGGTTAAACAAATATTATTAACGATATTAATTATTATTATATAAATACTGGAAGTGAAGTTTGAAGATAAAAAAATAAAACATTAAACTCGCGCTGTATACATGTAGAACGCTCTCCAGAAATAGATCCCATAATGGAAATTGTTCCTTGAAATACCAAAAAAAAAAAAAAAAGTAACAAAAAAAAATGAAAAAAAAAAAAAAAAGAAAAACATAAATAACAAAAATCGAAGAAATAGTTATTGAACTGAAAGCGATAAATGAAGGAGGAAAATGATCAAAAACAAATCCACAATCTCTTTCGATTATATCATTAACACATATATTGTGATTAGGAAACATAGAAGGTGAAATAATGTGCGAAAAACAATTTAAAAAATTAAAAACTAGATTAAAAACACACACCATTTGGATATCAAAGAAAGAGATAAAGAAAAAATTTCGCAACATTTTCACAACTATATATTGTATATATATATATATATATATATATATACATTTGTGTGCCAATCAATTCGGAAAATGAGTTACGTGTGTGTGTGTGTGTCTGATTAGTGTGCATACTTGACAGTACGTGAGTGTAAAAAAGAAAAATCATCAACCTTAAAAAAAAAATATATATATATATATATACATATATACATGTATATTAAAACATAAAATTAATTCAACGTGTCAAAGTTCAGTTTTCTTCCCATTTTTTGTTTTTTTTTTCTTTTTTGAAAAATATAATCGCCAATATACTCAGTGCATAATGTAAAATGAGAAATAATTTGCATACATACAAATACACGTGAACAAAAAAATGTTATAATTGAAATTTTTTGCCCGATAATTCAAAATATTTTGATGAAAAAATTTTTTCATCAAAATATTTTTTCTTCTTCTTTTTTTTTTTTTTTTTTTTTCGTTCGAGCTATTGAGAATAATACGTCGTTTGATACATATGTAAATAATTGTGCAATTGTAAAGAGATTACAGAGTGGGCGAGAGAGAGAGAGAGCGGAGTGAAAGAAAAAAATGAATTTTGTATAAAAGTTATTATTATTATTACAAATTATTTTTAATCATTATCGCATTGCCGTCGAATCAATTTACAGTAAACTTTAATTATTACTGATCTTCAAGAAGAAAAATGTCTCCAATATATAGTATTAGTATTATTATTATTATTATTATTATCATCATCATTATTATTATAAATAATATTATTATTAATTATTATTACCATTATTCATTATTATCATCATCACAAAATCTCCTTTCACTATTAATTGTTGTCCTTATTGTTGTTGATGTTGTTCTGATGGGAAAAAAAAAAAAATAACAAACAATACCTAGAGTGCCGTTATCATAAATTTTTTTGTAATTTTAACTAAAGAAAAAAAAAAATGGGAGAATGACAAAAAATTAAATTCCATTAATTATCATCAAATTGATGAATATAAAAGTACATTTTTTCTTCTGCACTTTATCGATATCATTTTCTCATATATAATTATTATTATTCATATAAAAGATAATAATGAAAATAAATAAGGGAAAAAAAAAAATAAAATAAAAATGTGTTCTTACATAAAAAAAAAAAAAAATATGGGAAAATAAGAAATCAGATTGTTCATTATCTTCACCAAAAACATTCATAGATTATATATATTTAAATAAATATATACGTCGATTTAAAAGGGGGGAAAGAAAAAAAAACAAACAAACAAACAAACAAAATGTATATCAAAGAAGTGTCTTAAAATTAATTCGTGATAGAAAATGGAAAATAAAAATGGTGATTTGAGAGTAAAAATTGATGGGGAAAAAATTAAATTGAATGCAAAAATATTTGTATGATATTAACACACCCACATACGTACCCTTGAGATATGATACAAATAAACTCTGTGCATTACTTGTCACGAGAAGAAAGACAACAGTTAAATGAAAATGAAAAAAACAAAATAAATAAATAAATAATTAGATAAATAGAAAATATTAAGTGACTAGAGACATTCCACTATTCGATGAAATGAAATATAATTGCATTCATAAAAATGAGAAAATAGGACAATTAAAATTTAGTAATTGATTAATTAATTAATTGATTGATTTTATTGGAAAGGAAAAAATTAAACGAACGATTAAAAAAAGGAAGAGCAACAACAACTGAGTAAAACAATAATGGACAACATCGTCGTATTGATATAAATTAATTAAAAATACATCAAATTGATTATTTGTGAGGTCAGTCTTTTGAAAAAGTGATACAATAAAGAGAAATAAACATTTTCAATATGTTTTACTTCACAAAATCATTTATTTGTGCAATGCAATTTTTAAACATTTTTACAAATGTATTTATACATATTCAATTCACAAATTTATCAACTAGAAAAATTGAAAAGCGAAATTTTCAATATTATATCACGCGTGTAAATTATTTCGTCAAATTATTTTCCTCTCACTTTCCAAATCTTCATAAAAAAAAAAAAACAAATGAAAAAAAAAAAAAACATCACCGAATTTATTTTATCCATAAACAATTAATAACTTCATATTCTAAATAAAACATTCTAATTGTTTTCAAAAGACTGATCACTCAATAAATAAAACGAACAAACTTGCGAGAAAAATAATGAATAAATGGATAAACAAAAACCGAATAAATAAATGAAAACAAAAAACAAAAATGTGCAGTGTGCGATATATATTACGCCGTGTTTTTTAATAACGCGTCGTGAACCCATTCTAAATATAAAAAATAAATAAATAATTAAACGAGACGCGTGTTTCCTAAATCCAAAAAGGGATTCACAGTTGAGATAACAACAACAACAACAACAACAACAACAAAAAAAGGGGAAAAAAAAAACAAAAAACCCAACAAAAAAGCAAAACAATAAATAAACATAATAATACAATCATAAATAAAACAAAATAGAAATCTTTGTCATCTCAATATAAATATTGCATGTTACATCGCCGTCACAACTGTATATGTTTATACATAGAAAAAAAAAAGACAAAACAACAAGACAAACAAACAAACTACCATTGTACTTAGTTAACTAATATACGAATACTACTAAAAGATAATAAATATAACATTTAGTCGATGCGAAAAATAATGAAAACGAAACAGCAACGGCTTTATACATACGTTTAAAACAAAAATTAAAAAAATAAAACAAAATAATAGACACAACACATAAGAGAAAAAAAATGACACTGATTCGCCCAAATGGCAGCTATTATTACACCTACAATTAATATTATTATTATTATTATTATTATTATTATTATTATTATTATCATTATCAATTATTATTAAGAGATAAATGATTATGGGGAGGAAATTTAATGTAAAATGATCAAATTGTACGTGAAAATAATGTGTTGAGAAAATTTAAATCAAAAAAAATGAAAAAAAAAAAAAGGAAAAAGGAGAAAGTGAAAAATAATAAAATGAAAAAGATTATATAGGTGTGCGTGTATGTAACGTGAGAAAAAAAATGAGACAAGTATTTTGTTCTTTCTTTTTTGTGTGGGTGGAGTGCCAAAAATAATAAAAAAAAAAAAAAAATATATAGATAAAAAATATAGAAGAGGTGAAAAATAAAAGTGTCGAAACATAAAGAATAATACCGTGCCAAAGTTTTACCACACATCTTCACTCCAACCCAACACCCAAACGTCTGTTGAATATTACGTTAATTATAAATAAAGGTTACTATTATAAATATCGGTTTATTAATTCAATTGATGATAACAACGTATAAATGTTGATAATCAGTCAAATAAATTATATATACTTATCGAGATAATTTTTCCAATCTCAAGCAACACGATTTGCGTGTGCTTGCAACCAATTTCATGTTCAAATAAATTCGCGCCATTATTTACATCATTTCCCTTTTTCTAAGATAGTTCAATTTTTCAGCACTTGTGACAGCACACACATATTTCCTAATTTTAGTTAGGTTAGAATCACAACGCATGCGTCCATCACATTAACCAGTAGCGCCGCCACTCGGCCATCAAGTGAACTACAAAATTACATGACGTAATATCGGAACACCGCCCAGTTATATTTAACAAAGTAAAATCAGTGATTCAAGTAAACATATCAATAAATAAATATCGTAAACGTGAGTAAAAAATGTTTTCATATCAATTCAATTAAACAATTGATAATTATTGATTGTAAACTGAGTGAAAACGTTGAATTGTCGCTGAAACAAAACACATACTTTCAGATTATATATATATATACATACGAATACAACAATGAAAATGGGGAACAGACGTAAAGCAAACGTTTCGTATTACAATGATGAAAGTTCAACCGACGATGATTATGACTATGATATTGCAGATGATTCCATTCAAGATTGTGATTTGTCATCGAAAGCAAACAGTAGCACGAATGGTTCATCAATTAATCACAATGAAAATGAACAGCCAATAAGGAGTCGTGGTCGTGGTCCATCAAAGCGGCCATGTTTGAATCGCAATGCATTAATGGCACGAAAGAATCGTCAAAAAAAAAAGGAATATCTTGAAAATGTTGAGAATAAATTAACTTATTATCGTAATGAAAACAATAAACTTGTAAATATTCTGAAAAAACAGGACATTAACCTCAAAAGATTGAATGCTGAAGTTATATATTTAAAAAATGTATTGAAAAATAATACATCAATAACGGCATTATTAAAATCAATGAATTCAGCGATTAACAATAAAAATTGTAGTAGAAAAATTAATGAAGGTAATAGTTTGGAGTTTATTAATGATAAAACATTGATTAATAGTCCAAAAAAAAGTACAATGGTAAAAGAATGGATGAATCATGGAATTATTTCGATTGATAATGATATTGATAAGAAAGGTAGGAATATGAGTATTAAAAAACATTGTTTAGATTCGTTTATTGAATCTGATCATGTATATGCATCATCTAAATATGAGAATGATGAATTATTTGATTTTGAAGGCGTTGATCGTGATCTACATTCGAGTGGAATGATTTTATTGGAACATGATAACAAATCAACGAATAGTAAATCAAGTACTGTTCCAACAACAACATCAACAACAATTACTACTACACCAACAACATCATTATCATCAATAGCTTCTCCGTCATCATCAAATAGCTGCAATATAGACAGATTCAACACTGATACAATGAATGAAGAATCTTCAATAATGATATTCAATAATGAAGATAATTTATTTGATAATTATCTAAAATCTGATTCAAATTATTCATTGGAAGCTGATAATTTATTTGGAAATTTGGACACAAGTGGAATTTGTTTGCATGTCAATGCTGGAAAAATATCGTTGGAATTTTGTTCAATTTGTCATCTCAACAGCATCAATTCAGAGGATTTATGAATACAATATATCCAATATTGGATGGAGATGATTTATTTATTCAACGATAGAGGAATTCAACATCGTGATGGAAAATTCTGTATCTTCCTATTTTCTTTTTCCCGACCAAATCGTATTTACCATTTGTTTAATTCATTAATTGCAAATGAATTGAATATTTCATGGTCGGTATTTTTTCTGAAATTTGAATGATTTCATGGGGAAAATATTTATTTATTATTCCTATTTCATTTTGTTTTACATTGTTATCTGTAGATTTAATATCAAACATAATATTGTTATTCATTATTTCATTTAATCATTAATTCATCTTTTTATATTTTCTTTTGTTTATCATTTGTCGATAAGAAATATTTTTGTAACTATTAATTTCATTTATAATATTTATTTGATTTTTTTTTTCTTTTTTTTTTTTTATCCACATTCTCATACTTTTATAAATATTGTATTTGTATTAGATTAAGAATTATTTCGTCTCCGAGATTTTGTGAAACGCTCTGAAGAATGATTTTTTTGTTGTTTTTCATTTTTACAGGATGCGTGATGAGGCGCAAGCAGGGAACATCCGGTGTCACGATGGAACTTGGAGAATATTTAAATATTAGAACGAATGAAATGAGAGAGAAAAAAGGTGGGCGTCAATTTTTCAAAATAAACTACACTTTTTTTTTATCTTTGTTAAAATGATAAATATTTTTTGTATATTAAAATAATAATTGCTGAATGGTTGTTCTCTTTCACTTCTCTATTAATAGATTTTACTGCAAAATGAATACATTAACATCCAAATAATATTACGATTCTAGGTTTTTGTTTGTTTGTTTAGTTTTTTTTATTTTTTTCTTTCTTTCACTATTCTTTGGTGTTTGTTCATTTTAACAAAATTATTAAGGTGTAGTTTAACATGACGCAATCCATAAATAATTCTGTATAATTCATCTATATTGGAATGATTACAGTTGCCGGCTCTTCGGGATTTGTCTCGGGGCAGCGAAAAAAAAATTAATTAATTAAAAAACTAAATAAAAAAAAAAAAAAGAAAAAAAAAGTACATGTAAAAATTAAAAAAAAAAACATCCGTGTTTATAATTAGCAATAAAAACATTTATTGCAACACATTCACAGGTTGAGTATAAAATGTATCGCTCATCTAAAAATTATTTCTGTATGAAATATATAAAAAAAAAAAAAGAAACTCGAATATTGGAAGAAAAAAAAGTAAACATAACCAAACTATTTGCCATTTTGATGAATTAAATTTTGTCACATTCAATTTTTATCGGCACAAATTAGTAGAGAAAAAAAAAACAAAAAAAGAATTCCAAATTAATTCAACGATTTAAAAAAAAAACAATTTATGTATACAGATATTATTTTTTTGACGCTATTGGCAATTTAAGTTTCAGCTTCGAGTTTTGTGGCCCTGTGATAAAGTGAGAGAGCGAGGAAGAGAGAGAGTGGAGTAATGGCGAAATCAAATATGGAATTTTCATCAATACAAATTGTCATTGGCAATTAGTATTAAAAAGAGAAAAAATCAGGTGTATTTGCACTGCATAAATTTTCCACTGTATTTTTTTTTTCTCTCTCTGAAAACAGTTTTACATAATTTATTAATGATGAAAAAAAATAAATAAATAAAAGAGTCGGCAAACGACTTTGATTTTGTTGTAGATTCGTGACTGGGATGACTGTGCTGAAAGAAAAACAAAAGAAAAATCACAATTTTAATGTCAATTATTTATTTTTATTATTTTAGAGCGTTTGTTTACAGATCTCGGAGGTAAAATAAATTATTTTCTCGTTGTAAAAATGAATATATAAATA
This sequence comes from Zele albiditarsus, assembly GCA_958496275.1. Taxonomy (NCBI): domain Eukaryota; kingdom Metazoa; phylum Arthropoda; class Insecta; order Hymenoptera; family Braconidae; genus Zele; species Zele albiditarsus. Next base: position 5,054,527 of record OY292416.1, read on the forward strand.
TATATATATATATATATGCATATGTATATGTTCATGGTTTAAGAACATGTGAAGACAAAAAAAAAGAAACAATTGTGAATGTACACATTAATTTTTACAATAATTGAAAAATTCACAAACAGGAATATTAAAGAGTGAAATAAAAACAAAAATATCCAATGCGTTTTTCAATGATATTTCTATTTTTCTCATCACTCGTGTATCCTCTCTTCCATTTCCACAATCAAATAATTGTTTCCATTATTTTTATTCGCTAATACTTATTCTCGTTTTATTATTACAATTTTTTTTTTCTTTTTTTTCTGTTCATTTTCTTATTTATTTTATTTTTTCATACGACTTAGAAATTATATAATGTAGTTTTTGTATTAAAAGAACAAAAAAAAAACGAACGACAAACGGGGAGAATTAAAATCGCAAATTACTTCCACAGAAATAATGTTATTAATAATATTAATGTTATTTTTGTTTTATTGTGCAACTGCTTTTGCTTTTTGCTTTTTGTTCTTTTTTTCGCAATCATTAAATTCAAACACCAAGTCTACTAAAAACTCCGGGTTTTTTAATATGTTTCACAGTTGCTATTTTATTAAATGTCACTTGCTTCTGTGATCCAGTTAATCCCAATCGTGCTTTAGCTGGCAACATTCCAGAACGTTCCGAGGCTGTGGTAAAAAGATTAAAAAATTAAATACATTATCTAATCATGAGAAATAAATATAGACGTAGCAATTTGTATTGTACGAAGGTCAGAGAGTGATTCAAACAGTTATGATTTTTTTAGTGGTCTTTGAATTTCAATCAACATTATTTCAAGTTCAGATTAGCCGAATATAATTCGAAATCAATAAGTTATAAACAAAAGAATATTTAAAAATAGTATTAATGGCGTTTGTTCAAATTGATTTGATTTTGTATAAACGTTCAAGTACAAATAATGATTTTATATCAATGAAACAGACAATAACGAATGAAAAATGTGAATTTAATTCATGTTAAATTTTGATTATGACTTTTTTTTTTACATACGATCGATAAGTTCCTGGCAAAATTGATTTAAATAATTTTATTGTTTGTTACATTTAATTGCCGAACAATGAGAGTTTAAAATTTGTTTTGTATTTTGAATCTTTAATTTAGATATAAAATCAAAGACCACGAAAGAAAAAAAACATCTACAAATCAACACTGTGGGAATGAATCCCTAACCTCACTTAAGACAAATTGTACTGAACTGATAAATAAAATAAAAAAATCACCTAATTTAGATGGTACTATTTTTCTAACAATATTCCCAACGGCCGATGAATTACTATATAATTTCATAGCTTCAGTAGTTCTAACCAATTGTTTAACACTACTAGATATTTTTTTCTTATTAATTCTTTCATGATCGGCGTGCATTGTACCAGTTGAAATTTTTCCAATTATATTTGAATTCATCATTAATTTAACTGTGGTTGTTGAGCCAATATTTGAAACTTTACTTTTCAATATTCCCTGTGGCTGTTGTCCATTAGTTGTATTGCCATTTTTTAATGAATTTGTTAATTGTATTGTTTCATTTTTAACATCACGATCACCAAGTCGATTAAATACACTTGAATTGCGTTTCAATACATCACTACCCAATCCAGTAATATTAAATGTCGTACTTGGTTCTATTAAATTTGTCGTTGATGTTACTGAACTATCACCCAAACGATCAAACACCGTACGTTTTTGCTCCAATATTTTTTTATTTACAATTTGCGATGATGATGATTGCGAACGAACAATTTTATTAGTCAATTGTGGTTTTTGTTGCTGCTGTTGCTGTGATTGTTGCTGTCTCGGCAATATTATTTCATAATTTTTTCTATCATTTGTATTATTATTGTCATTATTATTTGTAGTTTTCAAACGTTTTTGCATTTGATTTGTCCATTCATCATCATCATCACTCTCGCTACTATCAATTATTTCTGTTTGAGCGATAATTTTGCGTTTTCGTGGTAGCATTTCTTGTGTAGAAATTAATTTTGTTGTTTGTGCAACAACACGTGAATTAATATTGGTAATTTGTTTCTTTTTTGCAATTAATTCTGATGTATTTGGCAATTTTGTTGATGATTCTTTTAATGTAGAATTAGATTTTGGGGTTATTAATGATTTATTATTGGCAATTGCCAATACTTTTGATACAACTTTTTTTATCGGCGGTTTTGTTTGATTCATTTTTGTTACTGTTGATGTTTTTGGTATTTGTGTTTGTGTTACATTACCAGAATGATCATCAATATTATCAACGAGAAATCTTTCACATGTCATTTCTTCAGATACTTTTTTTGCATAACGTAATATAGCAATCATATCACCCATTAAGGTTATGCCCATTTCTTTCAAACTTGGTTTATCCAAATCCGGTAACATATCAGGTTTTATTCGATTATTTGAGAATACAACAGCATGTTTAGTGGCCACATCAAGTGGAAATCCGGCACCAGTAAAGAATTTAACCCAATAGGCTGTGAAAAGTAAAAAAAAAATATAAAAATAAAAACAAAAATTACTTTATTCGGTTACGGAATAAAAATCATTTCATGATTGAATATATGAAATTTGGACACTCAATAAGCTGTAACAGTTATCAAAGAATTCATAAATGTTTATGGAATGAGAATAATTATGATAATAAATGTAAAAATACATACTGGATAAGGATGTCGCCATTTTTTTCATTGAACAGTGAAACTAATACTTTCTCCAATTTTAATTCTATTATCTTTGCATATTTCAATAAAACGAAATATATTTTTTTATAACTTGGTTATAATTCACAATTTATCTGTTTATAATAATACTAGAGATTTATTTTCAGTGATAAAAATTGGAGTAACGAGTATGTTATATTATGTATATAGAGACACTTTACATACACACACGCTTCTTGAGAATAATTATTTATAAATAACCTTAGTATATATGTAGCAGAGATGAGTAGAGAGACTGCCAACGCCTGGCTAAAACTTGACGCATTTTTGACTGGATCGAAGTGGCGCTACCTTATCGGACAAGCCTCGAACTGGACCCACTTTCTGATTGGTCGAGCCAATCGGACCCACTTTCTCATTGGTCAACGAAATATATAGTAATAGTTAAGCATGCATTTTTAAAATGTGGGCGTCAGCCGCCTCGGAGACTAAAATATACATGAGTGAAGGGGGTGCCGCACACAAGCACAGGCCGTGTTGGTGTGAGCCCCGCACTTCGGCTCGTGGTTCGGTTAATAGAAGAGGGCAGAAATACTATCCATATCTCTGTTCTTACCGAATTCGGCCGAAGATGAACGAAGCTATGTCGCTACATCTACCTAAGGGTATGTGCGAACCCTTGACTTCGATTTCATGATTTCAGGTTAAAATTGAATATGAGTATTGAGATGGAAATAATGTTTCCACCGAATTTTCATTTATTCGCCCTTATGAAAGATTCATATATTCATATGTATATAAAATAGAAAATTGTATTGGGAAAATATTTAAATAATGCGATGATGCTATGTGTAGGCAAATGTAGTCCGAGTTCATATAATTGCTGCTGGACCTTTCATATTATTCACTCTATTGGCACAATGGTAGCGTGCTTGCAAGCGATCTGGTATCTTCCGAGTTCAAATCATCTCAAAGTCCTACTTTTTTATTTTCACATTTTCCAAATTTCGTTTACAATTTTCTATTTTATATACATATGAATATATGAATCTTTCATAAGGGCGAATAAATGAAAATTCGGTGGAAACAATATTTCCATCTCAATACTCATATTCAATTTTAACCTGAAATCATGAAATCGAAGTCAAGGGTTCGCACATACCCTTAGGTAGATGTAGCGACATAGCTTCGTTCATCTTCGGCCGAATTCGGTAAGAACAGAGATATGGATAGTATTTCTGCCCTCTTCTATTAACCGAACCACGAGCCGAAGTGCGGGGCTCACACCAACACGGCCTGTGCTTGTGTGCGGCACCCCCTCCACTCATGTATATTTTAGTCTCCGAGGCGGCTGACGCCCACATTTTAAAAATGCATGCTTAACTATTACTATATATTTCGTTGACCAATGAGAAAGTGGGTCCGATTGGCTCGACCAATCAGAAAGTGGGTCCAGTTCGAGGCTTGTCCGATAAGGTAGCGCCACTTCGATCCAGTCAGAAATGCGTCAAGTTTTAGCCGGGCGTTGGCAATCTCTCTACTTATCTCTGTATGTAGTTTTGAAGAATATACTATAGTATCTGTAGCATCTGTGGTATAAGAAAATAGATATATATGATTTTATAACCGCAAATGAATTTGGTTTATTGAATTTGTCGTTTGGTGGCAGCACAAACGGTTTTTTTTTCATGGAAAAAAAATTCAACTAATTGTGTTCGGGAAGATTCTGTTATATATGGTGGCACTTATTAGGTATTGGTAGAGGAGAAACATGCCTTATATTATCTAGTACCAATTATAGAACAATTTTTATTTCTTTCATAAATAATTCGTGTTTAGTCAATAGTTTATGTAGTACTAAAATATATGTAATTGTTTCAACGCCATTTGGTTTATTGAATTGTCGTGTGGTGGCAGCACAATCTATTTCTCTCTATGAAATGAAAAAAACAAACAAACATAACCTCGGAACGGATATGAATTTAAGTTCAGCAATTATTCGTGGGGAAACTTGAACTCGTATATTGAAACTTATAAAATAAAAATAGACTTTTCAACCATAATTATCTTACAACTGTAAGAATCTTCTTCTACCAAACTTCCAAACCAACTACATGTGACCATTTCCAAATATTAAATATAATACTTTCTTTCCCACATGAATAATCAATACACAACAGAATTAATTCGATACAAATAAATTTATTGAATCAAAAATAATCGATAACACAATAATTATAATACAATAATTGTCCGGCATCTTTTCCACATTGTGGAAAGTTTATTCAGCATTGGAAAATATCAATGACAAAGTCTCGTCCACATTTTCTATGACATCCTCGTATCTATAACAAACAAAAAATAATTACAAAATGTTTATCGATATTTCCATAACATCGATTGAATACGTCATAAAAAATAAATAATTATATTTAATTTCAGTATCCTTTTGGCTATGCATCACAAAAAAACATTTTTGTTCCTTTTCTCTTTAGATCGATATTTATCATCATTTATAAATATATAATAAACATATTGAATTTATCGTTGAATAAAAGTTAATTTAAATAATGGCAGAACTTACTTATTTAAAAGAAACGATAATCATTGCAACACTGATCATATAGGAAAGATGAACGTAAATCCAATGGCGTCGTTGAACAGCACATCCAAGAATGTGTCCAGGAAAATTGTCATCCATGGTTCAAAACACAGCCTATAAGGCAATTAAACAAAAATAAATAATTACATTCATACATAAATTGGAACATGAATAAACACATTAATTAATAACAAATTCTATATAAAAATAGACTTGTCCTCTTTTCAGTTGGCTCAGCGTATAAAAAACCAATTTACCACGTTCAAATATAAAATTGCATGATACGTTGAACAAATGAACTAAAAAGAAGGTATTACGTATTTTAGCACACTAATGACTCAAGCATTTCCTATGATAATCAGAGATGGATCTAAGGAGTGTGCGTAATATTTTAAATAACCAAAAGAAAATGAATGTGAGAAAATGTATACGTGATTTTATATCAATAATTTACTCACATCAACAAATGCTTCGATTATATATTTGGATTTTGATTAATCTTCTCATTCAGCAGATCATTACAATCGTATGGATGCTTTCCAGTTGATCACTACCACTTCATAAGCATCTGGCATCTGTAAAAAAATTAATTTTCATCCCTCAATAAAGATATTTAAATAGAAGCAATCAATATTGCTTTACAGAATGAATATTCTTCAGTATCCTTTTGGCAAAGCAACATCAAGCTTTTTATTATTTTAAAAAGCTTTTCAAGAGCTAAAAATTTCTCATCATATTGTCTCATTTACAATTGTGGCCTTTTATCGCTTCAATTAAGGATAAATAATTTTTTTTTTATCAGTAACTTACCACAGTTTTGATCATATTTGAACCCATGTTCCCTTGCTCCAGTAGATCACAATTTCTACACATAAAATGAAGACATTAATGCAATTTTATGCTAGATATAATGTTAGATATTAATTAAATTGTACTATTATTAATAGTTCAGTACATTGCTAGCAATCATGGTAGTTTTAGAAGATTCAGAAACTCTAGTCTGAAAAATGTATCATCATTTTCTGTGAAGTTATTCAGTAGAACGAATTAAAATAGTAAAAAATGCTTACCTAGAGTTGTTAATTTTCTGTGAACATGAGTAGCGTCAAGAGTAGAGAAATATATCTCATACTAATGAAAATTCCGCTACTAGGACTCTTTCTTTCGCGAGTAAATCAATTCCTATCATAAATCAGTTTTATTTTTCAAAAAATAGTGTTTAGACAAACGATTTGCTACCCTGGATCTGGAATTGTCGCGTGACACGAAATCGCTTTGTAGACGTTGGGAAAAGAGATTCCCCTGACTTTTACATGATCCTCAAACATCGTAAATACTTCTTGTACTCTAATCTAGACAATTTCAACCCTAAGTTTGATATAACCCCGTCTAACATGAAATAATTGGAAAAATGAAAAACGACGAATATATTCAGAAAGCTTGTAATCACGCTGAGTCATTAAAATTCTAATCGCTTAATTTTTAACATGGATTATCACTGATGCGAATGGATTCTATTTGAATGCACGTGCAGACGATAACGTACGAAATCAGCATAAGAGCACGAGATTGTAATTTCCCGAAATGTAATTACCCCTGGATCATTAATTTGTAACTACTTTACATATCAATACTAAATTTGCAAATATGAACACGATGAAATATTATTTTTAACTTGGTAATTTACTACCAAAAATTGCGATCAGATATTAGCAGAAGCTCTACACGTCCAGACTTGTCGTTGATTCGTCGTCAAATGGGAGCGAAACTGGGCGAAATCAGGGGAAATAGGAGAAGATGAGGGCGCCACGAGTTCATATCGACATATACATCTCACAGATGGCGTTAGTATCGTTAACAAAGTTTCGCCATCTTGTGACACAATCGTAAAACTCGAAACCCTTTGAACTATAGTTTAAACATACATGGAGGAGGGGAAAAAAAAAGAATAAAATAGAGTGTATGAGTTGGCGAGAGTAGGATTGAGAGAAAGATAGAGAGTCATGAAGTAAACGGCATGTCAAGATCCACGTCACCTGTATGCCACCGTAATTTTTTATAATAATAATTAGAAAAAAACGGGACATAACCAAACATACGTTTCAACTAGCGCCAAAACCAATTCATCTATTTTATCAAGCCAATAAAATAGTTTGGCCACCATTTGGCCAGTACACATCATAAGTCGTATGAAAATTATTTATAGAATTTCTTGACACAAACAAAAAGGTAAATAAGAAAAAAACAAGTGAAAATAAAAATGTTTAACAAATGATTTTTTACAATACTGTAATGTTGAGGGTAATTTTTTAATTCTATACCACAATATGTGAATCGTTTCTACATTGAACCACGTTCTTACCCCCTCCGCATTTACATTTGTTTATTCATTAACTTTTTATTATTATCACATTTTTTTGTCTTTCAGCCGTAAGATGAGTTGGATCTTCTGGCTATTTATTATTGGTTATCAATTAGTAGGTGATATTAATGGACAGAGAGTAGCACCGGGTGTACCACCACAACATTATCAACAGGTAGGAATTTTATTGATTTGAAGATATGTTGAGAGTTAATTTTTAGAATTTATATACTTAGAGTTTGAAAAGGTGTGATTATGATATTATTTTTTATTGCTTTAGCCACCGCAACATCAACAAGGTTATCAACAGCAACCTATTCAACATCAACAGCCACCGCCACAACAGGTAATGAAAAAAAAAAGAAATAATTATCAAGTAAAAATTCTTAGCTTGGTTATAGTATTATTAAAATTGATGCATTTTGTTTCAACATCATTACATGTCTAATTATTTGGGCAATGAATTAGTTTCAATGAATAAGTAATTCATGTTTAAACAGAGAATTAAATTGTGCTGATGGATTTTAAGTAGCATGTAAAGTTTTAATAAAAATAATAATTATTATTATTCGAATAATTTTGATAAATAAGTTCAGGAACTATTGCGCAATTTTTTGTCATCCGATCATTTGAATGGTTTTTTTTTTCTTTTCTCAGAGTTCACGCCATCTAGTTAATGTGCCACGTTATTGGTTAATCAACGTGGCACTCGACCTAATAATATAAATACAACTTTCCACTCTGCATAAATCAAAATGCCAAATATACATGAAAAATTGTAGTAATTTGCAATTTGGTATCTCAAATTTGCCCCAATTACTGAAGTCTTTCAATAATTTTGCACACTATTGTGAATTTTAATAATTAAACTTTGTTAGCTGAAAAATTTATTTCGAATACACGAATGACACTAGCATATTTCTTTTCTCTGTTACAATATGAGAATTCATGTTGAATTATTACTATCATCATTGTATTATTATTATTAATATTATTATTTATTGATTGCAGTATCAACAACCACCGCCACAACACCAGCAACAGCATGTTCCCGTCCAACAACAACAACAACATGGAATAATGTCACAGCAAAATATTCCTGTCCAACAACAGATGAATAATCAGCAGCAACAGCATCCAAATGTTCAAGCACAACAGCATGGACACAATCATGGACATGATCATCAACCGCAACAGTTATTAAACACTGCAAATATTGCACAAGAACGAGAGTGAGTGAATAAAAAATTAGAATTTGCACTTTGGAACATGAATTTTTTATATAAATATAATATATATTATCGTCGGATGATTTATTTATTACAGCCATATTGCTGAGCATGCAGAGGTACCCTTAGACACCAGTAAAATGTCCGAGGAAGAATTACAATTTCATTATTTCAAAATGCACGACGCTGATAATAATAATATGTTGGACGGTTGTGAATTAATTAAATCATTGATTCATTGGCATGGTAATAATAATTATTTTGCATTTATTATTGATTGAGTATTAAAAAGAAAAAAGGATAAGTTTATCTGATAATTCTCTCTTATTTATTTATTTCTTTTAAATTATAGAACAAGGGAGAACAAATACTGGCGAAGAAGGCAATCAAAAAATATTCGCTGATCCAGAACTTGAGAATTTAATTGATCCAATATTGAATACAGATGACGAAAATAAAGATGGATTTATTGATTATCCAGAATTTATTCGGGCGCAGAAGAAATCAGCTGCGAAAGATAATGCATAAAGAAATAACAAAACATATAAACAAATAAATGAATAAATAAGCGAATACATAAGACAAAAAATGGATAGTTAAAAATAATCAGCATACCTATATTTTTCTGTACATTTGAGAGATTATCTTATGCAAGCAATTGTCTTCTTTTTTTTTTTTTTTGTTAATAAACTGTTGAAATTACGTTGATATAAGATGTCGTTTATTTACTACAGGAGAAGAAACGCATGTGATTCAATTTATTTTTGGTTAATTTATAGTGTAGATGTTGATAAATATATGTTTGGAATTGCAGGAAATGAACATAGAAAGTTGGAGAGGTTATGTAGCGTCGGAGGTTGTTTTTTGCCTGCCAGGCTAGATGGTATGAAATAATTGGTAGCCATGTTCAGTTGATGCAGTTGTACGATTTAAAATTTGATCTCAGTATATATACATCATATATTTGAATGATAATTCAATTTTTATTAGTCTATATTATTGGAAGACAAGTTTTCAATTTATTCGGATCCCGGATCTGGTAGTGTAAGTACACACTCGTTTGAACTATCTGGATGTTCATACTCAGGATCACATGTCCATACAGGAATATGATTGTTGACTGAACATTGTGCGTTCAATTCGAATTTACCTTCGCATGGATCTGCACAGACGCCATTATTGCACGCTAACGAAGATAAACAATCACTGTCGGAGACACAGTATCCATCATTTGCAGCAGGAGTCGCCTATATTAATGAAAAAGCATTGATAACGATGAATGAATGAATGAATTAATGAATATTCATAAACACTGGTGACAAAGATATTAAAAAATTGATCAATTGACATATCTAGACACTGCAAAATAAAATCCATTCAAGATTATAGATTGATAATGGATAACCATATACAAATACTCACATCAGTGGTTGATAAGTAAATCACAGCAACTATAATGCATAAGAATATTCTCGTGATTTTCATCCTGTAATTTTTCTTTACTACGGAGTGAATTGACAACTTTCAAGTGCAGTCGAAGTCGTGACTAATTTCAGAATAATTTACTGGCTCATCAGTTTCTCTTATCATAGGGACCAATTGCTCAATCTCAAACACTCCATTAATTAACAAAGATATGATAATCGTTTGGATTTACATAAAACATAGTATATTCTTAATCTCAACGATATTTACACAATTTCTTCATCAAAAGTAAATTGATATAGGTGATTCTTTTTATTCTATATTTAATTATCATTTATTTTATCTCTTTGAAACATGTGTGAGCTATTATTATGATTGTTGGAACGAATGATATGTGCGAATTAATACAAATAATATCATATCGGTGATAATAAAATTAATTCAACTGTCCATGGCGTCATTTCCGATACATTGGGCGGAAATGAACGAAAGAAATGAAAGAAAAAGTATTCAGTTGATGGCATACAATCAGAGAGTTCATTGATACAGAATGGAGTTCGCCGAATTTCTAACAACAGCAAATAATTTAGATACATCTAAAGATTTTTTAACAACTGGCTGTCCAATTATTGATAAAGCATTGCGTGGTGGAGTATCATGTAAAGGAATAACACAAATTTATGGCGAATCTGGCACTGGCAAAACACAATTCGCTTTACAACTCTGTTTATCAGTTCAAATACCAAAGGAGGAAGGATGTAGAGCCGGTAAAGAAGAACAAAAAACAATTGGACAAATTCATAACCTCGAAAAATTTGTTTTTTAATTTTTTATCTCCCACAATAAGTATTCCAAAAGAAGAAAATGAATATTAATATTAAAATATTTTTCAGGGGCAATTTATATCTGTACTGAGTCGGTATTTCCATCGAAGAGATTACATAATTTACTACAAACATCACCAATTGCTAAGAAACATAACCTCAATGGTGATTTGATCTTTATTGAACATATTTCAACAGTTGTAAGTTAAAATAGCGAAACTTTTTTAGCTAAACTTTCCCACCAAGGATATAACAATAAAGAAATATCGACTATTGACAAATATTTCTATTTTCCAGAATGATTTAGAAAAATGTGTGATAAATCGCATTCCAATTTTGCTCTCCAATCGTCGAATTGGATTAATAATAATAGATTCAATTGCTGCGCCATATCGTGCTGAATATGAATCATCTGAATTACGTACTCGTGCAAAAAGTTTTCGAACTATTGGTCAAGCATTGCATTCATATTCGCAAAACTTTAAGATATGCGTGATGTGTATCAATCAAGTTACATCAATAATGGACGAGTATAAATCACACGATGATATTTGTATTAAAGTTAAACCAGTATTGGGTATAACATGGTCATCACAAATAACAAATTCATTATGTCTATGTAAATTCAATCAACAACGTCATATTCACACAATGATATCGCCATATCTTCCACGTAAAGTGATTAAATTTGAGATAAAAGAGTCAGGAGTTTATGGATTAAGTGAAAAATGAAAGAATAATAACAAATAATAATTTATCTTTTTTATTTTATTACATATTTATAAGTTGGTCGATTTTATTAAATGTAGTTTCATTCAATTCTCGACAAATTGTAATTGGTTGCCATTTATTTAATACATCTGAACAATTAAAAGGATCTTGAGTCAGTATATCTAATTTTTCAATATTATTATCTAATATCAATCTCAATGAGTGAAGGAATGTTCGATGTGGTTCTATATCTTGACGATTGCTGTATGTATAATCACCAATTATTGTATGACCAATGTGATTACAATGGACACGTAATTGATGTCGGCGACCAGTACCTGGTCGTAAAAGAATTTTTGATGCCGGTTTACCATCTCTTAAACCACGTTCTAAAACTAAAATTGCTGTTGAACTGTGTCTGGGTTTATCACAGCAATTGATGTCATCGCTCGTAGTCATTTTCCGATTTCCAAATAATTCTTTTGTATCATTGCCTGATTGTAAAATGAGTTTGTGAATATTGTTTTGGTTTAAACATTGGTGAGAACATTTGATAGAGTTGGCAAGTTTTTAAAAAGATTTGATATATTCATTTATATACTGACCAATAGCTTTGTTGATAATCAAAGATGATTCTTTGATATGTCCATGTACAAATGCCAAGTAATATTTTTTTGCTTTACGTTTTTCAAACGTTAACGATGCAGCACGAGCTGAATTTTTATTCAATGCTACACATATCACACCACTCGTGGGATAATCTAACCTATGTACAAAATGAAATTCATGTTTCAATGATGTATTTGCCAAATTGGGAAATAATTGTTTTATTTCAGTTTGCAATGTCTCCTGCGAATTGAATAAAATATTCATCATCAATAACAATATTAATTTTTTAACATAAACTTTTGTTTTTCAAATCCTCCATTTTTATTTACATTACCTTTACATTCGCATCATTACTATTTACAACCATATCATATGGTTTATTTATCACCAAGTAATTGTCGCTGTGATATAATATTTCAATTCTAGTCATTTTTTTCTCATTTATTCCATTTTTTCACAATAGTAATAAAGAATAAATGCGACAAATAATACCCAAATCCAGATCGTAAATACAAAACATCCCTTTATTACCGACTGTCCTGCATTTTTTATTTACCGTCTGAGTTAGTTGACATAACCTCAAAATTTGAGGATACCCATTTACTCGGTCGATAATCGACGTTTTCACAAGCAGACATAGATTGAGAAAAAAAAGGAAAAAAAAAAAACATAGACCCTCGATTGATTCGACAGTTTCCATTTTGATTTAAGTATTGATTTCCTCTTACTGTATCACGTGATTAATTCAATTTCCTTTTCCAATCACGTGATCAACTACTCCATTTCAAACAAAACCAGCCCCAAATATAAATAAAAACATATTTAACAATCAAATATCTAATTAAAAACAATTTTCAATATCAATCATAAATTATCTCCATCAATTTCACATCGAAATCCATAATTTATTCATCAAAATCATTTTTTCGTGGCTCAGAATTCGAAAGAAAAAAGAATTCACACCGCCATTTTGGATACAAATGCGCAGTAAACCATTGCGTCAAAATGGAATAAACTAAAAACCGCCTTTTTGAAAATAAAGTACATGTATGTGTGTACACATATCCACATATGTAGAGGTGCGTTATTCTATATATGTGAAAAAAAGAAGAAAAAAAAACTCCAACGAACTCAGCAGAGTAGCGGTCAAAAATCCAAGCGGATAAAACGCAGTACATAACCGTGCATACCATGATTTCATTGAAATAATAACGTTAAAAAAAAAAACAAGTATATTTATATATATGTAATAATTATTTGTGTGCATTTAGTGTTCTTTTTTCCGAATTCAATACTATCGTATTAATAAATTCATATACATAACAACAGTAATAATATGTTCAAAACGAAAGTATCAGTTGATCGACACGTGCAAGAACTTTTCAAGAAAGTTCGAGATGAAAATGAGGTATGTGAGGTTATGTTTGTGTAATAATGTACTATGTCGCGATTCAACATTCCGGCATCATGTATATGATCCGAGTTTTTTTTTTTTTCTATCCCACGCCAAGCCGGTACTTTTCAATCACCATAACCTAAAATATACTGTTACTATATATTTATTTGAGAATTATTGTATTATGAATTGTATAAAAATTTCATCAGAATTTATCTTTACAGCACCCTGCGGTCATATTGTCGATAAATAGATGCTTACATTATGTATATATGCATATATATATATATATATATATAAATGTGTGTGTATATACATTGTTATATATGAAAATCTATATAACATATATGTATTTAGAACGCACAATATTTAATTGTGAATGTTGATTGTCACAAGGTGGAATTTTTGATTTGATGGAGAAAAAGAATTTGTACCAGTAATATTTTTGGGTAAATTAAATAAATTGAGGGATTATGATGTGATAGGTTATACACAGGGGTATCATGGTGTGATGGGAACTTAGTGAGGAGGGGGGTTGATATTTATTTAGGTTGATGATTTTGGTTTTGGGATTGATTGGTAATTTATTTTTTCTTAACAAGATTTTTCAATAGTGTCGGTGAAATAGAAAAAAAAATGGGTTCCGAATTTTTTTTGATAATATTCTGTAGCTCTGAAATAGTTGGAGATAGAGCAAATGAATTGAGATTGTTGATATTGTTATTATTTATGGTGAATAGTTTGATGAATAAACGAGAAAATAAATTTTTGTTCAAAATGGCGGCAGAAAATTAAATTAATTGGAAGAGAAGAAAAAACAGAAACAGAAACAAGAGAAGCTACGTATAACAACAGCAACAGTGATTGCACATAGTTTGGCAATAACATTCTTTGTTTATTAATTACAATTTATCAATCCTCTCGAAAAGAAAAAAAAAAGAAAAAAAAAATTAGTTTTTATATAGAGTCAAACTTTTTGTTTACTTTATTAAACTCCATGAACTCAACAGAGTTATTGTAATCTATAAACGATAAATTTCAGGGTAAAAATACAGGTCAAGGTTATACAAATAAAAATTCACGCAGTCGAGTCGCATCTACCACTCTGAAATTAATTATTATATTTTCATCATATTTCAAAGTTTTTAAATAATTATTTTTACCACATATTTTCACAGTTATATACTTTGAAAATTTAAAAACAAAATAGTTTCATTTTTTTCCCCCAATATCCATCCTGACGTTTGTCTCTGAAAGTGTGTCGTGCATTAATAATAAAATTTTGTAGCATAAAACAAAGTTTATTTATCACTTGACGAATAATTTTGTTAAATATAAATTTTCATTTGACATATTATTATTCAATGGAAACATAAATGTTATCTATTACTTATGATAATAAATGCGCAGTTGTTAAGAGATAATATATTTTGTTCGATAAATAAAAATAATAAAAACATTTATTTGAACTAAATATCTTTCACGTTTCTCTCAATGAATAAATAATTCATCAGTTAATTGAGTGATTAAAACGATTGAATATTGTTTTTCATCGTCACATAAATATCATTTAATAACCGATGCTGTAAAAATTATGATATTAACATTTGTAAATATAATATCGTAGTCAAATGTTTATAGAGGTGAAAAAAAAATTTTTTTTATCTATTTAATATGATGACATTCAGTCGATAAAACAATTGAATGTTAATAACGAGAAAGAAGAAATTAATCATTTGACTTATTTCATTTCAAATACAAATCACAATATTTATTCTTTTTTTCAATATATTTTTTTCAGAGAAATCTCAGATGCTACAACATTGCAAAGCTGTATTATCAAGTTGGTGATTACGAATCAGCACGACGCTACGTCTCAAGTTATTTGGAAATAAAAAATGAATCAGCCGGTGCTCACAAGCTTTTGGGACAAATTTACGAGGCGCTTGAACAAAAAGAAAATGCATTTGGTGAATATAAACAATCATTAGAATTGGACGGACGTCAGGACGATCTTGTATTGAAAGTATGTGAATTATTGGCGGATGTTGATGTTGAATTGGATGTTAATCGTGTAAAATATTGGGTGGATCGTGCAACTGAAAAATTACCAAATCATCCAATTGTATTTGAATTGAAGGAAAAAATGTTGGCAGCAGACAAAACAAATGCCAATGATGATGATTTGGAAGCATTAATTACATCTGAATTATTGGCACGACCATCTGAAGTACAATTGCGTGTCAAATTAATAAAATATTATGTGAAAAAAAATCGTTTAAATGACGCATTTAAACATGCAATTGATGTTGAAATGTTACATCCACATCGTGATAGTTTAATTTGGTATGAAACATTGTGTGATATATTGCCAAAATGTAAAGACATTCGTCAAACAAAAATTCCATTTTGGATTTTATATATTTCATCATTGGAACGTTATGCATCATTAACATTGCGTGAATACGGTACTGCAATAAATAAAACAATTCAAGAAGCAATTCAAGCATTATTTACATTAGATCAATGTTTATTTGAAGCTAAACAACAAAATTATCACGATAATACAACTGTGAGTGAACAAATGTTCAATCATATGTGGGGACAATTGAATTATCATTTGGCGTGTTTATTAATGCGTAAAAATAAACGTGAACAAAAAAATTGGATTGAAATTGGTCGTTTGTGTAGTGCACTGCTGCTAAGTGCAATTCATTCAACACCAATTGATTTAACATCACCATGGATAATTAATATTAAAGAACCAATTAAAGGACAATTGATATTGTGGCATAAAGAAGGCGCGTATCGTTGCAGTCAAGCCTCTCATATTCTCAAAGATTATTCCAAGGACAATCCAAAACGTTTAATGGATAAAATTGATGAATGTTGTAATGGACAATGGCATGAATATATTTATCGTAAAATTTTTATCGGTAAACTACAAGAGCAAATGATTAATAAATCATATTTTGTAAAGAATAATTTTCCAAATCCACCATTACGTTTATTATCATTGACTGAATTAAAAATTTATGATAATAAATCAAAGGAAATTTATCCAGCGTCATTGCACCATCATGTTTGGCTTGGTATTGCAAATCGTCCACGTTATTATAAAAATACAACAACAATAAATGACAATATCATTGATATTTATCCCAATCAACATTCACATGTATTTCCAAATTTACAATTGTCAATTTATAATTTAAATCAAGCAGCGCCCGATAGTCTTGGACGTTTGGATATTGATGCATTTTTAAATGCAACTATTTTATGCGCCGTTGCTATTGTTGAGGAACAGCAACGCAGTGGATTTTTAAGTCCCGATCGTATGCCAACATTGCCCGCTGATTTAACAAACACATTGTGCTCATCTTTACAAGAAAAATGGTGGCAATCGGCGTACAAAATTTATACACGTGAGGATAATAGCACAGGTGATTATGGTGAATTACGTCAAGAAATACAACGTGGTCTTGAAGTTATTCGTTGTATTGGCAATCACGGATTACATTTAAATATTTTAGTACACCTGGCACGTTTATTTTATCATCGTGCTGAATTATTACGTGCTAATGATAAAAATCACAGTGATTTATTGTATTTACAAATGCGTTATGAACTTTATTGGTCAACTGCAGTGCCATTACTCGAGCGTTTACTCAATAATCATTCAATACGTATGACAACAGCTAAAATGTTTGATTATCAGGGTAAAGATATGAGCAATGCTGAAATGGCAAATGCATTAGATGAGGGACGTTTAATTCTTGCGCAAAGATATTTACGTGAAAAACAACATGAGCAGGCAATTGACGCATTGCAAGTTATTAAAACACCTGAGGCGTCATATTTACAAGGTGAAATTTATAAAACATTGGCGGATGAATTGATGGATTCACAACCGCGTGAAAGCTTAACATCAGCTATAAGATCTCAACATATTATAATGTTAACTAAAGCACGTAATTGCTATTATTTAACGTTAGATCGTTTACGTAGTCCCGGTTTAAATCCAAATCATCCATTAAATGCTGAATTGGGAACGCGCATTGAAAGTATTGAGAATGATTTGAAACGAATTGATCCAGATTTGTGGCGCAATAATGATTTAAATCGTCAGGATTATGATGCATTGTCAGAGGAGAGTTATTCGTCCGCTCACAGCGTTGAACAACATCAAACATCACATCATTTAATTGTCAATAATTCAACAATACCAAATGTATTAACACCACAGCGTCATGTTCATCATCGTACACCGAAACAATCAAGTACACCGCGTATACATCATCATCATCAGCATCATTCACATGATGCAATTGAATTGTCGCGCAGTAGAATACAACAAAGTGAAGCGCGTCCAAGTCCAGAACGGCTCGATGCACAATTGCGCCAATTAATTTATGCAAAAGACAATATGTTGACAATTATGATGGATCAAATAAAGTCATTGGTTGATTCAAACAAATCATTGATTGATTCTAATAAACAATTGGATGGTAAATTGGAGGATTTACGCAAAGAATTTGCCAATTTTCGTATTGAAACACAACAAAAACGTCGTTCACGTGTTAATAATATTGATGAACAACAGCAATATTTAACTGAAGATGATTACAATGATATTAATTATTCAGCTGCTATTAACAGTTCAGGTTTATCACAACCGTCACAATTATCAACGTCACATATACCGAATAATTTATTCGCTCAAACTCAACGTAATCCGTATACACCATTGGTTTATCCACCACCACCACCGCCACCACTTGCCGGTTATTATCCAGGTGGTTTACCATTCAATGATCCACACACACAGCATATTCAATCGCTCTATCCACAAAGTGTTTATCCAATGCCGCCCATTTATCCACGACCGACAATTGATCAAGCAATGAGTGGTATTCCAAAAATTCCTGATATGTTACAACAGGGTATGCTACAACAAAGCTTATTCCATTCAAATTTGATGAGTCATTTAACGGATTTAGTTAATACTGCACCGGCGCAACAGCAGCAACAACAATTGCAACAGCAGCAATTATTGCAACAGCAACAGCAACAAAATTTGGCGCAAACAATGCCATTGCAATTGACAGGCGTTAATATTACTCATGGTGAATCGCGACAAAATGATTCAATTAATATTCCAACAGTACCGACAATTACATCAATTGTTAAAGACGCTCCGGTTAATAAAACGCTACCGGTTAATGTTGTTATAACAACATCAGACACATTACCGACAAATGTGCCAACAGTACAGCCAACATTGAGCGTAACTATTCCACCGCATCATCGTAATGTTACTAATTTTTCGATTAATAATGATACTGTTCCACATAATTATCAAATTTCAATGCCATTACAGGCAATGATACCAACAACTGTTTATTTACCGCCATTGTCTGCCAGTTTAACTAATACAATTGCTAATACACATGAGAGAAATAGTAGCGCAATTAATACAAGTATTATCTCTGCTGGTTCACACAATAGCTCTATTGAAGCTGTTGAAGTTGAATATGATCCGATACCCGGTTTTGTTCCGGTAATACCATTACCAGCGGAAATTAAAGTATGCACCGGTGAAGAAAATGAAGAGACATTGTTTTGTGCACGCGCAAAATTATTTCGTTTTGCTGATAAAGAATGGAAAGATCGTGGCGTTGGTAATGTTAAATTGTTACGTAATAATGAAGGTAAAATACGTTTATTGATGCGTCGTGAACAGGTATTGAAAATATGTGCCAATCATTTATTAACACCCGATATGAATTTACAAGCTATGAATAATAATGATAAAGCTTGGATTTGGGTTGCTAATGATTTTGCTGATGAGGAAGTTAAGTTAGAAAAATTGTGTATTAAATTTAAACTTGTTGAGGAGGCGCAGGCATTCAAAGAACATTTTGATAATGCAAAACGTATGATTGTTGATTCACCAACAAAATCAAAAATATCGGATAAAAATTATAATGATGATAAAAAAATTGTTGAAATTGTTGATAAAAACATTGAGGAAAAATCACCATTGATTGTGGGTGGTTTTACATTCAAATCACCACCAATAATTCAATCAATTGTTAATGATGATGATAAATCAATGAAAAATGATGAAACAATGTCAACAACTGTAGTTGAAACTGCAACAACATCAAAACCAAGTCCATTCGCTGGATTTTCATTTACTAAAAGTGATACAAATAATCAAACAACGATTACAACAACAACAACATCAACAACATCGTCGAATTTATTTTCATTTGTTAATACATCAACGACCAGCGCAATTGAAACACCACAATCGTCGTCATTTGCAACACCAATAAATAAAATTACTAATACAACGCCAATTGATTTATCGGGCGGACAAAAATCTGCAATTCGTCGTTCACACGATTCTTCATTACAATCAAAAACATCATTCACACCAATTAATGGTACTATTCGTGATGATGGTAAAGCAATATTTTATGATAATACAGTAACATTGTTACATCGCACAAATGGAACGGGAAATTGGAATAAACGTGGTACAGGAACGCTATATCTTTTACTCGATATGAAAACTGGTAAATTAAATTTAGTTATATGGAATCGTGAAAGTGGTAAGGCTTATCACAATCAAACAATAATTAAATCAATTCAATGTACAACATTTGAATCGCCCAATTATATTTTCTGGCAATCAAATGAATTAACAAAATCTAGTGATGATGAAAATTATGCCATGTTATTTAAGGAGATAAATGAAAATGAACAATTTCGTCAATTGATTAGTAATTGTCAACGTATTATGATTGATGATAAAATTCCATGTGCGAATATTACTATAACTGGTAAACAAATAACAATTAACGAACAATCGTTATCGCCAACAATTACAACACCGACAACAACTGCAACAAATAAATTTCCATTATCTGATGTTCATAAAGGATCACAGAGTTCGTGGGTGTGTAACTCAAACAGTTCTCCTGTACAATTAACTCAATCCAACAATCAAAAACCACTTTCGGAATTGTTTAAGCCTCAATCTGATACATGGGAATGCAAAAGTTGCTATATACGTAATACAAAAGTTAATAAATATTGTATTGCGTGTGATTCACCGTCTGATCCGTCATTGCCACCAAAACCTAAATCAACAGGTGGATTTGGTATTACAAATACTAATCCAACATCGACATTTAGTTTTGGTATACCACAGGGTACAAATCAAAATGTTACACCAACATTTTCATTTGGAATACAACCGGCTAATCAACAAATTAATAAAGACACTACAATTGGTGGATTTACATTTAAAGCACCGGTTGATGATAAAATTGCTGCTGCTGGTGGTGGTGGTGGTGGTGATGGTCAAACAACACCATTAAATTTTGGTGGATTAGGACAAATAAGTAAATCAAGTGATAAAGATTTTCTCTTTGGTGGACAACAGAAACCAGATACTCCATCGGCTGGTTCATTTGCATTTGGAACACCTGGAAAAAATTTTGATTTTCAATTTCAATCTAAATCACCAGTTAAATCACCAGGTGGTGGTGGTGGTGGTGGTGGTGGTTGCGCTAGCGGCGATGGAGTTGCTGATGTGAGTGAGGATGAAGTTGCTGAAAGTGATGACGTTTATTTTGCACCAATAATACCATTGCCAGATAAAATTGATGTTAAAACTGGTGAAGAGGATGAAGAGGTGCTTTACACACATCGTGCAAAATTATTCCGATTTGATTCTAATAATAAAGAGTGGAAAGAGCGCGGTTTAGGTGATATTAAATTATTGCGACATTGTTACACGAAAAAATTACGTTTAGTTATGCGTCGTGATCAAACGTTAAAATTATGTTTGAATCATGTGGTGAATTTGGATTTAGAAATGACATCGAAAGATGAAAAAACTTGGTCGTGGAAAGCCGCAGACTTTAGTGAAGGCGAAATTGAATATGTACTTTTAGCATGTCGTTTTAAAACGTCTGATATTGCCGCTGAATTTAAACAATCAGTTGAAACAGCAATTGCTCACGCTAAATTAAATGAAATTAAAGATATTGACATTACAAATACATCAATATCTACCAATAAATCATCATCAACGATTAATCCCACATCAATTCAAGATCTACAAGTTATTTATGAATTAAAAGTTTCACCTGAAGAAAAAGATGCCGCATTGAAATTACAATTACCTGAGAATTTCTATTCTTATAAACAAAAAAATGATTGTCCAGGTTGTCTTGGATGTAAAGAACCAGATCATCCAATATATGATGGTAAAAATAATGATGGAAAAATTAAAACGTTAACTGATATCGAAATTAAACCACCGAAATTATCAATGAATTCAACGAGCACAGTTAAACTATCAACCACAACGACAATAACAACAACTAATACAACACCATCAATGATTTTTGGAAATGTTACAAACAATCAACAATCATCAACACCATTATTTGGTACACCAACATTTAATACAACTTTTGCCGCTAAAGATGAGTGTAAACCTGCAGAAAAATCTGGTTTTGTATTTGGCGAATCGTCACCAGCTAAAGCTGATGTAACGAGAAATTTATTTGGTCTGTCAATGTGCGCTCCAGATTCTGTGACAAAACATCTCAGTGATCAATCAAAAAATTCTAATAAAGTAGTGTTCGGTGGTGCTCCATCAATGTTCGGTGGATCAGGACAATCATCAGCAATTTTCGGCGATACAATTAATAAATCGGACAGTTCTACACCGGCATCAACAACATTTGGTGGTTTTGGTGGTTCAAATACTGCCGCGACATACACATTTGGTGCTACATTGAAAGACACACCGACATCATTTTCACAAATTTGTGAATCTTCGGACAATGCTAGCAAACCATTAACAACAGATACAACAGTGCCAGCGCCGTCATTTAAAAATACTGGTGACTCGAACACATCATTATTCATTGGAACAAATCAACCTTCAACGCCATTTGGTACAAGTCAACAATCCTCAATATTCAGTGGAGTTACACCAAGTACAAAATCATTATTTGGCGGTTCGACAATTACATGGGGTGGATATTTATCCCCTAAAACAGATGAAGTTGGTTCTAATAATGAAGTTTTTGGTGAATTACCGTCAAAGTTTGTTGGCAATTCATTTGGTGATGTTACACCATCGTTTGGTGTTAATATTAAGACAAATGATAGTACACCAAAGAATGATGAACCTGCAACAGCATCGCCATTTTCAAATACAGAAAATATTACGACATTTTCAACCCTCGCGGCGACTGATGCACAACAAGTTGGCTTTAAAAAAGATCCAAATTTTTCATTTGCTGGCGCAGGACAATCTGTATTTGGTATGAAAACACCCGGTACATCGTGCAGTAATTCATCAAATTTAAAGAAAACACCAAAATCAACTGGTGATGATGGTGAAGATGCTGATGGTAATAATGATAATGAAGAATATGATCCGCATTATGAACCAATAATACCATTGCCAGATGCTGTTGAAGTGAGAACGGGTGAGGAAGATGAAGAGAAAATATTTTGTCATCGTGCCAAATTATATCGTTATGAAGTTGAAACTAAAGAATGGAAAGAACGTGGCACTGGTGAAATGAAATTACTTTATCATCCGCAACATTGTACTTATCGTTTATTATTACGACGTGAGCAAGTACACAAAGTTGTTTGTAATTTATTATTAACACCCGAAATTGAATTTCAACCGTTAAAAACATCGGATCGTACGTGGATGTGGGCGGGTATGAATTATACTGATGAAACATTGGAGATTGAAAAATTAGCGGTGAAATTTAAGAGTCCAGAGCTTGCAGATGAATTTAAAAGTTTTATTGATAAAGCGCAAAGTGAATTGCGTGAAAAGCAAAATAATTCGCAGTCGTTGAATAAAACAGAAATGGATGAATATAAAAATTATCATGTTGATGAAGAGGAGGATGATGGTGATGATGATGATGGTGATGATGATGAAGAGGATGAACAGCACTCATTGATGTTTGAAAAAACAGCTGTGCTATCGTTTTTAGATCATGATAATACATGGAGTACATTTGGCACGGGACAATTAAAAATTTTATATGATTCTGATATATTTGGCGCACGAATTATTTTTGAGGTTACACCCGGTGAAGTTATTAGCAGTACAGTTATTAGTATTGAAACGGAAATGGAAATGGACGGTACTGATTGTACATGGGCGGCTATTGATGGTGCAATTGATCCACCAATTAGACGAACATTTAAAGCACATTTTGACACGGATGATTATGCTCAAGAGATGTTTATGAATTTTCAAGACGGTCAGGAGTGCGCACGACAAGCTGATATAAGTGAAGCCGCGTATTATGATGATCAAGATGAGCCATAATGTTAAAACAAATTGAATTAAATTTAATTTAATTCTAAAGACAATGATAGACGATTTAATTCTTTAGATTGTTAGATAATTTTCCGTATTGTTTCTTTTTTTTTTCTTTTGCACTTTTCAAGTTGATATTGAAAGAACAGAGTGAAATACATTGAACAAGAATTTTTTTTCATTTGGCTTTTTTTTTTTATTTATAACTGAAGGACATTATTGTTATTGAAAGACGTCTCAGATTCTGGTTGGTTTTTTTTTTCTATGTTATTTATTAATGTTTCATGTTCACTTTTCAAATTAATTCATATTTGTACAATTGTCTTTTGTAATTTTTTCAAGGGATAAAAACAACGGCAATAGAAATAGACTAGAGAGTATGGACAATTTGTATTTAATAGTTTTTCAGTATTTGTCGACGAATTCCTTGATTCATGTGCGGATTTAATTATAGTAGCAATCATTATTTGAGACTATGTGATAATAATGGAAGAATAGAGAAGGCAGATAAAAATTGTAATGATAAATAAAATAGTTAATGATAAGATATTCAAAAATGAAAATACACGTTATGTCACATGTTCAAATGATAAGGATTTAAATAAAATTAATTCATTTAATTATAATAAATATGATGTGCTTTTTTTTTTTGTTGTGTATGTGTGTGGGTTATGTTCGTTGTACTGTTCATAGAGTTGGGGAAATTAAATGTGATTTTAGTGTGTGTGTGTGTGTGTGAGTCATTCCATATAGATTTTACATTTTTATTTCACATTTTTCACTTTCTTTGAGGGTTAAAATAAATCCCCCAAACTTAAAAAAAAATATTGAGCACATGATAATAATTTTTTTTTTTTTTTTCATATTTTCATTAAGTCCAACAACAAATTAACATAAATATCTACACCATAGATAAATGAAATAGAAAAAATTATCATTTACAGATAACAAAATTATGAAACTTGGCAAATAAAATTCTAGTATTTAAATAAATGTTCACACAATACAATAAAATTTTTTTGGCTATAAATAATCATGATAATTCACACGTAAATATTTATATAAATGATGAAATTCATAATACATATTACTATTAAGATATCCCTACTCCAATCAAATCATTATTATGTACATTCTCTTCTCTTCACTCCCCAACTGCCTTTTACCCATCCTCTTGCTACAATACGATCAAAGTCCAAAGTTCATCTCTGAATATCCCCTCTTATAAAACAATATATATATATATATATATATACACATATATAAAGCAAAGAACTTGACGTAGATATAATGAAAAAACCACAGTGGTGCAATATCACTATCAGAATTACAGTGAAATTTACATTATTCGCTGCAAAAAAAAAGTGAACAGTCACTTGCAATTACTCATATCAATAACACATATCTGTAAGAATATTGTTCATAATTTTTAGAACCACAAAATAATGTCGCTCGCATCAAAAGGTATGAAAATAATTATAACAATTACTTCTGATAAATAACCTGAAATTAATATTGATAAAATGAATGTAGAAGAAGACAAAATGTCTTATCTATTGTCAATAATTTTTTATTATATATCTATTTTATTGTTCATTAATTATTAATTCTTTTGCAGGAATATTTTTTGTTGCGGCAAAACGAACTCCATTTGGTAAATTCGGTGGTGCATTTGTCAATAAAAGTGCTACAGATTTATCGGTAATTGCTGCAACAAGTGCAATCAAATCAGCAGGTTTAAAACCAGATCAAATAGATCATGTTATCTTCGGTCATGTTTTAACTGTGAGTTTATCAATGATTTGATTTAATTTCTCTATATATTTTTAACATGAATGTAATTTAATTATTGTATAATATATAAATAATACTAATGTACGTATGGATATTTAATTCAATCGTTAATTCCAATGAGAATTTATGTAGACATAATTATTGTATTATAAATGTATCTATTTCAGTTATCGTCTCCTGATGGTGCACTTTTGCCACGTCATGTTCTTTTAAAATCTGGTATTCCATTGGAAACACCAGCCTATGGTGTTAATAGACTGTGTGGATCAGGTTTTCAATCAATAGTTAATGGACTGCAGGTATTTAATTAAATTTTGTACTGCAATTAATAATATAATTGTTTATATTAAAGAGGTATTCTAATTCACTGAATAAAATAAAAATTCATCTCTCCATTGCTAATGCGTTTTTACTATTTGGTAGACATTTTTACTGAGAGGTTTTTATTATTATTAATGACGCATTGGACAGTTTATAATCGTAATTACAATCGTTACATTATTCAATTATAATTAAATGTTTATATTTTGTTTTCTAGAGCATAATATGTGGCGAATCACAAATAGTTTTGGCTGGTGGGGCTGAAAATATGAGTCAAACACCATTTATTGTACGAAATGTACGTTTTGGTACAGCATTGGGACAAAAATTTGATTTTGAAGATGCATTATGGGTTGGTTTATCGGACAGTTATTGTAATTTACCTATGGGTATGACTGCAGAAAAATTGGGCGCTAAATATGGTGTTACACGTGAAGAAGTTGATAAATTTGCATTGAGAAGTCAACAATTATGGAAAGTCGCCAATGATTCAGGTTATTTTAAAGCTGAAATTGCACCAGTATCCATTAAAGTTAAAAAACAAGAGATTGAAATGACTGTTGATGAACATCCACGTCCGAATGTGACAATTGAAGATATGCAAAAACTACCGACAATATTCCAAAAGAATGGACTTGTCACAGCTGGTTCCGCATCTGTAAGTAAAATATTCGTTTATTTATAATATAAACGAAAGAAATATTGAACTTAGCAGTATATTAAATCTCAATTAATAAACTTAAGACTCTTCACTGATATTTAGTGAATTTTCAATTTCAATAGAAACAGAATAAATGTTTCAATAATATTTTCGTTTGTTTTCTTTTGTTTTTAACAGGGAGTTTGTGACGGTGCCGCAGCTGTTATTATTGCAAGTGAAGAAGCTGTAAAAAGTCACAGTTTAAAACCACTGGCACGTTTAGTTGGTTATGCGACTGTTGGTGTTGATCCAAGTATAATGGGTATTGGTCCTGCACCAGCTATAAAACGTTTGCTCAATGCTACTGGACTTACACTTAATGATATCGATCTAGTTGAGATTAATGAAGCATTTGGTGCCCAAACTTTGGCATGCGTTAAAGATTTAAATCTTGATATTAATAAATTGAATGTTAATGGTGGTGCTATTGCTGTGGGACATCCATTGGGTGCATCGGGTACAAGAATAACAGCACATTTGATTCATGAGCTCAGGTATAATATAAAATAAAAATAATAAAAGAATTAAATTTTTTATTCTATTATTTATGACAATAAAACTATTTTTTCGTTTTTTTTTTTAATTCTTACAGAAGGAGAAATGGAAAGTATGCTATTGGATCAGCATGCATCGGTGGCGGTCAGGGTATCGCTCTATTAATTGAAGCCGTTTGACACTATAATTATTAATTATATTTACCAATTAAAAATTGAAATTGTATTTTTTTTTTTTTGGGTAAAATTAAAAATAGCGAAGAATTATATTTTATATATATAAATTAAATTACACTTTAAATGGAGTCTTAATATGTTCATATGGAAATGTTGTTTTGTATAATGTTTTTTATTTAACGAATCGTGAAAGATAAAAAATAATTTTGATAATTTTTATTGTATGTGAATAAAATGTTTTCATATAGTTAAATTGCCTTCAGCTTTTATCGACTTTATTTCACCCTTTCTTCTATTTTTTCTCTTATTCATATTATCGTGATCTCGTGTTTATCAAATTTTATTTTATACAATAAATGTCTGATTAGAGTTAAAGAAGTTCATTGACTTGAAATAAATCCGATGATATCTGATATTTATCAAGATATACATTGAAAATTAAACAAAAATGAAGTGAGTAGCATCTAAAGTTTACTAACAATAAATTCAAAAAATTCCTATTCATATTTGCAACTTTGTGATGAGATAATCGTGCAAATAAATAAAATAAGAACTGGAGAATGTTTATAAATCGTACAGTAGTATTTTACTCTTTGTTCAGATTAACTTAATATTGTTCAGGTTTGTGTAAGATAAATAAATAAATTTTATTCATGTATCGTATTTGCTATTTCCTTCATAATATTATTAATTAAAAAATAAAATCTATTATAAACACCAATTGAATTACTTGCCTGACCTCGGGTAAAATAAAAATCGAAAAAAAAAAAAATCTATCATGAAAAAATATCGAAATCAATCAAAAAGTCCATAAAAAAATTTCAAACTTCTTTCATGATATATAAATCATCAATTCAACACAATAATTGTGTCAAACAGCTATCAATGTGTGTAATTATTAACGACAATAAAATTTGATAATGATCAGTTGGTAGCAATCAATAAAAATTGTAAAAAAGCAAAAACACAGTAACGTTATTTCAACTATTACATTTTTTCTTTTTGTTCTATTACAAAATATATTGTTTGCAATTGTATTTCATTGTCTATATTCACATGCCGCAAATAATTGTATCACAGAGTGCAATAAATCTAGATGAAAAAATCATAAAAATTAGAAGCACATTTTATAAATTTACATTTTTTACACAAAAAAAAAAATAATAATATTATTGTTAATTTTTACACATTAACAGCTGACAGTTATCAGATATAAATTATACAACGAGTTGAGTGTGAAGGATGAAAGGCCAGTGGTGATAACGATGTGTGCATATATATATATATATATATAATGAACATTGCATTTTAGATATGGAAATGTTACATTGAGTGTTTGAGAATTCAATCCCTCTTCGACTGCGCAAAAGTGAACGTCAGCAAATAAAATTGTTCTATCTGAATGGCCTCGTTTCACATATATACTTGGTAGACGTCGTTGAAACATTACAGCGTATAATATTCTTGTCAAACACCACATTCAAATTGATTTCAATTGTGATATTTTGTTGATTTATTTATATTTATATATATATATATATATAAATTTATTTGATATGAACTCGGAGTAAGATGCTCCAGTTGATGTCACGGTGAATTATAATTATTGTGTGAAAGTAAAATATAAAATTTATTCATTGGAAAAGAATTGATATAACGAAAGACAAAAATTTAACATTGGATATTAAAATGTCGTCGAAGAATTTTGAATTGAGTAAAGATTTGCCTGATATTGAGGTGAGTTAATTTACCACTGTGATGTTTTATTATTTTATTGAGTTATTATTGGTTAAATTGGAGTGAAAGATATAATTATTGATAATAATATAATAACTATATATATTTCAATTAATTCAGAGAAGTGAATTAAATTTATTTCAATAGCTAATCAAATTTATTTTTCGTTCTCAGAATTTATTAAAAGTTAATCCAACTGTGAAACGTTATATAAATATAATTCCATCAATACAAACGAAAAATAATAAACAGCATTGGAAGAGGAATCCAAAAAATTGTGACAGCTGTTTGACAAAGAATTTTGATGATATAAAACACACGACATTGAGTGAGCGTGGTGCTTTGCGGGAGTCAGCAAGATGTTTGAAGTGTGTTGATGCACCGTGTCAAAAATCATGTCCCACCCAAGTAGACGTAAAGTCATTTATCACATCAATATCGAATAAGAATTATTATGGTGCAGCTAAAACAATTCTATCTGACAATCCATTGGGTCTCACATGTGGTATGGTATGTCCAACAAGTGATTTATGCGTTGGTGGATGTAATTTAGCTGCAACTGAAGAAGGCGCAATTAATATTGGTGGATTGCAACATTTTGCAATTGATATATTTAAAAAAATGCAAATTCGTCAAACACGTATACCTGGACAATTTGTTGAAAATTCTGATGCTAAAATTGCTCTCATTGGTTGTGGTCCAGCATCAATATCATGTGCAACATTTTTAGCACGTTTAGGATACAATAAAATAACAATATTTGAGAAAGAAAAATATCTCGGTGGTTTAAGCTCATCTGAAATACCACAATATCGTTTGCCTTATGACGTTGTTAATTTTGAAATTGAACTCATGAAAGATTTAGGTGTTGAAATAGTATGCGGTCGTGAATTATCAATAAACAATTTGACAATACTGAATCTTCAAAAATTAAATTACAAAGCTATTTTTTTGGGCATTGGATTACCTGAGGCAAAAATAATTCCAATATTTCGTAATCTTGATGAGAAAATGGGTTTTTTTACTTCCAAAAATTTTTTACCAGCCGTATCAAATGGCAGCAAACCAGGAATGTGTTTATGCAAATCAACAACTCTACCATCACTTTATGGAAATGTCATTGTATTGGGTGCTGGTGATACAGCATTTGATTGTGCAACATCAGCACTTCGTTGTGGTGCTAAAAAAGTATTTGTTGCATTTAGAAAAGGTTTTACTGATATACGTGCAGTGCCGGAGGAAGTGGAATTGGCACGTGAAGAAAGATGTGAATTTTTACCATTTCAATCACCAAAACAAGTCATCATTAAAATGGGAAAAATTGTTGCCATTGAATTTTGTCGTACAGAACAAAATAATAATGGTGATTGGATTGAAGATGAAGATCAGATTGTACGTATAAAAGCTGATTTTATTATATCAGCATTTGGTTCCGGTTTATTTGATGACAATGTTAAAAATGCAATGGCACCAGTTAAATTGAATAAATGGGGTTTACCTGAAGTGAATGATAATACAATGGAGACATCGGTACCAGGTGTATTTTGTGGTGGTGATTTGGCTGGTGTTTCTCAAACCACAGTTGAATCTGTTAATGATGGTAAAACTGCTGCATGGTTTATTCACAAATATATTCAACAGTCCAATTGTTTATTATCATCAATACCGAATGAAGTCCAATTACCTAAGTTTCACAGCGCCATTGACGATGTGGACATTAGCGTTGAAGTTTGTGGTATTAAATTTGAAAATCCATTTGGTTTAGCATCAGCACCGCCAGCTACAACTAGTGCAATGATACGTCGTGCTTTTGAAGCTGGATGGTCATTCACTGTAACAAAAACATTTTCACTTGATAAAGATTTAGTTACAAATGTTTCACCGCGCATTATTAAAGGTACAACATCACGTCATCATTTTGGACCTGAACAAAGTAGCTTTTTAAATATTGAATTGATATCGGAGAAGACTGCGGCTTACTGGTGTCAAAGTGTTAGCGAATTAAAACGTGATTTTCCAAAAAAAATCATCATCGCAAGTATAATGTGTTCATTTAATAAGAATGATTGGATTGAATTAGCAAAACAGGCTGAGAATGCTGGTTCTGATGCTTTAGAATTGAATTTATCTTGTCCACATGGTATGGGTGAATCAGGAATGGGTCTTGCATGTGGCCAAGAACCAAATTTAGTTCGTAAAATATCAAAGTGGGTAAAAGCCGCAGTTAAAATACCATTTTTTGTTAAATTAACACCAAATATCACGGATATTACTACAATTGCAATGGCAGCATATGAAGGTGGTGCAAATGGCGTTTCAGCAATTAATACTGTTCAAGGTTTAATGGGTTTACGTTCGAATGGAACACCATGGCCAGCTGTTGGCAGTGCTAAATCCACTACGTATGGTGGTATGTCGGGTAATGCAACTCGACCACAAGCATTACGTGCCATATCTTCAATAGCAACAAAAATCCCGGGATTCCCAATACTTGGTATAGGCGGTGTTGACTCGGCAGATGTCGCTCTACAATTTTTACATTGTGGCGCGTCAATTGTTCAAGTTGGTAGTGCAATACAGAATCAGGATTTCACATTGATAGAGGATTATATTAGTGGATTGAAAACATTGTTATATTTGTCATCCTTGAAACAAGTTAATGATTGGGATGGACAAAGTCCACCGACATTTAAACATCAGAAGGGAAAGCCCGTGTCATTAAAACATGCACTTGGCAGCCATGTTCCTTATTTTGGTGAATACCAATTGATGCGTGAAAAAATTACCGCAGAATTAAAATTAAAATCTGATCCTTTGGCAATGAATATTGAAATTGCAAGACCAGTTCCTGTACCAGTCAAAAAAATTCCAACGATTAAGGAAATTATTGGCAAATCATTGCCATTCATTGGCGCTTACAAACAATTAAATAATGAAGAACAGGTTGTTGCTCTGATTGATGATGATATGTGTATTAATTGTGGAAAATGTTATTTAGCATGCGCTGATTCTGGTTATCAAGCAATTGAATTCAACACTGATACACATATTCCTACAGTGAATAATGATTGTACTGGTTGCACTTTATGCTTGTCAGTATGTCCAATTATTGATTGTATAACAATGATACCCAAAACCATTCCGCATGTAATTAAAAGAGGAATCGCACCTGGTTCAATTGTAAAATTAGATGATGGGAACGAACTAGAACCTTGTTATTGAAATTATTTTATACATGTAATCTAGAGTAAGATTATAAGTATGAAGAATTGGATCAACTTGATGTATTTTTAATAAACTTAGATTTTTTACCAGTTAATTATAAATTCAAGAGATTTTTCATATCAATGTGAATACCAGTAGTAGAGACATATAGTCTGATCACATCTTGTGTCAAACTCCTGAACAGTAATTTAACTTACTGTGCTTTCAGTCATTATTCTTCGATCACAGAACTCGGAGGAATAAATATGTAATAATAATAATGAAGACGAATATTTACATGAATTTCAGTATATAACATTTTTGACAAGGTCAAGTTGAAATGACGATGTCGATTTTTATTGTAATTAACTCTACCACAGTTGAAATAGTCAATAAATGTCCAGATGTGAATTTCGAAATTAAACAATTGAAAATCACCCTTCAAATACGACTTGATATATGTATTTGTTGAGTGTTGTGGGTGTGGAATGGAGAATTGCGTATATTATGTTAGTTTGTATGTAAAACGTCTTCTTGATAATATTTTTTTGTTTTAAAACTCAAATTATAATTATCTATTTTGAATATGAATGATGATGAGTAAGATTTAATCAAAATCTTTTCTATTTTATTTAATTATTCATGTATATTATTATGTACAATTGTTTTATAATTGAACTTGTAAAATTGTTGTGTGTGAAATAAATGTAACAAACAAACAAGAATTTCTTTTTTTACAATTAAACATCTCTTGAATGTCATCAAATTAACTCTGTGTATTTTTTTTTTTCAATTCTCAGTCACATGAATTTATGATTTTCTCGAGGAATATTAGATTTTATGATGTTTCATGTTTAGTAGAAAATATTCAACTTTTTGTCAATGATAGTTACAAAATAATTTGGATTGACAATTAGCACATTAACCTGTCGATACTCTTATCAAACGCAGCCTATTAATATAATTTACACCTGTGTAAAGACAGACATAGCGTTGCAATTGAGGTTATAAAAGATGATGAGGCCACAACAGGATCATCATTTATCCACCTTACCTACTTCAATTGCATACGCTTAAATAACATTTCACTTTCCCAGTTGTGATTAAACAAAATTTACCATGAAAAATAAAGGACTATTTATATTAATCACAAACGCTGTTATTTTTTTCACTGTATTATTATCACAATCAATTGGTGTTCGTATATCAAAAAAACATAATCAACGACTAATTACAAAGTTTACAAATTATCAAATTGATATATTCACACAGTATATTTCATTAATATTTATCATTTTTATTTTATATAGGTTACCAGTCATGAATGGGAAAGCCACAAAAATGCATTAAAAAATGGTAACTATAAATATAAAAATGATATGAAATATTGGTAGAAATTAATTTATTAAATCTTCAAGAATGTGAAATAATTGTTCAATATTATTTACAGTTTTATAATAAAGAAATTAAACCTCATATGAATAAAAATATTCTATTCCCTACACATTTATAAATATTTTCAATATTCACCAGCTGCTAAATTTTGAAATCAAAAAATTCCATGTCTCAGACTCATTATTCATCTTTAATCAAACACAAATTATTTTTAATTTGTCATAGGCTGCTCTACCGATGACAATTGTGAAGACAATGAACTGTGCAAAAACGAAAAATGTATCCACGCATGTAATACTATTGCATGTGGAAATAACACATGGTGTCATGTAAAAAACCATCGTCCAATTTGTGATTGTTTAATCAGATTCACTGGTGATCCTTATATCACCGGATGTACATACAGTAAGTTCAATACAATTAATAACATCTGATAAAAAAAATCCAATCCCAATGAATATTCAATTTCAATAACCTATAAAATAATAATTATTAATTTTTATTTAATTCTTTTTCAATCTAACCCCATTCAATTTGTCAGTGGGTTGCAACACCAATACTGATTGTGAATACTTCTTAAAATGCGAAAACGATGACTGTGTTTCTGTATGTGAAACACATCTGTGTGGAGTCAATGCTAAATGTTATAACAAAAATCAAAAACCCGTTTGTTTTTGTGACGATGGATACTCAGGTTATCCTGAAACTGGATGTGAAAAAAGTAAGTATTAACCATTCAATTATTATTATTTATCTAATCATTTTTATATCCTTCCATTTCTTATTTTCTTTCATCAGGAATATGTAAGGTTAATAAACACTGTAGTATGTGGGATAGATGTGTTAATGAGATATGCCATCCTATATGTCCATGGTTCTGGTGTGGTGATAAAGCAACGTGTTCAGTAGTTTACGGTCGTCCTGTTTGCAGTTGTAATAATGGAACAATTGTGGAATCTAGTGGCAGTTGTAAATAGATTTAATAATAACGAATCTAAATGTGGATAGAACATATAACAGCAGTTTTTATTACGTGTAAATTTGAAGAGAAAAAAGAAACAGTAAATTGATAATTAATTTTTGTCACACAGAGTTTGTATTGTTTTGTTTTATTTTTGTCTATTTTATATGTAAGTGATACGATTGAATATATATGTTCAATTGTTGACTTTTGTTTAATGTAGATCTCGAAGTTTTTTTGTTTTTTCATAGAACCTTATAGAAAAAGAAAAGAAGAAAAGAGTTTAAAGAAAATTAATAAATAAATAATAAGTCTTCAAACAATTACATCAAAGCAATAATTTTCCAATCTCATTGATATATGCAACGACCTTTTGTGTTTTGTTAAGTGGTAATATGTTGCTTGTCTTCTTTTACATGATGATATTCACAATCATCATTAGTATATTTTCTTTCTCGTTTTCTTTGGGTGCTTTGTTTTTAGGACTAATAATTTTATTCACATTATCTTTGGGTACATATAATATTTTGTTATATATATTCAGAAGTTTGGACTGCTGTACCATTTCAGTGTCATGCCTCTTGTTGTGTTTGAATTAGACTCCACACTTTTATTATTTGTTGCTCTTCAGAAAGAAAATACAGATGTAAAAAAAGAAAAAAAAAGAACAATTGGTTATTTAATCAATTTTAAAATTAGGTATGTTTTTGTTTTAAATAATATCTTTATAATTAATTAATCAATCACCCTTTTTCTTGTTTACACAGTTGATCTAAATAGTAATAGCCAATACATTGCGGTGCCAATAGTGTGAAATATGTATGACCAATTTTCATTGCCACTAAACTTCTAACATTTTTCAAACAATCATAAAATTTACGATCACAAAAGCATGCTGATTTTGTGAACAGTCCGATATTTTTTAAAGGACCAAAATGATCATTTATTTGAATATTAAATGGACATTTATCATGTTCTCTGCAACATGCATCAGTGCGTTCAAAAAGTCCAACATCATCATAAGATTTTGCGATATCTCCATCACCACACCAACGTGTTCCTGATATTGATAAATGAATAATAAATGAGAATTTTTAATTGTATAAAATTATATTATTATATTATATAGATATATTAAAGTATTCTTTTTAATTATTAGAAGAAAATTAAATTGTTTTGTTTAAATATTCACAATTTTTTAATTATATTGAGAAATAATTTTATATATTTTTTTCTGATTTATTTTTTATACAATTATTTATTGAATTGTATTTAATTTATTGTAACCAGTGTATACAATCATTTTGAATAATTATTATTAATGATACCATTCTTTGTTGTTTTTTTTTTTTCGATAAGAATTGAAATTTTATTCTTCAGTTAATGGATAAAAAAAAAAATATGTACTCACCTGGAAAAATAGTGCGAATATGTGACTTCAATCCATTCAATGATTTACCAATGCTATCACCGATATTATTAACTAAACCTTTTAAATCTTTGGTATACAAATCTATAGATGTATCAATTTTATCAATGATAACTTGTACAATTTTTTTAATTTTACTTTCCACATTTTTCACAGTTAATAAAAATTTTGTCGATACATCGTTGTGTATTTTGTTAAACCAATCACCGATATGACGTTTATTGCGATTCGGTGATAATAAAATTTTACGTTTGTTTGAATTAACTGAATTACATTCAACGAGTAAATTATTATTGGACGAGCTTATTTCATCCGTAGAAATTGATTTGATATCCTTAAGTATTTTTGCGTCACTGATAGTTGATGATTTTTCCTTTTTAAAATGATGTTTAATATAAACAAGTAATCGTTCAATTTTTGATAATTTAACGGGAATCACAGTGTCATTATCAGGAAAAATAAAATGTGTCACAGTGACATTGAAAAAGTTGTGCGAGGTTGGCCAATTTCTTTCACAACAGCAATCATCAAAAAGTATCAGAATTATTGTCATTGTTAATACCCAAATGAAATATTGCTGATGAACTTTCATCGTACACATAAGATTCTGAATAAATAAAATTGAAACATTGATAATTGATAAATAATAACACTAGTATTTAAAAGAGAAAAATAAATATATAAAGATTGTCTGGTGAAAATAATTCTTTCAAGTGAAAAGTCATCATTTTTTATTTTAACTGAAGTTAAATTAAAAACAAATTATTATAGGATAAATATATTTGCACCAAGGATTGAAACAGTACTCACCGTCACCGTATCAACATCGATATCATTATTTGGTACCAATGATTGATCTTTTTTATACCTTTCAAGTGATGAAACTTATTTGATATAACAAATTCATTGATTCACGTTATTGCACATCAAAGATATTATATACGCTCATGTTTTATAATTTGAAGTTACATGAACGATCTCATTGTATCTACGTATATAATAATCTTTACGATATATGTATATAAATATATAAAAATGTTCGAATTTAAATAATTTGATATTTATTGTGTAATATATATTCTATTGTATCATCCATCGAATATATATTGATGAATGTCTCGTTAATATTATTCAAATGTGACAATAATTAAGTGAATAAATCCAATTACGTAGAATCGCCCGAGCTTTCAATTTTCTGTTGTTTCTAATAATCATGTAAAATAATAATTTAATATAGTAAATCTCTTTCTTGCATGAATAGTGGCTGAAATTTAGTAAACTAAATTGTCATTCCATTGCCAAATTTTTGCTGCTGAAGTGTCTTTGTTGTATTCAATGCATCTTTGTCGGAACATAACCCTAAAATCAAATAAAAAAATTAATGTATGGATAAATATTATATTTTTCTTGGAAATATTAAAATTAATTTACCGTATAGTTTTGTTGCATGACATTATTGGATAATCTTCAAGAAAACATTTTGGTCCCAATATATTGAAGTAAGTTGTTCCAACTTTGATTGATTTCAGACTACTCACAGTCTTCAAACAATTGTAAAATTTGTGATCACAGGTGCATGCCGATCTAAAACATTCTCGAAAGTTGATAAAGAGAACTATAAAATCATTCAATAGTTCATTTGATTCTTCATAAGTCTATTGGTAAAATTTAACCCGAATACATTGAAGAAGTTAGGCACAAAAATAATTTGTTCACTCACGATGTATATGATTCTTCATTCTTTAAACCATGCAAAGTACCACCCGCTTCAATATTCATTTCACAATGATCATGTTCACGGCAGCAGGAATCGGTACGTAAAAACATACCAAGTGTTCCATTCCCATCAGATATATTCCCTGCACCGCACCAAAGAGTAGCTAATATAAAAGAAAAAAACAAAACATAGAAAGATAAATAAAAATTAAATTGAGAATAAAATAAATAATGTAAAATAAATTAATAACAAACACAACAGAACCCATCACATAATTTTCTAAATGAAAAATTTACCAACATCTTCCACTTACCAGGAAATATTCTGTGAAATGGTGCACGAACCATATTTCGTATATTTCGAAAAGACGTGATGAAAAAAGCTTCATTAACCGTATTCTGATTTTCACCATGTGAATATTCCACTAACATTATCCATATTATCACCAGCGTAAACCAAATAATAGCCAAAGGGCGCATAGTAGAATGAGGAAAAAAAAATTGAATGAATGAAAATAAATTGAAAAATTATAAATCAATGTGATAAAAATTGAATCTGATATTATTTGTTGTTCTATTAACAATTATTATATATTTTCTTTTCCCTGTTTGATTTACATGAATTATTCTTCTGGATATTAAGATATATTATCACGTAAATGTTAGAAGAAGAACTACCAAGTTTTTAATAATTCTTGGATAGATTAAAATTTGAATAAAAGTCACGAACTAATGTTTGAGATAAGAATAATTCATGAATTTAAATACGTATCGATATTATTTTTCAATGATAAAAATTGTTAGATAAACATTTACAAGTTTATTTATTCTTTCGCAAGTGCGTTAGCATGTGGAGCTAATACAATGGAGCAACTTGACCTTGTCGAAACCATATTTTATGTCAATTTTAGATAAGTACTATTTGAATTTGATAACGTTGTTTTTTATCTACTTTACACTTTTTCTCATACCGAATATTGGTTTATCAACACCATGAAATATTTTTTGTAACAAGTCCACCTACTTCTCGCAGTTTGAAATGTAATATTGATGTTTCACGTAATATTAATTAGAAGAAAAAGAAGAAATATGGATTATCTCTCATTTGAAAATCCATTGGTTGGGTCGTGTCCACTTCATATTCGACACATCTCCAGCCCAAAATTCTATAAATTAAAATAAACTAAATAAGAATTCAATATTTGATGACACATCAAAATCCAAAAAAATTCTCTGTGTTAAAATTCTTGCTGTTAAAGTTCTTCAAATAAATATTATTAATTTTCTGAAATACCCAAAACTTCATATACATACCCTTGACGTCTTAAACATCCTGAAATTGGATGATCAAACGTTCGACAACGCCTGTGAAAAATATTGAAGTACAATTTTCCAACGCGCCGTGAAACAATATTGTTTACATTTCTCAGACACGTATAAAATTTTCGATCACATTCGCAATCAGACCTGCATTCATAGAGAACAGAAATAATTACTGTTAATTATTTTCTTTGTAACAGTATCAAGTATTCATTTATATATGCTTTCAAAATATATTGTATACGAATTTTTGTTTAATGGCTTCATTGTAGGATATTCTCTGAAAGTGAATGAGAAATTTAATTCACTCACGTTGTTATACTCCATCGTCGTTGCCTTGAAGTTGCTTGAGTTTGTTGTACACTCGACAATTCTTTTGGTTCGCGTTGCAATGTTGATGGTGGAATATAATTCATAGGAGGTGCTGCGTTTGGATTCAATAATCTATCATCATATGGATAATTATAAGGTCTTGGTCGTTGTTGTTGTTGTTGTTGTTGGTGTTGTTGTTGTAGCTGTTGTAGATGTGATAACGTTTGTGGTAGTATTGGTCTTGTGATTAAACCTATTGGTGGATATGATGGACGTGATGGTGGTGGAGGTCTATATCTAGGTGGAGAAACCAAATATTTTGTAGGAAGTGTTGTGGGTTCGGTAGGTTTAGAAGTGGTAGGTTTAGGAGATTCTGTAGTGGTAGGTTCGGTAGGTTTAGCAGTGGTAGGTTTAGGGGATTCTGTAGTGGTAGGTTCAGGCGATTCAGTTGTGGTAGGTTTAGTGGATTCTGTAGTGGTAGGTTTAGGGGATTCAGTTGTGGTAGGTTCAGGGGATTCAGTTGTGGTAGGTTCAGTGGATTCAGTAGTGGTCGATGGAATATTATTTTGAGAATGTTTGGATACGTATGAATTTTTTTGCTGCTTGAATTTTTTTCTGGGACACAAATCATGTGCTCTGCAGCACATATCAGTGTGTTTATAATGACCAAAGTGAGCAGTGTAGAGTACAATTCTACCAACTCCACACCAGGCAGTTCCTGAAGGAAAAGAATTTTTTTTAAGTTGGTATATTGTAAAAATTTTTTATTTTATATTTGTGTAGTTTTGTACGATGAACAATATGATAAATGTATTTATCTCTTTGAATAGATTTGATAAATAATAATGAACCAATTTAAAATTATATGTGAACAATTTTGTAGCAAATCTTTCCTTTCTTTTGATGCAAAAAAATTCACATAATATATATATATATATATATATATATACATTATTTAAAAAATATAGAATATTGTAATAGTCCTTATTTATCTTAACTGTGAGAAAATAAAATATATATTTTATTAATTCTGGAATTCATTTGAAATTGAATTGATAAATGAAATTAACATACCTGGATAAACGGCTCGTTTGATTTTACTCTGAGATTCATTTAACTGGCTGACATCATTTATATCACCAGTATTTAAAATGTAAGTTAATTCGTCATAAAGTCTTGTCATATTGAATGCCATATTGGTGTCGGGATTATTATGAATATCATCGTCGTTCATCAGCCATTGTGATGTGCTTTGACATAACCTCAATTTTAATTGTAAAACAACACTCAAAGTTAGAACAACCAGTCCAAAATTCAATTGTATCATTCTTGATGAACTACTTGACTTATATTGACGATTGAAAAAAAAATTTCCCTTCTTCTATTATATACATTCAAACTGTATGACTTGATCCATTCCTTTGCTTGAATATTAAATGAAACAATTAGTCATATATTTGATACAGTGAACGTATATCTCATGTTTAACAATCAACATTATTGTATTTGTAATATCAGATACAGATATTTTCATATCAATTTTTTTTTTATCATCTCTATGTGTAAAGATAATCGTTCGTGAATCATTCTTTCATCGATATATTCATAGACAATTTCAAACGAGAAAAAAAATTCTTATTATTGCTATGTATATATATGTCTTGAGCGGATTGGATTAACTGAATGTCCCACATCATTTATTTCTAACAATATCAAATAACTCTGTTGACTTTTTATATTTTTTTATGGAAACTTCAAGAATCAAATTCCGCAATACATGTTGAATAGGCAACGTCATATAATATTACTAATAATTGACACTAATACAAGAAAAATTTACGAATAAAGATTTTATAACTATATGAGTTTGGATATGAGGAAAAAATTGAATGCATTTTTATATCAATATCAATATTCCTTTATTATATTATAAAAAGTGTTTTGTAAATTTTTAATATTAATTATTTTTTGGTTTTGAAGAGATGAAAGAACTATTTGTTCAGACAGCAGTATTTTTTTTCGTTTATTCCAGAAGAATATTCGAGAATATTTAATTAGAATAAAATAAGTTTTTAACAACATTTACATGCGGTTCGTCGATGAATATTATTGTGAAATAATATAATACGAGTCAATAGAAAATATGTTTACATCATATTTATATTTTGTTTA
Organism: Zele albiditarsus; assembly: GCA_958496275.1. Lineage (NCBI taxonomy): Eukaryota > Metazoa > Arthropoda > Insecta > Hymenoptera > Braconidae > Zele > Zele albiditarsus. The sequence continues at coordinate 5,096,494 of OY292416.1, forward strand.
TAGTCCATGAGTACAATTAATGAACAATATTGAATACATATATTTAATCGAAATAATGAATGATCAGAGGTGTATGAAATGGTTTTTAGAATCAAATTGATTTAGCATTAAATTGTTGTAGTGAAATTAATTTGTAATATTACTGTTCCAAACGATGTTAAGTTAGTAAATGAAAATATGCGTTGTCCCTCCATTGAGATACCATTGGTTTAGTTGTGTCCACTTGATATTCGATACACCTCCACCCCATTAGTCTATAAACAAAAATATAATAGTAAAATTTTCACATATATAAATCATGGACAAAATTAGTAACTTGTCATATATTTCAATAAATATTGATTTGAGAAGAAAATATTTTCAACAAAAGTTGCTTAGTGTCTTAATATCTACATTTTTTATTCAAAACATTTTTTTCTAAAGTTAAAATTTCTTGAAATATTTCAATATTAATCTATAATCAGTTGTTTTTTTTTTTTTTGTCAATCAAACATACCCCTGACGTGATGTACATCGTAGTACTGGATGATCGATTGTCACACAACGTGTATGAAACATATTAAAATATAATGCACCAACTTTTCGTGAAATTGCATTATTCACTGCGTACAGACACGAATAAAATTTCCGATCGCATTCACAATCCGCACTGGAATTATAGAGAAAAAAAAATAAAAAAATTGGTTACACACTCCAATTATCATAAATATAGAAAAATCATGATTCATTTGGAAATTAAAAAATAAAAATCTGTGTTCATATCAGAATCTAAATTTTAGTATTGATAAATTGATTGATAAAAAATAAAATATAATTGAAATTAATTTTTCAACTCACAATCCTATGCCCCAACGTGGTTGCCTTGGTTTTTGAATTCGTAGCATTCTCGATAATTCTTCCAATTCCTCAGCCACTTCTTGTGATGGTACATAACTTCGGGGTAGTCCTTGTTGATAAAACGGTTGCTGCTGTTGTGATGGTAGTGGTGGTCGGTGTTGTGAATAATATGAAGGGGATGGTGCTTGATATGGATATTGTTGTTGATGAGGATGATAAAAAGGGGACGGAGCTTCATATCGTGGTTGTTGTTGTTTGAAATAATAAGGGGATGGAGCTACATGTGATGTTGGTCGCCGTTGTGGATAATATGGAGGGGATGGTGCTTGATATTGTGGTGGTGCTGGTGGTGGATTTATTATTGTTGTTGGTGGTTGTGGTTTCATTGTTGTTGTCATTGTTGGTGGCGGTGGTTCTAGTTCCATTGTTGTTGTTGGTGGTTCTAGTTCCATTGTTATTGTTTGTGGTTCTAATTCCATTGTTGTTGTTGGTGATTCTAGTTCCATTGTTGTTGGTGGTGGTGGCGGTTGTATTGTGGATATTGATGGTGATTTTATTATTTCCGGTAGCAGCGGTCGTTCTTTCATTATTTTTGCTGGCGATGGCGGTGGTGGTGGTGGTGCTGGTGGTTTTATAATTGTAGGCGGTGGCGGTGGTGGTGGTTTTATAATTGCAGGCGGTGGTTGTGGTTTTTTTGTTGTTGTTGGTGATGGCGGTGGTGGTGGTTTTTTTGTTGTTGTTGATGATGGCGGTGGTGGTGGTTTTTTTGTTGTTGTTGGTGATTGTCCGGAATCGTTCACTTTTGCTCTTGGACATAAGTCATGTTGCCTACAGCACATATCAGTGTCACTGAAATATCCGAGCTCGTCATCGCTCATAGTAAATTTGCCCACTCCACACCATAATGTTCCTAATAAAGAGAGAAATTTGAAAGTTAGATTAACTAGAGATAGATTAATTTTAATATCATACTGTATCATGGAGAAGATAATACTCCTGAGGATTTCCGAGTTTTAATTTTTTATTTTATTCTTACATTATTGTATTTAATTGACGCATTGCAAACTTTATCAAGCAAATCTTTTCGACTAAGTGAAGGAAATTGATCCATTGATATAATAATTTAATGAGGAATAAGTGAATAAATTACATACCTGGAAAAATAATTCGTTTGTTTCTACTCAGCGATTTATTTAATTGGCTGATATCATATATTACGTCAGTATTTAATATGTAAAATACTTCATCGTAAAACTCTGTAGTATTGAGTGCCATATTTGTATCGGAATTATTATGAATATCATTGTCGTTCATCAGCCATTGTGATGTGCTGTGACATAACCTCCATTCTAATTGTAAAACAACACTTAAAGTTAGAACAACAAGTCCAAAATTTAATTGTATCATTCTTGATGAAAAACTTGACTTACATTAACGATTAAAAAAAAAATTTTCCTTCTTCTATTATATACATACAAACTGTATGACGTGATCGATTCATTTGCTTGAATATTAATTGAAACAATTAGTCATAAATTTTATACACAAAACGTTTATATCATGTTTAATAATCGACATTATTGTAATTATAATATCAGACACAGATATTTTCATATCAATTTTCTTTTATCGTCTCTATGTGGAGAGATAATCATTCGTGAATCATTACAGTCATATTGCTATATTTATATAGGAAATTTGAAACAGGCAAAGAATATATATATTTTTGTCATAACCCGAACTATCTTAATAATTTTCTCTTTATATTTAATTAGTAATATTAGATACAGTTAAAACAAATAATATAAATATACAATTTAAAAGTCTGGATTGTCAATCCACTCCAATGTTTCATTCGCTGATGTATCATAATTGTACTCAAGACATTTTTTATTGATAAGTCTGATACTGAAAATGAAAAAAAAAGAAAAACAACAACAAATATTAGATAAATTAAAATTTAATAATAAATTACACTCATTATTCAGAAAAATATCTATGAAATTAATAAATTCATCACTTCATCATTGAAATAATAATAAATTAATAATAATTATTATTATTATGGTATACTTACCTATCATTTTTTGCACAAGATTCAATTGGATAATATGCTGTATAACATTGTGGTCTCAATAAATCAAAATAAGTATTGCCAATTGCAGCAGATACAGTTGTATCAACATCTTTTAAACAATCATAAAAAGCACGATCACATTCGCAAGTTGAACGCGTAAATATTCCATCATTTATTAAAGGGCCTATGGATTGTCCAGCAGTTAGAGTACCCGGACAAGTGTCGTGATTTTTACAGCACGAGTCAGTTTCATCAAAAAATCCAAGATCATTAGAACTTTCTGCTGCATCACCACTTCCACACCACTGAGTTCCTGTTAAAAATTCAAAAATTCTTCATGTAATCAATAATCGTAATAAAAATAATAAATAATTGATAAATATTATCGCAATTGTTGATATAATATATTCAAGTTATTCAAAAATTTTGTCATATCTATGTATGAGGTGATTTTATTTTTTTTTCTCTTCATATTTTGTTTTATTTGTTGCGGCGAAAGGCCGTGACAAGGTCTTGCGTTTTATTTTATTTATTTATAATTTTGTGTATATGTGTGTGTGTGTGTGCGATCATTCCGGTTATTATTAAAACATTTTCCAAATTCAATTTCAATAAAATCTAACAAAGAAAAATTATCAAACAATAAAATAAATGAATGAATAAATAGATAAATAAATAGATAACACCAATACATACCTGGAAAAATAAGTTGAACTTGATCAGCAACAGCTTCTAAAAGTTGTGAAAATGTTCTAGTAATAATTGAACTTGAATTTTCGTCGCTATCTAAAGCTGATACAAGATCTTCGATAGTAACTTCAGGAATTGATCTATATGTTCCGATTTTATTAGTGATATTAGAATTGTCATCAGTATTATTCTGTCCCAATGATAAATTGTTAAATTTCACTATAAATAAAATAGCAAATACAGTGGCGAATTTTTTTTCAATAATTATATTCATAATTAAATTTTATAAATTCAATAATACACAGTTGTGTGTATCAATTTTATCGTACAAATTTTTTAACAATGACCATACATTGTATCAACGTTTTTATTTATACTACTGCAATGACAAAAGAAAAATATTAAATGACTTGCACTTCATAAATGAATATGTACATTTGTAATTTTCACTTGGCAGATAATAATTTTTTACGATTCACCTGCCCTTGGTATTTGTTATCTCGCTATATATATTTACGATGGGTTAGTGTAATGACAGAATTTATAATTTAATTGGTACACATGAATTTCATTCGTCTTTTCTTTCTTTTCATTATTATTTTTTTAATTGTATATAATTGTATACATTTGCATAAACTGCAAAATCAAGTGTTTTAATTTCAAACTTTGAACGTTTTATTCACTATCTTTAACATTGTAATCACTTTTAAAACGCATATGTATTTTTTTTTTTTTTTTTTTTTTTCAATGTATTTTTGTTCATTTTAGAAATTAGGATTGTCAATCCATTGGTACTCCTTTGGTTGTGACATATCACATTTGTATGCAATACATTTTGTGAGAATAAATCTGCAAATATAAATAATAATAAATAAAAGAATTTATTCATCGTGAATTTATTTTTTGACTCAATTGTTTTATTTATTTTCAATAATACTTTTCTTATTAAATTGAATCAATTAATTATGATGAATTTTTTTCCTGTTTTTATATACACTTACCCGTCATGTTCTTCGCAAGACACAATGGGATAAAAATAAATGATACATTGTGGTCGCAAAATATTGAAATATGTGTGACCAATGTTGGTAGCTAATCGATTTCTTGCATTTTTTAAACAATGGTAGAATGCTTGGTCACACTCGCACGCTGATCTGTACGATATTTTCATAAACAAGAGAAGAAACAATGTGGAGATTATTTATTAGTCAAGTGCAGCTGTAAATAATTTTGGATAAATAACACAATTTTTATGATTAAGTTATGAATATAATTTTATCAATTGTAAATATTTCAAAATTATTTACAATTACACTTGACTAATAAATAATAAACATAATTTAATGTATTAGATATTAATACTGTCAATTATGAATTGTAATTATTAATAAATAAGTATTGAACAGTTAAAAATAAATAAATATAGTAAATTTAAAAAATGGTATTATTTATCCTGTATACAAAATAATTCTCAATATCTATTAACTGTCCAGTGTGTATAATATCGATTATAATTACCTTGTAAATAGTCCATTATTTTTTAGATTTTGGAAACTCTTACCGCTCTCAATATTAAATTCACATTTGTCATGTTGTCTACAGCAAGCATCAGTATTTTTGAAATATCCGAGATCACTATCATTCGCTGCAATATTTCCATCGCCACACCATCGTGTCCCTAATAGAAATAAAAAAAATAAATATTACTTGATGATATAGTGAACTTAAATATACTTGTCATACAAAACATTACCTGGAACAATTGCATGAATCTTATTTTGGAATTTATTGAGAACATTACCATATCCGCCATCACTTGATTCCTCATTTAAACTTTTATTCAACTCGGGCTTGAATGGTGATATGAAAAAACCAGCATATCCTTCTGCTTTCTGTAACATTTTTTCCAATGACGTTCGATGAGTTGTTCTTTGTTCTATTTCAGATGACAAATCTTCCTCACTACAAGAATAATTGAATTGATTTAACACCAGGAATAACCAGAGTACATTAAACAAATAAAATTGATGAATTCTCATATTTAAAAAAATAATAAGAGTTAATGTAACAAACAAAATATTGAATTAATGTGTGTTTATTCTGTTTATGAATTGTGAATAAAGAACCGGTATCCAGTACATGACTTATTAAGAATCAGTTTCTCAGTAATTCTTGTGTAAAAAAATTATTACCTTCATTATCGTGTCTCATGTTGTGCAATCCATGTCCGCGATAAAACATTTTTACGAGCAGATTCATTAACTCTGTTATTATTTTTCACATGATAATCAAAACAATGTATTGTTTTTACTCTTTTTCTCCAATTATTGTCGGTTCGAATGACCTTCAACGAATCTATATTGAGACAATTTGAACAGTTATCGCAAGGGCGATTTTGAATATAAATTAATAAGAGAAATATGTAGGTTAAAGGTTGAATATGTTCATTTCGATTAATATTGAAGCTGTTTAAGTTCATATAGATACATAGAGTATTTGTGAATAAGCATCAGGGGGATTTATTTAATGATTCAAATAAAATTTTGAGGTTATGTATATTTATTTAAAGTATATACTGATATACATTATTGACAATGATGAGGGTTTGAATCGTAGTGTTTAAGAATTTAGAATTCAATTAGCAAATATGAATACGAATTGTCTTTCTTTTTTATTTATTATTATCTCCGAATTATATAACCCCACGTTCAAATTTATTATATTTATGAATTCTTTTTTCTTCTTTAAAAATCCTGATTGTCCATCCATTGAAATGTCATTGGTTGTGACATATCATATTCATACGTGATGCATTTTTTCATAATTAATCGTGTCCTAAAATACAAATAATTAAATAAAAAAAAAATAAATTCTGTTAAATAATTTAATTGAAAAAAATATTTTATTTCATTTTCTTTACTCACCCGCCACGTTTTATGCAAGAAACAATAGGATAATAATAATTGATACACTGAGGTCCCAAAATAGTAAAATATGTATAGCCAATGTCATAAGACAGTGAACTTTGTGTATTTTTTAAACAATTGTAGAATGCATGATCACATTCACAAGATGATCTGTATAATATTTTCATAAACACGAAAAATAAATAAACAATGATAAAAAAGTGTTATATATTTCATTATTGTGGAAACATGAAGAGACTATTTATCAGTACAATTGAAATAAATTTAAAAAATAATATTATTCATCCAATTTATAAAATAATTCTCAATATCTACTAACTGTCCAATATTTATATGATATCAATCATAATTACCTAGTAAAAAGTCCATCATTTTTTAGATTTTCGAAACTCTTACCACTCTCAATATTAAATTCACATTTGTCATGTTGTCTACAGCAAGCATCAGTATTCTCAAAATATCCAAGATCACTATCATTCGCTGCAATATTACCATCACCACACCATCGTGTCCCTGAAAAAAAATAATAAGAAAGCTTCCTGATAAAAATAAACAATACATTTATTATCATACATAAGTACTTCAATAAACATAATCTTTATATGATACAAAAAAAGGAAGAACAATTAACAATGCAGATACAAATTGTTTATCACCAAACACAAAAGAAAAAAAAAAAAAAGAAAATAAATATTCATTTGCAATTAAGAGTATTTGTCACATAATATTTCACTGATATTCAAATATAAAAGTGTACATGTTTAAATTATTCCATTTTACATTTTACGAATTATCATATCACACGACTTTAATAGTTTCACGTTTATCAGTCAATTTTGTCCATGATTTTACTTTCATTAGAATATTAAATTGATATTATTGTTTGATAATTGTATTTATGAAAACAAATTTTTAACCTAACATATTAAATATTTGATATATTATAATAACACATGATCTAATTTTTTCAGGTTTCTCAAGACGTACTTTATCTCAAGCAGCCTCAAACTAAAATCTATCATATTATTACAAAATTTACCTGGAACAATTGCATGAATTTGGTCTTTAAATTTATTGAGAATACTTCCAAATCCACCATCACTCAATTTTCCAATTGATTTATCAGTAGAAGTGGAGATAAATGGTCGTGTTAAAAATCCAGCAATACCAATTGCACTTTGTATTGATTTTTCCAATGCTGATCGATAAGTTGTTTGTAAATCATTTTTAGATGAATAATTTTCATCACCATAACAATAATTTGTTTGATATAACACAAGTACTGTCCAAAGTAGAATAACAGTAAGCCATCGGTGCATTCTCATATTTGTATGAGAAAGAAAAAATAATGAAAAAATAATAAAGAAAAATAGTAGAACTGCAACGAAAGAAAAATATAATTGATTTGTTCCTCTTGTTTCTCTCTGTGATTTTTTTATTTCTTTTTTCTGCCCATTTATATATTTATTCATTCTTATTATTCTTTAATGAGGCAAGAGGAACAACAAAGATTTACATCTTATGATGCAGTGAATTATGTCATAAGCATATAGTGATTAAAAATTGTAAGTGATACAACATTAATAGCAACAAAAGAGATAGGATTTCTTAGTATTGTATAATGATAGTAAAAAATATAGATAATTTCACCAGTAATAATTTTACTATCCTTTTATATCTAAACATGTAATTAGTTACTGAAGAATTTTAATTATTGAGTTATGTTATATGATGATAATGATAAAAGAAGAATGGAATAATGTTTGGCGAAGAAAATTTGTTGTGGGAAATAATTAATAATATTTATACAGTTAAATAATAGCACAGATTTATGATAGTGTATAAAGTATGTAAGGTTATTTAAAATAATTATTATAAGAATTAATTTCATATCAAATATGTAGAAAAATATAGATATAACAGTCATTATATCAAGACTTTTTTTTCTTTTTTTTTACATTGCCAATTATATATTATGAATTTTGTTGATTAATTAATAGAATTCAAATACGTATGTCATTTTTATTATTACGAAACAGACGATAAAAGAAGTGGATGATTCTATCTAGCTCAACAACTATCCTACATTTATGTGAATAAATTGAAATTTATTCTTCTTTACTTGCTTCGGACTGTATTTTAGTATTTTATCTATTTTATCTATATTACTATTTTATCAATGGTGTAACACTTTTATATATTTACCGATCTATGCTTGCGTTACAGCTGTATCAACTTAAGATGATCTAAATTAAAAATATGAAGAGTACTGTGTTGTTGCTAAGCTATCCATTCCAACATTTAATTTTTGGATAGAATAGATAGATTAGGTAAATGTGTGAATATTCGTGATGAGTATCAACGGATTATTTATATACATTGGAATTGTTGTTGTGCTTTTTACTCTGTCTTCAACATCGACAAGTGATGTGAGTGATGATTTATTTAATTTAGGAAGTGTTATATCATATTTCATTGAATAGAAATAATTATTTCAGTTTGAACATATATAATAATGTAAATTTGCCAATTCATTTATAAACTACATTTGGTTCTCATTATTAATTGATATATATTTTATTGGTATAGGCATTCAGACATTGGTTCCGTTGCCGAAATGAACTGAGAAATGGTAAGCCAAAATAAAGTTTATATAATTCTATTATTGTATGCTCCAAAGAATTTTTATCCAATACACTGTAATAATAATTGACTACTGCAATCTTCACTACATCATTAAATTATCATAGCACATAGTTCTGTTTATCAAAAAAAATTATGACATCCACAGTGTCTACAGTGTAACATTCCAAATACTAATATCACAAAAATTACATTCTTTAAATATTCTTTATACTACTATTACTATTAAAAATTATATTCAAATCGCTTTTTTTACTCAACTATTATTTACATCAGTTTCTAATTAAAACTGTTTTCAACATTTCCCCTCCACTCGCCACATTCAAATATATCAGTACCACATTTTTTTGTAAAATTCACATATAATTTTTTAGGTTATATTAATTCCTTAATTTTTTCTGACTAGAATGTTCAATTAACAATGATTGTCGTTCTATGGAGATATGCAGAGAAAGCAGATGTGTAACTGCATGTTTAGAAAAAAAATGTGATATTAATGAGGGTTGTCAAATCATCAATCATCACGTTTCAGCATGTGAATGTTTGCCTGGTTTTCAACGTGATTCTGAAAGGAAATGTGTGCCAAGTATGTATGCAAACATAACTTAGTAGATTCTATCAAAAGAATTAGAATTAACTATTTATTTCTGATTGTTGTTCCAGGCAAAAAGAAATAAATAAAACCAATCACTTATTGTTTAATACAATAATAATGATAATAATAATAGTAATTTACTTAATTTTCACAATTTATATTCCAATATTTAGGTAAAACTTGCTCTTATGATACAAATTGTGATTTCACGGAAGAATGTAAGAACGGCAAATGCATCGATGTGTGTTTTAAAAAAACATGTGGTTTAAACGAGGGTTGTCAAGTCATCAGTCATCACATTTCCTCATGTGAATGTCTCCCTAACTTCACTCGAAATTCTAAACGAATATGTATACCAAGTAAGTAACAAATAATGTCGTGTATGAAACTATTGTGATCAATAAATAAATTAATCCAACGAAACAAAAAACAATATCATATTTCTAGCCATGTGAAAGCAACGAATAAAAATCCTAGACAATTTATTTCATCATCTCCAACACTCTCTAATAATTATTAATATCATTATTATTATTCATTCACTAATTTTTCTTTTACTTTTAATTTTCAGATAGATCTTGCTCTGTTGACACAGATTGTTATTCAACAGAGGTATGTAAAGAAACCAGGTGTGTGAGTGCATGTTTCGAAAAAACTTGTAGTATTCCAAACGAAGCATGTCAAGTAAATAATCGTCATACTTCTTCATGTCATTGTCTACCTGGTTATCATCGAAACACACTCACGAATGAATGTACACCAAGTAAGTAACGCAATGATTAGACAAATGATAATAATAAATAATAATTAATTTTAAATTTATATCCATAAATGAATTGTCTATACACAATTATTTATTGACATCAATTAATTCATTTGTATTTAATTTTGATTTAGTTTGTGTTATGGATGTCGACTGTCCTTCATATCAGAATTGTTTAATGATCAATTATGTTCCCACTTGCCAATGTCAAACTGGCTATCTACCTGGCACTAATCCTTCTGATCCATGTTTAAAGAGTAAGTATATAACAGTTATATATATATAAATAAATTTTATTCAGTCTAATTTTCATGAATTATTATCACCAAATAATTATTCCTATTATTATCACATTGAAATATTGTAATATCTTGAATAATTAGTGTGCCGTGGAGATGATGGTTGTGAAGACTATGAACAATGCGTGGATAATAAATGCATTGATCCATGTGATTCCACTACGTGTGGAGATAATGCTTCTTGCGGTACAACTGCACACGTTGCATCTTGCACTTGTGACGACGATTTTATTGGCGATCCTGACACCGGATGCTCAAGGAGTGAGTATAATAGTAATAATTAATAATAATAATAATGATGATGATTATGATAATGATATAATAATCAACATCTTGACGATTTAGTTGACTTTTAATAACTTATTAATTATTTTATTTTTATTTATCAATTTCTCTAATTTATCATTGTTATTTATTAGTGTGCACTAGTGATGATGATTGTGAAGACACTGAAAAATGTGACGGCAGCAAATGTGCTAAGGCATGTGCGTCCATTACATGTGGAGATAAGGCATATTGTGCCGCAACAAGTCACACTGCAAAATGTGACTGTGAGATTGGATTTACTGGTGATCCTATTGCTGGATGTACTTAATTGTTAAATTTTAAATAATTTTTACACGATTTATGAGTGGTGTAAAAGTCCTCACTGAAGGATTTATATAATACAAAGTGTGAAGAAGTAAAAATGTTCTTTGAGTAAAATATAATTTGAGGATGAAAATGTTGAGCTTGAAGAAAGTGAAAATAAAAAATACAAAAGTAATTGTTTTGAGTATTTAAAAAAAAAAAATAATTTTTCATCAATAATTATTATCATATTATTTCTTCCAACTGTGATGAATATTGAATCAAATACTGATGCATAAACATCATGTGTATGGATATATAAATAATTTTAAATAAATATATTTATGCATGTGTGTGTGTGTGTGTGTATATAATTAAATTAAAAAATGAGAAAATAAAAATATTATTTAATTTTTAGTTGTTGAACTTTTTAGTAGTGTGAAGAAGGAGTATGACATGCGAAGAATCTATCGATTAATAAAAACAAGAAAATGATATCAATGGTAATGTATAATTAAAATTTATTGTTGATTGTTAATTGAATAAATTATTGATTGAAATTTCATAGAAAAAAATCAAAACAAATTCAATATCATTATTGAAATAAAATAATTTAATGAAATCTCAATTGTATAATTTTGTCAATTACACTCATAAATAATTGTTCTACTATTTATTCTATAATATTTCAATAAAACTTACACTGACAAATGTATCCAATGATAATTTAATCAATGGACCAGCAGTAAAAATAATTGGTTTGTGCCAACGTGTTATAAAAATTCCTAACGATTGTTTAAATCGTCGATTAAATTTCCACCAGTTACTGGCAAACACTGCAACTGCAACGCTTTGACTCTGCAAAATTATTTATTGCAATATTACAGTAATGAAATGTGTCTGTGGCGTGGAGGAAGAATAAGAATTTATAATGAACATTGAAAGATATAATTATATTCAATATATTTGTATAAAAAATTACCTGCAAGGCCAATTCATTTCCATGATAGCAGTATATAAATATTTGATATGTCATACAACACATGTACATCATCATTCCGAATGCTTCAGTTGGATTAAAAGTTGTTATTTTTGTAATATGAAATGCTGTTAAACAAATAATGCAACAATTAACAGCTAACTGTGACATAATCACCCATCCAAAAATTGATTTTATCTCCAGAACAAATCTAAATGAACAAATCAAAAAAAAAAGAAAAAAGAATCAATATTAGAATTTGAATTAATAATTTGTCGATATTTTTTCTTTTTTCAGTGATAATAAATTTAATTTCTGAGCCTCATCGACTGTTTCATTGTCCCCATTTGTCCAACAATATATCGCTACTGTTTAAATATTTATAGACGATGTGTGACGGCATGAAGTTAACATGAATTAATATCGATACACGTAGTCAAAAAATATTTGAAGAATAAAAATATGGATATAATAGCTGAATAAATAAAATGATAAATTTGTTTGACGAGAATGTATACAATTGACGTTATTATCTATTGAATGAAGATACATTATATTCATCCAATTTTTATTTATTTGTTCCTGGTTTTAATTGAGGAAGTTGAACGATAAGAAATATTCATTTAAAAATATTAATATTGATTGTTAAATTTTTACTATCAGAGTCATTGTTGTCCGAGTTTTTTCATTATAATTCAAAAATGATGAGAATTACGTCGAAATTGCAAGAGAATGATTTTATTCAGCGGAAAATTCTGCACATTTTTATTCCCCATCCAAGTCTCTAGGACAAATAAATCCGAACATAAGTAACTTTGAAGTTACATCTTCATTTTTCAACTTATATCATTTTTTTTTTTTTCTATTACTAATAATTATATATTCAATTGTATTATTAATTTAACATATTGCACTAATTCATCGAATCATATAATTAATACTAATTATATTATTAAAATAATAAAACTCACTTCACAACAACATTAGTGTGTTTAATACATCTACCAAATTCTCTCATCATCAACTCTTCATTAATTCTCCTCTCACTATTATCCAATTCCTCAATTAAATCAATACTTTGTAAATTATGTTTAATAACTTCTAATTGACAACAAGCAACATTTAAAAATCCGGTAATTAATGTATCCATTGAAATATTATGAATACAACCGATAGTAACAGCAATAGCTTGATGTGCACAAGTTATTTCAAATGCCGGTGATTTATTTGTATTATATGGATACCAAGCATCCATAGGTAAACGTCTTGATATACCAACAATAGCATCAACAATTGGAATAAAACTCCAACATGAAACTGCAACACTACCAAAACTTTGATAAATAGCATGATGAATAATTCCCTGCCAAGAATAATAAGTAAAAATACGTTCATATTTTTTATTATCACGACTAAATAATGGTGAATTTAATTTATTTAATAATTTTTTAATACGTAATTGATTACGTATTATAACAATTATTTTACATGCATGAACTGTATTTGTCATTAGTAAAAATGCACTTGCAACCATACGATCAATATCACCCCATATTATTGATAAATTAATTGTTTGTACAATTAAATAAATACCAAGTATAAATATAAAACTTATTATTGTATAAATTAAATAGAAATCACGTTTTGGTTGTGTTAATGGTGGCCATGTACCAATAAAACGTTTTATTGTTAGAGAAATTTTGATATGATAGTTTGGTTTGAGATAACGTAACTTGTGATTGTTAATATAATAATTCATTATTAATATTTCGTTTATTTTCTTTCGTTTTTTTTTTCCTGCTGAATATTCACTTTGACAATTTGATGAGTGGAATGTAAATTGTTGTTGGGGAACAATGTTGAATTGCTTTAAGGTATATTAGATATGATGAAATATTATTTCATGGTACTTGTTATTAGAGGGGACAAAATTTAGTTTGGTGTATTATTACGTGTGCTTTGTCATTTGCAGTCTGTAATTTAATCGCGTCCCTGTAATTATATTTATAGCTGTGTATTTATGCATAGTTCCCTTCTCCTTCACGAAAGGGAATTGGAAATAGTGGAGTATTATATATTATCAGTGTATGTGTGTGTGTGTGTGTGTGTATGGGTTTTGTTAATAATAAATTATATGCAGTGTGTGCAAAAATTTTTGATTTATTTATTTATTTTTGTTAGATTTTAAGTTTATTTGATGTCATTATTTATTTTCTGATGTAATATTTTGTTTAAAAAATTGTTTATCATTGTTCATTATAGTTAATGTGAATTGTGAAGAATTAAGTGTTGATAGTTTATTCTTTATATTTGATTTTATTGAGTGTAAAATATTTAGAGGTAATTTTTTTTATTTGGTTGTTTGATAATGAGATTTTTCTTGTTGGCGTGATGGATATCTTGTGAAATTATGGAAGTATTGAGTTGGTGCTTTGCACATGTTGTTGAGTGAATGTCATATTATGGTATATTCTAACAATTTTTCTATATCTAATAATGTTTTTGATTGAGTATGAATTTTGAAATGAATTTTTCAATGACAATAAATTTTGTTTACAATTGAATTTTATAATTTAATTATTCATTCAGTAATTTATTTTTTTTCAATAGAAACCATTATTCACTATAGTCACATAATGTATGAAAATTTTCTTATTGTTTAAATTTTGTTAAAAAATCATTGAATATTAAAAATCTGGATAATCATACCACTCAAGAGTTTGATTTTTCGTCGTATTGAATTTATAACGTAGACATTTTTTTTCTGTTTGTCGTGCACTGAAAATTAATAATTTTATCAATTAATAATAAACAATTATAATTTTATAAATTAATTGTGATTGTATATATTTAAAATTTGTTACTATACCTTTCATATTTTTCACAATACTCAATTGGATAATGATAACCAAAGCATTGTGGACGTAAAATATTGAAGTAGGTCATACCAATGCTCTCAGAGATCAGTGTATTTACTTTCTTCAAGCAATTATAAAACTGATGGTCACAAGAACACGCTGACCTGATATAAAATACCAAAATAAAATCAAGATAACAATTTAAAAACAATAATATATATAAAATACTGAAATTATTTTTTATAATTGATTTTTTGTCATTAATTTACCTAGTAAAAATTCCATTATTCTTTAATAAATCTCTTGATTCACCAGCTCCAATTGTAAATGGACAATGATCATGTTCTTTACAGCATTTATCAGTGTCAGAAAATTCACCAACATCATCAGGATTTCGTGCTGCATTTCCATCACCACACCATAAAGTTCCTGTATAAATTAAGTGCGAGAAAAAAGTAAAAAAGAAAACATTTAATTTGCTTCAATTACTGTGAAAAGTAATTTTTTTTTCCTTCCATTTATTTATTCTACATTTACTACATTTTTTTTCTTTTTTTTTATTTCATACTGCTGATTTTATTTAAAGAAAATAACTTGCCTGGAAAAATAGCTTTGAAATCTTCACCAATTGTATTCAAAAAATCACCAAATCCACGTCCATTAACTCCAACATCATTCAACTGTGTTTCATTTTTATTTGGAAGAAAAAAACCACGTATTGGTTGAGGTAATCCACTGATAAATTTACCAGCAATACCAGTTGGTCTCGATGTTTTTAATGTGATAGTTAATCCTTGAAGAAATTTTTCAAACCCAGAACGATAAGTTGATTTCATATCAATTTCATTATCAATATAATATTCATAAGAGATATCGTTGTTATTAATATTATCATCTCCATTAATTAACTCATTTTCTTGTGCATAAATAAATCCATTGAGTTGATTGAGTATAATAAGAAGAATGTACATTAGTACAATATTGAGATCCATTGTTGTGATAATATAAGCTGAAGAGAATAATAGAAAGAATTTATTTAATATTTCCTCTTTATTTTCTATCTATTAATTTTTCTCTTCTATTACTCTTGTATATTATTTATTTATTCACTTGACGATTATTACAACACACAACTAACTCATCAAAGCGAAAGTGTTTTGTGTGGGTATAAATATTATTGTTAAGTATATACGCCTTCGCAATTTATTTTCTCATCTGACTTTAAACATTTCTCAATATATGTATATATACATAAATATTTATAAATATATATTTATTATTTAATATTGCATGCAATTATTTTTTTGCCTCTTTTTTTTTCTCTATGCCATATACAATTATTGTATTATTTTATTTAACAAAATAAAAGTGAACAATTGTATGTGGTGGATAAATTTAAATTGTGAAAAAAGAAACAGTGAAGAAAAGTTTATTTCACTTGAAGTTGTTGGAATAAATTTTGTATTCAATTATTTTATATTATTTTTAATTTATTGAGTGAATTATTATTAAATGTTGCATTACAATTGTTATACTTTTATTCCAATTGGTTTTGTGGTTGTTTCTTCTTTTTTGTATTTTTTTTTTTCTATTGGTAATTAGTGAACGATGAGTAAATGAAACTTTAACGAGTATCACGTTTACTTCGATGGACGCGCGAACGAAGAATACAGAGAAAATTATTTGAAATATGTTCGTACAGTTTGTGCGGTAGGAAATGTTGGAAGGACCGGGTGAAATGTTGAAGAATACGGTTGAAATGCAATGCGATTAAAATGTTGGATTGTACTCAAGGATAAAATTAAAGCGTTGATTTTATAATATATATTTGTGAAGGTATTTTGCATAGTTTGTTTCAAAACAAAATTCTATCATTCTTTAATTCTTCGCATAACGATCATATTTAATTATTGTATAGTAAAAAATATGCAGGAATATTTGTGGAAAATTTTGAATGTACAAAGTAGAAAAAAAATGGCAATTGAAAAAAAAAATATCATTTCTCGTAAAATTGAATTTTGATTTTGAACTAGCGGTGATGATATTTTGAAAAGTTATCAACAAATTTGGTTTGAATTAAGCTCATTGGATTCGTAAACGAATTTTATATAGTATGAACTAGAATAGAGATGAAAAGTTAGTAATTTCTATTTTTTCTTTATCAAAATAAAACAAGCAAAACCGATGAATAATGAAGCATTATTTTTTTTTTTCCTCATAATTTGTTTTCATAGCGTCATATTAAAGTAATTCTAGTTCAGGCTATAGCAACAAACTCCTTGATTATAAATCCATTGCAATTTTCACATTTTAAATCAACGTGAAAAAAATTCATTCCAACGTACTATCATAATTGTTTTTCATATAAATTAATAACAGTAATAATTTCATATTTTCATGGATTTCAAATGCAACTGACACTTCAACTTAATAATTAATAAATATATAGTCAGCAGAAACAACTCAAATACTCAAACTTACTTTTACAGAAACAAACACTAACACACAAAATTTATCCGCCATTAACTGACACCATTTACAATATCGATATAATTTATAGTGCCAGGGATCAACCAAACGTTATCAGAAATCAAAATTATCTATTATTATTTACGTCTCCCGAATGTTCAGCGCACATGGACACACACTAAACGAATTCAAAATATCCAAATCTAAACAAATTATATTCATATAAAATTCTTAGTGTAAGTAATAAATATGGAAATAAGAAAAAGAAGTGAAATCAAATAAAATACCTAAGCCATTTACTTGGCTCATTTATCTGATTAATATTTTTTCTCATCAATTAAACGAATTTTTTATTATTATCATCATAATTATTTTCTTTTCTTTACTCTCTCATCTTTTCATTGATCAATTTAAATATTCACACAGTATAATTGTAATATTAATAACTGTCAATCATAACAAATAAAATAAAAAATTCCGGTATTTCTCTTATTGCAGCATCTTCATAATTTAGTGAAATAGGTCAAGGACGGTTGCTTCTTTTTTATTTTTTGTTTCTTCTTTTTTCTCTTTTTACAAGATATTTATATACACGTCAAGGTCACGAAATCATTCCCGTTCACCCAATACATAAAGAGAAATATTTCATTCCTCCAATTTTTGTGGTTTGAAAGTGAGAGAAGAAAAAAAAAAAATCACAATAAAAATTTCGATAAAATTTTTATCGTTGACAAAACCAAGAAAAAAAAAAAAAATAATTATGTGAAGTTTACCACTAGCAATGGGTTCTTTGACCGCGATAAATTTAATGCACTAACGACGTGAAATCAAACGGCGGAAATTCGTTATTTTTGTTCTTCTTGTTGTTGTTATTTATTTATCTGTTTATTTTTTTTTTTTGTGGTTAAAATTCACGGCGGTTTTAATTTTTTTTTTTCGAGTTATTATCTCGTACGAAATAGTACTCTATATTTATGTATAATATTGCAGAACAACTTTTGTACATGGTGAATAAAACTAATGAAGAATTGTTTCGATGTGTTTGTTTAATTTATTATGATATTTCTCATCGGTAATTTATTTCTTTTTCTCCTCGACCAATTCTATTTTCCTTGCACTAGATGTAATAAAAAAAATGATAGATAATAATTGATATTCCAGTGAATGGTCTAATGCGCTTAAAAGTACATTCACTTTTTATTTTTTTCTCTTTTATAAAACATTCCAATAATAAATTTATTGCACACTCCAATCATTACACAAATTTTTCTATTCTCGATAAATATATATCATCGTACTACTATTAATAATATTGTTATACCAATATTATATAATAATTATTATTGTTGTTATTATTAAAAATTTAATTTCACGGTTATAAAAATGGTTGAAGGAGTAAAAAGAATTAGTAATATTAGCAATAGTCATTTTATATTCAAGATAATATTGGGGTTAACGGTATTGATAAATTGATTCGCTTTGTTTTTTTTTTTTTTTCCTTTTGATTATTATTTATTTATACTGTCACTTATTATTTCATAGTTGTTTAACTGCAATTGCTAATTGCTATTCTTACCAGTGGAAAATTTAATCACTCAATCATATCACAAGTTTGCGTTGCACTGTGTAGAAAAAGAAAAATATTTACTTCCACTACTCGTCACATTGTTAATTAACAAACAGAAATAAATCAACATGCTCATAATGAAATATTTTTTTTTAAATTCAATAATAAATCCACTTCTTCTATATCTTCTTCTTTTTTTTCTTCTTCCTCATTGTCACTTATTACTTGTGACTCACGTGCAGCACGACGTATTTCAATTCGTTTACACTTTGGACAACAATGATTGCGCTTTGACCAACAAACACGATGATGAACAGCTGTACATTGATGACACAATATTGCATTTGGTTCCCATGGAAATATTATTTCTTTATTGCAACAAATTTCACACAAATGACCTCTACAAAAACAATAAAATATGAAATAAATAAATAACATTAACGAATAGTAAAATAAATGTATAATTGACAATTTTTTTGTAACAATTCATAATTAAATAATACACTTTTATATATTCACCTGGCACGACACAATTTACATGATCCCGTGATATGATTACGCATTGAATCATAAGCTGTACGTATTTCATCAATTAAAACACCACTTTGAAGATCGACAAGATCTTTTATTGAATAATTTGTTGAATTTTCAATCATATGTGTTCTTAAACCGACACGCCATGGTAAACCTTGATTATCAGCATCAGTACAAAAGACGAGATATTTTTTCATCATTTGTAATTCTTCTCGTAAGCGCTAAAATTATTTATTTAATCAAAGAAATTTGTGAAAAGTTCTATTGAGAATAATTCGTCGTCTGATTTAGATGAAAAAAAAGAAAAAAAAACTTTCTATTTCAATAAATTAATATTAAAAAATTACCTTTAAAAGTGATAAATCAGGAACGAGAGTAAACAACTTTGGATTAAGTTCTTCAAGTGGTAACACTGGACGTTCATTGAGTAATCCAAGTAATTGTGCTGTTGAACGGCTAACACGTCGCGGTTCCATATCCCAATTACGTATAACTCTTGCAGGAATAACTGCCATTGAATTCCAATGACAACGTTGACAAAAATATAATCCTGTGTAATCACAGAGTCTTGGTTCTATCCATACAGATTCTAATTAATCCAGAACAATGAATAAATAATTAAACAAATGAAATAATATAAACTTGTGAAAGAAAATTGGTATTTCAATACAATAACTGTAATTATAACATTCAATTATTTCATAACAATTACAAACATTGTGTTATATCATGCAATGTTTTTTATACCTTGTTGTCTAAATGGACTACCAAAACATGGTAATGATAATCCTTTATTGTGAGCTTGCGATAAATGTTTCAATTTTTACAATACAGTATTAAACAATTGTATAAGGTTGTGGTGGGTGGGGAAGTAATTATTATTTTTTTTTAAGTAGTTAAAAAAGAAATAAACTCACTGAATGTTATTCTTGCATGACATTCAGCGCATCTATATGCTTGCAGCGAGAGTCCTTTCTCTGGACAAATTTCTTTGGTGAAAATATATCCACCAGCTTCACTTGCAACTACATGAGCACATACACGACGTATATCTGTTATACATTTCCAATGACAGCAAAAACCACAATCTACAAATGGAAATACATAGAAGTAAATTAAAGTATTCATGAAATAAATAAATGAAAGTATTAAATACACTTACCACTACACATATACCATGATTGTAACATCATCCATATGGCAGCGCTACAATGATCACAGTATACTGGTCCAGTTGTTGGTATCTGATATTTTTGCGGTACCAAATGATGACCCAATATAACCTGTGTCTCCATTAATTTTAAATCCGAAACACTACGTAATTCTTGTGCACGTAAACGCAATTCAATTAAACGTCTTACTAGCCACTTTCGTTCCTCAGTACATTCCTCACTATCTAATATTATTTGTTTACATTTTTCAATCATTTCATTGAGATCTTCCAATGTTGTAGTTTTAGATAATGACAAAAGTGATTCGACTGATCTTAAACTGAATGGTATCATTAATCCTTTACTATCTGAACTATCATCAGCATCATTTGTTATATAATCCGATGATGATGATGGTGTTGATGATGTTCCTGAACTGTTTGCTCTTGCACGATTATCAAAATTTATTTCTGATGTAATTGCATTGATTGTTGTGCCTGCCATTATTTTTTTTTCTTCCTATAAACGAATTTAAAACGAATAATAATAATAAAATAGTATTTAGTTATTTTGTTGGATATTAACAACCGTTTCTAGATGGCAATGAATAATTTTAACAGTTAAACATAACCTCAACTTGCCATTAAATTTTTCTAGAAACCGAGAGAATTGTTTGATGGCAATAAAAATGTTGCATTGAAATTTCAATTATTTGAATAAATATTCACATTATTGTATTGAATTTTTTGTAGATTCTCTACATGATATTGTTTTACAACAATGTAGATTTGTGATTGTCAACAGAATATGACGTCGAACAGCTGATTTATATGCATGTGTGTGTTCATATTGAGAGAGAGATATTGATGTCTATATGTGGGTGAATTATTTGTATTTCGCGCGCTTGTATTCAAATTTTTTCTTGTTAATGTGGCCAGCCTGCACAATTCACGAAAAAAATCCCACACAGATTGATGCCCGCGAACTTTGAAATAGTGTTTCGATGTTTCGATTATCACGATCAATCGCAAGAATTTCGATATATTCACAATTCAAGTCACAATGTTTGTTTTTTAATTCGAGTTGGGATGAACTTGGTATGTAGATGGGCTTTAAACATAGGTTATGTACACAAACATATCGTATGTGATTTAACAATCGCAACAAATAATTCTATGTAAATTGACAAAGAATAACAATAATATCATCGATATTTATACATAGATAATAAAAAATCTTTCGAGTACGTAAATCTAACCTCAAAATTAATTCCACTGTAATTAATCCATAAAATATATTGTTAATTATAAACAAACGATAACAAAACTATTGTCGTAAATATTTAAGGTTATACACACGATGAATAGAAAGAAAATAACATTTGGAAAAATAAGTTCAAACTTTCAAAAAGAATTGGCTATTGATAAAAATGATGATGCACCGACTGTTGTGGGCTTTGGAGTATTTGGCAATCGAGAATCGGAATTAAATACCACAACAATTAATGAAATACGTCCGGAGGACGATGAGGAATCTGAAAATCTTAAAAAGGTCATGGGCTTAACGAGTTTCGGTAAAAAAGCAAAATCATTTGATGTTCAAGAGATGTTGGAGAACATAACCAAAACAATAAGTAACACTCATAAATCAAAACAAAAATTAATCGAACAGAATGAAGTACCAGGCACTTCAAAATCCGAAACAGAAGATACAAATAGCAATAATGATGATAATAATGATGAAGAAGAGGATGATGTGATTGGTCCCATGCCACCTCCACCTCCACCACCAAAAGAAATTCATGAGAAAGTAAAAAAAACATCAAGAGAACATAACAGCGATAGCGAAAGTAGCGACAGTGATTCAGATGATAGCGACAATGACTCAGACACTGAGGAAACAAGTTTAACAAATAAAATTCCATGCAGTCACGAAGTAACAATGACTCATGGAACTAAAGCAATAACTGCAATCGCTGCTGATCCATCTGGTGCACGTTTAGCATCCGGATCAGTTGATTATGACGTAAGTTTTTGGGATTTTTCAGGTATGGACTCATCATTGAGAAGTTTTCGTACACTTCAACCGTGCGAAAATCATCCAATTAAATGTTTACAATATTCAATGACTGGCGATGTTATTCTCGTAATATCTGGCGCGGCACAGGCCAAAGTTCTTGATCGTGATGGTTTTGAAAAATGCGAAACTGTTAAAGGTGATCAATATATAACTGATATGGCACGTACAAAAGGTCATACAGCAGCATTAAATTGTGGCGCATGGCATCCATTTATCAAAGAAGAATATTTAACTTGTTCACAAGACAGCACATGTCGCATTTGGATTTCATATCGACCACGTGGACACAAACATTTAATTAAATGTCGTGCACAAAATGGCGTTAAAACAATACCAACAACATGTGGTTATAGCAGAGAGGGTAGTGTTGTTGCTTGCGGTTGCGTTGATGGTTCAATTCAAATGTGGGATCATCGAAAAAATTTTGTTAATCCATCACTTATATTGCGTGGCGCACATAATAATGGCGCTGAAATATCTAGCATGAGCTTTTCATACATTGGTAATATGTTAGCGTCACGTGCTTCCGATGATACTTTAAAACTTTGGGATTTAAGAAAATTTAAATTACCAATATTTCAAGCGACTAATTTATTTTCAAGATATGACACAACTGATTGTATGTTCAGTCCTGATGACTCAATGGTCATTACTGGCGAGTCATTGGCTAAAGGTAACTCTAATGGACGTGTATTATTTTATAATACAAAAACATTTGATCTTGTTAATGAAATAGCTGTGACAAATTCACATGTAATTAAGACATTATGGCATCCAAAATTAAATCAAATATTTGTTGGTTGTGGTAATGGTATTGTTAAAGCGTATTATGATACAAAAAAAAGTTTACGTGGCGCTAAATTGTGCGTTGTCAAAACAAAACATAAACAGAATCATATTGAAATGGTATCAACACAACAGATTATAACGCCACATGCATTACCATTATTCCGTCAAGATCGTCCGAAATCAGTGAGAAAACAAATGGAAAAAGATCGATTGGATCCAGTTAAATCACATCGACCTGATTTACCAATTACATCGGGACAAGGTGGACGTGTTGCGTCTTCTGGTGGTACTTTGAGCTCATATGTTATTAGAAATCTTGGATTAAGTAAACGTATTGAAGATGATCAAGATCCGAGAGAAGCCATTTTGAAATATGCCAAAGACGCTGAAGAAAATCCATATTGGATTGCGCCCGCGTATAAAAAAACTCAACCTAATGTTATTTTTCAATCAGATGAAGCCGGTGAGCCGTCTAAGAAGAAGCAAAAATTGTAATATAATGGAAAATAAAATTTATTTGTTTAATAGCGCGATTATGGTTTTGTTTTAACTGGCTGTATTGATATCTGAAGAACTGATGAATCGATCAGATTCGAAGATATTTCGTTGGATTTGTGTGGCAATTTTTCATAACCGGAACTAGAATCTCAATAATATATCGAGAATTAGTATTTTTCTTCAGTAGTTTTAGGGTTTCATTATTTATTGAGATTATCAGCCCAATTTTTTTTATCCAATTGCAATTTCTCTCCAAGTATTTTAGTTTTTTTGAAAGACTAATAAAAATATGCTAAAGTAGATGTTGTCGTTTCGATTTTTCTACGAGAAAAAATAACTCATTAAAATGAGATAAGTTTCGGAATTTTCAATGAAAATATCCTATCAGAAATTATCTTTCTTCAATTTACGCTCGTATACTGAATTTCTATCCTACTAATTGCATACATGGGTATCTCTTTCATATCAGTGATACTGCAGTGTAATTGTAATCCATTAAAGTAACATTATGGCAGAAGAATTTAAATTCATTTCAAATTGATTTTAGTCCACTAACCAGAACTTGTCTGTACAAAAGTTCTGAGCAAGTTCGACCAATATCAGTATTGAAATATAATAAACCCAAACAATTATCCCATAAAAACTCAAAATTTCTTTTCAATTAATCATAAAAATTTATGTAATTAATCTTCCACACAAGTACCAATTGCATAGCAATCTACCTTATCGACATCACAGCAGTAAAACTTTTTGATAACCCTAATTTTCGAATTTTACACAAAATCAGATGTTTCCAGTAATCTCCCACATCTTGTCCAAAATTAAATCCTGCTTATTACGTCTCCATGCTCCACACCAACTTCATTCCAACCCCAATCACAAATAATACCAATCTCTAACCTCAAATTCAAAAACATAAATACCCCACCCCAGAGTCAAAAATAAAAAAAAAATTTTAGGTTAGAATCCCACCACCATTATGCGCGCTACGATCGATAATTTAAAAAAATACATCATATATAAAGGGCGTCATGCGCATGCGCACAAACACACACACACACTCACATTACTCAAGGGGGGTGGCCCTACACACATAGTCGATTCTGATTTGTTACATTCTCCCCCAGTCAACATTCATATATATCTACTTATACATAAAAAAAAAAAAAAAAGACTAACAAAAAAAAAAGAAAACCCGTGTGGTAAAGCGGTTATACTTCTCCCCCAAAGAGGTTAGAGGTTCAACGAGAGTGACAGAGCACGAATGAACCTTGAAAGGGTGTAGGATATTAATATCTACATATATATATATATACATATGCATATATAGTTATATTTAATCTATATGTGTGTGAGTCGCAAGTTGATTGCTGAGCATAAAAGTGTTCTACCTCCTCTCCTACACCAAACACATACACACACACATTTTAAATATATATACGTATATACCGAGTCCATTGGAAAAAAAGAAAAAAAAAAAGATAGTACTACACACCAGTCGTGTACAAAAATTTTTAAGTGACGTCGAATGGCGGCGCAGGCACACGATCAATTTTGTTCAACATACACGAATTCAACATTGAGTGATTAAAAAATAATTTTTCATACCAATTATCGTTTCATTTATATACAAACACACATACTCTAACGCACAATAATCACATATCAAAAATCGCAATGAGATTATTTATTATATAATTTTTTTGCTTCCTCTATCTCCGTTTTCGTTTCGTTTCTTCCTTTTTTTTTTTTACCATACCAAAACGCCACCGACATTTTGGAGTATATATAAAGAAACAATTAACAGAAATTAATTGAGTGTGGTGTGTGTGCGATTTTTATTTGTGTGTGTGTGTGTGTGTGTAGTGCGAGGACATGTTTAATATGTGTTCAAGTTGAACGACCGTGAAAAATTTCCTGAGCTAATTAAAAAGAAAAAGACAAAAAGGGGGGTATTGAAAGAGCATTTAGAAATATTGCAGTGAAGTTGTGCACAAGCGTTAGATAAATAAATAAATTGATTGAAAAATACGGAAGAGAAAGAGGAAAGGTGGAAAGAGAACAAGGAAGGAATAAAACATGTTTCAACACGAATATGAAAAGAGATTATTGAAACCGAGTAATGAAGCAGTTGCAGCTGCAGCAGCAGCAGCAACACGAGAAATGTTATCACGACAGAATATTATGGGTTGCGGTGGTGGTAATATTTGCAATAATAATGGTGCAACATTATCAAATACATATTTATCACCAACTAAACCATTATCAAACAATAGCTTTGATCGTTTTATACCAACGCGATCAGGCAATAATTGGCAAACGACATTTTCAATGATATCAGAGAATGGTCGTGGTGGAATGGTGCCAAAAAAAACACGTGAAAATGGTGAAGGTAGTCGTGATGGTATAGCATATTCGAGTTTATTAAAAAATGAATTACTCGGTGCTAATATTGAGGATGTTAAAAGTCAATCGGAGGAACGTGGAATATGGTCATCAGTATTGCAAAGTAAAAATTTATTTAAATATACAACACCAACAAAAGATCGTACATTAGATCATAGTTCACCATATTCATTATCACCATTGTCAGCTAAAAGTCAAAAATTATTACGTTCACCACGTAAAACAACACGTAAAATATCACGAATACCATTTAAGGTTTTGGACGCACCAGAATTACAAGATGATTTTTATTTAAATCTTGTTGATTGGTCAGCGCAAAATGTATTGAGCGTTGGTTTAGGTAGCTGTGTCTATTTATGGTCAGCATGTACATCACAAGTAACACGATTGTGTGATTTGTCTGGTGATGGTAATAGCGTGACATCAGTTGCTTGGAATGAACGTGGAAATTTGGTAGCAGTTGGTACACACGTTGGTTATATACAAGTATGGGATGTTGCTGTTAATAAACAGGTTGCTAAATTGCAAGGACATAGCGCTAGAGTTGGTGCATTAGCATGGAATGGTGAAGTATTATCATCAGGTAGCCGTGATCGTTTAATATTGCAACGTGATGTACGTACACCGTGTGTTGTTGGTGAACGTAGACTTGGTGCACATCGTCAAGAAGTATGTGGATTAAAATGGTCACCAGATAATCAATATTTAGCATCTGGTGGAAATGATAATCGTTTATATGTATGGAATTTACATTCAACATCACCAGTACAAACTTACACTGAACATTTGGCTGCTGTTAAAGCTATTGCATGGTCACCACATCATCATGGATTGTTGGCGTCCGGTGGCGGAACTGCTGATCGCTGTATACGTTTTTGGAACACATTAACTGGACAACCAATGCAATGTGTTGATACTGGATCACAAGTTTGCAATTTAGCATGGAGCAAACACAGTTCGGAATTAGTTAGTACACATGGCTATTCACAAAATCAAATATTAGTATGGAAATATCCAAGTTTAACTCAAGTTGCTAAATTAACTGGACATTCTTATCGTGTATTGTATTTGGCAATGTCACCTGATGGTGAAGCTATTGTCACTGGCGCTGGTGATGAGACATTACGTTTTTGGAATGTATTTAGTAAAGCACGTAGTCAAAAGGAGAATAAGTCTGGACTTAATTTATTTACCAGCATTCGGTAGATATTTTTGTGGAAATTATCATTTTTCTTTTGTTTCGCAGAGAAAATTGAATAATTTTTTTTTCTTTGTATTGCAAATTTTTTATGTAATGTACATATTATATATAATTATATTCATATAGATATATATACATATTATATATTATATATTAAGAGTGTATGGCAGGAGATTTAATTGCGACTTTCTATTTAGATATTGGATATCTTTTCTTTTTTTTTTTTTGTAGGATTTATATTATATTTAAATATAGTTATTTGAATATATAATATGGAGATATATTTAGCGGTGAACGATTGATATATTGATTTTGTAGATAAGAGATAAGGGAACGCAATTCGCACTATTATAAATAATATAATATATATATATATATATATATATATATATATATTAGCACGCTATGACTATTAGCCATATGTAATGAGTTATTTCTTTTCATTTTTTTGCGTGCAATAAGTCACTCTTTGGTTTAAATTCATGTGTAATTTTTCACTCCCTTCAATTAGATCTCTACCTTTTTTTTTTATATATATATATAAAAATTTATATATAATATACATGATGATGATAATAATAATAATGGATATATATGTATAAATATATATATATATATTTATATATTTGTTTTTGATGACATGAGAAAAATTTATAATTTGGTGGTGAAGTGAATGAATGAAAAATGCGAAAATTGAAAATAAAATATGTCGAATTTCACAGTGAACATTTTTTTTTCTTGATCTTATTATTATTATTTTATTTTTTTCATCAATGTGGGGAATAAATAAATGTGTAGAGACGATTGGCCAGTCAAAACTTATGGAATGAATTGTAAGGCAATAGCAGACATATAAATTATAATTGAGTCTGTTTTATTGATTCTAAAGAGAAATAATTCATTTATTTTCTTTTCATTTTATTTTGTCCAAGAACAGTTCGATATAAAATTCGGTTTTTTTTTTCTTTTTATTTTCATTTATATATACATATGAAAGTAAAACAGTGATGGTAATAATGATAAATTTAATTAGCAAACTCATATTCAAACAGTCATATTTCGTACAAATTTAAGCTGAACATGAGTTACTCCTTTTTTTTTTTTTTATTCTATTTTGAATAATAATTAGTTATTTATATGATAAACGAAGGGAAGAAGTGAATGGAAAGGAAAATTGGATAGTAATAATAATAGTAATATTATTGCTATGAATAACAAATAATAAATATATATATATATATATATGCATATATATTAATAAATATTTACTAACAATTATATAAAACGATATTGGAAATTAATATACAGAGAGATAAAAAAAAAAATAAAAACGTCGAATTTTTGTTTTTCAATGAAATATTTTTTCATATTAAAAAATGATAAATGTCATGAAAATAAATATTAAACGGTTAGACCGTTCTTTCTTATCTTATTTAAGTGTATAAACGCGTGTGTGTGTGTGTGTGTGTGTGTGTGTGTGTGTGAAAATACAAAAACCGACAAAGTCGATAATATTTCGTTATAAATAAACAAATCGAAAAAAAAAAAAAAAAATAAATAAATAATTCGATCAAATGAATGAAATTAAATAAATGAAAACATAAATCAATCTCCATTGTCGACTGTGCAATTTTTAATATAAGAATCGAAATAATATAATAAACAAATAGTTTATTTTGTGAATTTGTAATTGAAGTGTTGTATTTTTTATATACGCACACCAAAAAATTAAATGAAAATTATTTGTCCTGAGCAATTACACCAATCATGTTATATTCATCTGTACATTGTTAAAAATTTTTCTTTTTTTTTTTTTTGTTGAGCGAATAGAATTCTTTCTTTTATTTTATTTTTTTTCTTTTTTTATTATTATTATACAACAAATAGTCGGGGCTTGTAAAATCGTGAAAACTTGTACTTTACATATATTTATAAATATTTATATATATATATATATATATATATATATATATATATATATATATATATAAATATTTCTGTTAATAATTAAGTGATTTTTTTTTGCTTCGCTGATGTGTTTGTGCAGTAGATAAAAAAATAATTCTCAATGAATATTTAACAATTCGGTTAAACAACGAGGAGCGAGTAAAAGAAATAACCAATACTTTAATTGCATTCATTCGCCGCATTATAAATGATGATGAAAAAAAAAGAAATTATTATTCAATGCCGAAAATACAATGAATAATAATAAAATTTAATCATAAGATTTACCATTCTATTGTGAATAATCTCAAGCATAAACTGAATTTATGTATGCAATCATTATTATTATTATTTTCTTTTTTGTTCATCCCCTATATAAACAAAAGAGAGAGAGAGAGAAAGCCGTTGTATTTTATGTCCATAAATATAATTGAGCGGACAAGAGAAATGGAGATGAAAAATAAAAGCGTATAGTACAATTAGAGTGTTCAAATAAATAAATGATAAAAGCAAGAAAAAATGACGATTGAATATATTTATTTTTTTTTGTCCTCATTCACTTGATTCCATGGTTTTATTTTGTTTTTTTTCCTTTATTTTCACTTTTCACGATTTCATCGAATGAATTTTGGACATTTTTATTACTTGAAAAATTTCAATATACATCGCATTGAAATTATAGGAGAGAAAAAAAAAAAAAAAAAAAACAAATTAATAATATAATGATAGTAATATTAATGTAATATACATTTTTTTTCCAGAGTAGACATTATAACTAGAGGTGGAAAGAGAAAAAAAAATTTCTGTTCCTATCTTAAATTTCATTATTGGAATTTAAAAACAACGGCACTTTTCTTATCGTATTTTTCATGTTTTCATTTAATTTTATTCATTCCTTCGATTGGGATTTTTTCTTCTTTTTCTTTTTCTTCTCACTTGTTGGTGCCTCAACAATTTCTTCAATTGACGCCGCCTCTTCACTCGGCTCTGATTTCATTTTTTTCTTCTTCTTTTTCGGTTCTACAAATAAATAGAAAACAATTATTATTATTAATTCATATGGTATATAATTTTATTGACTCGGTGTTGTAAGTTGATAATGTGAAAATTATTTTTGTCAATTTATTCTTTTGCTTCTCTCAAGTAAATAATTCAATGGGGTTTGTTTCTTTAATTCATTTTAATTTTCAAGAATATTTTTTTCTTGTGGTTCAAGAATAAATACCATACATGACCGCCATTTTGATTACTATTCAACCATGAGTGTGACGTATTGGACATTATTATTTTATATGTTTAAAAATGAAAAGTTAACGAAATTTTGTCTAAAACTCAACTTTCCGAATTATCAATTCACACAAATAGAAAATATTAATTTATAGTTTGGAATTGGTTGCACTATATTTTTTTTCAACAAGCTAAAATTATTTTAAATAATAAATAAAATCTCAAATAAAACACAACAACATAAAATATTTCAATTACCTTCAGCAACTTCTTCGGATTGTTCGGGTTCAGGTTCAGGTGAAATTTCCTCTGCCTCCTGTTTAACCTTCTTCTTTTTCTTCTTGCCCGATGATTCTGGCGCAATTTCCTGTTCATCTTGAACCATTGTAGAAGATTCACCACCTTCACTCTTCCTCTCTTTCTTTTTTTTCTTCGGTGTTTCCTCCTCCATCGGTGTGGTTGTATCAACGGTTTTAATTTCTTCAATTTTCGGTTTAATATCCGAATCGGAGTGCGATCTTTTTTTTGTAGGAATTGTAGAATCAGCAGCGGCAGGATATTGTAATATTTCACTTTTAGATTGATATTTTTCAAATTTAGCTTTAGCTTTACCAGTACCGCTAATTCTACGTAAATTACCCTCCTCCAATATTCGCAATCGTGATTCTAATTTTGCTCTGTGCTCAGCACCAAGATCAAAACTACCATCTTCACCCAATGCATCAACACGAGTTGCCAATGATGCTTTAGCCGCCAACATACGTGCCATTTTTCCTTTATTTTTCGTTGACGATTGTCCAATTAATTGTGCATGATAAATTAAACCATATTTTGGTGTATCACGTTTTGTTTTCAATGCACGAAATAGAGCTTTTTCAGCGCCAAGTATTTGTACAGTTGAAGCTGGATGCTTTGCTAAATTAATTAATGAACCGGCTGAAGATATTAAACGTGCGCCAACAAGTTCACCAACCAACACTGTTAAATTTGGCGCCATTGCAATCATTCGTGCTTTTAAATATTCATAAAGTTGTGAACGATATTGTGAAATTTCAATAACTTGATCGCACAAATGTTGAATATTTAATATATCATCATCAGAAATTTCAGTTCCCATTGATATTTCTGCGGCTTCTTTAACCTTCTCTTCAACATCCTCTGGTAAAATATCTGATAAATCAGATGACGATGTATTTTCACGTGTACCAATTACTTTAACTGTTTTGACAAATGCCACATTGTCAGTAATAATTTTTCCGAGTTCAGGAAAATGCCATCCGTACCATTCACGACAGCGCATAATATAATTGTTCAATTCTTTGTCAAGATCATCGAGTAAACAAACGGCTTGAATGATCATTGTGTCAATTTTATCCGGTGAAAATTTTAATTTATATCGAGATAAACTGTGCGCCAAACCCAATGCCATTGCAGTCATTTCTTTTTTGGGTAAACCCGCTAATAAACTGTCCATTTGACTTCTGATACATCGCATCAATTCTTGAACTGATGAATTGCTCACGCAAGCCAAACTCAATTTTTCTTTAATTGCATTGCCCAATTTAGCATCAGCTACAAGTAATTGATCTTGTAAATCGCCACAGTATTTTTTCAATGTTTTTTTTAATGATTTACATAATTTTCCCTCAACTGCTGCTGTTGTTGCTGCCAATGCTTCAGTTGTGTCGGCAAATTTTTCAAAATGCTTCAATTTAATGCTGAAATATAATTTATTCAATATAAATATGTTTTGTGTTATACATTCTATTGATTTTTGAGAGAGTACTCAGAATTAAGGAGAAAATTTGAACTTCCTCCTTTCTATCATTCATATCAACGAAAATCCGGAAGAATGGAGCAAAAAAAAAACATTTTATTCCATTTCAATGTGGAAAATTATTTTTTTCTCATATCATATACAATCAAATTTGGTTTTAGTCACATTATATATTTATTTGGGGTTAGGAATGAATTTTTTTTCTCCCATTATATACCATATTCTATTTCCTTTTTTCATGCTGTTTCCCAATATTAATTCTCGAATTTTGAGGTTATACATACATTTTACTGGCGGCTTCGGGTGTTTCAAAGTCACGATACAAATTATCAGTTTTCTCCAATTTATTTTCGTTCAATAGCTGTAAAAAAAAAACAATCAAATTCAATTATTATTATTACAAATACAGCAACAATGATAAAATAATTCAACATAATATTTCCTCTTTTCTTCTCTATTTGATAAATTTTATTCTGATTGGGACGCTGAACACGTGCAAAAATAGGTTATACACACAAAATATAATGTAAAAAATGTTTTTATCCAATAATAGAGAAATTATTTTACCTTAAAAATAGCGTAACCCGCCGGTGTTTCGAATAAAACCAACATTTTTACACTAATATTAATGTAATTATGTTAATTAGAAAAATAAATTTTGAACGATATATATGAAATTAATATCGTATCCCACCATGTACACGTGTATGTACACGGAAGAACGAGGATGCGTTCACTTATTTAACTAATATTTTACACCGGCTTAATCCGGCGTGTGTGCGCGCGCCTATCATACACAGCACTGACTCATATGATACAGCAGAACATCTACACTGCCGACTGTCGGATAGAGAAATCGCAGAGTTGTTGGGAAAAAAAAATAAATTTGTTGAGGCTCATACATTCGGAACATTTTAAACGTTATCTCAATCATAAAATATAATCTCAAATTCTATTCACCTTTGAGGGTCAAATATGGAATTTGGTATGGAAAATTTTAGTATATTGATTGCCATTGATGTCAATTGTCTCCTGATAATATTAACATTATCTATTTTTTAGGTATTGGGATACAAAATTTAAAAACAATAGATTTTAATTATTTCCATTGACGTCATCACGGATTTTATCATATATACCCTCAAGACAAATATTTTTCCAATTTGTATCACCTACAATATGGGTTATAAAAGGCCATGAAACTTCTACATTCGTATTAGTAAAACAAAAATCTGAATTCTAATTCACAATTTCGAGTGTATAACATATTGTGAAAAAGAAAAAATTTCTATATAAAAAATGAAAGCTCAATCAGTTATTCTCTTGGCTTTGCTGAGTATCATGGCAGTATTATCGAATGCACAATACTTTGACATCACTCCAGGACTTGTAGATTATACAGTTGGAACATGGGCAAATTGTATTTTAAATGATGAAGATTGTGGTGAAGACGGAGCAGAATGGAAAGGTATTTAAACATATGTTTTGGTTATTTCAAAATCGAATATTTTTATATTGAAAATTGAAAAAGAGTTTAGATGTTTGAATTTTTAGTATTGAAATTCCGCAATCTTCTCCAAAATAATCCCATCACTCCCATATATTTATTTATATTTGAATCTTTTTTGCAGAAGTAATACAGTTTTATTTTGAAGGCTGCACAAAAACAATTTGCAATCCTGAAGATCCTGAAGCAGCAAAATTCATGAAATTTGCGAAACTTAATCAACCTGAATTTGTTGAAGCAGCTATCAATAGATTCTCACAATAAATATTGGAATAATTAACAATTGTACTTTTGAAACAATTCTTCAATTATCGTTGGCATGTCACAATATTTCTTTAATATATGACAATCAATTTTTTTTCTTATTAAATTACTTTATGTATTCACTAGACAGCACGACGAAAAAAAAATTAATTGTAGTATTGTAATTGAATATCAGATAATTAATTATAAATAAACAAAATTTCATGACTTGAGGACTCTTCTTCTCTTCATCAACTCAGATAACAGTGGAGAAGTCACAAATTAGCTGGAAAAAAAATCCATATTCCTATAAAATAATAACAATCAAAATAATATAGCATTCGAAGTATTTTCAACATTATTTCAACCATTCGTTATCGTCTTCATCGCTAATTTTATCAAATGCCCTAAAGACAAATGTTGCTCCACTTCTACCACTTATAATATAGAGTATAAAAAGCACTGATACTTCTACGTTCTCACCAGTAAATCAAAAATCCGAATTCTAATACACTTATTCGACTGTATAACATATTGTGGCAAAAATGAAAGCTCAATCAGTAATTGTCTTGGCTGTGTTGGCTCTCATGGCAGTATTATCAAATGGACAAGAAGAAATCATTGTCAATGACGAGACAGTGGAGCAGATGATCAACGAATTCTCACTCTGTGTTTTTAATGATATTTGTGATGAAGCTGGAGAATTATTTAGAGGTATGTGAACATGTATTTCTTTTGCTTAATTTCCAAAAATATATATTCAAAGAACTATTTCTTTTTTTTTTGTTTTCATGTCAATAAAACAACTTGTGATTATCTGCAAACTTTCCTTCATTATATTTAAACATCCATAGAGTTTACAAAATTATAATAGAACCATTTTTCTATTTAGTTTTTCATAATAATTTATATAAACATGTGAAAATATCAAATTATAAAATAATAAAACTCTGTGTTGTTTTATTAACATGAAAAGAACTATTATTAAAAAATTGCTCTTAATTTAAAATAACTCCATTACTCTAATATATTTATTTATATACGAAATATTTTTTACAGCGGAATTGCGATACTATCTTGATGGCTGCACATTAACATTTTGCCCACCAAAAATAGGTTATGTCACAGAATACATTAGAATCGTCAAAGAAAATCATCCACAAGTTTGGAGCGCAGCCATCGATAAATACACAAAATAAATATTGAAATAATTGAACAACTATACTTCAACACAATTTTTCAATTATCATTGACAAATGTTAATAAACATTTCATCTACAAAAACATTCCTACAAAAAACTGTACACTTGATAATATTTTCCAGTATAAATTTGATTTGAAAATGTTAAATTCAAATGAATCAATCAATAAATAAATAAATAAATAAATAATATTGTATTTTCTATTACATTCCATTATCACACAAAGAAGTACCTATATACTTATTTATATTTGAAAAAACAAAAAAATCATATTATGCAGGATAAGCTCAGAAAAAAATATTAACTAGATATTATGATGAGAAAAAAATTACAAAGCGTACAGTCAATTGTTATCGTTATTTATTAACCTTGTGAGGTAAAAATAACGTATTACACACGTTGATATTTTTAATAAATCTATTGTTCATCACTGAGTAATAAATGAATCCGAGGTCAAGTCCAATCACAATTTTTAATCAAGTTGCCTCAAGTCCAATAATTAATATATTTTCAACTTCCTTATGACTTTATAAGATACTGACGAATGATAAGATGTTTCCG
This sequence comes from Zele albiditarsus, assembly GCA_958496275.1. Lineage (NCBI taxonomy): Eukaryota > Metazoa > Arthropoda > Insecta > Hymenoptera > Braconidae > Zele > Zele albiditarsus. Next base: position 5,132,890 of record OY292416.1, read on the forward strand.
GGCTATTGATACGTTGGTAGAAGATCTCGATGGACAATTGTAGAAATTGATAAAACAAAGACAAAAAAAAAACAAGATGATGATGATGATGATTATATATTATAAAAATAAATATGTGGCACAATTACTATAATTATTATAGGTATATATGAATTGAGATCAAGCTTGTGACAAAAGACTGAAGAAAAATGTATGAGTATATTCAAAATGGAATCCAACGACAGTAATAACGAATTTGATATTGATCGTGATGATTTCGATATTATAATAATTGGTGGTGGATTAACTGGATTAACTGCAGCATATAATATTTTGAAAAAACATGCAGGACTATCAGTATTAATAATTGAACAACACGGTTTAGAAAATAGATTTTTTTCATCGTTATCACCATTTTTTAACCTCAAAATTGATCCATAACTTCGTATTAATTATTCAATATTGAATTACAGAAAGTGAAGGAGGACGTTTGAAAATTGGCGATGATGGATTCTATGCTCACACATTTCAAAAACATATTTCTCGTTATATAGAAGAATTTGATTTAATGATTAATTATTCCCAATATAATGACGATAAATTACGTGTTGTATTCACAAAACATGGTCCAACATTTCACAATAATATATCAACAATTGAAGCTTGTCAAGTTTATTATTTCATCAAATCGGTGATGAAAGATAAAAATTATAAATATTTAATTGTATGATTGCATGTTAATTTAATCTGATCAATTTAACCGTGAGACTAATTAATTCATCGAGAAAATCAACGGATTGATGAAGAAAATATTAAATTTTCACGGTATATTAATAGTTAATGATATATATTTTAAAATTAAATGATAATAATTGCATATGAATGCAATGGTCTCATGATTAAATTGTAACATGATCAAATACCATCAGACATCCATTTTTTATTTGATTTATATTTATTTATCAACTTGATGAGTTAATAAATGACAATTAATATTTTAAAGTTGCAAATATCAAGCATGGAATCACGATTCGATACATATTCACAAATGGAATTTGATTCTCAAACAATTGCGAATATCAGTGTGAATGAATTTTTGCGACAAACAGTATTGACATCAAGAGCAAGATTACTTTGTCAAAGTATGATTTATGGTGCTTGTGGCGTTTCTAATTTGGACAATATTTCATGTTTATGGTTATTTGTAATGTTACATCATGCTGGTGGATTTTTTCAACGATTTAAAATTGCCATGAGCAATAATACAAGATATTTTATCAAAGTTTGTTGCTATTTTTAAATTTACATAAATTTATCTACGAATACAATTCTTTTTGTTTTATATTTGTAAGTCATGTTCTTCATTTTTTATGCGTGTGATTTGAATGAGATTTTTTTTTATTTAGGGTGGTATGATGGTGATAGTTAAACAATTGAAAAATAAAATTTTGGAAGAGAATGGAGTGATACAATATTCAGAAGTGGTGAAAAAAATTAAATTCAATGATATTCGTGTTTGGGTTACAAGTTCATCGAAAATATATAAGCAAGTTTTTATCATTCAATTTCTTGAATTAATGATATTCAAGTGTAGAATAAACATTCTTAAACACGATAGAAAGAATAGAGATCAACAAATTTATTAGTTCTCAGACGATTATACCAAAATACGACATTTTTCCATCAACCTTTTATTAATTACTCAAACTACTTCAATTGAATGTCTCCATTTTTCAGATGCAGTTATGTTATAATTGCCGTTCCACCACCAACAAGTACGAAAATAATTATCGAACCAGTTATATCAGGAAATATAATAACAACTCAAACATTATATCACACTGAAAAAGATATATATTTCCAAGCAAAATACAAATCGCCTTTTTGGCGTTCAAAATATGTCGGCAGTATTATTTCAACTCAAGACAGTGGTTCCAATTTAAAAATGGCTTATGACGCATCGCAAAAAGAAGGAGAAGAGATAAATATGCTCGCTGGATTTCTCACTGAACGAACCACTGAGTCCACAAAATTATTAAATATATTTCAAACAATGAATGAATCATTTCAAATAATTGCTCCCAATAATAATGCGGATCAATATCTAAAATACAATGAATATGAAGTTCAAAATCCAATGGCAGTTTTAAAACCTTGTTCTATTGAAAATCACATAAATCCCATGTTAATGCCACTTAAAAGGTCATTCAACAATAATTATTATTGATACACTCTTAATTATAATTCATGGAAAAGAAAAAAATCTAAAATATGTTTGTAGAATTTATTTTGCAGCAAGTGAATATGCTAAAGAATTTCCGGGCACAGCGGACGGTGCAATTGAAGCGGGCGAACATGTTGCTTGCTTTGTGCTTCATCATGTCAGACCACAAGTACTCAATACTTCTGAATTAAATGAATACATGTGAGAAATTCCATAGCCATTTTAGTTCTACATTTTATGTTTTTTACAATACACACGTTATTATTATCACTTCAAAATTAAGTTTTCTACTCAAAATAATATTAGAGTGCGTTCAATATTGTTTTTTGTGTCATATAATATTTATTTTTATCTTTCAGGCCACCAAAAACTTCACCGAGATATAAATGTCTCGATGAAAAAGATTGGGCATGCATTATACTAATAATAACTAATGTTTCTATATTCTTAACATTTCTCCGACGTGCTTATATATCTTAAGCAATCAATTAATTCATATTGATCAATTAATCAATTTGTCGTCCTTAACCTAAAAGTTGCCTTTGGTTCAATGAACAAATTAATCCATAATCAGAACGAAAATAAATGTCTTCATCCAAACATTTCCCATTGTTTTTCATCAAATAGAAAATAAAAACCGACAATTATACTCGATAATATACCAAATAAAATAATTTTTTTCATAAAACTCCAATTATTACCGCTCAAATTATCATCATTAACCTCCAATTTATCCTTTCCTTTACGTCGCGGTTTAAATTTCCTCTCAAATTTTTCAATTTCCTTTTGATTTCGTATTTCCTCGTCACGTTTCTTTTTCGCCATTTCAATATCTCGCAATCGTTCTTTCTCCAATTTTAATTCACGACAATCATCATCACACTCAATTTTAACATCGTCCTTTTGTATTTGAATACATTGAACATTTTTCTTGATTCTCTGACATTTGCAAGTGATTTTAACACGTTTATTACAATTCTCAGGACCACGACAAGCACCTGAATGACAATTATCAATACAACGATGACCGCATGAATAATTTTTCGGACATTGATTGCCACATTTCAATAATTCATCGCGCTGTTTAATTGTCGCATTAGTCATCTCTGAACATCGTTTATATAAACTGTTAATACCACAATGACATGGTACACGTACAATTTGTTTGCAAGGTGGACACGGTGAAGGATGACAAACATTTGGACATGCGTGTGTACATCCTTGTGGTCTTGCTAATGCACACGGCAATTCACAATTCATACATCTCGATTCATCATTATTCTCACCAAGTTTATGACATATTAATTCACAATCATGATTGGTACATTTGAGTAATTGACCGCATATACGTTGACATGATGTTGAAATAGCTTTGTGACATGGCCATGGTAATGTTTCATGACCACCAAGACAAGTCACCATTACTGGCACTTCACACGGTGGACATGGAAGTGTTTTTTGTTGCATTATTTCTTTTGGTGTCTCCCATGGACCCATTGGTTTACCAATAGCGCCATTGATCTGTACTTTAATCCATATTTTTTCATGACAAACCGCCGGACATTTGTGTTCACATTTTTTATAGGTTATATTACAAATTTTACGACACGGTGGACATGGTCCTTGATGGCATTTGTGCGATTCACGCTTTGGATGATGACAAACTGGTGGTATTTTACATAATTTTTTACAGTGCGGTGGTTTAATACGTTTTGTACCGCACGGCACTGTTATTTTACTGTTACCACAACGACATTGAATAACAATTGTCCGTGGACATGGATAGCATGGTCCACTGTGACATGGCGCTGGACATTTATGTTTACGACAATTCAACGTAATGTCACATATTTTTTCACATACATTAAATTTATTTGTCAATAAACAGTCGCAACATTTTTTATTACACGGATGACGATTGCATAAACGCATTTGCGTACATTTTTTATTGCAATGAAAATCTTTGGCGCATGCTATTTCTTTTGTATAACTACCGCAACGGCATGTTTTTGTAACAACTTCAAGACATTGTCCACAATGTTCTGTATGACAACGCATATTGCAATAATGCGATTGGCAATCTAACATTTTTCCACACGTGTCACCGCACGTCGGTACTGTTTGCTGTTTACATGAAACATTGTATTTTTTTTTACCACATGGACATGTCCGATTTTTATTCAATGGACAATCACCGCAGTCACTTGGACGATGGCAAAATTCCTCGCACACGTGAACTTTACATGAATAAAGTGTTCCACATTTTTTATTACATTTCCAAATTGATTCGTTGCATTGTTTCAATGATTCTTCATTGCCGCAGTGACATGGCGCTGATACAACAGCTAAACATGGTGGACAAGGACCTGAATGACATTCAGATTGACATTTGTGTTGGCAATTGGATAAATTTTTTTCACAAATACTACCACAACTCCATTGTTTTGCATTGCAACGTCGTGTTTGCGCTGGATTTTTTTCACAATAACATTTAACTGTTACCATTTTTGGACACGGTGGACATGGTCCTGGATGACAAAGTAATACACAATGATGACCACATAATGGCTGCAATGGTTTGCCACAAGTTTCACCACAAGAGTGTGGTATATTCCACGGTTGATAAGTTGGATCTGTTAAATTACCACAGAAACATTTATATTCTTTTGGTATTTCATTTTCTGGATATTCCGTGCGACATTTAGGACATGCCCACAGTGGTTTTATTCCCTTTTCATGTTTGTAAATTAAACTGTCACGTATCCAATGTTGAATACATGGTAAATGCATAAATGAATAACATATTGAGCAACTCCATATTGAATCAGTTTTTTTCACTGATGAAATACATATTAAACAAATTGCACCACCAGATTGAAATATATCGGACAAGTATGATAATGCTTTCTCCGAATCACCACCTTCATATTGATATGATGATAATGTTTCATTTACTGCTCGCTGTAATACCTCATTTGTCGATTCATTCTCTTCATCACTTGATGAATCCAATTTTTTATCCAAATGTCGTTCAATTGACGCTTGATTTTGTGCCTGAGCACGCTTGAATTTACGCATTTTCAACGTTATTGTTTAGCAATTTTTCTTTATCTATTCTCTGTAACAAATTAAATGTGGGTAATCATTTGTGAGGTAGTTATTGAACTTGGGAGTTGAAGAATCAAATATAATAATTAACAATAATAATCAATTGGATATCTAGTGAAAATCTACCGGCCAGGAGAATAAAATTTTCGCCGGCAAATATGCAAATAATATGTTACGGTTATTAATTGAAGAATATTTCTACGCACCTTATATCATTATTGTTAATATCATTAATATTGTTATTATCATATTATTGGATAATTCGTTGTGTTGATTGATGAATTTGTTTTTTTCTGTAATTCATTGTTCACCGGGAATAATAATTGATATTAGTTTTTACATAACAATGTTGTTATTATGCAATTTTACATTGAAATTGTTGACGTCAATTTGAGGTTAGAATTGTGTTGAGTTAATTACCACAATCATTTTTGTTTAGTAACATTTAGTAACATCTTATTGGTTGTATTTGTTGAAAAAGTGATATATGTGAATTGTGAAAGTGAGGTTATGTTTATGTATATGTATGTATGTATTAACATAGGAAGAAATAAAAAAGGAAACTTGTGGCGCTCCCTTTTTTTTTTTTGTGTAATAATTTGGCGCGAAATGTACGAACTGAAAAAAATTTTGGAGTAAATATTATTTGTAGGTTAGGTACTAATGGTTATCCTATTTTGAATAAAAGTTTTGTTGTATTTAAAAGTAGTTTCGAAGTCAAAAGAATTTTCCACTATGGCATGAAGAATATATGAGACTTGAAAGAAAAAAACTAATTTAAACACAGGAAGAATAAAGGAAAAATGATGTTGGTAAAGAGTAATTTTGGAATTTAAAAAAAAAATACTATCGTTCCTAATAGAGATGCAATTCTAGAAATTCATTTAATTTTCTCAAAGAATCATTTACAAATACATAAATGAACATTACAACCTCTCTTTTTTTTTGTATCATACCATCAATTTCTTTTGTAACAAATTATTCCCAACAATAATATCGCCAACGAACCAAAAAAATTATATTGGCACTAATAAATTCAAACATGCAATTGTTAACGACGCTTTTGTATAATTTTTTAGCATTCAACATTCTTCAATAACAATTCATCCACGTTTTAGATAAATAGATTAATATTTAACAATTCATTTATTCAAGAATGATTCACATTGACAAAATTAAAAAAATGAAATTAAAATTAGCAAAATAATAAAGGATTATATTAACTTAATATATCTAATCAGTTCAATTATCCCAAAAATTTGTTTTACTGTCACTAATATCAGTATCAATAATACGTAACAATGGCGATTTATCCGATAACATTAATTTCGATAAATTAGTATCAGTATCAAAAATATTAATTTCAAGTACAATATTATTTCTTCGTCTATTGGTAACATCAATTGCTGTTTCAATTGTACTATTAGTTATTGAGCATTGTGATAAATTTAATTTAGTAAGATATGGTGCTAATTTAATCAGTCTAATAATTCCATTGTCTCTTATTTCATGGCAACCAAAGCACGTTAATACTTTAAGGTTATTAAAATCACCAAGTGGTTCATCACTAACACGAAATACCCAATTCATTTTTAATACTTCCAATTTTTTTAGATGAGAAAAACTCGCTATTCCTCTATTTGTCAAACCAATACACAAACTCACATCCAACGATTTTATATGTCTACAACGCCATGAAATATTCATAAGAAATTCATCTTTTAACCAACAATTATCTGGAATCGATAATTCTTCTAAATATTCAAGATTTATAATAAAACGATTAAAAACATGTGCACATGATGTTGGAATATTATTCATATATAATTTTTTCAATGTTTTTTTTTCAGTTATCACTTCAATTATTGAATTATCGATAAAATTGCACGATTTTATTGTCAGTCCACGTAATTGTTTGAATTTTTTCACAGCCTCAATGAATAATTGTGGATCTAATGCAACACATCTTGTTAAATTAATTTCTTCAATTGAATCTATTGGTAAACTATTTAAATACATACCACACATATCATTTGTATAAACATGATTTGTTAATGCAAAGTATTTAAGATATTTTGTTGCATTTAGAAATTCGCATAAATTTGTTTCATTATTTTTTTCAATCAATGATATTGTCAATCCTTTAACATTTGGCCAACGTTGCATTATTGTATATAATTCCATTTGTGTTAACCATAAAAATTCTGAGGTACAAATATATTGAATATTATAACAATATTTACTTACAATCATAATTGGACTCTCAAAACCATGAAAAAATAATGAACGTAGATTTAAATGTGTGAGAGATGAATCACAACGAATTAAAATCTCGTCTAATTTGTCATTTATATTTATTATTTGATGTTGAAAATTATGAATTTTTCCAGTCAAACGCCATCCATCTGATTTTATTGAGTATTCCAATACTGTTAAGTCGCCCCATAATTTCAAATTCAAACTCTTCCACTCGTCTTTGATCACTGAAATATTAGAAATTGTTATTAATAGATAATAAAATCAAAAACTAATTTGATCTTCCACAATTATTTTTTTTTTCCACCCATCAATAAAATAATATATATACATAATCAATTAGTTAAATATAATTACCTTTAGCCATGGATATATTTATTATTAATATCAGCAAACAAAAATCAATATTAAAATTGAATGAAATATGTCCATGAACAAATTGTAGAATATATTTCACAAATTTATTTCCTCATCTGAAAAATTGATTGATAATTATTTTATTAGCATATATTAATTCTATAATATATATTATTACTAATTATTTAATATTATTTATGATATTTAAATAAATACCTTAGAATTAATAACGTGAACTATATTAATAATTCTGTATTAATTTTGGATATTTCAATAACGACATCCTCATACATTAATGTAGAAAGGACATTCATCTTTGGCCACGTGTGAATTTGTGGTGTTTATGGCGTGGGTACGCTATTTCAGGTCAAACTTAGTGCGCGCGGGTGTATATGTCTTATATGTGTGTATATATTAATAAGGTATAAAATAAGGGCGGGAAGTTTATGGGGAAACTTGAAAAAAAAAAAAATTCCTGCATAAATTTTTGACAGAGGAATAAAATTGATGATATAAATTTTATGTATTGAATATTGTAGTAATAATGTATATTAAAAATGTAAATAAATATTAATTTATATTGTTGTAAAGAAATATTTGTTCATTATTTATGTTTCATACAATGTTATGATTAAGTTTTAATTATCATTGACAATTTATAGTTTAAATTTAAATAATTTATAATTTATTTACATCATTTTAAAATATTTTTTTTTCAAAAGCAATAATAAATTAACAATTCTGTAATATTTATATTTTGTTTATGTAATATATATATATATATATATATATTTATAAATAGAATAAATATGATCAACACATTTAGATCAATTTATTTTGTTGTAAAATTTTTATCAATATTATTTCTATGGCACACTAGAACAATTGTGCTCACTCCACTACAATCATAATTACAATATAATTGTTGTGATGATAATAATAATTTATCAATCATCATATTTTTTTTATCTCATCCACACACAAGCTATTGAACAGTTTAAACTGAAAGCTATAAAAGCCTCACTGGATACATTCGATACTAATCGATTTTGTAACCACTTTGATGATACATTTGAACAACATTTTACTCAACGTGTGATAAATAAGTGTATGAAAAATCCAAAAATTCCACAATGAATATAAACGAAATATTTATATTTATCACAATCGTTGTGATGTTTTTCTCCACATGTACTTCACAACATTCTGATGTAAGTACAGTAAATAATATTTATATATATATATATATAAACATATAGCTGATAAATAACAGCAGCTATTCACCATTATTCACAAACTACAATTTCATTTATTCAATTATTATTATTATTTAATATATTATCAATTAATTTATTTATCATGATTATAGACAATCGACAATTGGGAAACAAATTCAAATGCACCAAAATATATGAGTAGACCAAGAAGATATTTGGATCAAAGTAATATAATATAAATATTGTTTTTTAATGATTAATAATTAATAATGATTGAATTATTATATTCTATAATAATTATCATTCACAATTGTTCTTAATTTTTATTCAATTTATATCATCTAATTTATATTATTATTGAAAACAGTTAATCGTTTATTTTATTTATTTCACATCTTGTAATAATGTTTTCTTTCTCATTTTGATAAAGATTGTACAACTAATGGCGACTGCTATGCATCAAGGAAATGTAAAAACAACAAATGCATTCCTGTATGTGAATCCAATTCGTGTGGTGAAAACACATGGCATTCAATACAAAAAGCACATGTTTGTAAATGTAACTGTTGGAATGGATTTACTGGTGATCCTTACACTAAATGCACAAAAAGTAAGTATACTAATAAATATATAAATATAAATAGATATTAAATCATCGAAATCAATTTAGTAAATTTTATTGCTATTATTTTTGATTGTATAAAAATATTGATAACTTGAAAACAATGATAAATTAATTCACTGAATTTTTATTTATTGTATAAATTGTAGAGCTGATTATTATATTAAATAAACATTCTCATCATTCTTTACAATATTTCAAAGTCTCCATCTTTTTTATTTTATATATATATCAATGTAGCAGCAATAAAAATTTTGGTTGAACGAGGTCAGTTCGATTTTATCAACATTGATATATCGAGAAATAATTATTATCTCAGTAGATGTTATTATTATTTATTAATGGGTTTTTGATATTAATGCTCTGACAAATACTTTCAAGATTACAGTACAACTTTTGATAGTGTGACTTAAATATGTATCATTATTTTTTTTTCTTTGTTTTGTTGTAATTATAACCATAACTTGAAATAATATTCCGTCTTTTATTCCTCTGTCTGAGTATTATGAATTAATAATAATTAATAAATGAAATATATTTTCTAACAATATCCTCTTGTATTATTGTGTATTATAGGTTGCACTACCAATACTGATTGTGATGACTTTGAAAAATGTGAGAATCATGAATGTGTCGAGGTATGTGTACCAGGTGTATGTCAAGAAGGTTTAGCAACGTGCATTCCATATCATCACCGTCCAATATGCACCTGTTTATCAGGTTATACCGGTGATCCTTACACTAAATGTGTAAAAAGTATGTATTTATAATTAAATAATGACAATCACAAAATTTATCATCCACTCCCAATAATAAAAGATGAACAATACTTTGAGAACTTGAAATAAATTAATGTGCCTGAAGTTCCAAACATTTATGGCAGAAAGAAAGTTCTTTATTTTACTTCAACAATTTCTCCAGTATTTTCTCGAGATCCTACAACAATTTTGTTTATAAACCAAATTATGCAGAATCGCACGAGCTTTCTAACATAACTCTGAATTTTTACAATAATTAATCCCAAACTCAACACGAAACAATATAATCCAATTATTATTTTTCTCATTGTCTATCTTGACACATCAGAATGTAACGCCGAAAGTGATTGTAAACATTCACAAATATGTGACAATAATATCTGCACTGCTGCGTCATTTTGTGGTACCAAATCATGCGGAGCTTTTACACGTTGTGAGATAAAAAATGGCGAACATGTTTGTAATTGTTTGCCTGGATATGGTGGCGATCCATCAATTGAATGTGTAAAACGTAAGTGTCTATACTAATTAACCATTAAATTACTACACAATTATTTACCATATACATTATTATCCAACTCCATAAACTATTTATATCAATTATCTCTTTTAATTTACATTTCAATCTCGTTCACTTCGATTCACCACAGTCAATTGTGTCTCTAATCATGATTGTCCTGAAGACATGAGATGTGAAAACAACGACTGTGTCTCTTCATGTGACAATTATTCATGTGCATTCGGTGCATATTGTGAAGTAGTTAAAGGTCATTATCCAGTTTGTCATTGTGCAAAAGGATATATCGGTAATCCTAAAATTGCATGTGAAGAGGGTAAGTTAACTGTATAAATAATATATTACAATTAATATCACCCTGTTATTGCTACTAATATTATTAATTTTTTATGTATTAATTTATCAGGTTGTGAATCTCATGATGGATGTCATTCTTTTAATAAATGTGAAGCAGGAAAGTGCATCAGTGTATGTAATGCATCAATTTTATGTGGAAAACATGCAACTTGTGATGTAGATCAAAATCGGGTAGCTGATTGCCGATGTGATGATGGATATAGTGGTGAACCTAATACAGAATGTCGAAGGAGTGAGTTTATTTATGTACAATATTATTAGTTTAATAATAAACATACATAATTGATTGGCGTAATGTTGTATTGTACTTATGGAAGAACATTTTAATTCTTATAACTCAATTTCCTCAGTTTTTGTTCAAGTTTATATCAATTGATTTACAACAGCACATGGTCAATAATTATTATTATTAACTAATTGTTTTCTATTATTATTCTTTATATTCATTATGTTTTTATTTATCAGATTGCAGAAGTGATTCACAATGTCTTGGATATGAAAAATGTGAGAACAACACATGTACAAGTAATATTTGTGAATATCATTCATGTGGTGAAAATGAAATGTGTGATGCTGGCTCTGATGGTGCTATTTGTGTTTGTAATAAAGGATTTATTCGTAATTCTTCAGGCAGATGTGTAGAGGGTAAATATCATAATAATGTTACAGTAAAGATAAAATTAACATCAATTTCTATCGTTCATTTTGAATCACACATTAATTATTATTATAATTTTATTTATAAATTTGTCAATCTTTATTTTTCAGGTTGCGAAATTTCGGATCATTGTCGTTCATTTCATGAAATTTGCGAGAACAATAAGTGCATGCCGATTCGTGAAACTAATTATTTCGTGGAGACAGTGTAATTTTTCTATAATTTAATTGCCTTGAAGTAAAAATAAAACAATATATTACAGCAATATCTAATACATTTACGTATTATTTTTATTTATGGCATTTGTATAGATTCACATCTGTATAATACAAATTTACAATGGCACGACCACAATACTCCTGGAAAATTAAAAACAATTGGACTCTTACAATTATCATGAATAATCCGCCATTTCAATTCAGATAATCGGCACAATAGAATTCTATATTACCGATATTATAGCTAAAATCACTTACTTACTGTCGATATATTTATATTTATACCCAATATGTACTGTGTCGATAAAATCGCACAAATATAAAATATAACCGACGGAATATTTTCATAGATGGTAATAAAAGTGTGGGTGTTGAATAATAACAATCCACTGTCACTGAGATTACTTACGAAATTTTTTGTGTTTTCATTTCTTTTCCACGTCATTGAGACACGTAGAAAAAAAAAAAAAAAAAAACAAAAACGTTGGACGAGAGAGGGGAACACGCCGAATATGGTCAAACACAGCTGTGAAAATTAATTTAATATATATAAGTAATAATATATCAATACTGTGAGTTAGTATTTTATATACCGTCAAGCGGCGGTGCACAAATTTTTCCCTTTTTTGAGGTTATGTTCATGACATATAAACAATAAAATAAAATGTAAGTAAACAATTAGTGAACTGATTGAGTGAAAAAAAAAGGGCATTGATATGCCGGTAAATTAAATGTATACATATATATATATATATTCATCTGATTATATTTAATTGTATTTGTTTTTTTTTTAATCATCATTTTAGGAATTTTTACAATATTATTACGGTGCTTCTACTTGTATTATCGCAATCATTTGGTGATGATTATTACAAACTTTTGGGATTGGAGAAAAATGCTGATCAAAAGGCTATTAGACAGGCGTTCAAAAAACTCGCTGTTACTCATCATCCAGATAAAAATAATGTATGTGTCAAAATTAAGCAAATTGAAAAAATTAAAAATTGCTATGTAGGAATAGACAACAAAAATTTAACTGGAAATCAACTGAAACTGAAGAAAATCTTCAATCGATCATTGATGAACTTTGATAAAATTGAAGATAAATTGTTTAAATATTTAATTCATTATTTCATATTTGAAGTATATTATTCAATTCCTTTTGTTTATTCAGGAACTGAGATATCCCATTTTATTACAAAATTGAAGAAGATGATGAAATACTGTTGATAAACTTAACAATCAAATTATTTTTTAGCCTTGACAGACGTTGCAACATTTTTTTTCTGATGTTTAATATTTCTTGTGAATGTTTTGAATTGCATTTTGCTGATTGTGTTTTATATATTCATGTCCCAGTTTATATTTAGTATGAATAACATATTTTTATTGGAGTAATAATTTTTTATATATATGCATATTTGTTTATACTTTTGTTAATTCAAATTTTTATATGATAAAATTTGGATTTATTATTATTATTAAACTGTACAGGATGATCCACAAGCTCATGATAAATTTATCAAATACACAACTGCTTATGAAGTACTGAAAGATCCGGAATTGAGAAAAAAATATGATCTTTATGGTGAAGAGGGTTTGAATGATGCCAATAAACAACACAATTATCACTCGTACAGTTATTATCAAAATAATTTTGGAATTTACGATGATGATCCTCAAGTTGTTACATTGAATACAAATGATTACGGTAAATAATTTCTAATTTTCATTTACAATTATTCTCTATAATTATTTTATATACTATTTCTTCATTCTAATTGTAGATGACAATGTTATTAACTCTGAAAAAATTTGGATAATCAATTTTTATTCACCGATGTGTAGTCATTGTCATCATTTAGCGCCAATATGGCGACGTATTGCAAAAAATCTTGAGGGTGTTGTAAGAATTGGTGCTGTGAATTGCGAAGACGATTGGAAATTGTGTCGACAACTTGGTATTCAATCATATCCAACTTTACTTTATTATCCAAAGGTAAAATAAATTTAATTGCATCGTTATATATTTATTTTTTTCTCTCTCTGTACTTTACAATATAAAATGTAATTTTGTACAATTATTCAATTTATTCGTTCTCTCGTTATTTTATTACAGAATTCTCAATACGGTGTGAGATACACGCAAGAAAAATCATATGAAACAATTGTTGAATTTGTGATTGAACGATTGGACGTAAATATTGAAAAAATAACAAAAGCCAAATGGAATCATTTGATAAATAGCGATAATTCAATTGGTGATAAACCAATGTTGATTTTTACATGTGGAAATAATCGTGGATGTTTTACTTCAGATGAACGATTAAAAATCGCTGCGATATTTGTAATAAAATATTATTAATCACTTATATTTATATTTATTATTCACGTATTATTATTATTATTGATCTATTTTATGTATTATTATTTTTTTTTTATTTGTTTTCAAGGACAATGTTATCAATACAGGAATAATTGATTGTGATGAAAATGACTGTGGTAATATTTTATTACCACAAACTGGAATAATATTTTTATCAAGTGGTAATAAAAATGATTTATGGACGCCTGTATTGTTCAATGATATTGATGATGTAGATACATTAGTTCATAAAATTTTGGAACAATTACCAGAGCCACAAGAACTCACTGCTGACAATTTTAAAGTAATAAAAAATATTTTTATACATCATTTTATTCATTTAATTTATTCAGAAAGAAATGATAGAAATAATTGTTCGGAATATTTAACCTCTAAAATTTTTACCATCAATGATATTTTATTTTTTATAATTATAATTATTAATAATTTATTAATTCATTAATTTCTTTATATATTTCAGGAAATTGAAAAACATTTGGCTTTAGATGATAACAATGACAATGGTTGGCTATTATGTTTTTACATTGGACATGCGACTGAATTAGATTTACAATTAAAACGTTTGCCAAGTATAATTCATGATGTAAATTTGGGGAAATTAAATTGTGCAAAATATTCAGAATTATGTATTGATTTGAATATAAATCGTTATCCAATGTGGGGTGTATTGAAATCAGGTGGAGCATTTGAATTGAGCCATGGAAAAAATACAATTAATGACGTTGCAAAATTTGCTGAAAATGCAATAAAAGCGCGTAATGTTTGGGCATTATCAGCAGAAAAAATTTTATCAATTTTAAAGAGACAAAGAGGCAATGAAGCTTGGTTTATTGATTGGTATGCGCCATGGTGTCCACCGTGTATTCAATTTTTACCTGAATTACGTAAAGCATCATTGGGATTTGAAAAATCTACAGTACATTTTGGTACTGTTGATTGCACAATTCATTCTTCAATATGTCGACAATACAATATCAGATCTTATCCCACTGCAATGTTAATTAATGGAACAGTTACAGCACAATTTACAATGCAAAAAACTGCTAGTAATATTATTGAGTTTATCAATGAAGCAATTAATCCAACAGGTAATATAATAGTGAACATAAAATATTGAAAGATTTAATTATTCTATTAATTTTAAATAATACTAGTTAATTCAACTAAACATATATTAATAATTATTTAATCATATTCAATTCATTTCAGTTATTCGATTGGATGCCAATAATTTTTATCAAACTTTGGGTAAGAAAAAATCGAAAATATTGTGGGCAGTTGATTATTTTGCGCCATGGTGTGGACCGTGTCAACAATTGACACCACATTGGACCGCAGTAGCAAAAATAATGAAAATTTTACCGAACGTTAGGATTGCAAGTGTAGATTGTCAAAGCGATGGAGATTTATGTCGAGCACAAGGTGTTACTAGTTATCCAAATATAAGATTGTACCCAATTGGAAGCGAAGGAGTAAATCGTGTGACGTATGTATTTTATTGATTATCTTTAAATTTATCTATTTAGAGATGAAAAATAATTTTAAACGTTGTTATGTATGGTTCAAGTGTATAAGTGAAAATTATATATGAACACTGTATTAATTATTTATTTGTCGTCTCTTATATATTTAATATTTTATAAAATATTTCATAGCAATATTTTTCATTTGTTCTACTGATTAATTAAATTTTGTTATTTTTCCAACAGAATTTATGATGGTGCACGTGATTCTACATCATTAATGACGTGGATTGGGCAATTTTTAACAGTAAAAATGAAAGAATTCAATGGCGAGTCGTTGACAAAAAAAGTATTTAACAGTAAATATGAAATTTGGTTGATTGATTATTTTGCACCTTGGTGTGGACATTGTCAAACACTTGAACCACATTTTATTATTGCTGCACAATTGTTGGAAGATATTGTTCGTTTAGGTCGATTAAATTGCGACAATTACAAATCGGAATGTCAACACGCTGGTGTACGTGCATATCCGACATTAATTCTTTATATACCGAAAGGTAAACGTGGTAATTTAGCGAGAGAAGAGATACGAATTTCGTCAACAACAGCAGAACAAATCAGAAATGAAGTATTAAATATTTTAGATATTAAAAAATATCACGATGAATTGTAACTGCTATAATTATTGCCTATGATATTGTAGATTGACAATAACATTTCATTTTTCATCAGTTTATTTTTTTTTTCATACCAATCATTGGCCGAGTAAAGAATCTCTTTATAATTTAATTTAATTTTTATTTTCCTTCAATCTAACTATTGAAATGAGTTTAATAAATGAAACCACATTGTATTTAATTAAATAGTTGTTTATTTTAAATTGCTGTGAAAAAATAGTTTGTGAGCTGTTTGTTTTTTGTCGCTATATTAAAATTGATGTTAAAATTGTTTCCAATGTAAGTGTCATGGTGAATTTTAATTAAAATTAGTGACTTAGTTAAATAAATGGATAATTAATTGAATAGAAATGCAGACGAAAAATATTGTCAATATTAACTCGCTTCACGTACCACTAACCATCAAAATAAATAACAAATTTCACCCATCAAAAATTCCTATCAAATAATCCAGGGAAATTTAACGGAAACAGATAAAAATTCCAAACAAAAATATTTAATGCAGTTGTGCAATTATGCTCATATATTTCATATATAATTCTTTTAATTATTATAATCATCCTTCCATGTCGCCATTTTTCTTGTATACATTCAGGAAATTTTTACATATTACATTTCACAATAATAATAAGAAGAAAAAACAAATGTACATTTACTACTATGTCCTCCATATTGGATTCAAGACATACTTATCGTAAATTGCTTTTGTTTTTTGTTTTTTTCAATTCTTGTTATTAAATTTGGTTTTTTTTTGTTTCTTATAAATTTTTCCACTTTGTTTCAAGTGATTATAATAAACTTTTTCAATTCCTTTTCGTACAATGTAGCAGAGAAATATCTCAAATACGAATATAGATATTCAAATATTATTTTTTATACAAACAATATATGTATATATAAATATATATATATACGTTTTTATATTTATATTGTATGGTGCAGTAAAGCTGCGATATAAATAATTACAAATGTTATCAATTATCATTATTTATAATAGTCATTATTAATTTTATCCAGTTCATTAAACGAAATTAACAACAAAAATTATTTTGGTCCATTGCGATTTCGTCGCCATGTTTTTTTTTATATCAACTTTACTTTATTACTGTTAAATGCCAACGGAATTGTTTGAAATCAACATGGGAAAGAGAAATAAGAAAGAAATATATATATTATATAATAAATAAGAAGTGGTGCTTGTGCTTTCTGACTTTCAATGATGATTTTTAGAGTACGAGGAAAAAAAAAAAAAAAAAAAATAAAAGAAAACTGAAAATAAAATAATAAAACCGAATGTGCAAATTAATCTCTTCCATTTCCTTTCTCCTTTCTCCTTTAACCCTCATCCCCCTCTCTCTCTTTCTCTCGCTCTCTCTTCAGCATTATTTACAATGGTTATTAAATGTTTATTATTTTTCTACAAGCTTTGTTCTTTCGATTCACTTAGACAACTAAATCAGCAAAAATTCGATGGTAAAAATGATTTTTGTATTATTATAATTTTTGCTTGATAAAAATATAACTTTTTGTTCTTTTCATTACTTTTTTCTTTGCTTCTCTTATGTTTATTTATATATATATATATATATGTCTTTTTATATATATATATATTTATAAGTATACGTAAATTGTGTTTACAATAAATTATTAACGCTACTGTTCGTGTGATGTAAAAGAGTATGCAAAATTTGTGAACACAATTCATTGCGTGTTTATTTACCACGAAGAAAAAAAAGAAAAAATAAACCATTTGCATATGAAAATAAAGAATGGAAGGAGAGAAAGAATAAATTGCAAATCAGTCCCTAATATAAAATAAAAATTTGATAAAGTTGAAGAATTACGACTCCCATCCTTGTCGCTTTGATGGCGGAATTAAATGTTCCGGTAGCGTCGTTGGTAAATCATAACCGTCTAATTTTACATTTATCAAATGCATTGCTAACGCAAATTCTTCAGCGTCTAATTGTCCATCTTTATCAACGTCAGCTAGTTTCCAGATTTTTCCCAATACACTGTTTGGTAATTTAGACTTTACCATTTCAGCTTTTGCAACTGTAAATGAATTAGAGATAAAAATATTCATGAATATTTGTATTGATTTCAATTAATTATTTAAATAATCTATTGTGTATTAATTATTTTGTAAAGAAATATAAATATAAACAAATTTTCCTTAAAGAAAAATATAATTGGATGAATTTTTTTTTCGTGACAAAAAATCAGTATTATTAATTGGAGGTTAGGTGGAGTAAAGTAATGTTTTATTTTTTTTCTTGTTCCATTACCTGAGCCAGTAATTTTCCCATCAGTTGGACCTAATGCTTCAAATGCTGAATCATATTTGCATCGTTCTTTATTGACAATCCATTCGGGTTCACCAGCACCAGCATCAACGCCTTCACCACGTTTAAATCCAAATGGACTTATTTGATCCTCAACACCTTCAAAAGCACCACCTTGAATGAAATAAACATACCATGAAATGATTAATACGAAATTTTAATTTAGTAACATGAGTCAAATATTGTGAAATAAAAAAAATAAAAAAAACCGTATTAAAAATCCATTTCAGAATCCATCTATTTCACAATCACACGATTGTAATTATCAGAAAAAGTAATTAAGATATTGATAAAATTCAAAATCCAGAATCGTCATTACAAAATAATGCGTATTTTTTGTTTCAAAGCTTTTTTCGAATCTACAATCCCTGAAGAACAATTTAATTCAACAATATCCCAAAGGGAAAAAATAAATTTACCTTTAATTGAAGATTCTACACTGGAAGTGACTTCTTCATGTGGAATAGACGCCATCAATTTTGCAATATCTTCAGCCAACATTTTATCAACAACTTCCAATAAACGTGGCTTAAGTGCATTGAACTTTGAAAAATCATGATGAGCTAAATTTTCTTGCATTTTTTTCAAATCTGGAAAATCGCCAGGTGAAATTTGATGTTCACGTTGTAATTGATCATAAATTTGTCCCAAATTTTTAATTAACTCTTTTTTCTTGGCTTCTTTACCAAAAACAGCGGGCATATCTTTTCTCAATGCACTAATAATATATGCATGAACTTTAGCTAAACGCGCACGTTTAATTAAATCATTTAATTTTCTAAGTGTAGCATTTTTTGGCAGTGATTGCATATCCTTAAATAAATCTTGTTCTTCAGCTTCAAATAATTTTCTATTAACATCATAACGCAACGGTTGATCCCAAAATGAACCAATATAAACACGAGCAACTTCAGGCGTTTGTAAAACTTTACCAAGTGACCACATCAACGCACCATAAACTCGCATTAATTGTTGATGATCAATCATATCAGCTTTATTTAATACAATCCGTATTTTATCATCATGTCCACGTAATGCTTCAATTGAACGACGAAATTCATCAGATATATCCAATTTATGTGCATCAAATAATAAAATTATTCTATCAACACGTTCAGCAAACCATTCCAAAACACCAGTAAAATCATAACCACGATCAACACGTTGTTTTTCACCTGACAATATACCAGGTGTATCAACAATTGATATTCCTTTTAATACTGGCGATGCAACCATTGAACATTGTAAACGATTTAAAAATGCATTTCCAAATTTAGCCAATGGTCTAAATTGTTTATTAGGATCAACAACCAATGCATTACCAGGTATAACACCCTCTTTTTCATCATACATAACCGCAATAAAACGATCAGTTGTTGGCTCTGGTCCAATTCTTATACCAGGAAAATCACGTTCCAATAAATATTTAATAAACGTTGTTTTTCCTGTTGAATATTGTCCAACCAATAGTATCATTGGTTTAGCATAAAAATCTGGATCATTTAATTGCGGTGAATGAAAATCATGGAATTGATAATGTTGCTCTAACGGTAACAACTTTGTTTTATATATTTGATTTAATCCTTGACTAACATTGTCAAATAAATCTTGTTTATCGCTGCCCTCACTTTTCAACCAACTGAACATCTTGATAAGTGATTTGGTGATTGATGTTTAATTAAACTATCGGCCAATTATTCTGCACAGATAAACTAAAGAAAAAAAAAGGAAGAAAATTAATAATCGTTTAAAAATTCAGTTAATTCATTCAATATTTAACATAACCTCCAACAATAAATTATCAATAAAAACTACTTGTAATGATAATAATTTAAATATTGAATCCTACGTCAATGAATCCTTTTTATTATTTTTTCAATATTATAACATTCAAACATCTGTTGAGCACAAATTTTTTATTTATTATTTTCCCCCTCAATGAATTAATTATACATTTTTTTTTATTAATTCTTTATTTTTTTATAAATTAAAATACGTGTCACCAATGTGAAATAAGCGTTGAATGAAAAATCTTTCACGATGAACAATTGATAATAATTTGAATACGTGACATCTATGATATTGCATTCAACTGATTAGAGACATCATTGAATAATTGTTTAGAAAATTTGTCGAAATAGTTTGAGGAAATATAAATATGAATATGAATACTTGTATCACTCACCTTCACCAATAGGTTTAAAAGCTGGGTATGTGAGTCAGCGTGATTCATGAAGCATGAAATGCTTTCCAATATAAAAGAGATTTGATATGTTGGATACAATTTTAGAAGGCGTATCTCTCTTCGGTAGTCCTTGATAATGGCCTGTGATACTATGGGCGATCTGTTCACCGTTCACAATCGCCGTTGTCTAACCACAGAAAATATATACATATATATATATCTATATGTATATATATATATAAAAACGTTTATGAATGTATATGTGGACAGCGTTTATATGGATGAGTCAACAAGTGAGGACAAGATTCAGGAATGTATGTACAGAAGTTAGTGCCTGCAGTATATATATATATGTACATATATATATTTGAATATTAATTTTGATATTTAATATTGAATTAGGTACATGTACTTTGATTTTATATTCATATTTTTTTATTTTTGAATAATTGTTTTGTGTGAGGATAAAATTATTCTGTGGATTTTGAGGTTATGTATTTTTATGTATTTATTTCATCAGTTTTTATAGGTTATGTTGAATGGGTTGGGTTTGAATATCAATTTTGAATTGATGGATGATTTTGATTGATTCCACGTGGAACTGTTGTAATATAAAATGTATTTTAGGTTGATTTTGAGGTTAGGTTGGTGTTTAAATTGAAGATAATACATATACTTGAATGTAGTATTGATTCGTTGAGATAATTAATTATATCTAATATTTATTAAATATTTAAAGAATTACAAACATTCATAATGATATGATGCATAAGTTGTCTTCATTTTCAATGCTGTAATAATTTAAAATATCTTTAATTGCAAGTAGGGAATAATTTATCGAAAATGTTTTCCATCACAGTGTATAATTATTTTGTAAAACTTTTATTCTATTAGTATATAACATACACATTGTATGCATAAGAAAAAAGGTGACATACATATATATTTGTTATCATATCTGTGGCTGGTACAGTTTTAATATCACAGTTATTATCGGTAATGGCTTGTATCCAAGGATATATAATAGTTCAAACATATTTAACCGATTATCTAATTTAGTACGACTAGATAAACTCTCTGCAAAGAAAAAAAAAATAAATATGCGATGACACACATTATCTAGAGAAGAAAATATACATTAACTCTTTCTGTATAAATACATATAGACATTTATACACATTATTACTCGTATGTCCTCGATTCACAGTTTTGTATTCATGGCCCACCGGAAATTCTTCAAATGAATATGAACTTGAGGGTTTGTAAAGTTTTCATGCAATTGCACATATGTAGATGAGAGGAAGCTATATAAATGCGGATGTGAAATGTGAATACGATTCACCTGAATGATGTTGCATAATTTTATTCCAGCGTAAAAAACCAATACAGATTAATAGAAAATTTGCAACAAAAGCATTTACATTAGATGAATTTAATTAGTGTTAATAAATTTTCAGTCATTGTAATAAATTGTTGGATATTAAAAGATTAATTGTCATCAATTAATTTACTATAATAAAAAATATTTTAGTTATTAATCTTCAAAGATATGGAAAGGTGAAATAAAACTACACAGAAAAATGATAGAAAATAAAATCGTTGGTATTTTATTTTATGAAAACAATTTTGTTTTTTCAACAGATTTTATCGTGCACGATTATTCGATGCCATTTGTTTCAGTGTAGTTGCTGCGAGAACATATAAAGCTTCATGTTTTATAGAGATTGCATTGCACTATTGTCACACAGTTCATTTGAATATATAAAGCAGTGTAAGGATGACAAAAAGAAGGTCAACGAGCGAGTGATCCACATAGACAAATTATTTTCCGCTGTGTTCATCGAATCTAATTGTTTCTAATATTCAAACAATTATTATCTTGCGCTCAATCAAATGTTTACGTTTATTAATATACGATCATATTTTTTATTACATTCATTATTGGCGTAAATTGCTTTTAAAATTCTTTATCTCATTCGGATTTATTAGTTAATTATTAATAGAAATTAACTTTCTGATTGGAATTGAAGTTGTTTCGTGTATTTATAAATTTATTTTTGCTTGATTCTCTGTTGATGATAATTAATTGTTGAAGTATTCGATAAAGTTTGATTTTTTATTGGGTCTTAAATGATGTTTTATTCTATTTCTTTAATCTTCAATGGGGTATTTGTGTAAAAGTGTGAAGAATAAAAAATATTCTCCCAATAGGATAACCTCAAAAAATAAATTCAATACGAATAAAATTTTAATTTTCAAAATTTATTTATATTCTTCATTGTCATCATATAACAATACAGTTTTCACTTATTAACTATGCGAATAACAATCAACTCTTTTGTTTAACCAGTCTGAAGTAATCTGCAATAAGAAAAAAAAATGGAAAAAATTAATTCTCAATCTTTTTTTGTCAATAATAAAATTTATTTAAGAATAAAAATCAGTATAAAATGTTTATATCATTTTGATCATTGCGTATATTAAAGCATCATTTATTTATTTTTCATATTCAAGATGTAAATTTCAAAGAACTATTGATCGGAGTGCAGCTTACATTGAGATACATGAGCTCCATGTTGATTGACAGTAGGTTGTGCGCCATTTTTTTATACTGTACTGCATTACTTCTGCAAAGAGACAAAGAAGAAACCATTTTAGGAAACTAAAAACCATGTTGTACACGAATTTATTTTAATAATTGGGGTATCAGTGAGGGCAAGTACGAATCATACTTAGTAAGTCATAATAGCGTATATATTATATCATCATGTTAATAGTCAATAATAAATTCCCAATTATTGTTATTGAGGAGAATAATAAAAATATATATTAATTACCTTACACACCGGAACAATGAGACAGGAATAAGTATGGTCTGTAGAAACACTGATGATAATTCTTCATGTGTAAATTCTAACCCATCAGAGCTAATAAATATCTGAAACAATTACGAAAATAATTTATTTTAATTGAACTCTACTGCATGATATAATTATTAATTGAATAATTTGTGTGTTGGACACATATCAGTAAGCACGGTTCTAATAATGAACCGCCCAATGGTTCAGAGTCCAATTTAATTTCGCATGTTTATTGAAATTATTTTACCGTACCAATATTTCAATTTAGAGTTAAGTATCCATACGTCTCAACATGCTACGACATTTAATTATTGGATTCATGTCATTTTATGTATCGCAATAATTATTTAGAAACTAATTTGATATTTTTATTAGCTCTTGTTACTTACTGGGTAGAAAGTTCCGTTTTGGTTCTATTCCAAATTCGCTAAATCTGGTCATGAAATTAATCAACCAATGATCTTTCTTCTTTCCTTTGATACCGTATCGATTGGGCCTATCAAATAACTCGGACTAGTATCTGCAGACACAAAAGAAAACGAACAATTAATATAAATATTCGGATTTTATAGTTAAGTATCAATAGCGATGAATAGATTTATATCAGAAAAATTATGACATCAAGATTTATCAGTCATATGCTTGTCTTTTTTTTTTATTCATCATTTAGATTAGGGAGAAGTTAAAAAAAATGGCGGCATCCACACCTATTTGAAGTGAAATCTTCTTTATCGACAATTTTACATTGTATTACAAATGGGAAGATTTTTAATAGCACAAATTCAATTCTAATCATGTAATATGACTTTGGAATTGCAAAATACGACTGAAGAAGATTCATTTCAAAAAAATTGTACAGTATTAGAAAAAATATTTCACCTAAGTCTGATTTCCGATCGACTGCCATTATTCTCATGTGATTTAACCACAGTATCTGCAATTGAAAAATAATAACGAGCACATTAGACAAAATTATCAACATAAATAAAATTATTTTTGCAGTTTATTTGGCTCAGATTAGTAAATCTCACCATTTTCAGTCGTAAGACAGGGATAACTATAAATTCATCATTTTAAAAATTAAATTTAAATGGAAAAAAAATCACTATTTACTTACATATGTTCACTCGATAATGGACTCTAGAGGCTCACGAATAATTATGATCTTGAATCAGATCATGACGAACAATATAATCCTGCAACACATCGATATTACTTGTAAAATATTTTGAATAATTCAAACCACGAGGAAAATTTATTATGTAAATTAATTTCAGAACAAACTGTGTCGCCACTATTCATTCTGATTGACTGGAGCGTTTGTGGTACTCATCATTTCAACATATTTACAGTATAATATCAATAAAAATCATAAAGATTGATTTTAACTACCTCCATGTTTAATTTATTCATCCAAAAATGGTCACATTACAACCATGGACTGGAAAATTCTGCAAGAAAAAAAAGCAATGAACATTAATGACCATGAAATAGTTCAACAGAATATCATTTATATAAAATAACAAAATTGAGAAAACATTTTCAGAATAATATGAACCAATCAGTCATGGATAATTCAGACTGGGGCGGTAATTTATAACATCATAATAAAACAGACAATAATTATATACAAGAAAATTAAATTACAGGGATATATTACCTTGATGATAGCCAGAGAGTCCACGAATCCATGCGACCAATTTCTATAAACGTTGATTTGACCACGTGCACGAAAGACGCCATTTCTGCAATAATAAAATAACCAAAATTAATATGGCACAACTTCGACGCGGTACAATTTCTAAAACTAAAAATTTGGAGGAGAATTTTCAGATTAATGAGAACCAATCAGTCATGGATAATTCAGACTGGGGCGGTAATTAATGACATCATAATAAAATAGATAATATTTGTTGTACAATAGAACTAAGCAAAAGAATTAGAATTAATTATTTTCCACAAATAGACATTGCGGTAATGCAGATTCGATATCATATCCAACAAACTTGGAATAAATATGACGATATGAATAACAATTGAATGATAAACGACACTGACGCTATGACAAATTTAATTATTTATATGAGAAACAAATAAATATTAGTAAAATTAGAAACTACTAATTGAATACGATTTGATATTAGTACAATTATGTAATTCAAATGTACCAAATTGAGGATGTTTGTGGATTAAGATTGAATTTTTCTACCATGTGAACAGCAGAACTACTAACCTCTATAAAATGAAGACTTTGTAACGAACATTGCTCTTCAAGAGAACACGATGGAATGGAAGAGTGGATGCAATGCAAAACGAAATACAACCAAATGAACAAATTGGTAAGGAAAAATGGTGGGAGAAAGTGGCGTCGGTTCTCCCCACTCTTTACTTTATGTTATT
This sequence comes from Zele albiditarsus, assembly GCA_958496275.1. NCBI lineage: Eukaryota > Metazoa > Arthropoda > Insecta > Hymenoptera > Braconidae > Zele > Zele albiditarsus. The sequence goes on from OY292416.1 coordinate 5,159,481, forward strand.
TGGTGGTGATGTTGGTGGTGGCGCTTCAGTGGCGGTGGATATAAAGTTACTTTTACGAACATTTACGAGAAGAACTCTATCTCTGGGTGTGATTTCTATGAAGTGATTATACACCTGGAATACAGTCATATATATAGTTACATATATATTAAAGTATGGCAATTATTCAGCATGAGGTTGCATGAATTAGCAAATAATCATCAGAAAAATATCACACAGTTCTTTACATAGGGATTGGGTAATATTAAATGCTCAACTGTTCCAAGTCTAAATTCAACTTTATCATTCCTCACAACTCTCATAAATATTAACAGGGATAAGAAAAATTATTTCATGTACACAAAAGTTAATTTACATTCATTACAGAATAAAAATTATATTCTTACAATGTTGCTCTATATACAAAAATATATCTATCATTAATTTATGATTCATTTATCAATTAAATTTATTGCGATGATGGAATGACTTTTGTTAGATTATGTTGTTGTTTTCTGCTTGTTAAATCTAAAATTTATGATTGACATTCAGCATTCCAATCAATCGGCAATACATCCTCCCAAACTCTTAATAGATCTAAAAATTTACATGGCTCTTTACAATTTGGAATTTGAAGGGGAACTGGTTCAACCATTTCTGTATTATTGAGATATTTGATCTAGAAAATGAGAGAATAAATTTGTCATTAGTATTTTGTTTGATTGTGAGTAGGAATAATAAAAATAGTAACTCCAATGGAATATGTTGGATTATTACTTTCACATCCAATTCAGGATCTTGTTCAGTATCTTCAGCCACAACCAATTCAAATATTAAAGCTGCACCATATTCTGGTTTGAAAAGTTCATCAGTAAAACCCATTGCACGTAAAACATTAACCAATGTAATATCATGAGCTGAATATAGATATAATTTTTTCTTATCTTGTTCATTACGTGCACGCATCATATTGTTTGTTATTTCTTTTAACAATGGCCCTGAAATAAAATTAATAAATAGTGTACAGTATGGTAAATGCATTTATCAATAAATTTCGAATGAGTTCATTCTCGGACACAATTTCTTTTCCACTGGCGTATGTAAAATATAAAAAACTAATTTATCAATTGTGTTGAAACAAAATTCATTAGATTTGTATAAAAGCTCTGCATCTCTCTAACTAGAATTGAAATAATACAAAAAGAATTTCTATTTTTTTTCCACATCCAATTGAAAACGAAAAGAAACTTGGTGTGAAAATTGTAATATTTCGCATTGCCAGGAAAAATTTGAGTTAGAACTATTTATATTAACTCAATAATTAATAAAACAACTTAAAATATAAATAATATCACAATTACCACCACGTAGTCGTCGTTGAAGTGTATTACTTGTAAATATTGCAAGACTTTTAGCAGCGATTTCACGCATTGAATCATCATAAAATTGTTTTGTCCATTCAGGTAATTCTAAATTATTATCATCCTAAACAATCATAAAAAATTAATAATACATTCAAAGTAAAAATGTATTCCATTCAATATTAACAAGTGAACTCCCATTTAATTTTATTTACATACCTCAATCTCCAAAGTATTATAGAGAAATTCAACATCAGTTATTGTTGCAATTTTTTGTCCAGTATGATAAGAAAGTTCAACGTAATAAGATGCCAATTGTTTATCAGAGTTTGATGATTCATTGATATAAGCTTCTTTTAAAGCAAATTCGAGCTTTGGACATGGATACTTGACTGTGATTAACTACAGAGAAATAAAATCAATGAAATAAAATGAATTAAACTGTTGGAAATAATTCGATTTAAAGTTCCAATAGTTTTAAAGTTAAATCAACAATATTCACTCTACCTTATCTAACTCACGTGGAATGGAATGTACTGGTACAGGACGCCATGGAAGACTATCAATAAATTTATCTTCATCAGCTGGTGGATATAAACCTGCAAGTAATGCCTGTGCTGACATGATACAACGATCAGCATAGCTACTTTTAATTTCAGTCACAGTAGAATGAAATTTAGCACCAATTATTGAATCATACTCGTCACGTATCCAAGTACCAAGTTTGAATAATTGTTGCATGCCTCGCTGTTGTAATCAATGAATGAAAAAAAAAAAAAACAAAATTAAATAAAATACAAATTTAATTCTAAATTAATTATTCAGTTCTGTCATCAAATAAAATCCAATAATGAATCAGAATATTATTCATTTCTTATTTAACTTGAAACAAAAATCTGTGACATAATATCTTACATAAATTAATTCACAGTCGGTATAATTGAAAGAACTATTTATACTCACAATTAAATTATCATATTTTTACTTTCTTGTTTTTTCTGGATAAGTAATAAATTAATTTTTACCTTTGTTAAAGCGCCCCAACCGTCCTCCCAGTGATAATCTTTGTGTGGATCATTAGCATAAGTTTCCGTTGGTGTTCTGTCACCATGACGAAATATCTGTAAATAAATTTAATCACCTTCAATAATTTGATCTTTATCATTCTTCATTTTCAATCCTAATTCAAATAATCAATTAATTCTGCTTCTTTTTTTAATCATTCCTATCTTTTCTCTTTTCATTTTTAATTCCTCATGATTTTCCATCACACAATTATTAATTCTATTTATAATAGATAATTAATACACACAATTGCCACTTGACGAAGTGAATGATGATCTTTCTTGGGTCCAAATGCAGCCCATGCTACAAGTGTTAATCCTATTAAAACACCAAGTATTGTAACAACAGAACACATTCCTCTGTGACCTGGTCGACAATTTTGTGCCCAAAAGCTTTTGCTCGAATTCATCATTCAATTTATTTACTGGGGAAAAACAAAAAAAAATATATATATTTTATAATTTTTTTTTTTCCACTTTATATTGTTCAATAATTAAACTAACAATTGAATATGCAATTAGGTATATTATTTACTTACGTAATAATTTTTAGAAATTAGAGACAAGTCGTCACTGAATCATTACCAAATAATTCAAATTATTTATTCGTCATATTGCGCAAGTTTACGTTGTATTGTCACATCACAAATAAAATGACAAAATGTGATAAATAAAATGGTAAATTTTGAGAACTATTATCAAACGTCAATTATGGCATTAATTATTGTTCGATATTAATGACAAAGGAATTTTAATTGTTAGAGGAATATTAGTTGAGAGTCAATGGAAAAATGAAAGAAGATGAAGAAAATAAAAAAATACTCCAATGGATCCATACGTGTGCGTGGCGCACATGGAACTGATCACAAGCTGACTGAAAATATTCTACATGACACACTGATCTCTATTCATTTCTCAGGAACGTAACATTTTCATTTACACCCGTGGTCATTGATTATTATTATTTTTTATATATTATCATTCTTTTATTCTATTTTCTTTACTTAATTCTTTCCTTCTATTATTTTGTCAATAATTTACATTGCTAATTGATGAAGAATAATAAATATACAACATTTATCCTATTGATTTAAATCAACATTTATTACATGTTTATAATTTTTATTTTGCAGACAGTGAAAATTATGTGTGAAAAATGTTGTAATATAAATTTATAATTTATATACTTGGAGTGCAGGAAACAAAAAAAATTTAATTGTCAACATTGTTTACTTGACATACCTTCAATTACATTATTAACAATGTAAGTTTTTATTGTGTTATAAGATTAGTTATATGTGGAGATATTGCACGAACAAATAACACCGATTATTCAACGACAATACATATTTTTTTTTTCCCCCACCTGTTGCTTTCTGCTCCCTGTCAATGAGCACAAATTCATCCAACACTAATAGATTAAAATTATAAAATAAAATCTTCCTCATATCCCATAATTTATCCCATCTTTCCAACATTTCAAATAAACATAATTATATCAATATTAATACATATTTATATTTATATATATTTATTTTCGTCACATACATGTTCAAGAATACTACAACCAATTTTCAAATAATTATTTTCCTCAATACATTCTCACCTTTGTTAATAAAATTTATATAAAAAAGAAGAAAAAAAAAAAAAAAAAACACAATTGAAACAACTTTCAATTACATTAACTCACAATTCAAATTATAAATATTCCTTATTGAATAATAAATAATGAAAACTTAAAGGAATAATAATATGTAAAAATATAAAATTATCATTAATACATAAATAAAATTTATCACATCAAAGTAACATAAGATTAAATTACTGTTCTGTTTTGTTCACATACTTGTGCGGGCTTTTGTGTGTTATACAACTAAATATCAATTAATAATCTGCAACAATGTATACATATAATATATAACTCTATATAGAATTTACGGGCATTTACAATCACGCAAAAAGGGGATGTTACATACTCGTGCATTATGCGGGGCCATCAAGAATAGAAAGAGACAATACAATACATGTTATATTTTATCAAGGAAATTGTATGGAAAGTTTCATTATATCTTTTGTATATTATTTCAGTGTAACGGAACTTGTCTGTATTTGTTTCAAGTGTATATGTGTGCGTGTGTGGGTGGATGCGTGTTTGAACTCAATAATAATATCTAATATAATTATTTATCGTAGAATGTGCTTTTCTTTTCTTTTTTTTTTCTTTGGTTTTGATTTCTTGGATAAATAACACGTGTGTACATCAAGAGTTTGATTAAAATGCTCTATCAATTAATTCATTGGATTATTTTGTGCATTAAATAATTTTTTTTATCTTTTTCTCTTTGTTCATTTCCATTAAATTCAATTCAGAAAATTGTTCTCTAACATTCCAAATATTTATTTAGTGCTGAATTCTATATTATTTTAGGTATTATTATTTTTTTGTTTGTTATTTAACGGACGGGATATTTGCTAATTATTTTTGAGGAGTGATAAATTATTGAGGAGAAGTGTAGATTTTTAATTTTCTTTTTTCTTTTGGGGCATTTAGGGAAGATGTATATTAGGGGATGTGCAGTAGTGGCTAAATTTTTATTATCGCTCTGGAGTTGTTTTGTTTATTTACGCCTGCTCTGAACGACGCCTTCGACCAGGACCATTGGCATAATTTGCCGCTGCCATTCCCATCAAATGTTTTGCAGTTTGTGATCCACTGAAACCACGATTGAGTCCAAAGTCCAAACCAAATGCGCGTTTGGTGCTGTAAAAATGGATTTAATTTGTGAAATAAGAATATATTATGTATGAGGTGTTTAAAAAATTCTCTTAAATTGGTTTAGTTGCAAAATATTTATATCAATATCAGCTCCTGAATGTTTATTTTGTATACAGTTTGTTCTTATTATTTATACACTTACTTCTCTAATTCTCGGAGTTTATTGAATGATGAAATCAATTCATAAAGTGCTTGTGGATCGTCCTCCAATTGATCCAAATAAACTTGTCGTTCTCTGTGTGAACAGTGAAAAAATTAAAATAATTAATAATCAAATTAAATTAAATAAAAGTATGATAATAATATTATTATTTGAACATTTCTAACTGTAAAATGCAATGAATCTATATGGAAAAAAAATATTGCAGAGATAGAATTTATATTTAATTTCAAATAAAGATAATGTGGAAATTATTTTCCAGATCATTTTAGGTATTTTTAAAATTTATTTTGTTTATTTTTTGACAAATTTTCCCCCTAAACAAATCAACCATTAGCCATCATACTATAAATTATTTACTTAACATTATAAAATTGTTGTTAAAAGTGATCATGGAAGTAAACTATTAATCTTGAAAATAAAATTAATTCACTAACACAAGAGAATAAATACAAGAATACGATAGAGAAACCAAAAAAATAACAATTTTATCCAACAACAACAAAATATAAATATTTAATTATTCAATAGCAATTATTTTATCAAAGCTATAAATCAATTGAGCTATAATACACATTGTTGCATAATCCATTAGTGTAATTAGAGAAAATTATTCTCGAATAAAAAGTCGAGAGGGAAAAAGAAGGAAAAACAAAACATAAAAACCACCAAATGAAAATGAATAAAATGAAAAATAAAAATTCACCCACATCTCGCATGATCGTAAAATTTATTCCTGTGGTAATAAATATATATATGTATATATATATATATTATTCACCAAGAACAATTAGCCATAAAGCACACGTGGGATAAAAAAATTAATTTGTAAATTTGTGGAAAAAAAAAAATTCGAATAAAATAAAATAGAATAAAATAAAATGAAATAAAAAAATATGATTAATACCATGTACACATGTGTGTACAGATTTACCTGTGTTGAATGAGACATGCATTTAATTTACATATTAAATATTCTATTTATATATATATATATGTACCTGTTACATGAATATATATAAATAGGATTAATTCTAATATTTATAAACGTTTATAGATGTGTCTAATATTAAATTTAACTCACTGAGGAAATGGTGCTGCATCCACTGGTGCTGATACTGCAAAAGCAGCAACAGCCACAACAATTATCCACATCAATGTCATTTTTTGTTGCATTTTTCAACTGATTTAATCTCACAGAAAACTGAAATTGAAAAAAAAGAAAAAAATCTGTTAATTATATATTATAAATTTCTTCATATAATTGTGTGTCTATCTATAATTTTGAATTCACAAATTTCGAGTTCTGAATTAAAATCAACAATACTAATAGAAGAGTCTAGTAATGATAATAAAATAAATTAAATTCTATATTGGACTTTTGTTGAGACAAAAAAAGACAAGAAAAGAAATGGAATGAATAGATGAACAAATAAATTTATGGATAAATAAAAAGAAAAAATAGCAGTACCATCTGCACGTGGATTATATACACTTCAAATAAATGTATATTCCCTTCAGGGTAAATAGATGTTAAGACACTGATACAAAAGAAATAGCTATTCATCTGATATCATCCACTTACTCTTGGATATAAAATTAATAATATAAGAATATTTACATGTAACAATATTTGTAAAAAAGAAGAAAAAAAAAAGATCATTCATTTCTTTGACTGTGAAAAAAAAAAACAAACAAAACAGATGAAATTAAAAGTTCACATCAGTAATTACAGAATAATAAATAATATACTATTCACTTATTATTTTGATATTCAAAGAGAAAATATTTTATATTTATTTATATGTATATTTATGTGTATATATTTTTTTTCTCTTGTTATTATTATTTAATCAGACACTTTTGTTTCGCAAAACTCGTTCATGAGTTTATAAATAAAAATGAAACATCATGGATGTCGTGAATGTAATTAAAGAGATAAAAAAAAAATAAATATTACAGACAGATAAAATAAAAAATAGATTGAGGCAAAAGGAGGAGAAAAAAATATTAATTAAAAATACAGGAGAATGAAAAATTTCTAAATAACGAAATTAAAATGGCGGTTGTATATGAAGTTACATTGAAATCTCAAATGCATTTAATCATATTATTTACGCAGAGTGTAGTACAATAAAATGGCTATTTATGTCTGCAAGTGTCTCTTTGTGAGTTCATTAAAATGAGAAAGGGTAAAGTAAGGGTGGTAGAGAAGGAGTTAAAGAGAAATTTATATGTATATATGTGTGTCATGAAAACTTCTGGCTTTCTCATTCTCGTGAATTTACTGAGTGTGTCATTTAATTGAAACTTAACTTTTCAGGTTATGGGAAAAGTCGTTGGCTTCGAGTCTGTCTGATTGTTCACACATGAATTCAAGATAAAAATCCGAATTTTTAATATATCAGTGAGTGATATGATGAGTAACAAAATCTTTAGAAAAATTGACAATACAGTTTTTAAATTATAAAATATTAAAGTTTGAATTTTTAGTATGAGATCAAATAGGGGATTTTTTTATTCTCTTACAACAATTATTCAGTAAAAAATGTTTAATTATATATCAGTCAATTATTCCTCCATTAATTTCACTTTGAACAATTTATTATCCCATTCATTATTCATCTCAATATATTTTCAAATATCCTGAAAACTATGTACAGAAATGCAAACTTGAAATCCAGTTTATTATATCTATGATGGAATCTAAATCACATGGGATATGAAAGTGTACTAGCAGTAATATTCTACAAAGTATATATACAACTTGTGGTTATTCCCTTTGGACGGTTGTTAATTATCGATAAACCTTTGCTAAATTATATAATTTTCAAATTCAATACAATTTAATTACAAGAAAGTAATTGGGGGGGATATGTGAAGTGCTCTAACTATTCCAGTATTTAACATGACAACAACAACAAACAAAAAAAGAATAGAGACAATCAATCAATTGAATTTATTTATTCTATTTCATCTCACACTATTTTTCTTCTCGTCCTTCAAATAACAAAGATTTATATATTTAATCTTTAAATTTGTCGACGTCACGTTGATGTAAAACAAATGAAGGCGAATAATAATAATAATTAGGTATGTGCTTTGATGCATTGTGAATTACAGTAATATATATATAGAGTTTGCAGTTGCTCATATTACCATTAATCAACTGAATAAAAAACGTCTAAAAATATCTCAACCATTGGTGTGCGAAAAAAAGAAAAGAAAAATAAATAATAGTGCACCATCGCCTGCGAGTTCATGTTCCCTATTTCACGGTTACTTGAACACTAATTATCCCAGTGTACTTGTGAATATTTTTTGAAATTATAATGAATTTATATTTGGCAATATTGGAAAAATAACAATGAAAAAAAAATTGTTTTCTCTCAATTTGTTTATTATTATAAACAAAGCGAATAAAGTAACAAATACTCAATTATTTATTTCTATTTTTTTTTATCTCTCTCTCTCTCTCTCTCTACCTTTATGCATTGTCAATTCTATTTAACACCCCGATGTCATTGATCAATTTCAAGCGTCAAAATTCAAAGGATCATTTCATGTCTCGAATGACAATAGCTCTTTATATAAATCCATATATAAACGCATAATGTTATAGTGTCTGTGTCAATTGTAACGTGGAACTGCACTCGTGCTAATCTTCACTACAAAAAGCAAATAATAATAATAATAATTACAATAATAATAGTAATAATAATAATAATGATAATAAAACAAAAAGGTTAGCAGTATTTTTTTGATGGTTGAAGATTGAACATCAAAAATTTTGTTATTTGCTTATGTCAAACAAATTGAAATCAATACCATGAATATATTGATATCTATGATCTTATTGAATGTTTATTATATATATATATGAAAATACAATGTGTCATTGAAACGAAATCAATTATGTAAATTTAGATCATTCAATGCATTCTGATAATGTCTGACCAACGCCAATTGTGAATTTGTGAATTAATCTCGTCACATTTCATCACACCCACAAAGTATGTAGCGTTTATTACCCTCACATCGATAGATATAATTCCAATAAAATTCCATTGCTATTTAATTTACCAATATATATATACTAATGTGTTTATTATATTGATTGAAATATTTTTGCAACTATTATATAAAGTACACTGTACTGTAGAAATTTGTTCAATCTCATCGACAGTATATCATTGAAATATTTTGATGCTGATGATTATGATGATGATAATGGTGACAAAGATATTCCAATTATCGAGGAACATTTGGTCAAATATTTTCATCAAAGTTTCAAGCGAAACATTCACGTGGAACTTCAAACAATTTAATTAGTGGTGAATGAATTTTTGAGATTTATTATTCTTTTCTGTGCAGATTTTTTAAAGATAAAATTTAATTGAATGAATGTAAATTGAGGTTATGTTTTATTGATTTTTAATTTTCGCTGCAGGAGGATAAATAAAATAAATTATGAGTGGTTTTTTCATCAGATTTCAATTCATTTGGTTATTATTAATATTCATATGAAATTAATAAGAGACAATTTAATATTTCTTTACTTTATTTCATAACTATTTAACTTTATTTCTGTTAGTAATTTATTAGGATTTGATAATTGATAATAAAAAAAATATATTTTATCATAACCTTCCAATTACTTGAAATATAATTGGATGATCTGACGAAACTTTGACGTCATTTCATTAGGAATTATTCCCAATAGCAATTACTCAAAACGATTAAACGGATGGGGAAACATTCCTGCACCAATTTGCGAGATCTAATTATTCGGTTTCCCGAGACGTTGAATTGATTAATTCCAATACAAGTTTATTAGCATTACTCGATGTAGTGAATGAATTTTAATCAATAGGTAAATCATTGAGATTTAATAAACTTGAATAAACACAAGTTGATAAACCACAAGTGTGAATTCAATTGTTCTACAGATGCAAGTGTAATCAAAAATTGGTACTATCATAATTTTAATTATTAATATCCACTGATATATAAAACAAACAACAATGTGAGTAGTTTATATGTTACATGTGATAACAAACAGATTCAATGTTAATCAGAATAAATGGATTCTGAATGCTAAAGAGAATAAAAAATTGAAAAATAAAAATAAAACAAAATACAATTCAGATTTAACTATATACAAATTCAACAAAAAGTTACTGCATTAAAAAATCAAAATAAATAGTATTACAATATTATTTCATGAATAAAAACGAGAGATGTATAAAATATCACATTTGAATAAATAAATTTACAGTAGAGAATAATAATTTTTTCACTTTATACGTTTTGATTATATTATATAAATATAATAAATTATTCAGTATCGTAAATTATAATTGAATTTCATTGAGACACAACGCTAAGTTATTATGTTTTATTTTTTTATTCTTCTTTACCTTTTCTCTTTTTCATTTTAATTCAATATAATAACAAGCTGCATATCGAAAAGACAAGAGGAAAAAAGTAAAATGGATAAAGGGGAAAAAAAAGAAGAGAAATTTATCATTTTCTACGTCTCGAACTGGAATTATATCACGATTGAACGATGAAGTAAGTTATTAATCATCCTTTAGAGGAAATGCATCTGGATTTTTCAATAGATAGACATCTATCGAATTGATAAAAAGAAAATAAATTGTATAAAGAAGAGAAAAATGAATAAAAACAATAAAAAAAATTATTAAATAAAATTTATAATACAACAGAGAAAAAATTCTAAAAATATGATTTGCACAGTCTTTTATCAACGAATACACACACACATTTTTTCAAAGAGAATCTTCCACATGGAATGACGAATGGGAAACAAATAAACAGATAAATAAATAAATAAATAAATGAAAGATATATATATATGGAAGTGAAGTGAAAACAAATGAATAACACATATACACACTTTAGTCAATATCTGTTTGAAAATTAATGGACTATGTCGATACGTTTTTTTTTTTCATTTTTTTTTATGAAAGAAAGTGAAAAAGACAGGGATAAAAGGAAAAATATATATATATATAAATGGATGTAAACTCTGAAACCTTTTTCCCATGTTTCTTTCAAAGGAAAAAATTCTCATGTGTCATTGCTTTTCTATGCTTCACCATTTTTCTATATTCCTTATATTATCTGTAAGGTATATGTGTGTTATGGAATCACTAGAAAACATGTGAAAAGCCATTTTGACAAATTGAATAGTCCATTTTCACATAATAGCAATTGTTATTTTGTTTTTTTGTTTTTCCTTTGTATTTTGTGTCATAAATTATATATTCATGAAATATTTTTTATTTATATCCTGTACATCGTTGAGATATTATTGAATGATAAATAAACAAATTTTGCACATCTATTTTTTTTTTATATTGATAAACATAAAACAAAGGATTATGAATTTATTTGTATTATCAAAGTCAAAGTGTACGTGCTGAAACGTGAGTTTGAAATTCAACAGGTGCAAATCTAGTTTGTTTATATGTATATATATATATATGTTTCTATGTATATTGAACTATGAACCTAAATAGAGAAGCACATACACCTGTGTGTTCAGAAATTCTCAAGGGCTTTTGGGATTCACATTCACTCGAGTGTAACTACACGAATATCCATTCAATACAAATCCTTCTCAACAGCATCAAAGCGTAAATCTTTATGAGATTAAAATCTATATATCAGTTCAATACATATATTACCACACATGTCTATATAAATATATTTCTGATAGCTATACCATTTCGATGTATTCAATGTACACTTGGACAATTGAATTTGATTTAAAGAACGATTGGTTTAGAGAAAAAAAAGGAACGGATAAAATTAAATGATGTCAACATGGACACGTTGATTCAGGGAAATTGATTTTCAACTGTTTATTTAAGATTTAATTTGATCTGAAGTTGGATATTTAGTTGTTCACGAGTGCAAATAAAATTAAGTAAAGAAATAATAAAATTTTGGTAAGTTACCATTCTCATATGTCAAAAGTAACCAGAAATTTGCGGTAATGTTGTAAATTTTTTATACCAATTTATAACCAATGAACGTTTATCAGAATCATTGGTAACATTACCATAAAATTATCAAAACAAAACCAATACAAATAGCTGGTAATTAAAGAGAATTAAAAATAAAAATGTTTCTCTGTCGGTAAAGAAAATTCTCAAACACAACCAATAATATTTTGGTAATTCGAAATTCTCTAGAGTAACCACAAAAAGAAATAAAATTACATTTCTAAAATTTCAATACCAGATTTTATCACTGAAATACCCACTATTCCACTAAATTATTATTACAATAACAATTACAAAATATTATTTCATTACACACATTCAGGTTGCGGTGAAACAATTAAACCATAAAACACAAAACAATAGACACAAAGGATCTATCAAGACAAATGAAAATTTTCCGGTCGCTAGTCTCACTGCTCTTCCAATGGTGCCATCTTCTCTCACAACAATATTTACTATATAAATTTATCTCACGATGCACAAGGGAGAGCTTTCACTGAAATAGGATTTTGGTATACAGTCAACTGTATATCCCCAAAGCGAAATAGACAGAGAAGTGATAGAGAGGGGTGCTCTGGAGCCAGAGAGAAATTGTGAAACAGATGTACAATGACTGAGGGACAGACAATTTCTTCGTTATATTGTTTGTTTCATTCTGCACTGTAGTATTATATCTTCTTGCTGATACATGTGAACAAAGTCTATGCGCTTTTGTACACGTTTCACCTGAGGAAACTAATAATAATAATAATATTAATAATAGTAAAAGTAGAAGTAGTATACAATTATAGAAATAATGATAGTGTAATTAAAGTTGATTTGGGGTAAAATTTAGTTGGGATAATGTGAATTTTATTTGTCTAGGTTTTTTTGGTTGTTATTATTGTTGATGGTTTTAGTTAAGCATGGTGAATCATGTGGATTTTATGGTGAAAGTTGTTTGTGGTAATTTGTTTTTATTTGTTTAGATTGGAATTTTATTTAGTTGTGTCGTTTGGATTTTTTTTTTGGGTTATAGTATTTTTCTAAATTATTAAGTGCAATAATATGCGATAATAATTGATTATTTCAAGAGTTGTTTGTGGTATTTTTGTTTAATTGTTTGAATTTTGGTGTTTCAGATTACAGATAAACGACTTGGAAAATTTAGCTGTAATAAAGTTTGTATTGAAATCGAAATTGTTGGTGTGAAGAGAAAGAAACTGGGGAATGCTTTTAAGAATTGGATGTTTGTGAAAAAGAGTTAACTAAAAGGTTAAAGTGAGAGAAAATACTTTGGTCGATGAAAGAAAAAAAAAATGAATAGTTGAAAGGGAAAAAAAAAAATTGAAATCAACATGAATGAAAAAGAAAGACAATGAAAAAAATTTAACGATTCGCTAGGGTAATCAGGTGGCATGGGATGATGTAATTAAGTTGCGTTCCATCGAAGAAACTGGATATATAATGGTTTAAAATCCCAGAAGGTCTATTTCATGAAACGTCCTTGAAACTTTTTCATGCTGGGGGAGAAAAAAAAAACATTCATTGGACTTTTGCATAACAGGAATAATAAAAGAAAAACAAGAATGAATCAACATCACCCTTGGTAATATTTTTACAATTAACACTTTAACTGTTTGTTGGTCACTTTTATGCTTGGGGTCACTTGTTCATTATTCTATATGAGATTTATTTATTTTTTGATCGCTCATAAATACATTGCGATTCTCATTAAAAATTGAAATTAAAAAAAAAAAACCCTACTTCCAACGGAAACTATACTTGTATTGATTAAGAAAAAAATTAGTTTTCAATTTTTAAATTAACCAATCTGAAGATTTGTGTCCCGCCATCTCCATAAGTACTAAAGCTTCATCTCCATCTAATACCCCACAATATTGTCATCAAACTTTTCAATATTTCCTCAACAAAAATAAATAAAAATCTTCACTAAAGTGTCTCCACCGTTTTGTCCATCACATTTCTTATCATCCCCCTACCCCATATAACTATAATAAATAAAAAAAAAAAAACAACTGCCCCTCCATTTTCCACCCCATTGCTATTTCAACAACTTTTTTCACTTCACAAAAAATCCACAAGTCATTTCTATCATCTCCCACCACACAATTATTTATTTTCCTATATATTTTTTTTTTTTTTTGACGTCACTTCCGCAGTTATATAAACCTATATGTGGGTGAGATGGCAGAAGATTAATACACACTTTCCTGTGTCACGATGCAACCGAGCATAAAGATTCAAACGATGACCGTGGAGAAATCAAACATTTTCTTTTTGCCAAAGCATTTTTTTTTATATTTTTCTTCTTTTCTTTTGCACTTTCTTATTTATTTATTTATTTATTTTTTTTTTCATTCACTTCTATTCATACATACATTCCCAAGAGTAATTACTCCACTACAAAATTCTATCTCCTCTTTCTTTTTGTCTGATGCAAAATTGATTTACAGTAGCAAGAAAAAAAAAAAAAATAATAAATGTAAAAGAAAGAAAATATTTCATCTTTTTTATTTGTACACTCAAAATTTATCATAAATAAAAAAAATATGTCTCGCTCTCCATCAGGAACAAAAATTGAACAATAATGACACCAAGCAAAAAAGAAAATTATATTTTTATATATAAAACTAAACGAGGGTGCTTGGGGGTGGAAAAAAAAAAAAAAAAATAAAGAAATACACCAAGACTTTTTCACTGAACTTTACTGCATTGAAAAGATAAAGTGAAAAAAAGTTTGAAATATAATTAAAGATAAATTAAATAGATAAATAAATATAAAAAATTGTGCAATACATTTGTGCCTCTCAATTGTGCACCCTCTTTTATCAACTTTAATAACATACATGAACAATTGACAAATGTGTCATTGTAGATAATACTAAAAATTTATTTTCTTTTGATTTTGTTCCAGTTTTTAATGAAGAAAAATAAAATAATATTGCAAATGGAGAAAAATAAATGGAAGAAATGAATAAATCGATAAATAAATAATACAAATGAATGATGGAGTAAATGAAGTCAAGGATTATTTCTCTTTTGTCATTTGTAAGTATTGACATGTGTTTAAATGTGTGTTTGTATGTGTATGGTATTGTGTGATGATGGTAATAATAGTAGTAGAATTATTTCCATTTGTTTGCTTTAAATCAAAAAGTTAACAATGGTGACTAAATGGGCGACACGGAAATAGACTTTGTTCCACTCTGATGAGTGTGTACACAAGTGTATGTATACATGACGAAAAATCAATTTAAATTTTTGCTGTGGTAATTTGTTTGGAGAGGGTGGAAAAAAAAATATTGATGATATTTCGAAAATTCAAAAACAAAAATCTTTGTCATAGAAATACGAAGATTTTTTTATAACAACACTTTCTCCCTATCTCCGACCGTTTACAAATAAAATTCATTCTAAACAATTGAATAAATATAGTAAAAAGGAATTTTCATCAATTCACAAAATTTATCGATAAAGTAACGCAAATATATCTATTTATCATATCAAAATACACAGGAGTAACGAATAATATCAATGGTATACTATCAAGTGGAC
This sequence comes from Zele albiditarsus, assembly GCA_958496275.1. Lineage (NCBI taxonomy): Eukaryota > Metazoa > Arthropoda > Insecta > Hymenoptera > Braconidae > Zele > Zele albiditarsus. The sequence goes on from OY292416.1 coordinate 5,175,413, forward strand.
AAAAGAGCCATTATGACAATTTTTTAATATTTATTTATGGTTCCTTTTGTTCGAATATAAAAAAATAGGAAACAAGTCAAGTGCACGATAGAGTTTTCCTCCTATTCTTACCTTTATTCCTTTTTTTTTTTCCCCTGCTCTTTTATTCCACCCTTCTCTATACGTAATTCGATAACACCCACGAAAAAGAGAAAAATGTGATAAAGAGAAAAAGAGAAGCAACAAAAAAAAAAAGGCGCGCTGTGGGAATTGGACTCGCAGAGAAGACGAGAGTGTGAAAGAGAAAATTTTATCCAACATCTTCCTTTTATATATGTATTGAATATAAGTGAGGGAAAAGGTTGTCATGTTATAGATGATCATCATGCTGAATATTATTGTATAAAATATTGTGGAAGAAAAAAAATTGACAGTGTCGTAATTGACGCACAAATTTTTTGATTTGATTTATGGATAAAGTGACATAATGGTTCTGGCAGTTTCATATTCATTTGAGGGGAGCTATCTGCTTTATAAAACTTGAAATTATGTGAATTAAAAAAATTTCTTTATGAACTAGAATCGATGACAATTTTTCCTGAACAACTGTGATTTATTTATTGCACACTCAATGCAAAGTAATTTTTTTTTTTCAAATGTTTTTAGTTCATACTGTGAAGTGGATAATAAATTAATATAAAACGCATGAAAGAAGTCAATTGGTTGTGTAGATTTTTTTCTATCATTCCCGCCAATTCGGAAAAAAACAATACCATAGAATCATTTTTATAATTTTTTTTTTGTCACTGTGTTATTGAACAAATAATTGAATGATTGATCTACCGATATTCAATACACATTCTCGTTCAATATTTCATCAACAGATATTGCACAAGTGTATATTCACACTTTTTGATGTCACATTCAAGAGCTAAACGTTATTGGCGTTTGGTGTATATATGGATGCAGTTAGAAAAAAAAATGTATATGCAGAAGTGTATTAAAATTGTTTGTGTTAAAGAACAATTGCAGCCAATTTTTCCCAGACAATTTATTAACGCCAAAAAATTTGTAATAATAAATAAATCTTTGCATCTAAATTATCATGTTGTTTTTGTTTTTTTTATATAATTTCTTTCTCACGAAAGACAGCGAGAAGACTAAAAAAATAATAATAATGAAAATTGAATAAAAAAATCCAGAAAAAAAAAAAATTTTACGGTAGAAAGTATACTGGCATTTTATTATCTATTACCCTATATTAACCAAGCACACTCTTCTACTCACGGTAATATTCCACGCCAGCATCGGAAATGGTGTTTTTTTTTCTCATAGAGAGCAGAAAAAAAAAAAAAATAATAATAAATAAAAATTGAAAACAAAAAAAAATGTCTGTTGGTCTTTATCATTTTTTTTTTTTTTTTCTATAAATTTCCCATTCACTTCAATGCTTTTTAATGGCTAACCATCTTCGAAGGTAAACACCAAAGAGAATTGAAAACACAAATTCATTCATACATACACATTATAAATAAATATTTATTGCATTTATAATGAATTAATAATAGGAGAAATGTTAATTAAAATCGAAAATTCATGAGAGATAAAAATAGAAATAGTCGAATAAAATTCTTGGGAATAAAATTGAATATAAAAAAGAGAAAAAGAAGAATGAATGTGAATGAATAATTAAATAATTGATAAGAGACTTCAATAAGTCATTGATTTAATTATTTAAGTTTATCCAAAAATTTTTTTGTAATTTAATAATAACCAACTGAAACTCGATATATTTATGTTTATATGTCTATGAGAAATGAATTTAGCAAAGTTTTATAGATGGTGTAAGAAAGGAAGATTGAATAAAAAAATAATTTAATAAAAATTATTTACTATTCTATTTTATCAGTTCTGTCAATTTCTTTTCTTTTTTTTTTTTTTTTTTTCTTTCCCCATTTCATTTCACAATCTTCAAAATGAGGATTGTTTGTGAACACGTTTGAAACAGTTATGATTGCAGTCTTGGGGGCCACTGAACAAAGTCACGTGCACTATAACTGCAATGTAAAATAACTTTTTCTTAAACTTTATCCAGACACACGATTGTATATAAAGTGAACAAAACGAGTGTGGAATAGAGTCATAGAATGAGAGAATAGGAAATGAAGTTGAGAATAATGTAGTTAGAAAAAAAAAAAAGAAAAAAAAAAGAGAAATAAAATAAAATAAAGTTTGTGGTATTTTTTTTTTTGTTTGCTCTGAGAGTTATATAAATGTGATTGTGAAACTTGTTAAATGTACGACGGGTTTGTCAACACTTGACATCATACAAAATATATGACAGGTGTCGTAATGGTGAAGTAAATACAATTTTCGTGTGCATTTATGTATGTATATGTTAATAAATTTACAAACTAAATGATGGTACGAGTGGAATGAGAATGAAATGTTTGTAGATATTTGTGTGTCTAGTCTTTTCTTATACTAATTTAACTTTAATTTAACTCTGCTACTACATTGTTATATGTGGATGTTAATTGTGTGTTTTTGTTTGTGTGGGTTATGTATTGAGGGATGTGAATTTTCGTTTCGTTTTAACTTTGGATCATATTTTGAATTGGTTTTGTTTCAATTTGTTTCAATGGTTGTTAATAGAAATTAATTTTTAATTACTGTCTGCTCATTGTGAGAATGTACTACTTGACAGTATTTTGAATAAAGGGTTGATTTTTCGTGTTGTGTGAATGGTTAATAGTTGTATTGAAATTTTGTTTAATTCATTTTTGATATAAGAAAAAATAAAATTTAGTATTTTTTTTTTTTTTTTTTGGGGTGGTTTTGGTAATTTGTTTTTTATTGTGAAATTATGGGGGTTGATTTTACATTTCTCGATGATAGAGTGAGGCTATGGGGGGATGTTGCGAATTAAGATTTAATGTTTGTAGATTTTTTTTTTTCTTTTTTCGATAATTGATATGAGAATTTTGGTTTTCTTGTTTGGTTTCTTTTAATTATTAATTTTGATTGATAATTGGGGTTTAACAAAAATTTTACTCCATAAAAAAATTTCGATAATAGGATGTATTAGTCGGTGAAAATAATTCAAATTTAATTCTCACCATGAAAATTGTCCTTTGTTTGTTAATTATTATTTACATAAAATAATGGGGATCTTTTTCGAGTGGTATTAACATGTGATAGTCAGACTACAAAGTACCAATTAATTCACGTACAATATAAAGCCTTGAAATGAAAATTTATTTTTTTACCACAATCTTCTTTTCATCCCCAAGCAATAATTATTATTCCTATAAAATCCTAACAATTCCCAAGAGAGAAAAATACCAAAATAGTCAAATAAAAAATCTATGTAAAACTGAAAATAAAAAATAAATTCCCTCAACCCCTGCCTGAAAAATAAATCTATCATACAGACAAAAAATTGAACAAAAATAACAAATATATACAATACATAATTACATATATATATAAAAACAAATAAATAATACACTCACCCTTGTGAAATAATGAAGAATTGAACAGCCAGAAGTTTACAACACGTCGCAGATGTTTTTTAAATTCTTACAACAATAAAATAATGATAATAATTTCGATTCTTTGATATCTTTTTCACCCTTATAATATTCTTTTCCCCTAAACAAAATATATATATATATATAAAATCAAATATTTTCTGCAATAAATATATATATATACTGATCAATAAATATAATAATTAATAATTTTTGCAATACAACGATGTACTACATACAACGTTTGAAACGATAGTGCGATGTTCGTAGGTAGCGCGCAATGCTTTTATATAAGCCGCACGACGCTTTTGCCGCTCATGTACACTTCATCCCTTATACACTTGCGCGCAACCAACCACGGTCACTCTCTCGCATCCAATCAAATGTATTTGTGTCCCACACACACACACTTCATCACCCCTGCTTTTTTCTTTTTGTTTCTATTTGTATATTTCACAATACACATCACCAAACGATAAACTCTTGACTATTGTGCTTTTCAATGTGTATTTTAAGGGTAAAATCGAATTATCCTTTATTTATTTTTTTTTTTATTTTTCATACTTCAACTCTCGTTTGTGTATAATACGTCTTGCGGTCACACTATCCAAAACGATCTTCAAACTATTTTATCTTGAATGGATTGATGTATGTATGTGCGGTGGAGAAAATTGTGTGCTACAGGTTTCCATTTTATTTCCATTTGTGATTTTCTTTTATATATATGTATATGTATGGATGTGTATGGATAGATATAATGTATATTGTGTAGGTATGTGGGTTATGTGTGATATTTTATATTTCGATTTATTTTTATATTGCATAAAAATTGTCCTCTGCAATTTTATTTTGTGGATAAATTGTGGACAATTTTTTCTTTATATTTTATTCATTTTTTTTATTCAAAAGTTGGATAAATAATTGTGAATTATTATTCGGGGTTTGGTGTGAATTTATAGATGACAGTTTTCAGTGTCTGGTGAGAATGAAAGTGTTAATGTTTTTTTTCTACAATTTTTTTTCATTCTGGATATTTGATGTAATGATGAATTATTGTTGGATAATTTTATGTAGATTTATGGATGATAGAGAGATGAGAATAAAGAGAATTGAAGTATCATTGATTAATTGATTTTATTATATCCAATTTTCGTTTTTAAATTTATGAATTTTATTGTACTTTATTTTTTTTTAATTTGTATTTATTATTTTGTCCATTTTAATTTGCATTTTGAATAATATTTTATTATATTTAATTTTTATTGTATGTGTGTGTGTGTGTGTGTGGAAAAATTGTGAATTATTATTCAAGAAGTCTGGGATTATTTATTAATGTAAAATACAGTTGACAGTCCCAAGTGAATAATAAATGGTTAACATTTGTTTTATTATTTCAAATTAATTAAGTGCTAATGGATTTACTTTAAACTAAATTTATAAATACACAATTTGTACAATTTAATTTCATTGTTATTTAAGAGAAATAAAAAATTTATTATATATACTTTTGTTATTTTAAAAACAATATCGATGATAAATAAATGTATATACATAAAAAGTCAACTGTTCACTATTATCTTTCAATTATATGAATAACGAAACATCTGCAGGGAGAGTTATGATATCGCTAAAAAAAAAAAACTGGTGGTATCGTATCCATCAGAATACGAAAGAGAAGAAGAAGTTGCCAATAATTCTCTGGATATTCTCCATCGAATTATATCTCTAGGGCGATATAAAACTTTTTATTCTCCAATTTTTTTTTTCCCCCGCTTGTCTTTATTTTTTTTTTCTTCCATTTGTTATAATTTCTTTTTAAATATTTTTATACATATAATTGAACTGTGAAAAATTGTGGTGATAACGATGTAGATTATGTAATTGTAATGGTGTTGAATTATTTGTGTTCGAAAATCAACACAAACTTTTAATATTGTTTTTAATTATCGTTGGTATCGATTTAATTCAACATTATAATTGGAAAACTATTAACGTGGTGAGGGTTCGGTTAAGGGTGGGATAATTTAATGGATTTTTAGAATTTCTTGTGGTCAGTGTAGTGATTGAGGAGTTATAATCTTACACAATAATTATTTATATTTTTTTGCGAGTGAAAAAAAAAAAAGTTTCAGCACGATTTTTTCAACGTGAAATTACATTTTTTGTCATAAAATCAATACTTTCACAATTACACTTGCCCTCCAATTTTCATAGTTCATGCTATAGCTATATGTGTACTAAATAAGACTATTTTTGAATTTTGAAATTTCAACAATTTTTCAATGAATTATCATACACGCCATAATAATAAATTTAATTTGTTACAGCTATAACTGAATAGTTTCATTATTTCATAAAAAATTAATTTTCTTCAGAATATTTCAATAATATTTCTCGTTTTTTTTTTATATTTTAAACAAACTCACCTAAACACAAAAAAAAAATGAAATCATAAAATTCTACAGCGTCAATTTTTCATCGTGTAAATATAATTCCAATTTTATCCAACTCACCACCAAGATATAATGATGAAAAATTACCATCTAAAATTTTTATTTAAATCACCAAAGTTTTACCCTATACAATACAAACATAATACAATTTATCCACCAACAATTTTCCCCCTCACATTCTTCTTATTTTTTTTTTTATATTCCTCACCATCTTATTCACAATTCCATCCACGAATTTGCAATTTGCAATAAAACAAGCCAATAATAATTCTCATAATACAATTTTTAATAAATATTTATTCCCATACCAAAGTTCACGAGCCTCAAATAATTCCAAATAAAAACCACCCCCTTCCCCCGGGGCTTCCAATAACCCATATATATTTTTAATAAACCCAAAATGCTAATTGAAACATTATGTCATAAATGACAAAAAGACATACACATCCACAAATAAATATACTAGAAAAACATACACAAATTCGAATACACTCAAACTCAATTCACAAACAACAAAAATATTATAAAATAAAATAAATACATAGCAGCAGTAAATAAAATTGTGATGAACAAAGATGTGCTTATAATTCTCATATGCCCACACAACAATTCACCATAAACATGAATAAATATATATATATATGTATATATATTCATATCTCATTTTCTTTGGACCCACAATCTTTTCTTTCTCATTTCCACGCACAAATAAAAATACGTGAGTGTATAAAGTACCCTTCACTAGCCATTTCATTTTACCATTGCGTTATTACCATTATTATTATCATTATTATTTTTTTCTTCATTTTGAACATTCAAACTCACTCTCTCATTCATTCGCCCTCTTACTTTATTTCTATACATATTTGTATGCAACCTTATACGAATAATACAACACCCCTTTGGTCCATTTTATCGTCGTCGCCATGCAAATTACCGTTACAAACCATTTTAATAATAATAATAATAATAATGATAAGTATGATGATAATAATAATATGGCGTCACAGTGGGATGGTGCATACTTGAAATAAATGGCCCAACAGCCATAAGCGTAAAATGTGCATTGTGTGGTATGAGAATATAACATGCGAACAAATAGATACTATTACCGAGTTAAAAAGTCGTATATTTTGAAAATTAATGTATCGTTGGTAATTTTTGTGCATTTAAATATGTTTGATATGTAGAATTATTATGATTTTGGTGTTGTTTATTTGTTTTTGTTTTTTTTGTTTATTTTTCTGGTGATCTTTAGTTTGGTGTTTAGATATTTGAAGAGGAAGTGTTTGGGCGTAATGTAGATATGTGTGCAACTGCGTAATAAAATGGAACAAAATAATCTGACATAATCCCAGTTGTCCTTCAAGACACACGTTCAAGTAATCGATTGAAACCATAACCACCAAGCAACTGTCAAGAGTTCAAACTTTACACACATGGATATTTATATAGATATATATAGATATATTATATGAATTCAATTGTGCCATAACTCGATAATCATTATTGATATTTCAATATTGATATTATTTCTTCATGTTTGATTCTTTTGAAATAAGCTTCTGATTCAGTTCCTTTTTCACAATTCATTCATTCATTATTTTTGTTTGTTTGTTTATTATTATTATTATTACTATTTGAAAGAAAAGGATTCCTCAATTGTCTTTATACTTATATATATATATATATATATGTGAATAGGGGAAATATACTAAATGGAGAAGGGTGCGATGGCGTTGGCCTGTCAATTAGTTAACGACATCCGGTGGTTTTGATTCGTTTAATTTAGCAGGAGTTGAATTTATTTCATTCTACTTTTTTCTTTTGCTACTAGAGATTTTTCTCTTTTCCCTCCCAACATGTATCTATCTATCTTTTATTCATCGATTTATTGACTTGGGTTAGAGTTTATGGACGCCAAAGAGTGTTGGGTACTTAGTGAACGATAAAATGAATAAGTGGTATTTTAATCATATTTTCAATCTCGTTCTTTACATCTTTCAATTCCATCCCTCTCACCTATTATACATCTATCAAATATCCAATTCTCTTTTTTATATTTCTAATAATTTCTCTGAGATTGTTGTTGAGTGGGGTGAAATGATTGAGTATGGAAAAAAAAAAAATGTAATGTATGCAATGGACAGCGTTTCAATCATGTATAGAAGTGTATTCGATAGTTTGATTTGTATACAGAGAAAACAATCCTGTTATCAATGAGGAATTGTTATGTTTGATGAGAAAATGGCGATTTTTAATATGTTATTGAAATAGAATAAACATTCTCGTAACTAATACACCAATACCCTCCAACAAAACAAATAAAAAAATTCATCAAATGCAACATTTCATCAGTCCACTACTATCCCCTGCCACTTCTCTTCTACCGCCATACTTATTAATATAACAAAAACGAATTATGGATGCCAATAGTGAAAAAAAAAAAAAAATTCCGCTATAAAAATGAGCAGAAAAAAAATTGAATATAAAAAATGTACCAAAGAAACCCAAATATCGAATCAATCAATTAAATATACTCACCGATAATGATTCAATATAAATCCAAGATGGAGTATATATTTATCCATCAATAAAATCTGTGGAAATAAACAGATACTTTTTCATGTTGATACAAAATAATAATAGCAAAAATAAAAAGAAATGAAAAACAGAAAAGAACAAAAATTTGTTCATATAATGTAGCAATATACAAACACTCATGCAATATTGGAATATCATCAGACGAGATAAATGTCATTTCATCCTAATCAACAATTGTGGTTACATCATCTCGCATATAATAACATATATATGTATGTAAATACATATAGGGACTTTGTAGTTTGGATTCTCTCTGTTTCCAATTCGTCGCATTCATTTTGATGTTCAGATATCTGATAATCATAAACAATACGAAACATATGTGCATTTTGGAATGGTGAAAGAGGGTGAAAAGCAGACACTGCAACGGTTCTATATCTCATTTTGCATTTATCTGTAAACTGAACCGTTGACCTCATATATGTATATGGGGTTGAATGATGGCGTCAGATATTCAACCAATTGTCAAAGCGGTCTAGTTCAGGTCAACAAACTTGTTTTGATTGATAATAGTTGTCTGATATACACGAATTTGATTTGAGTGGTCATTCCGGAAATGGATCCAAGTAACAAAAAATTCTCCAATAAAACTCAAAAAATTGAAGAAGAAATGAAACTTTTCTCCATCAAAAGAAAAAATATTCAATAATAATAATAGTAGTAGTAGTTAAAATAGAAAGAAAACGGATAATAGCAACAATCATAACCAATGAATAAACTTTTTTATGATTTTTAAATGTATATAATATTCACAGAAGAAATAGTATTTGGTATTTTTACGATTCTATTTTATTTCATTCTTTTTTCCCACTTCTCGTTGTACAAATGCAATAGAGTAATTTTAAACTTGAATAGAAAATATATATATCTGTATATAAATAAATGAAATTATTTGCCTTCTCCCTCAAAACGATATATATATATATATATATATAGATAGATGTCTAGATAACTAGTCAATATTGCGTCGAAGCGTGAAATCGATCCTGAGATGTTTACGTGAGTGGGTTGAATACTTTTTCAAGTGTCTATTTCTCACCACGATAAAACAGTTATATATATATATATATATATATATATTTATGGAAGTAAATGACAATTTACCCTCTTTTCATCACTTCAGTCACTTTAGACTCATCGTTATGATGAGTCAATGAAAATTGTTGAATTTAATTGATAAGAATTGATAAAATAATATTTATTTTTGTTATGGTTTTGATTAATGTAATTTTCATGAAAATATATTATTTATAAATGTCTTTTTACAATTGATGATTGATCAAATTTATTGTTATTTTGTGTAATATTATTAATGATGAGTTTGATAGTTTTTCAATAATAATTAAAACAATTTCACATGTAAAATGGGTGTTTTTTTAAATGTATTTTCAATTCTATTTTGAAATGCAATGAAATAATTTTTTTTATATAAACAAAGTAATTTTATATTTATTTGTATATAATTTTATCGTCACAATTGTTTGTGTTTACTTTGTCTCGTGTGACACAATCACATGAAAAGTCAAATAATATTGACACAATATCTCATTCATGTTTTATTTAGTATTTCAGTACACAGAGGATGCGGGTAAGATAATGTTGAAGGGGTAAACAAAATTGTATTCATATATGTGACACAAAGATGCAATCAAATTTTCGCGGGGGTGTGACAAGTTGTGCGCCAAAAACTTTATATCGTTGGTGGACGTGTACTCAACTATGTACGAAATTCGCGCGTTTATTTGAATTTTTTTTCTCGTTATTCAATTAGAAAATGGCTAACTTTTACATATATATGTCAAGTGTTGTTTCGATAGTGCTTTTGTCGCTCAAATTCAAACGATTAAATAAATTACATTATATTTGTATAGTAATAAACAATATTATTATTCATAGTGTAGGAAAATATTATTGAATCAATTCAATAAGATGTAGTTTAAAATTCTACATCAATAACACTTTAAAAAAATACATTTCTCGATTTTACGACGTGAACATAGCAGTAATCGAACCCTATGTCCAATGCAGAAGATTCAATCGACCTGCAATATATATCATGTGAAATATATCGAAACCAAACAAACATCGTGTTAACTTGCATGTTGATTTGCGATTACACATTCTCGATGTTATTTCTTTCAGGATCGATAACATGGCGCAATAATGACAAACTGATAAAAAAAAATTCATCGAATTTACAACACTGCCAGCTGTCAGCTTGACTCAGTTCATATTCAATTCCATTTGCACGTGGAAGCGGCATAAAATTTTTCATACTCAGTAATTAAAAGTCAAAAATAGAAAAAAAATCTCAATTAATCTAATTCATTAAATAAACTAAAAAGATAAATAATTAATAAAAATCATGGTACTAGACTTGGATTTATTCCGTGAAGACAAAGGTTTCAATCCCGAAAAAATTCGTGAAAATCAACGAAAACGCTTCAAAGATGTTGCACTTGTCGAGGCTGTAATCGATAAAGATAAATATTGGCGTCAATTACGCCATCGTGCTGATAATTTAAATAAATTAAAGAATTTATGTAGCAAAGAAATTGGCGAGAAAATGAAGAAAAAAGAACCAATTGGTAATGATGATACAATTAATGATGATATTGCTAATAATCTTGACAATATAACGTCAGATAACCTCAAAATACTTACTGTAACGCAAATAAAAAAAATTCGTGGACTTATTGAGGATGAAATTGTTAAAAATGGACAAGAGCTTGTTAAAACTGAAACCGAAAGAAATTCAGCATTGAGAGAGGTTGGAAATCATTTAGATTCATCTGTGCCAGTGAGCAATGATGAGGAAGAAAATAAGGTATAACCTCAAAATTAATCTTTTGAATAAGATAACAATAACATCTCATGTATATATATCTATATCTATATATGACTAATTTGATTTTTTATATAACCAAATGGAAACTGAAATTAGTTTTTTTTTAGTTTAATTTCGTCTCCACCGTCTATCTTACCGTATAAATAAATTGTTATCATATTGATTGACTAATATACAGTGTATAAAATGAGAGAAAATTATAAAATTTTGCGTTATTGAATTGTATTTTGTCTCTTTTCAGGTTGAACGAACATTCGGTGATTGTACGCAACGAAAAAAATATTCTCACGTAGATTTAATTCACATGATTGATGGTATGGATGGTGAAAGGGGTACAGCTGTTGCCGGTGGTCGTGGATATTTTCTTACAGGAGCCGCAGTATTCTTAGAACACGCATTAATTCAATACGCATTACGTAAACTATTTGATAAAGGATATAAACCACTTTATACACCATTTTTCATGCGTAAAGATGCGATGCAAGAGGTAGCGCAATTAGCACAATTTGATGAAGAATTGTATAAAGTTGTGGGTAAAGGTAGTGAAAAGGGTGATGAAAAAGAGACTGAAGAGAAATATTTAATTGCAACTTCGGAGCAACCAATTGCCGCATTTCATCGTAACGAATGGATATCTGAAGCTTCATTACCAATAAGATATGCAGGTTTATCAACGTGTTTTCGACAAGAAGTTGGATCACATGGACGTGATACACGTGGAATATTTCGCGTTCATCAATTTGAAAAAGTGGAACAATTTTGTTTAACATCACCGCACGATAATAAATCGTGGGAAATGATGGATGAAATGATTGCAAATGCAGAAGAATTTTATCAAGATTTAAATATACCATATCGAATTGTAAATATTGTATCAGGTGCATTGAATCATGCGGCATCAAAAAAACTTGATTTGGAAGCATGGTTTCCTGGCTCAGCAGCTTATCGTGAGTTAGTATCATGCAGCAATTGTCTTGATTATCAAGCACGACGTTTATTAGTTAGATATGGACAGACAAAAAAAATGAATGCTAATGTTGATTATGTTCATATGTTAAATGCAACAATGTGCGCTGTTACACGCGTTATTTGTGCAATACTTGAAGTTAATCAAACAGAAACTGGTATTAAAGTACCTAAAGCCATTGCCGCATTTATGCCAGATAAATATTCTGATGAAATACCATTTGTTAAAGCTGCGCCGATTGATGAAGTTGAAAGTAAAAAGCAAAAGAAACAACGTGAAAATATGGCGAAATCGTAAAATTGTGGATGAAACATTTTTATGATTATTTTATTCAATTGTCAATATTCCACTTTGATGCATTTGTACTGAGATATATCTTCTTCTTTTTTCTTACGACTTATTAATAAACAAATATAAACGCTTTGGGAATATGTATTTGGTGTTTTTTTTTTTTGCTTCATACAAGTTGTTTAAATAATTTCTTAAAGGCCTATAGAAAATAAAGTTACAACTTCTTGAATGGATTAAGGACGTTACATAGAAAAATGTTTATTATGTACACATATTATTTTTTTTTTTTTCTCCAATTCAATTTAGAAAATATTGAATAATAAAAAATAATTATCGTCAAGTTTCCTCATCTTCAGCTTGCATCTGTTCCAACAATCTCTTTCGTTCCTCCGCACGTTTCATATTATTCAAAACTGAATTTTCAAAATCAACATCGGATAAATAATTTTGCTTTTGATTTGTCGTTTGAAAAATATCTGGAGCTGATGAAAAACTTGGAAAATTATTTGGACGATTATCTGTCGTGCGATTTGTCGAAGGAAATATATTTGATGTAGATTCTGTGTTAATGAATAATTTATTTGCTGATAAATTTGTTTGTTTATTATACGAATTAGATTCCCATAATCCTCGTAATGTTAATGGATTTTTAGCTAAACCAATTTCAATCTGTGTTGCCATAATAGCCGCTGATATATCATGATATTCAACTAATGCTGAACCTTTTTTTGTATTAGAGACAACGAGAATTGCAATGTCACCATATTTTGACAAAATATTATGTAATATTTCGTAATTATATCCGCCATTATTATCATCATTTTTTTCACATTTCCATTTTATTTTAATTCGTCCACTTACGGTTTCATTATTTCCTTTTTTATTACCGTGTATACTTTCGTGAATTTGTTGTTTAACAAATGCAATTTCTTCTTCTACTTGACGCGAGCCTTCTTTTTTTAATCTTTCAATTTCAGCTTTTAAACGTTGTTCATCGGTGCGTGCAGTACTAGTTTGTGAACGTTTGTATGCTTCCTCTCGTGCTTCCAAATCCTCTTTGAATTTTCGACGCTTCGAGTCTAATTGTGTTACACGTAATTTCGCCTGCTTTTTTGCATTAAATACTTTGTCATAAGCCACCTTGAAAACAAAGAAAGGGAAAAATTAAATATTTGTTATTACTTATTGATAATTGTAATGAGATAATTCTAGTGCAATTTTTTTAATTTATACTTTTTGATATGGGGATATAAATATTAATATCTTACCCGTGCACTCTCATCGATCAATACTTCTAGTACTCGAGATAATTGCTGGAATAACTCGGCTGCCCTTGGATTGTCTGGATTTTTATCGGGATGGCACGAAAGAGCTTTTTTACGATACGCTGTTTTAATCTAAAGAGAAAAGAGATCATGAAATAGTATTATTATTTTCATTGTCATATAAATAGGAGGAAAATAAAGTATTTTTGATAATCATTGTATCGTAGTTCAATAAATTATTATAAACCTCTTTAATGGATGCTGTTGGTACTGTGCCAATTAATTCATACAAATCCAAATTCATCAATTCTTCCTCCATTTTCACGTATTTATATATTATATTCTGTGTATTTTTAATATATAAACAACAATTTACGACTTTATATGTGTATTATTTACGTAATTTGAGGTTATAAACGTATTCCAATCATAACACACAAACATAACCTCACTTTGGATTTGATAAAAGGCAACTGAGAATATCACTAGTGTTTTGCGTTTGTTAGTGGCTAATATTGTGAAGTGTGATTTGATTGGTCGTAATAGATTCTCCGATAGGGATGAATCTGTCCAACATAATAGAAAAAAATATACCCATAATGACTCAGGAATAACTCGCATTGCAATATCTCGAAGATTTCGATATTATATTGAAGAACCTCGAGATGAAATATCGAAGAAACGGAAATGCTGCGATTCGAAATAGAAACGTTACCACGTAATCATTTGCAGAACATTTCGGACTTCCGCTTATTATCTTGGAATAAATTCAGAAATTAACATTGTTGGGTACAATATCGTATAAACAGATTCCAAAAAATTGCGATTTATCGCTTGAATTATTATTTATTTTTCTTCTCTAATGCGTCATATTTTCGAGAATTCTCAACTGCTGATTGCAATCAGTTTTTTCCGAGTTTCAAAGTCGTTAAATTGGTTATTTATGACCAAATCGTGAAACATACATGAATACACGAATAATAAATAAATACTGTAAGTACACTCATAGATATATGAAATCCTGCAATAATCATATAACAATTCTTCGGGACACTTCTTATTGTGTTAAAAATAAACATTATAAACAAACTTTTGTACATTATGAAGTTTGTTTGGGCTTTTCTCTGTGTTTTAGTTTGTCTTCTACCTTTCATAATCGGAGCAGGATTTGGACTAAATGCATTATTGGATTGTAAGTATATAAATATAATTATTCTAATTCTTAATGTAGTTCTAAATAATAGTTTCCAATAGTCAAAGTAAGCAAAAAGCTAACCAAATTCACATCGAATAAATTCGGGAAAAAATGTTGATTATTTATAATAATACTGTGCTTATTAATCATTGTTTCTATTTGTTCCACAGACGATAATACTAGAGCTACTCGGCGAGGGAGTGGAAAAGAATCTAATAGCATTCGGCAGCATTACCAGAAACCAATTGTTGTGCAGGCTCAGACTGAGAATCCCAAAAAATTAAATACTACAAAGGAGTCATGACCAGTTGTACACAATATGGGAATCGCTAATAATTAACTGGGTTATTTTGTGCAAACAATTAATTCATTTTTAACTAATATATATAATTCATAAAAAGATGTAGTTGAATAATGGAATAAAAAATATAAATAAAATAAATGAATTATCATTTTCATAAAGTCCACTGAATTTTCATATGTAATTGATAATATTGATGTCAATTTATCTATTTGTTATGTACAAAAAGTCTATGCACTAAATTCTATATCGCTTCTACAATGTGTCATATTTTTCAAGGATTCTTAA
The DNA here is from genome assembly GCA_958496275.1 of Zele albiditarsus. Taxonomy (NCBI): domain Eukaryota; kingdom Metazoa; phylum Arthropoda; class Insecta; order Hymenoptera; family Braconidae; genus Zele; species Zele albiditarsus. The sequence continues at coordinate 5,191,137 of OY292416.1, forward strand.
CTACTGATTGCAAACATTTTTTTGCCAGAGTTTTGAAGTCGTTAAAATGCATGTTCATAACTAAATCAACAAAACATATATAAACACGACTGATAAAAATATGCAGATATCAGTGGTAAATATCAATAAAATATATCATAGTCTGGTTCTCAACAGTTACCCCAGCTTATATTACTTCCAACAGTAACATTAAAAACATATTGTGTTTAAAATGAATTTCGTTTTTCCTTTACTTATTATTTTAGCTGGTCTTATACCTTTCTTAATCGGAATAGGATTCGGATTTGATGCATTGTTCAGATGTTAGTATATAATATTGATTATTTTCATTCTTAATACTGTAAAAATTGACGTATATCACATTGGCTTTATGACAAAATGTTTTGCCACGTATGCACATCGCAAGCACTGAATGTACTTGTGATTCGTAGTGAAGTTTGTAGGACAGCAGTACTGCCATTTATTTTTTTCCTAGATACTATTCTACATTTCATGATGACAATATCAAATAGAACTTCAAAAAAAAAAAAGCTGATTAATTGAGTTGAACTTTTTTTTTCTTCTATATTGTTACAGCCAAGACTAGAACTTCATATCCAGATACTACCATCAAATCGAAAATCATCAAGGTATACAATTAATTAGAAATTATTGAAAGCTTTATTAAATTTACAAGAATATCCAGGATCGCATAATAATTATGAAGACTGATATATAGAATGTTTCATTAGGTGCCCAATTCACCACTTGATTGTATGGTAGATAATGACTGTAATAACACTTCTATTTGCAAGAACAGCAGTTGCGTTCCTGCTTGTACTCCCGATTTATGTAAAAAAAATGCAGTGCATAAAGGATCAGGTCGCGATTGTACTTGTGAATGTTATCCAGGATTTAATCTTGATTCACAGGGCAATTGTATAAAGAGTAAATATAAGAATATAAATATAATGTTGGTGTAAGATAGAATTGATATAATTCTTATCATTAATCTTTGTACTCAAAAGTAATTATTATCATCAATATTTACCTAAATTTGTTATGTTATTTTATCAGATTGTTCTACTGATACCAATTGTGATTTCTTTGAAAAATGTGAAAATAACGAATGCGTAGATGTATGTCTACCTGATACGTGTGAAGGTAAATATCCGAAGTGTGTTCCAATTAAACATGCTCCTAGATGTGAATGTATGTTAGACCACAATTATGATCCAAAATTTAAAAAATGTGTAAAGAGTAAGTGGAATTGTATAGTGACAAATATTAATTAATCATTGAACTTGATAATTTGTTTTCCAAACTTAACATCTAATTTTGTCAGATTGCGCTGGAGGTAGTGAATGTGGAAACGGGAAAAAATGCGACAATGGAAGATGCATTGCTATATCTCAATGCGGCGGATATCCATGTGGAAACAACACACGTTGTGATGTGTATGGGGGCCATTCTGTTTGCACTTGTCTCCCCACATATTTTGGTGATCCTTCACTTGAATGTGTGAAAGGTGAGATGACCATGAATTGTCATGATATATAAAAAAAAATACATCTCCATCTCACTATCTTTGAACACGAGCTAATTATTTTCTCAAACATGTTTTTGATTTTTCAATCTACGTGCCACAGGTGAATGCATTACTAATTATGATTGTGCTATTGATGAGGAGTGCGCCGACCACAAGTGTCGTCCATCGTGTAGGCCATCATCATGCCAAAAGAAACCTAATCAAAAATGTATTGTATTAAAGAACCACTTTCGTTCATGTGTATGTCAGCTAGAATTCATTTATAACAAAAAAAGAAATTGTGTAGAAGGTAAACACAATAATGATGAGTGAAATATTCACTCAGTACTAATTCATTCTCAATCGTACATTAATTATTCTATTAATTATTCTTGAATCCTCACATTGATTTCTCAGGCTGTAAGAAAGATGATGATTGTCACTCTCATCGTAAATGCTCCGCGGGTCATTGCACTGACATTTGTGATGGTACCATTAAATGCGGAAAACATGCTCACTGCTCTGTGGATGATAATCGAAAAAGTTATTGTACATGTGATGAAAATTACAGTGGCAATGCGGAAATTGAATGTCTAGAAGGTGAATACATAATGATGATGAGAAGTATGAATAATCCTTGTATTGTTGCTCTTCCAATTCATTGTTTCTATAAACCCAGTTATATACTTTCAACCAATATCGCTAATGACTTCCATTTATTTATTTCTGTTGCTTTCCGAATTGGGCTCACTGGTAGGATGCGAATCGGACTCCGATTGTCGAGGCAGACATGAAACGTGCAATGGTTATAATCAGTGCGTTGATACTTCTGTTTAGGGCATTGATACCCAACCTCTGGATATGTGCAGGTGTAATGTGATGTAAAAGTTTGTGGCTTGGCATAATATATAAACTATGACTTAAACCCTGTACTATCAAGTAATGAATAATAAAGTCCAATTTCTCTTACATTGAGTGTATGATATTATATTATTGAATTTAAAATTATAAATTATATTATTCAACATTTCATTATTTGAAAATGAAAAAATAAATTGTGGTGAATGTTCACTTATACATATAAAACATATTCAAATTACGCGGATATGTTCCAATCGCTACATGAAAATTATATGTTTTCGTCCATCTTTTCTTTCTGCGCGGCATCGTTGCGCAGTAACAAAACATAACCTAATTCTTTAGACATATCTATATACATAACCAAAACAAAAACAAACAAAAAATAAATATATAAAAAATACACTCTGTGATCCGTACAATCCATTATAAATCCACAACAAATTGCACATTCCTCAATATTTATTAATTAATACAAATAACTCAGTCAATATTCTTATGAAGAAGTAAACAAATTTACATAAAAATCCAACGAAACGCAGAAGGAAAGAGAAGAGATATTCCAACTCTTCATCATCTACATCACATAATATAGGTTATGTTAACATTTATTTATTTATTTATTTATTTATTTATTATAAAACAGTGTGCATCGAAATTTTACATATCAAAATAAACATAACCGCAAAAAGAACAGAGGAAAAAACTCATTGATATATATACTGCTACATAATTGACACAATTAAACAATAATAGAAAAAAAAAACGAATAATGATAAGCGAGTGAAGAAAAAAGCAACGAGAGTTGAATGTTTACATTGATGAAAAGTTAAATGAACAAACCAAATAATCAAACAATTGTTAAATATATTTTGCATAAAAATGTCGTCTTCTGACGATGTATCAAATATTAATTCACGATTACATGAAATGAGAGTTGGTAATGTTGATGGGAATAATGATGGAGTGCATAATGACGATAATATACCATCACCATCGCCACAAAATATGCAAAATATTACTGGCAATGTAACATTTTCACGTGCACGACGTGCATTAACATTTGGCGGTGATGAAGAGCAACCATCATCATCTTCATCATCGTCATCATCATCAAGTAGAGGCAACGATGCACCACCGAGTAATCGTGAATTGTATGATTATTTTATTTACTTATTTATCATTCATTTTTGATATAATACACAGAGAAATAATTTTTATCTTCCAGATTGCCCAGCAATTCTGCAGATACATTACACTTGGAAGCACGACCACAAAATGATTTACCAATTGAAAATAATAATCGTCGTCCATTGCAACAATTATGGAATTGGCAGGGAAGTAAAACAACAATGAAAGAGAGATTTGCATTTTTATTTAACAATGAAATATTATCAGATGTGAGATTTTTGGTTGGTCGTGTTGGTCAACAGCAACGTATACCAGCACATAAATTAGTATTGTCATCCGGTAGTGCTGTATTTGATGCAATGTTTAATGGAACATTGGCAACAGCATCAGCAGAAATTGAAGTACCTGACGTTGAACCCGCTGCATTCTTAGCTGTTTTATTATTTTTATATACTGATGAAATTCAAATTGATCCTGAAACTGTTATGACAACATTATATACGGCAAAAAAATATGCTGTATCGCCATTAGAAAAACATTGTGTTGATTTTTTGAGGAGTAATTTAACGAGCGATAATGCATTTTTATTATTAACACAAGCGCGTTTATTTGATGAACCACAATTGGCCACTGTTTGTTTGGATACTATTGATAAATTTACCAATGAAGCATTAAATGCCGATGGATTCACCGATATTGATATTGATACGTTGATGGTGGTGTTGGAAAGAGATACATTGCGTATACGTGAATCAAAAATATTCCAAGCAGTTGTGAGGTAAGATTTAGTTTGTTACTGTGTTTATTGTGTTTGTTTACTTATTCGATTATTAACGATATAATTTTAATTCTTCTATAACTTCTAAGATGGTCAGAAGCGGAATGTGTACGACAACAATTGCCAGTTACACCGGAAAATCAGCGTTCAGTTTTAGGCCGAGCATTATCATTAGTGCGATTTCCATTGATGTCTATTGAAGAATTTGCAATGGGACCGGCACAATGTGGATTATTAACTGATAGAGAGGTCAAATAAGTTTTCTAATAAACATTTGAGAACATAAAAAAATATTATATCAATATAAGATAAAAATTGATTTAATCATCATGTATTTTTTTTCCATTTTTATTACAGATTGTTTCGTTATTTTTGTATTTTACGGTCAATCCAAAGCCATCAGTGGGTTTTGAAGCGATGCCACGTTGTCGTATGATGGGAAAAGAATTGACTGTGTGTAGATTTCAACAGACTAGTAGCAGATGGGGATACACTGGTACAAGCGATCGTATAAGGTGTGAAAAGAAAACATTGTTCATTATTATTTTTATATTCTTCAGTTCAATTTTTTATCTAATTTGTATTTTTATATTTTTTAATATATTTTTTACAGGTTCAGTGTTGATAGACGAATTTTTCTAGTTGGTTATGGTGTTTATGGAAGCGTTCACGGACCAGCTGAATACGAAGTTACAATTGAACTGAGTCACACTGCGTCTGGAAAAATAATAGCAACAAATGCAACAAGTTTTAGTTGCGACGGTTCAGGTTACACTTATCGTCTTATGTTCAAAGAACCGGTTGAAATAATAGCCAATACTATTTACACTGCGTCAGCAACATTTGAAGGACCCGATTCACATTATGGCACTAAAGGTTTACGTCGCGTTACTGTTGGTTGTGATTCTGATAAAGGTACAGTGAAATTTCAATTTAATTTTGCTGCCGGTGATAATAATGGTACTTGCATTGAGGAAGGACAAATACCCGAGCTCATATTTTATTCATGATAAACGGAGAAATAAAATGTATAAACAAATAAATAGATACATAAATAATAAAAGAATACAATAATTAAATAAATAAATAACTAAAAGAAACGAAAATGTAAATGAATACACCAATAAATCAATGAATAAAAATTCGACATTGAATTGTTGCAAAATTAAATTTATAGTTCAATAATTATTACGATAATTCCTTCTAATTATTTTCTTTATTATTACTACTAGCTTTATTTATCTTCTTGACATCTAACCATCAATAATGATTGTAATTGGGGGTTCGTTGAGGTGAAATAGTGCAATTATTTTACTCGTCCAATTATACAATAAACAATTCAATTCATATTTAATATATATTTTCGTAAGCACAACATTTTTATTATCAATATTACACTTTCTTTTTTTTTTTCCTTTCATTATTTTCATTCCTATGTACAATGTTTACATGATGGCCGTACAGAGGGCAATTAAATGTTTGCCGAAGTAATTTTGTTAATACACATTCAAAACGATAATTAAAAATGAAGTAAAGTAGAATTTTCATTCTTCTTTGTGTTATTTCACTTTTTATGAAATACAGAAAAAAAAAAGAAACAAAATAAATTTCACACTCTCTGCATTAGAAAAAAATAATAATACAATAATATATATTTATATATTTATCTATACTCGTGAATTATTTATATTTTTGTGTTTTATTCTCCTTCTACGTTAGGGCACTTATTTATTCATTTATTTATCCAATTTAAATACTAATGACTCCAATAGCGAATTGTAGTGCAATATCAAATGCATTGAAGGAAAAATTTTGTTATTCTTCTCATCATAATTAATTAATTAATAAATAAAAAGAAAACACTTTGTCAGATATTATTTATGAATATGGTAAATATTAATCGGGCAAAGTTTCACTGTCAAGAATTCTTTTTGATCTTTCTTTCATTCATTATTATTATTATTATTATTATAATTATTACTTAATAGTTATTATTATCAATAGTGAGGATGGAGGGTTCAGAGCGTGTGCGCAAATTCAAAACTTTATAAGATTATAGAAATAACAAATAAAATAACAACACACAAAGTGATTATATATTAGCGAATATTGAAAATGCTGACAACAATTATTCCATTGCATTTCGTGATAATTAATAAAAAATTGCCAATTCATCTCTTATTGAGTTTTGAATTTGCGCAATCGTGGGTAGATAACGAAGTTGATGCGAGTAAAAGTTATTTTTGTTTTGTGTAAAGGAAAAGCAAGAATAAAAAATAGAGGAGAAATGAAAATTTTTTAGTAAAATAATGTTAGATTGCTGTTGTGGTTTTCTTTCTTTCTTCTACATACGAACTAACAATTAAAATAAAAAAATGTCATGATTTTTATACCATGTATACTCTCTCCCTTACATGTCTCTCACATATTCACTTTCACTTTCACATGTTTTTAAATAATTATTATATCATCAGATCTACAATCCATAAAATTAAAATTCTTCATGACTATAATTCAATAATGATATTAATATTAATAATTAGTTTACAATGTTTTTTTTTTTCGTTTTCGTTTCTTTTTCAACTTGTTTTCTTTTTTTTCTTTTTTATCAAGCACTAATGACACTCATTATACATACATTAACATATATATGTAGATTTTATATTAACTAGTTAATTAATTGTGAACTGGCCGCGTATAAAAAATGTATTTCTAGGTAACAGCGAAGGAAAAAATTGAATTAGAAGACAAAAGACATTTTATAAACATTTTAAATGATAAATCATTGATAAATAAATACGATGATTACGTGATTAGCATGATTTCGACTGACGTACTTAAACGAAGAAATAGATATGCGCACAAAAACAAATTAGAATTTTTTCTTTCCTTCTCTCCCAGGTAAAAAATCAATATCTTACTTATATCATTGAATTCGTTTCAGTTGAACTCCATTCGGACAAGTCCTGAGTAGTGTCATTATTACGAGTCGTCGTTGGTAACAAAAGTGAGGAAAAAAAAAAGAAGAAAAAAAAGTTGCGAATGAATTTTTGTGTTGTGGCAAAAATGAAAATTCGGGGAACTTTTATTTGAGTTCGTAAATTTTTTTTTCTTTTCTTTCGCGCTCTCATTGTTGATATATTATATATTCTATGTGTCCCAGTCCAATAAATGTTCCTTCAATTTTTTCATTTTGCTCTTCCCCTTTTTCGCTTTCACACCCGAACGTTTTTTTTTTGGCTTCGGCGATACTTCGCAGCCGCAGCCACTTCTTATCAATATGTGATCGAGATCCCACCCTGAATCATTACTGAGACGTGGAAATCTGTATTTGTGGTGGCGTGTTGGATGCACAGTATGGTCATTCTCCTGTTGAATAAAAATCAATGAACGGATGAATGTATAAATAAATAAATGAATAAATAGATAACGAATAAAAAATTAATCGAGAGTCACACTATACAAATGATGAAATTTATTTATCATATTTACAATTGAATTTTTCACTCACCGTGCTTGAAATATTTTCAGTTGCTTTGACAATTGCAAATGAATAAGTATATTTTTGTACACATTTAGATTGATTGAATAGTCTACGATCAATAAATCTACATGGTCTGTCAAGTACATCAGGTCTACAGGACTTTTCATAAAACCTCTGTATATTATCAGCGTCACGATAAAGTTCAACATACATTCCTTGGAGTGTTTTACCGCCCGTTGGTTCCGTCATCTCTTCAATAGCTGGACAGCAATCAACTCCGCTGCCTTGTTCACCACTTTCGTCTCTCAACATGCTTTGTATCTCACGGTATGTCATTCCTAATTGACGTCTGTGTTCACCGTGTGTTGATACCCTGAAAATAACAAGAGGTAATCATTAATATTTGAAAATGTCCATCAATGACCATGTTATTGCTGTATTTTCTCATGTGAATTTAATTCTTAAAAATTAATACAACACATCTTTGTCAATTATGATTTACCAGCGAGGACTTTGTTCACGTGGTGATTGTTCCCTCGGTTTTCTTGACGATAATGTCAATGTGACGTTATTGGCGGCGACAAGCCGCGGCCACATCAGTGCGGTTAGCCAAACCACCTGGAAGAAAAGCAAAGAAAAAAAAACGAAAATAAAAAAAACAGCAAGAAAAAATACCTAATCGCAATTATATAAATACTCCACTCAATTCATTCCAATCATTATCACCTCATAAACTACAATGAATGATTTCAATCTCCAAGATATAAATATAACCAAAAAGAAATGAGATATAATTTTTAATCAGCCTTAACACGCAACAGATCAGAGATGTAATAAACCAACGTATTAGTCACGGTACATGTACGGTTCAAAGTCTTGCCATACGATATTGCACGGTAATTCCCCGCGACCGCCATTTTTTTTTTTATTTTTCTAAAACACACATCTCTAGCGTACCAACAAAATAAACATTAATTATCGACTTATATTAATTTTTTATCTCTCAATATAATATCAAAAGATTACATTCTCATACATTAAATTGATAGGAGAAATAGACGAGAAAAAAAAAATGGTGAGAAAAGAATAAATGAATATTTTGAATATGCAACGTTGATCGTTGTCTTGTCAGGTTATGTTCACGCTATTTACAACATGTCGACTTCACCGACAGTAGATACCATTCTCTTCTAGTAGCCGACAGCATCAGGCACACTCATATATACATACATAAAATAAATTTATCGTTGACCCTGTATGGTCAGGTCGTCACATTTATTTTTATCGCCTATTATTTTTCTTTTCACTATATCGTACCATGTATCCGTTTGAATATTCCCGCTCCGACAGTGGCAATCATTAAAATGGCGGAGGTGGGATTTACCGCTTTGTGTGTCACATATAGCGAAAATGATTCGAGACATGACGCCAACATAATGTTAATAAATAGAATAAATAAAGGAGATAGAAGAATTATAGATATAAATATGTGAGAAATAAAATTGCTCAACCCGTTTTATAGCGATTAAAAACGTCGCCATATTGCCATAACTATAAGGAACTGTTTGTGAAACTATATAATGCACGTTAATACCAGAGTTATAATATCGAGTTCAAATATCACACGTGTCTTATTTCAACGTGTAGAAATTTTATTTATATATATAAGTTAATAGTTATAGTTTGAAATATACTTGCGATATAATTTTGCTATGTGGATTTGTTTATTGCATACACACACACTCATACTTACTGGGCACACATACCAATTCACTGGGTGGACGTTCAAATGTCGATAGAATATATTAAAGGAAGAAATAGCTCACACACATATGAAGTATGTGTATTGATAATTGTGTGTGAGCAAGAGACAAAAAAGAACATAAAACCAATGAATAAATGTAAAAATGATATGAAAGAAAAAATAAATAAATAAATAAAATAAAGAAGAAGAAGAGATTGAAAGAAGCTGAGAGTGAGTATAGAGAAAGAGAGAAGCGTGGCGAATCAGTCTGGCGTCTGGAAACGAGATTTTATCTAATTAGGATCTACCTGAGAATTTATTTTCAGATTATTTATACATCAGATTCATACATGGGGTTGGTGGAAGATAATATTGGATGGGTTAAGTATGTATGTGTATGTATGGATATATATACGTCTTGTTCATGTTTTAAAACGTGTCTTGTGATCATTGGACTGTGAATTTTGAAGAATGATGGGAAATAAGAGGGGAAAGAAAACATTTTGGATTTATGGTGAGGGTGACTATTTTAAAATTACAAAATTAAATAAATTTGTCACTATTGATGATGCAAATGGACATTTTTTATCATAACTATTCACATTCCAAGTATATATTTTCAAGTATATAAACATTATGTATGCATATATCTATCTATACATGTATACATGTTTGTGACAAGAAAGCAAAAAAGAAAATAAAAATTACGTTGAGGTGACTAAGTAAATGTTTATACATGTCAATCATAAGTGACACGAGCAAGCATTGCGCTTGTCTAAACAACCTTGCAGTGTTCTGATGTGTGTATACAACGTATAGATGTATAGACACGTTTGCGTAGACCACAAATCGCAGTAGCATTTTAATAATCTGTTGATGCACAACAGTGTCAAAGAACATATTTTTTTTCATGTCCTGTGTGCAACGAACTCAAACTCAATCGATTTAATTACATTACATTTTATTTTTATTCATTATTAAAATGTTTTTTTCTTTTTTTCCTCACGTCTTACGATGTCATAGAATAATATAAATAGAAATGGAATGTCGTTCTCGATAAATCATTCCAATGAACATGGAGTAGAAGAAAAAAAAAAAATATTCAGATGAAATTAATAATAACAAATAAAAAACAACGGAAATGATGACGGATGAAATAGTATAGAAAACTGGTCATTCATCTCACAATCTTGTTTATTATTAATATTTTATCAGTATCATTGTATCATTGTTAGTATATGTCCACGTGCTGATTATTTTTCACAATACTATTCGAGTGGTGGGAATAATTTTTCACTGAACTATGTTGTTAATAATGATCAATATCTATTTTTTTGTTTCAACAACATCTTTGCAAACTTAAAAGACAAATAGAAAAAAAATACCAAAATATTGAGATATTAAAATCAATCGATATTTTATCCGATTCTTATTATCAATCATTTATTTATTCATTCATTTATTCATTTATATATATATATATTTATATGTATATGTATGTATTTATTATTTATTCATTATTATTTTGTTGTTTTTTTAAATAGAACTGCCTTGCAAGATCTAAATATGTAAATGCAAACGATGTATATAAAATTCCAATGAACGTGGAGCAAGTGGAAAACATTATATCTGTATATTTGTATGATGATGTCTATGTCTGTGTGCCTCGTTTAACCGTTATATAGACAGGATGCCAATACGAATAATAGATGATTTCTCTCGTCGGTAAACATACATATGCAACTATAAATAAATAAATAAATAAATAAATAAATAAATATACAAATAAATATATCAACAAAAAAAAAAAAAAAAGCAAGATATAAATTTTCCAGAGAAAATTTTCCAACCACCAAGTAATCATCTCATTAAATAAATCAAATAAATATTTTCCAAAATTATACATACATATTATTATTTTTTTTTTTTCTTTCCATTTCACTATTTCCTCTCTATTTCTTTCTCTTCACATTTTTTCTATTTCCCTTATTTCACTTTTCATTCAACTCCAAATATCCATATATCTTCTTTCAAGGATAATAAACAGGATTAAAATCATTTCCACATATAAATGAATGTAAAGAATGAAAAAAAAAAAAAAAATCAAATGTTAAAGTAATATTAAATGTGAGTCTTAATATCATCTTGCTACTTCTTCTTCTTCTTCTTCTTCATTTCTCTTTTCAAAGAGACACGTTAACATTATCGCAATAAACCTCCACGCAACTTGTCATCGTCAACAGCGCGCACAGGCTTTAATAATATTAATAAGTATGAAGAAGAGATAAAAAAAAAATAAAAATAAATAAATAAATGAAATGAAAAATTATTATCACGCTGAGAAACGAGGACGATTAGCATATACTTAATGACATTAAGTATTTTTAATTTAATTTAATATTTTATTTCTTCTATAAAGAAGAAAAAAGAAAGCATTTTTTTTTTTTTTTCACTCTTTCACTCTCTCTCTCTCTCTCTCACCATTTATTTATTTAATCGTATGTGAATGTATTAGTTGGAAAGAGCTGTTCAGACGGCTATGGGAATTGAGAAAAAGCAAACTGCGATTATCGTATTAAATATTGTGTATATATAGAATATTCATATATATATCTATATATTTATAAATATATAAATGTATATAAATATGTTCGTATGTGTGTGTGTATCTGTAGTTGCTTCCTATGAAAGACCCAGCTATTATTAAATTATAGCCTGGAGTCACCGGGTTCTGTATATGATCATTATCATTTATCAATATCGTATGAGAATAATTTTGGTTTTTTATTTCTGTTCAGGATTTGTTGTTTTCTTTCTCTTTTTTTTTTTTTTTTTCTCTCCTTTTTTTGTTGCTTTACTTCTTCTCACTTCGGGTCGTTGTCGTTGTCGTTCTCATTCTCGTCGTTGTAGTCATGTAATATTATGTAGATAACACTGGTATGCAGCAAAAAGATCGTTCATTACTGATAAAGATGGTGTGGATATGTATGTGTGTGTGTGTTTGTGTTTTATGAGTGTGAATGTGAGATAGTTAAAGTGTGTGATATGTCGTCGGTTATATATTGGACGAAATCGATGACTTCCGGAGTGTGCTAGTAAGTCATTGCCGTTCGTTTGAATAATAATTTTAATCAGGTTGTATATGTGTGTGTGTGTGTGATTATATTTGTGTATGTATTTTTGTTTTTTTATCTTGTTTGTTATTGTGGGATTTATTGAATTTAATTTGATTTTGTTTTGTTTTTTTTTTTTAGATACCACTGGGGAATTTTTTTCATTCTTTGATTTTTTAAAGTAAGTGAAATGAGTGATTATTTATAACAATGTATTTCTGGTTATTCAATTGATATCAATCCGACCAAATATTTATAGTCTTTCTGTTAATTAAATTAATTGATTGAACAATACTTTTATACATAATGATATATGATTTTATCATTAGAAATGTGGATATGAAGGTTTTGTGTATGAAAATACACTTTTATATATACCAGAAAATAAATAAATAAATAAATAAATATATGTTTTGTTACAACTCACCGCGATAAGGGCGCAAAGAGCTTCAATTCGCATAGTAGCTGGCCAGGCCAGCGATCAGGCCGTAATTTTTATTCGCCTGCGTTTGATCGTGTCCTGTTTCAATATCGATCCTCCAATATTGCTGCCAACACTTCTGATAATATTCCTCCAGTCTTCCACTTTCTTTAATTATAATCACACTGCACACAATAATAATTTCAATCCAAGTGATAATCCTGATGAAAATGATATTGATGATGACAATGATGTTAATGATGATGATGATGCTGATGAAAATAATAATATTGATGATGATGATGATGATAATGATGATGATGATGATGATGGTAATAATAACAATAATCGTGGCAGCTGTTGAATTAGTGCAATGGAGCAAAAATTGCTCCCACGATGATCCAACAATGATTTTGACGACTCCACGTCCACTTCTCGTGATCCTAACTCTCGCATCCGGGACATGGCTGGTGCACCAACCTGTAATCATAAATACATTAAGTCATTTCAATTCACTTGATAATGTTATTTGTTAATAAATTGCTTTTTACATTAACCTAAAAAGTTTATCAATAATTAATCAGAGATCGTAAAAAGCTCGAAGCAGTGTCATAAAATTTTTCATTACCTACTTTTAGTAATATAAAATTAACATTTGTATTTTATTGTTTCATATATATATATATATCATTAGAATAATTGGGAAAATATTCTGGCAAACAATTTCACAACATTCTTCTGTTAATAAATTTTATACTGAATAATTAATAATTAAAAATCAAATACTTGAGTCATTCCCAATACTGTTACACATTATCTCAAATATTATTTTTGTTATAAATAAATTTTTTTCATCTTTTTTTTCTTATGGTTTCTAATTAATTTCATTATAAATTCTTCTTTCGTTTTTGTTTTTTTCGTTTAACCATTTTTTAAATCACAATTAGAACAATATTTTTTGTTTATTAAGTAATATTAAATATACCAAATGAAAATAATTGTGTGATGAATTATTTGACTGGCAGTATGGCCTTAAAGCACGAAAGATCATGCTCAACTGAATCAAAAGTGAAACAATACAATTCAACTTGATTTTTGTTCAATTGATAAGATGTAGACAGTTGGTCTCATATAAAAGAGTCGCAGACATGAAATCTCTACTATCTTATCATTATAAAGGTATGTTAGTGAGATATTGTTATTTATTTTTATTCTTTATTGTTTCACTTTAGTCATGATGACCTGTAACAAAAATGATGAGAAAGTTAATTTTACTTCAGCTATTAATTTTTTTTTTTCTGCGTTGTCATTTGTTTGTAGTATATTCTTTTAATGAAAAATGTATTCTGGATTTTACATTGATATCCAAACAATTGATAGAAGTTATTCAACACAATTTTTTGTACTTTAAAATATTTTCCAATAACAAATTGTTAAAAATATTTATGACAGTGTGTCATACATTTTGTCCTGTGAATTATTTTCATTAATTTCTACAATATTTCATAGTAAAAGAGTGGAAGAAAATATAAAAGGGCTCTCTCAACCTTTCACAGTAGCATTTTCTTTCTTATTTAATAAATTCTCTTAGTATACAATAAATATATATGAATAAATGTATGCGTTGGTTTTGAAATACTCTGCCTGCCTATAGGATTATTCATAAAGCTATGATTATTTCAATGTAATCATCGATTGGTCAGTGCAAAACGCCTCTCACTTGATAGTTACCCGCCTCTCTCTTTATAGTTTAGAGAAAGAGAAATTATAACGAGTTAGTAATGGACGCTTGGATATATATAAAATTCAATACGAATTTTATTTAACTATGATTTATTGAGTGAAAACAAGAAAGAAAAAATATTTAAATACATGTATAACATTATTTATTTTTCAGAAGCATTATTAAATAATTGTCTTATTCAATATCTTCTTTATATATATATATGAAATATAAAAAATAAAATTATTTGACTGACTAAATTGGGATTTTTAATAATATTTCAACCCATTGAAAATTTATTATTCGATAATTTCTTCTCTATAAAATCACTGAAAAATACCATTATAATATTATAACAAAAAAAATAAAACTGTACATCACCGCAATTAATTATAAACAATATAATTATTCCCAACTATTATTTAATCATACGAAATAAAAAATTCTTTACATTGCAAACAAATTTAAAAGCCACCACGTCATTGTCTTCATTCATTTCACTTCAATTCCATCTACACAATTTACAATTCATTTTTATTCCAATATTTTTTTCTTTTTTTTTTTTTTTCCATATAAAATACACGACGTTATTAACGATGCAATTAATGATAATAAAGTAATGGCAATGATGAAAGTGGAGCGCTGTCACGCAATGCAATAAGCTCATGTGCACATTAAACATATCACATAAGATTTTCAAATACCCTTGTGTATAAATATAAATTAATGCTCTCTCATCTTCTTTATTGGTGCACTTCTGATTCAGCATTGATGGATCGTTTCGATTTTTGCATTCGATAAAAACACACATATAAGCAAGAACTAATCATGTATATAAATAAATACATGTATACATTTCTTCATATCAACTCGTTAACTCGTTTCTGTATCAGATTATTAAAAAAATATTTATCCATCTATCGACTGTTGTTTATTTTTTATTTTTATTCTTGTTCTTGTTGTAGTTTTATTATTTAGTTATTTATTCAAGTATTTATATTTCATTTTTAATTTTTTAATAGTGAGCATGACAGTAGAAATTCCAATGGATATTTTTTTAATGATAATGATAATGTTTTTTTATGTATATGTATTTGTTACACTTGAAATTGTAATCTTCATGTACTCGAATTAATTACGTGTTAAGATATTATCATCAAAAGAATGTGCTAGTGTATATACGCAATTGAAAATTATATTGAGTTGAACGAGATCATTGCAGTTGTATGTTAGATGAGGGTGATTATTGAAGAATTTATTGGAACATCAGTAAAACATTTATTTCACATAAAAAGTATTGATGATTATATCTAAATCACGATATAAAATTGGATTTCCATCAAATCTCATTTATAATTATTTAACAGTGCAGTATTATTATAATAAACGTTACTGAATTTTCTCACGACAATTTTAATATGTTTGGGTAATAGTTCTAAATTTTTTTTTGGTCCCATGACCAAATACATAAAACTAATACTTTGATTGTGATGTTATTTTTTTTTTCTCAAATTTCTCAAATTATCCAATTCCCACTCTAACATATATTCCAACTCATTCTCAGAACAGCATTGGAAGGTAAACTGTATTGACATCGTTAAATCACCGGAAAATAATCCTCTCATTTTTGTTCGCCAAATCATTCTTGTATTCTTTTTTTTTTTTTTTTTTTTTTCACTGTTCTCTTTTCTCCATTTCCTCTACTTCAAGTATCGGTATGAGAGCATAAATCGCAGGACTCACTCGTTCGTTGTCTGTATAACTCGACCGACAGCTTTTATGGCTCAATCTTGTAGCAACGATCAGTATTTGCTTGTTTTCTTATTCTTTCATTTCTTTATTTTCTCCTTTTTCATGGAGACGATTCCACGTGGGCGAGTATTGGCGATGTCTTTCTTCTACATAACGATTCAACGATTGGCATCACGACGTTCAAGAAAATACTAATACGTATATATATATATATATATATATAATGTGGAAAGAAGTCCAAGACTTATTGAAGGTGACCGATCGTTCATGTGGTTTAATTCGATTGGCAGGTCGAGACTTAAAAAAAGAATATTGTTGTTTGTCGTTGTGAAATGAATTCAGTATTTGTCAATTGATTATCGTGAAGGCGCACTGTGGGTACTTATACAGTGAAAAAATAAAGTAATACAATATTTCTGTGTATAGAGATATTAATATTTACCATAGGTTGAAATGAAAATTGATTTTATCAAGATATGATTTCATATTGGTGTTTCAATAAAAAATCTGATTTACAAATTTTTTTTTCCAAATTGGCGGGCATGATAAAAAAAAAATTACTCCATCAATTTTATTTTTTCCAACGTTTTATATCACATTATCGTTCACCAATCAGTATAAACTAATAATATTTGATAAAATAAAATTAGTTTCAACATTGTTGGCTTCCTGTTTCAAGTTATATAATTTTGCACATTTTCTTTCTTTTGGCACTTTTTGTTTTTTTGTTTATCGACGATAAAATCTTATGGCAAATTAATAATCTTTTTTTTTAATTTTTTTCATTTCTTACAACAATTAGAGGTTGTACATACTCATAATAAAAATATCCAATATATTCTATCAACTATATTCAACAATATCACAACCTAATAAATCACAGTATAGAAACAACAAAATAAATCATTTTATTTGCAGTAATTTCACAGGCCATTATCAACTTAACCACATGGAAAAACAACTATCTAAATAAATAAATAAATAATCAACTAAATACAACGTAAGAAAAAAAAGGAAAAAATTACAATAATAAAATTGTAGTGACATTAAATTAACGTCATGTTATTCATGACCAAGATGTTAAACACGCCCACGAAAGGACTTAACCAGGGCTTAGAACAAATCGTAAATGCCGAGGGACATGGTATAATCATATATGACTTATAGCCCAACTAGAGCTCCTGAACGCCTACGAGAATGTGTAAATACACATACACATATATAAATATATATATATGGTAAATAAATTAAATATAACTTTTCAATATAACGTTGAGAAGGTCGCGGGATCTATTGAGTCAGATATTTAAACGATAAATATATATATATATTTATTGATATAATTAGTAATCAAAATTGATATTATTAGTAACATTAATTATAATATTGTATTATAATCGTTGAATATTTACAAAATAATTCAACATACATATTTATTCATTTTTATATATAATTTATTTTCTTTTATTTCATTTTTGATATGAGAGAATTTCACTTTGTCAATTTATTAATTAGCAAAAAAAAAAAAAACCTGTCGTTCGAGTTCATGATATTTTTTGGATGCTTGTAAGGTCGATACAACACACAGGGTGGTCTTGTATGTTTTTATATTTATATATATATATATATGTATATGAGTGTGTATATAGTTATCGAGTATATTTCAGGTATATATAGAAGAAAGAACCGGCTTTGAATTGGATGCTTCCAGGTGATATTTCGTCGCTCATTCATGGTGCTTGTTGAATGGTATCAACAGGTATGAGAGAATAAAAAGAAAAAAAAAAGAGAGAATGAAAAAAAGAAGAGAAACGAGTGATGAAGAAAAAAAATTGATGTGTATTAACCAATTAGCAAATATGTGTGCAATTTTTTTTTATATTTCATTTTACTTATTTGTTTATCATTACCCCCCTTTTTTTTTTTTTCTTATTGTTGTGGTTGATTGGTTGCTTGTGGCAAATTGTAGAAACAATTCAAAAATAATTTTAAAAATTCGATTAAAATGGGAAATTAAAAAAATCTTTCACAACAATAATTTCATTGACAATTTGTTTAACATTTTGACAATTTTTCAAACCCTCTAAATCTACAGATAGAAAAAAAACAAAAATAAACAAATGATTAATATTTTTTATCCTTAACTTTACAATTATCTCAAACAAATCAACTCACATTTTTTTTTCTCTCTCTCTCACTATTATTCAATAAAATTCCCCTCACTATTACATTCTTCCCACCTTATTATTGAATAACCACACTTCCATCTTTTAAAATTCTATAAACCATCCAACTTCCCTAACATAATACCACCCATCAATATTCTAACTCTCAGTAAATATGAAAAGGCGTGGTGATACACGTTGGTGTATTATAAATTAATTGGCAACAAATTTTGCTTGTATAACAACTCTTTGTCTTGTATTATTATATGTACAACTTTGAGTATAAATGTGTTTGCAAGTAACATTGGAAACAAATGGTCGTTAACTTGAACCACAAATGTCTTTTCTATGTAACAGACATTTAATACACATATACAAAACCCTCCCTTCCCTTCACTGCAGCAGAAACACACAAAGTGTTCATGTAAAGTCTGAAGCGACTACACATACGATTTATCGTCGTGAGTCGCGTAAATCTCTACCGCAAGGGAATAAAATAAGAAGAGAATAAAAGAATGGTGAAGTAGAGGAACAAGAAGATGAAGAAAAAAGGAAGAAAAAAAAAAATAAAACGAGGAAGAATAAAAGTAAATGAAAAAACAAAAATGCAAGATGGGTACAAGGAAATACACGAATATATAACTGTGTATAAGTACACCTATATACTAACCCACAAGAAAGAAATTTATGTCGATATATGTATAAACGTATATGGTGCGATACACTTGGTGGTTAGAAAATTCAAAGGAAGCAAAAAAAAATTGTCTTGACAAATAAAGTGTGTAACCGCACGAATAAATTTATAATGACCGTCAGACATGACTGCATTTATAGGGGAAACGATTGAGGTTATGTTCATGTTTGTTGCAGGTGTAAAATTCTTTCAAGAGAATATAATAAAAATTCAATGTATAGAAACAAAAGAAATAAGTGAATGGAGAAGAAGAAGAAGTGAGGAAGGAAAGTAAAACAATCGTGGGTGGTTTGTAACGTTTATGTATATTGGCAGAATTGTTTGAGTATATTAAAATTTTTGGGACAAATTTTCAGGATTGAATAGGGGTAATTGTGAAACAAGGATGAATTTGGCCAAGCGGATTCTTATATTCAAAGGATAATATTCTCTGAATAATCATTATATATTTAGCTGGGTGAATACTTTGATTGTGTTCAAACGAACTAAGTCTTGAGCAACCAAAGTAATTCAGTCAGTAAAATTTTAATGATAATGAATTAGATGAATTGCAACAATTGTACGTATAATTTTAACTCCAATGTCAAATTAGACTATTTAAAAAATGTTCAATTGCAACATATCAACAGGATATAAATAATTATCTATGATTTTTTGTTAACTACTGTCATAAACTTCATTTATTATTTTTTTTTTTTCTCTCTTTTTCGCTTCTCTTCTTTCGATTTATTTTTTTCTTATTCCTTACGGAAATGTCCCAACGAACTGCTGACGTGATTTGAATTCCCACGGCAAAGAGACATTCCCGTTTTCAAGTTTTGTGTGTGAGCGCATAACTAATTAGCCATGGTTATATATATATATATATACAAACACGTAAACTGGAGAGAGAAAAAAAAAAGGAAGATGAAGTGAAGATTGGATATAAAATATAATCATGAAGGTGGAGGACGCGTTTCGCTTGGACAAATAATGAAGACTATCAGAATTAAATACATATTTAAAGTATAAATATACACTGTGAATATACTATTTAGTTATAGCTAATGAGGTTTATTATATGTTTAGAAAAATGGTGATTTTTAATATAGCAAACTTTAATATCAATTTATATATAAAATGGATTATGTTCGTATTTCATTTTTATTTTTCCACTTTATGTCATTTATTTGTTTTCATAATATTATTTTTCCTCCTCTTTTATCAAGATTATTAAATTTATTAATGATTAATTGTTCAATGTGACAGCAAACTATTGTTCAATAATTATATTAATATTACAAATAATTAAAATAAATCAGAATAAAATTCGAAAAACATTTACCAATTAAATAAACTCATTAATTATAACATATATTCACATAAATTATTTTCCCACTATAGAGGAAAGGAAAGAAATAAATAAAAATGATTAATATTTATTTCATTACTGAATCTACTAACGGAATTCATACATACATTTATCCATGCATGAACGCACGGTGGCATCCACACGTCGTACATAACAAATCACTCCAGAGCCACCAACCAATCCATGGTGTAGAATATATATATATATATATATATACGAATATACACACATATGTATTTACATGTCTCATTATATTCTCATTTATCTATTTTCTCGACACGAAAAATAAAATTGATGATAAATCGACTGTGTCGCCAATCAATCCATCAACATTTCACCATTAACAATATAAAATGAATAAAAGAGAAGAGGAAAATGATAATTGATTATATATAACTAGGAAATAAATTTGAAAACATGAGTACAATGGTATTATTCAAATGAACAATTGAATTAGCATTCTTAAAAGGATTGAATACTTGCAGAATCATTAATGATGAAATATTAAATATGGAGGCGTTAAAAAAATATTTAAGCTATAAATAAATGAGTATTGTTAATAGAATGTTCAATAAAACTGTCGTATAGAACTTGACAATAAGTATTTTATTATCATTTGATTTGTATTGATATAAATGATTTAAAAATTGATGAGACAATTGATACTCATTGCTTTATGTGTCAATAACGCGTTAAATGTTCATCATTTTACTATTCAATTATTATAAATTCGCTCATTGTCTTGTTCCCACTTTGATATTTTCTATATCGAAAAGATAAAGAAATTGCGGAAATAGAGAATAACATTGAGAAAGAAAGAGATTTTCTATCAATTGTAGAATAATTTTATTCTTTGGGATATGTGGATACTAAAAAAATATTTGACATTACGGGAGTCTAACTTTAGCAATTAATAATTCAAATAACCTATGATTTTTCAACAGTTTTTCTAGTACCGACGACAGTCACAATTGTAACGATTATAAAAACATTTTTGTAATTGTTCCAGAACAATTAGAAACATCAGAAACAATGCAGCTTTCAGTCGCCGAAATTTTCGTACAACGTAAAGTTCCATGATTTGTAAAACTAATAAAAAAATTTGTAGTGTTCTTTTCCACACTTAACAATTAAAAATTGTTATGATGCAAATTTTTCGCTCATTGTCATCATAATCCGTCATCTCTATAAACAATCGTGTATAAGAAAATGTTGTGAGCAGTATAAATACCCATAATGAAATAATTTTACAGACTTCTTTTCTGTCCCTACAAACGCATGCTCTTCAGTCGGCTTCCTTGTTTCCTTTTTTTTTTTTTATCCACCTCTAATCCTATTAGAGATAATTAATGACTAGTGTATAAATTTTTTCATTCTCTTTTTTTTTTTCTTCGAGGAGTCGTAAATGTGTCGACTGCTATATCCGATATCTCGTTGAAGGATCAAAGAATATAAACACAAACACACATACATATCCATATATATATATATATATATATATATATAAATACCCTTCAAAAAAAAAAAGAGAGGATGAATTACAAATTTAATTTAACATTCAAATTTGTTATCCATTGTTCTAAATATTATCATATGTTGTAAATGAATTATTTTCTCTTTCGACAAACGACAATATTTTTGTCAATCATTTTTATAATTATTGTTTTCTTTTTTATTTTATTTTCTAATTTAATAATTACTTACTGGTGCTCTCGGTGGGTTGATCATACACTCCGTTATATTTCCAAGCACTAAAATTGGCTATCCAAGTGCTCCAAGACTTCATAAACCCCTAGAAAAAAAAAATCCAATAATCAAATGGGGAAAAAAAAAAAAAACTAAAGAAACAATAATTGAGAATTAAATTATTTATCACGTTCCTATTTCCGAATTCAAATATTTACCAATGATTTTGTATTTGTGATCAAATTAATTAGAATAGACAAAATGTGAGAGATAGAAAAATAAAAATTTATGTCTTCTTTCTGTTTATAAAAATTCTACAAGATCAAAAGATATTGCGGATTGATTGGAATGATGAGGAGAAAGCCATATGTACACACACACACACACACATACACACATACCCATGACATACACGCAGATATTTTATATATCTATTTAAAATCGTTGTCTTCACGAATTCGTAAAAATGTGCTTGTCATCATTGCCATTGCCACTTAAATTCACAGGCTTTGATAAGAAAAAAAAACAATTAAAAATGCATTTATCTATCTACATTTGATTTGATTCTAACAATTATCAAAACACATCAACATTTATTATTTTTTCATAGTCATTCTGACAATTGTAATTCACTATCTTGGTGGAAATAAATTAGACATGTTTTGTAACAAATAAAGTGTTACAGTTGTTGGTATAAAAGTGCCATGTGTTGAATGTGAAATCATTACATGTTCATCAAAGAAGGAATCTGAACGACATTTGTTTGAAGAACATTTAAACTTTGTTCGTTGGTGACAAGAAACAAAAATTCAGGATGAAGATTAACAGAATATTTATATTAATTACAATGGCTGTGATTATCTTTGCCATATCATCTGCATTGCCAGCTCATGTAAGTATTATGAAGCAGAACTGTCTACAATAAAAAAATCAGTGAAGAATAGTTAACATTTTTGTATTTGTTCGTGAAGTGCTTTTTTTATTTATATGATTGATTTTTATGATTCAGGACAAAGACAACGAGATAGTAATTCAACATCATGGTATAAAAATAGGTAAATGAACAAAAAGTGTTATGAAATTTTCACTAAAATAAATCTAGATCCATTGTTCCTAATTTCTCAATTAAGTTACATTTATCATTATTGAATTATCAGAAAAATATTACTGAATATCTGATATATATCTATCAAGTCTGTTTGTTTAATTTTTATTGCAGGTTGCAGCAAAGACGACCATTGTAAAGACAATGAAAGATGTGTAAACAAAAAATGTATAGATGTATGTCATCCATATCCGTGTGGTGAGAGTACAGGCTGCAAAGCAATAAACCACCGTGCTCAGTGTTTTTGTTTATATGAATACAAGGGTGATCCTTACACCAGATGTACACGCAGTAAGTATTCTGAATTAATAATTAAATGATATCAATATTATTATAATATAACACCAATTTTATTAATCAGTGAGCGATGAGGAGGTTAATAACAAAATGCAAAGTGAATTTGGCGAGAAAAGTGCTGAACTATGGAACAGAATCATGAAAGAAGCTCTAAGATTCCGCGAATGATGATGAACAGAGAATTCACTTTTGTTATCAAAACACATCAATAATATTTACTCTTTCTTTCATTTTCTTTTAAAATTCTTCATCTTATCCCCTTCACATCCCTGAATAAATTCGTTTTATTCCAGTTTCAATTTATAAACAATTTAATTTGCAATTTTAATATTGTATCAATCACTTTGAGTTAGTGATTCGTTTTGTTCTATTATTAACACTGTGAGGATACAGTATATTTGATCATTCCTAATTCCATTTTCTTATATGTTTTATTTTACATTTATGTATTCATTTCATTTACTATATGTATTGTTCACTTGGGTTTTGGCTTTTTTTTTTTTATTTCTCCATAACTAAATCCCCTGTATCAAAATATATTTCTTGATATAACCATCGCTGATTGCTGATGCCAGTCACATTATGGATTATAGCGGAAATCTGTATTTATGCAGATTTCTCTACTCTATCTATATCTTTCAATCATGATGTGAATGGTTTAAACCCTCCTTCTCCTTCTGTTTCTATATACGGTGACATTTAAATTGTGATCTCTATCTTCTTAGTCTTATAGAACGTGAGTGCAATCCGCAAAAGGATTGGACACACTGGTGAAACTTGAATACGAATTTTCTTATTAAAAGGTTTTTTTTTTTTCTTTAAATCCAACTGGATATAAAAATATGTATAAAATCATTTCATGATATTTATTATGTGGCATTTTGTGCTTGACATATCTTGACGTATTCATCAACAACAAAAAGATTGGTGTATTGAATGGATTGTGAAATGACAGTTGATGTGGTATAATATTTGTAGAGATAGTAAAGTCAATATATGGATATCAAGAATTAAATGTTGCAAAGGAATAGAAACTAAACTTACTAAACTTAAATCATTAACAATAACCAATTAAAAATGCACGCGGTAACTGTACATGAATAAGAAATTTCACAACACAAAAATTCTCTTTATAATTTTTTAATTTCCATATTCTCCTAACAATTATTGCAAAACACACCAACAACTGCGTGTAAATAGAAATTATTTCAATTCTTTTCAATATTTATATGTATACAGAGACAATTAATGTATATTCATACACCGTAGGCGCCATATCAATCATTAATTTCAATATACAAACCCATAAGTATTACTTCAGAGTGACTTGTGTGTCACGCGTCATTGGTATATTTAATGTATTTGTACTACTAGAGCAATGTATTTTACACATTGCTTATCGATACGTGACAGTAGTGGTAAATCAATGGCACGTGAGTGTAACGAAGAAAATATATAAAGAGAATGGATAGATTGAATGAAAGAACGGGGAAACTAAATACCAAGGATTGATAAATATAAGTGAACGAGTGAGTGACTTGTATGCACGCTACCACCGTGCAGATATATACTAATAGTAATAATAATATAAAAGAACACACAGAGACAACTATAAAAGCATGGAAACGACACAGTGCTTGGCGCCTGAGCCAACTCTCGCTTCTATTTTACCTCCACGTCACTTTCTTTTTGACTTTATATACCATTATATATATATAAGCCAGTGGATAGATACTTAAAGAATTTTTGTCTCTTGTTTATTAATTATTTTTATTAATATATGTATTTGTGTTAATAAATTCTTTATTTTAGTTTAAATGACATTATTATTATAAATCATTTGATTGAGAGGTTAATTCTATCAACTGTATAAATGATTTATTATTGTAGAGACAATTTTGAAATAAATTTTAGGAAAAATCTGAGGATGGCAATATATATGTATATATATAATTATTAATATTTATTGTGCAATATTTAATATACATGTGGTTATACATGTGTACGTGTAAAAATGAGTGTTTATCCATTGTGTAAAATGTTTCCATTTGTGTCTGTTCAAATGAGAAATAAAAAAGGGAGAAGGAATTTTTTTTTTTCTCTCTCTCTTTCAAATAAATAAATAAAGAAAGAACAGTTCAAAAAGACAGAAAGTGCCTCATACCTAAGTAAATAGATGAGGTACGTCGTGTCTTCAACTAAAAAGTAAAGTATTCAAAGCCTTCATCTGTATACATACACATATAAAAATATATAATATAATATGTACAGATAAAGTCTTTGAAATTCTTTAACAATATGTAGAAATGTATAAAGAATATCTTTCACTGTTTGAAGTATTTGTGTATTTTCTTTTCTCACATCAATTACGTGATGAGAACACGAGAAAGATGAAGGGGATAAACGAATAATACATTAAAAAAAGAACGTGGCAAAGAAAAAAAGAAATGTAGTGGATATTAAATGAAGAAGAAATGAAGGAGAAATTGATAAAATTAATAAATATGTTACTGATCAATTCGAGACGTCATATTAGAGCACTGCTATTGAAAAGAAAAAATAAATAATAATAGTCCATTTATATTCACTTCAATCAAAAATCCGGAACAAATTTTTACGATAGTCATATAGGGTGGGATTTATTCAATCCCAAACATTCTTATAATATTAGTCAATCACAATCTGAGATTTAACAAAAACACCATATATAATTACTGTAAAAATTGTGCTCTCTCATCCCCCAGATAAAATATTCACAAGTGTACTATAAATAAATAGCTATTGCAAGCAAAAAAAAATATTATACATAATAGAATGTACATAATACAGGACAATTGTTGTCTTCTTGTTGTCTGATATTTGTGTGCACGTTTAGTCAAGCGTGAATGGTTATATACCGTATTAAAACGAAGTTTATTTCACAACATTGTCATCCATAACAAATTAATGTAGTCAAGGTATACAAGATATTACAATATTTTTCCTTATTTTATTTCTTCAATCTATTATTTTTCTTTCTTTCTCTTTATGTAGCTTTAAGACACCTCAATGGAATCTGCCGCTTTTATTCTTGCACGAAACGATATGAGAGAGGGTCAAAAAAAAAAAAAGGGGGGTACCGGTGTGGTGGAAAAAGTGATGTTGACGAGGAAGCAAAGAAGACGCGAAGAAGATAATGATGATGAAGAGTAAAAAAAAAAAAAAGGATCAGGCCAGAGGGGGGTCTTCAAGGGGAGGTGTATAAAACGCGCGTGCACGGACATCAGGACCATGAGATCTCAAGCGCATCGTTCACACTAACACATACATGTAGATAGACATATAAATGCACAGCGAGAAATGAACTCGACAGCTTTCACTGACAGTTGATGGCAATTGTGGGCGGCTAGGTTCAGTAAGCACCACAATTTTTATTACTTGTTTTATTTCATTTTGTTTCATTTTATTTTATTCGTCTGTTTATTTATTATTTTGTTTATTGAGAAGATAATGGGTATTTGCGAATAGTGAATTTTTTTGTTATTAATGATATGAAGAATATTTTTTTATCCTTGAAATAAATATTTAGTTTTCTATTTGTCGTTTAACACAAAAATAAAATTCAATGGTTTTTTAATGAAAATTTTAATTGTGACTTTCAGTATGAGTCATTATGTGAAAATAATAAAATATTTACATCACCGTAGTTCCAACCATAGCCACACTCATGATATTTAAGAATCTGTCATATTTTTTTATTTTCAATCACTTTTTCAGGGTGTTATCGCTACCGCGAGTCAGATCAATTTTTCCACCAACTCCCTACCACTGATATCAAATACAAACAAATCAAAGTAACAAAGGAAAAAAAAAACAAAAAATAATCAACACATTCAAGTTACCGTGGTACCAAAAAAATACCGAAAAAGAATTCACAAAAATCATCAAGGCTATTCATAAAACCTTGAAGTGAACACAAACCTCATAAACCATAGTGTGAAACTACACTCGATGATGATTTTTTTCATCTTCACATTCTTTTGAATGCGAGTGAAAGGGAAATAGATAAAAAAAAAAAAAAAGAGTCACGAATAATAATAATAACAGTAATAAAAGGTACAAGTGTTTAAGAAAAAGCCCTCAACTGCAAACAATTGATGGATATGTTCGATGATTACCAGAGGTGTAAGAATGAATAGCATATTTTATTTTTTAATTTGAAATGTTAAAGACTGTGGCAATATATACATATATATATATTTTTTTTCTCTCTCTCTCTTATTTGAAGACAAGTTTCAGACCTACCTGGAATAAAATGACTTGTAAATATATATACATACACACATATATATATACACATAAGTGGGTGGTGAAGATGAGTGTCTTTGAGTTAGCCGCACGATTATAAATTTGCCACTGGGTGTCGAGAGCACGCGATCAATGTGGGCCCAACACAACTGTAAATACAGGTATATATATGTGTATATACATATATATAGAGAAGAAAAGGAATGAAAAAAAAAAAAAAAAAAAAAAACCCTGGCCGAATAGTTGGAAGAAAAAAAATTAAGTCTCAAGTTGCGTAGCTTATACATTTTCTGGCGCCCAATTAAATTTACGCTCAACCACGGCTATTTGCATACTCAGTTATCGACATTCCATATTTTAGGAGAGCTGGATGTCGAAGTGAGAGACAGGGAAAGAGAGAGAGAGAGCAAAAGTAAAATAAATCGATAAAATAGATAATTTCAGTGTTTGATTTTTCAATAGTTGTGGAAGAATGATGCAAGTTGCAAGTTGATGGAGTGTGTATGTAAAAATGCATTGATTTTTTGTCACTGGGCAATCATTGATGACTATTAATTTTCAGTTACTAATTATTTATTATAATTATTCATCAATGACCAACTATTGACTGCTATTGATGATTATTAATTAATCATTAACATGGTATTGATGGCCAATAACTAATGATTTTTTGCTTGTTACTATCAATAGACAACAATTTGCAGTTATTAATCATGAATAACAATTTATTGACCACTATTAATTGCAATTGACACAAATTTTCACTGTTATTTATCGTTAACGAATAATATTCGACTGCTACTGATTCAACAATCTAATAAATTCATTCCCTTCAAAATCGCCTGTGAGATAAATGATACATTATTGTTCTTCAGTTAGATAAAATTATAGGGGTCGTATATCCACCTTTTACAGCGAAATCATTCTTGTCGTATAAATACGGAGGGGAAAGGAAAAATAAAAGAGACTAAAACAGAAATAAAATGGAAGTTGATATATAAATAGATATCACCGGTTACATTGAATACGAAATGAGTACAGTGAGAAATAGATTGAGGGTGACGAAAGGATATCAATAGAAAAATAAATGATAAAATAAATTGAAACAAGAAAGTAAAAAAAAAGAGCAAAGTGTGATTGATGAAAGTAATGACGAGAAAATTGAACCTGATGAAGTTGTTGTTAATACACCTATATATTTCATATGTTTGTATTTATTTATTTATTCATTTGTATATTTAAATATATTTGCATTTTATGAAATGCGACATGCATATACACAGTGACAGAAGTATATATGAGATACAATATTACTGCGGTTTATGTAAATTTATCGAGCACATTCCAAGAAAATATATGTACGTGTTCATATGAATGTATACACGAGTAAAATTCTGGCGCCAGTCAAAGACTGCCATAACCTTATTGAACATTTGCTTCGCTCATTAGGAACAAATGTATATGTATCCATGCAGTTATATATATGTACGTGTCTAACCTGTATACCAAAGATCATGAAGACTTTTTGTTGAAGCTTAAAGCCTTTATGTTTAAAAGATAGCTTTGAATAAAATATGAAAAAATGTAGAGACAAAAAAAGAATTACTACTTTATAGAGAAAATGGTTGTTTGCATGATGACAATGTGCGTGTGTTAGATTCAAAATTATTGATGATGATTATTCATGTATTTATTCAGGTGTAAATGTCGTAATCTTGTTGTCGATTTATTCACCACACAAATGCTGACATTAAATTTTTGTAGTAGCACACAATTTTTTTTTTTTGTATTGAGTATATAGACGTAGATATAAATTTATATATATCAAAGTCTCGTTATGTTTCAGTTGTTTAATCATTTATATTTTATCGTTAATGTTATTTTGAAGGAAATAAAAAAAATAGCTTCATCATTTTATCGATTAGATTATGTGTAAATGACAATTTGGACGTTCGATGTGGAATCAATTGTTCGTGTATGACTGTGTATTTGTCATTTTGAAAATGTATAGATATACTGAAATTTATCATTATGTCTATTTTATTTGTTAAAAATTTTTTTTTTCTTTACATTGAAAAAAGTTACGAGTTGAAGTATTTGTATTGAAAAAAGAATTTATTTGTGAATATTGAGGGCTTGTTATCTCTTGATAAATGGTTCGTTTCTTCAAATATGGCAAAATTAAATATTAGTTAATGTGTGAAATAGATGAATTTTTTTTAATTCTTTTCGAAGGTCAAAATACACATTGGGATAATTTGTGTTGAGAAGTAATTTATACAAATTTTTACGTATGGTTTTGATAAAACGATTTATGATGATAATGACAATGAATATTTGAGCTAAATATCATGCAACTTTATTTCCTTTTATTTGTGGTAGTATTAATATAAAAATTCTGTCATGAATTGACACTCAAAGCGAACGTGTAAAAGCTCAAAATGTAACGAAATAAAATTTATTGTATTTTCTTTCTTTCTTGTTTTTTTTTTTTTTCAAATACCTGGATTTTTAACCGCTTCGATATTCAATAGAAGGCTCAGCTCCCACAAATACAATATAGAAAAAAAAAAATCCATAAAACAAAATCAACACAATAGTATATTATAAATTGAAATCACTCATATTAATAAACCACATTTTACGTCTGACAAAAATATAAACTCTCATTTTGTTTAAGTCTCATACACACACACACACACACGTATTTTCAGGTGGTGGGTTATTCACAAAGTGTGACCTCATGAAGAGTTGCAGTTTTATTACAACTGGCTACGAACCTTCCTGATATATATCCCAATGCAAACTGAGTCAAATGATTTACGTTCGAGTTCCGCCGGTCACAAAACTAAAGAGAGACGTGACTTAGACAAAACATCAACAATATGTGTTTGATATATTTCTCAGAGAAGCACGTTCGTCATATTTTTATTTGTTCTTTTTCACTTTCGATACTAAAGAAAGAAAAAAAAAAAAAAAAATTAAAAGAAGCAGAACAAAATAATAAATAAAAATTCGATGAGAATATCATTCGTATACGTTTGGTGTATGACACAAGTAAAATATAAAGAGTCAATTGTCAAATATTATGATGAAAGTGTATGTATACTTTATGCACAATGGGACACAATGCACATGTTCATATATACACTCACACACATACAATTTACAGCACTTATTAATAATTCGAATAAATATGCGGTCAGTCGCGACGAATTAATTAATTAGCGAATCGAAAAATAATAATAATGATTATGATAACACCGTCAAGGTAGAGAGTTTACTGATCTATGTAATGAAATTGTGTACAGTGTGTTTATGCTTGTGTACGTGTTAGAGTTATGAAAGAATTTTAATATGGCGACGTGCGGATGTAAGAAGGACAGATTGTTTAGAAAATAATAAAGTGTATGATAATAAAAAAATGATGTACTGTTATATAGTCAATATTTAATATTGAATTGTTAAGGGAGGAAACGTTTTTACATATAGTTACTTGCGTTCCAATAGTGGAAATAATTAAGGTAAGTAATAGTTGGTGATGAAGAAAAATATATTAAGTAAGTATGAAATGTGAAACTGTTCGTTTCTCACTCAAAAAAATTATAATGAGAGTTTAAAATAACTTAAAAGTGAATGTACGTATATACGTTTACCAACAAATCATTTCTGACGACAATTCATTGGATGGCGGAATAAATTCTATAACAATTGTACAAAGCAAAAGACCATGACGCTTGTGTGTGTGTGTGTGTTTATGCAGTTGGATATTACTTCTTTGGTACTATATATTAACGCGGTCAATCATCCGGTTCAAGAGTACGAGTGCAATAAAACATCTGAAAGATGTAATAAAGTGCAAAGTGAAGTTTCAGTTTCGCTCAGTGGGTTAATTTACACTCGTGTTTCCATTACAAACATCGTTCACAATTGTAAACGACAATAAAAAAAAATTCCCTTTCGTTAAAAAGAAAAGAAAAATAATAAAAAATCACTGCCTTGACCTTACCATGTATCATAAATGAAATTATTCATATACTCTGATACAGTGTCAAAATAAATTAGATTGAACCCTAAACTTGTCAAAGTGTAATTCACTCGGACATATTTACATCAAAATAAATGAAAAAAAAGGAGAATAAGGATTAAGGAACAAAATTCCACAGGTACATCATCAGACTTATATGGTTGATTCTTTTCTCTGATATGATTGAGATTGTTAAATCCAAACACGTTTCTCTCAATATTGTCGGAGGATTTTTCTTTTACCTGTCACGTATCATTCAACATGAATATACGAACACCAACACAAACACATCATGTTTCACTTTAACAAAAAAAAAAACCAAGTGAGAAGAATGATCATGAAAAAAATGTTTAACATTTGTGGAAATTATAAATTGAAAAAGTATTCTCATGAGACAATACTTTTTTTAGTTTCTCAGGGTTTTATTTTATTTTATTTTTTTTTTGGCTATGTTCCCAAGGATTGAGATGAGTTGAACATGCAATTTTGCTACACACAGTACCAGGATTGCTTTTAATCCTGTATATATGTCGGGAGATTTATGGGACAATATGAAGGACAATACCCCCTGTGGATATGGCGCACTGCCACCGGACACGACTCAGCAAGCAGTGAGTCAAGCGAGAATAAATGAGATGTTTAAATGTATTATGTCCATCGAAGTAAAATATACATTATAATTGTAATGAAAAATGTCACTGTTTCAAGAGATTTATTTCAAAGAAAGTATAATCCCCTTTTTGTTTCAATATATACCAAAAGCTTGGTAAAATTATTTAAATATATTTTAAATAGTGGCTACTATACTTTTATGAATTTATTCCAAAAACGCCAAACTATTTTTATATACACATCTCTCAAAGTTTTGAGAAACAATATCTAAAAATATCCCCACAAATTTTCAAACACTTTACTGAGCACATCTCAAAACATTGGAACAACTTTATATAGGATACATCTCGTAAAAATTGGAACCAATTGTCACGAATATATCTCAGAACTTTAAAATACTATTTCTAAAAATATCTGCACAAGATAAACTCAATTTTTTCCAAATATCTATCTTCAAGTATTGCAGCTTCCATTTAGAATTTATCAGGAAAAATAATAGAACATTGTTAAAATTAGATTCTCATCTAGTAAAAAGTTTTATATATTTGAAAAAAAAAAAAAATAGGACTTACCATACTATCTTTAAACAAAATCTTATACACAAATCTGAATACCATTTATTTCTCATCACAACGGAAAACTGTTGTTTTAGCATAACAACCATTGCACATATATTTTCATAAAGGAGTTTATGTATCATATATCGACGTGTTGAGAAGAAGAGAAAGATGAAGGTGGAGTAAGAGCTGTAGTCAGTCGGCGACGAAAGTCACAATCGTGTGTGTGTGTAAAACGGAAATAAAAGGGTTTCTTCTGCGCCTCTGCGAGCCAAGATAAACCGGCTTGATAAATAGACTCGGATACAACTTGCGCAGAGCAACCAACACACGCACTTTTGTAACGGATAAATACATTTATTTTCCATTCTTGAGAAGACTTTTGCCTCCTCTTCAACATAAAATATCTAAAGATACCTGTTGTTACGTCATCGATATTTCGGTTATTGAACTTTGAATCGATTTATATCGGATTATTTTTTATTTTCTTTTCTCACTTTTAAACATTCAGTTTTTTTTTTTTTTTTCTATCCATCGTAAATTATTATTCAATTTAATTTAATTTAATTTGACATTATGATACTTAAAGATGTGAACGCACAATCGAACGAATGTGAGAAATATAGTATTTATACAATTAGATACCGTGTGGTTTTCTAATCGTATTTATTACCAAACAAACGTCTCATATAATGACGTTATCCTCATCATATCTGTATAGGAAAATGCCGCGCGCGCGCGGCTATTTCTTTATACCTTCGCCATCTATTGCTCACTCTCTTTTTCTCTCCACTGTTTTTTTTTTTTTTTTTTGTCTTTTACACTTTAACTTCACTACTTTCCTCGACACATAAGCCGTTTATCGGTCAAAATACCTCGTAAATTTAGATATCTAACGCCATTAAATGGATCTAAAAGCTTTTGAATTTTTGCTCCTTACTCTTCGAGTCTATGAAAAAAAAAAAAAAAAATTATTTCCTCTTTCTTTTATTGTTTTGCGTTTGTTTGTTTATTTTTTTTTTTTCAATATTACATTGATTTTAGTTCATACAGTCTGTGTTAATGTACATTTTTATAATTGTTTGTTATCAGTATTTTTACTTATAATGAGTTTGACATATCAGTGCCAAAATGATTGACTGGATCTTCTTCTTCTTCTTCTTTTACTTTTTTTTTCTTTCAACCTTCTATTAATTATTTTTCAAGTCATTAATTTTTTTCTTTTTTATTTTTTTCTGATTGCCCATTGCTAATGTCACTATCTTATTTATCCGAATTTTATTGTAACCTTATTGGTCAATAAATATTAAAAAAAGAACAAACTGGAATGATAAAAATTTGCCTAAATCTCTATTTGTGAATCGACATCACATAACTTGGTGGAAAAAAAAAAAGAAGAAGAGGAAGAAGTAAAAATAAATATAATAAATAAATAAAAATTAACATAAGTTTCACAACGAGTGATTTCACTTGGTGGAAGAGGAGAGAAAAAAAAAAAAATTTCAAGATTAAGTTAAAGAATGACAATTTAATGTTTGACAGTGATTATTATTATTATTTTGTTTTTTCTCTCTCTATCATTTTTCGTTTGCTTAATCTGATTCCATAACAAATTGGCAAATAAAACGTGAATATGTATATATAGAATTTTAGAATGGTAATAAATGTGAAGAGAGAATAAAGTGAAGAATAAAAAATGTAGATATTTTTTTAAGGGAATAGGGTAAAGTGAAAGAGTAAGAATGGACGAATGAGAAGGATGGCGAATTTGAAGAGGCGCCGTGAGGTAACTATGTGAGATGCCGCTTTGGTTTATATATATATATACAGTAATTTACATTTCAAAGCGATTTTACTGGCAAGCAGCTAGTATATTCCATATAGAAATTGTGTGTGTGTGTGTGTGTGTTGGACCGGTTTTGTATATATGGGGATAAGAAAATGACAAAAGGAAACCACCATGGTGGATCAGTTTATATATACATATGTGTATACGTATATAATCTTCTTTGGCTTTCGTAACATTCTGTCTTCCTCCATCTTTGCCTCTTTAATACTCCTGTTTATTCATGATATATATTGGTTATTAATAAACCACCGATCGTTATTTACAACGTGCAGAAATTAAATTGAACTTGTTGTATGTATTGTGAAAAAAAAAAAAAAAGAAAATGATGTAGTTATAGTTGATGAATGTATTTGGTTCAGGACGATTTTTTTTTTTCACGTATACTTCTTTTCGAATTTATATTTGAGGGATGTTATTGTGGTATTGAAAATTAATTTTGAGATAATAGTATTGAATTGATTTTTTTTTTTGTAAAAATTATTTCATGTTTTTAATTATTTTATTTTTTTTCAAAACTACACCAATTTTTGAATTTTTATTTCCTCAATTTTTTGGTAGTTCCTGTTATTGTCACATTCATACTGTAAAAGAATTTTCTTGATTTTTAATTTTCCGTTAATTTTTCAAGAAGTTATTGTTTACGCCATGTTTAAAAATTATAATTATTGAGATGTCAAGAAGACTTGATGTCTTTTTTAAAAAATAATTGAATTTTAATTTCATAATATCAAAACAAAATTATTATTTCTCACACGTTAGATACGATATTGACATTTAATCGTGACTTTTACGATCTCAGGTTTAATAATACATATATATATAAATAGAGAACGTGTATTAACAAAGTTTGTAAGGATTTAAAAAAGTGTTTTTTTGTTGATGCGAATTCTTGGTATAACAACGTGTGACAAATCATAAGACCTTTTCCAGATCACCGATATAAATATCTTATTTTTTTTTTTTTTCTCATTCATCCTTACAAAAATTATTTTCCCATGTAATCTATGACACATTGGAAAA
This sequence comes from Zele albiditarsus, assembly GCA_958496275.1. Lineage (NCBI taxonomy): Eukaryota > Metazoa > Arthropoda > Insecta > Hymenoptera > Braconidae > Zele > Zele albiditarsus. The sequence continues at coordinate 5,227,298 of OY292416.1, forward strand.
ACGCCATACACACATTTTTATGTCGTTTTTCCATTCAGTTCCCGCTGTTTTATTGTCTCCCACTTTTTTCTTTTGCCTATACACATGTGACGAAGAAAAATCTTGAAGCAATAAAGAGAAAGTTCTACTTGTGAAGTTTTTTCGTTCACAAAACCCCCTAAGAAGATAAATGAGAAAATTTCTAACTGCTATAATTTGTAGTTAAGCAATTTTACATCAAATAAAATATGTATTGAGAAAATAATTTGTTATAGTTAACAAGACCACTATTATTCGTTGAGAAATAATATTTATTAAATATTGAGGACACAAAAGTGTTTTTATTTTTACTTTTTTTTTTTTACTTATTTATTTTTCTCATGTTAAAAAATTATTTTATTATACAGTTACACTTGAACAAAGTATTAATCACAAATAAATCATTAACTCATCTATATTTATTAATATATCAGTGTAATTTTTAACAAACTGTTTTACCGATAAAAAAAATTAATTTAATCCCACTACCATTTTCTCTTGATGCAAGAATATTTCAGTTTTAGTTTAAGACCACCTATACACGATTATCATTCCATTCTGCAATAAGTCACAAGCGCGTATAAGCTTGAGGCTATGTGCCTTGGCGCATTATCTCCTTATTTCATTCGCTACACTCTCTCTCTTTCTCTGTAATTTTGCGAAGAGTCGAGGCAACACCGAACATGGGGCTCTTTTAAAATCGACAGAAGGGAAAGAAAAGGGAGGGAGAGTGAGAGAGAGAGAGTGAGAAGAGTGCGATAGGAAGAAGAAAAAAAAAGTAATGGCGAAAATGATCGTACTAAGTTTGCCTAAGGCATCGCGCCATCTAAGCCCAATTCTCTTCGGTTTATTTTTTTTCAATCTTCCTTTGAAGATATATATATATATATATATATATATATATATGTATTTATATATATTTATATACATATCTTGTATACGTTTTGCACCTGCCAAATTTTTTTCTTCACATTCCTTTGAAGAATCCCTGTAACGTCAATTTATTTTTTTTTTCCAAGTTGAAAAAAAAAAAAAAAAGAATAAAATGTTGAGTAATAAATTTAAATTGTCAATTTTGTGGTGGGTAAATATTATTTAACACAATTAATGTTTTATCTATGATTGGATAATATATATAGTATCTGAATTGTTGTTTGAGAATAAAAAATATTATCAATAGAAAATTAGCTTAAATCCAATTTTTATATTTCAATTTTGATTTCACCATTCCTCCCCCCCCCCCCCCCCCCCCTGTATCGCCCATCTTTTTTTTTTTATTACTAATTTTTTTTTTTCTCTCTTCCCTTGTATTCAGTGCAACAACGAGCGCTCGCAAATCCTCATATATAATATGTAACGCCTTGTATGGCGCTACCGCACGCTCGTAAAAATACTACTAACTCGAACGTCTTTATAATAATCACTTTTACTGGCGCGCACGCCGTTGCGCTCAATTTTTTAACAACCGCATTTAATTATTTAACTGTGTTGAACAATATTGTAAAACTTGGTGGGTTGAGATTTAAAGGAAAAAAATTTTTCACAACTAAATTTCAAAAAATAAAAAATTATTATAATTAAATACCACACACACCACCACACACAAATCTGTTCATATTAATTTACCAATAGCGTATACATTTCAATGATGAAATCGATTGAATAATTTACTATATTATTTATTAGGAGAAAAAAAAAAACATTTTTTTTTTTTTTTTTTCCTGACTGATCCTCGGATTATCATTTATCGACATTTATCAGCATGACGTTAAGATCACGATCTCTACTCATTTTATTAATATATACGTGTGTGAATGTATTGGCATTTTTTTTTTTTTTTTCATTTTTTTAATCACTTGTCGACACGTGGATTTTCTTAAGTTTCAAAGTGGCACTTTGGTGCGAGGGACTTTCACTGCGATATTGAGAGAGGCAGCGTGACGTTAGTAATTAAGATATAAGTTGAGAAACGATGGAAATAACGTTAATCATTTGTGGCATAAATTCATTTTAAATTTTATTTGTTATATTTTTTATTTTTATTTTTTTTTTTTACCATTTTATTCATGGTACAATATTCTGAGATAATTTTGGGCTGTTACAATTTATTTTTCATCTTCCAGTTATATATTTATAAATTAATATGTGTGTGGTATAATTTTGTTATTATTATTTTGGGGATTTATTTTTGCATAATTTTTGCACTCTCTATCAACCCCTTTAGAGAGTTTGAGAGAAAGTATATATCAGAAATGTTGCGGGCGCCTTGTTAATATTTTTGTTTTTATTCTATTTTCACTCTATTTTGTGTTCTCATTGGAACGAATTATTTATTATTTATTTTTTAATTTTATTCTTCACACGTTTTTCCTTTTTCTCTTCTCGCTGTATTTTTCATGTGACGTTTTTATTTTAGTATTCTTTTTTATTCATTTATTTTTTCTTTTTTTGAGTATGCGTGCGATGAAGACACACACGCGTGTTCTCAATTAAGGCTGAAGGGATGGTGCCCGTCTAATTATCCAAAAGTTCTGCGCGAATTCTTCTTCTCACTTATAATATACCCACGTCTTTTCCTAATTGTGTATTCTCAGTACTTCATATACACTCGCGACCCAAAAATAAGATAGGAAATAAAGTAAAAGAGAACTGGAGAATTTGAAAAAAGAAGAAGAATGATGAAAAAAACAAAAGCAAAAAAATGCACATCAAGATATGTTTGATGTGTGAAAAATAAAAATACTAGAAATAGAAATATCACATTTTTAAATTAAAAATCATTCACCAGTGAAAAGTAAAAATGGAAAAAAAAACGAAACAAAAGAATTATATGTCTGTTATTGAATAATTTAGATGAATAATAAATAAATAAATTAATAAATCATGTAAAGAAAAATTGTTAAATGATGTGTATAACATATAAAAAAGAAAATATAATAAAATATATGATTGACACAAGGGTCAACTGGAATCTTGTATAGGTCTCCTGTTAATCATTTTCTTCATCATGATATGTTTATGATTATTTTATTATTTATCACAATAAACAAAAGTGCATAACGATGACACGACAATGACAAATAGAAATCAAAGTCGATGTCACGTGTCATATGAAATTATTTTACAAAGAATTATTTATCACATCATGATAAAAATAAAAAAATATATCTCGTATCTTAAATTGTTAAATTCTTGCAATTTTATTGTTCTTCACAATCTTCTCTCAATCATAACCAATAAAATTCTAATTACTTGAATCTCAATATTTTCAACTTAACATCCCCCAAAAATAGTAAAAATTGCGAATACCACATTTATTTTTTTCCCCCCTTCTATTTCAACAAATAGAAAATAATATAAGGTGAAACCGGAAGTGAATTTTTTTCTGTCGACTCAGTCGAAAAGAATGTGTCTGGAAATATGGGTTATATCGAATACATATACAAATCGCAGTTTACCAAGAGGGCCGAGTTATATATGTGTGAGAGAGTATGTATACGAATGTATATGTCTCTCTGTTTTTCTCATAAGAAGAAATAAAGACACAATGAATGAGGAAGAAAAAAATGCGGATTGAGTGGGGTTAACTGTGAATGAAGTTAACCAAGGCATCAAGAGAGTGAATGGTCCTGACGACATGCGCGTGGCCACCCCGTCCCCTTTAAACGAGGCACATTGAGACAGAAACAGCAAAGACAGAGACAGATGAAGTAGAGAGAGAGAGAGAGTAAGAGATTATGTTTCGGGGAAAGAGATATATTTCCGTGTGTTTATATACACAATAAACAAATATATATTTAAATGAACTCAAGTTGATTTAGAAATACAATTTGACATATAGCAGAACCCTTTTTGTGCCCTTAAGTTGGCTGCGCGATGACGATGCAATGACGCGCGAGATGATGAAGAAATTTTTAGGTTAAACATATACATACACAGGAGTATTAAAGTTCTATAAAATAACATGTGAAGATTCGAATTCTATTTTCAGTTGCTGTTTCAGGATGTCTTGATCTTTTTTTTCTTTTCTTTTTTTTTTTTTTGATGCGATCTTTTGATCGTTACGTGATTGGATGTATGTGGGTTACTTCTTCATTTATGATCATAGTTATATCTTAAAATATCGCGATTTATCGTGAAAATTTCGAGGTACATCGAGAAATATATCGATTGTTGAAGTTATATTTGAGAATATTGTTGTATTTTTTTTGAAGTTTGATAAAACCGGGACGATTATCGAATCGAAAAATATCGAATTGCAATAACAGTTACGATTTCTAGTCGATTTCACAAAAAGCAACCAACTTCAGTTCGAACATTTGTATTGCTATTGATATGAAAACTTGTAATCACTAATTAGAAAATGAAAAAAAGGAATATTATTCCATTATTAAACAATGTGAATCAACAAAATTTATATAAATACAATATTTTAAACTAGAATTAAATGAAAAAATATTCTCTCTCAATATAAATACACAAAAAAAAAAGGAAATAAATAGACGCAGTAAAACTTTATTGATGAATGGAGAGGTAGGTATACTAAAATAACAGTTATTAAATGATGGAATAAAAGGCGCGATGTTTGCACAAGCTGATCGAGAATCGGTTGCGATATCGAATCCGTATTGAGTATGAAAAAAAAGAAAAGAAAAAAAAAAACCAAGTAAAATAAAATAAAATAAATAAAAAAAGAAATGAAAAATATATATATGGGCGGAGGACTTGTTGTCCCGGGTATCGTTGGTGGATTAAAGCCTGGTTAAAACCTCGCGTTAACGGGGCGGTACCTCATTGGAAAGACGGGTGAGACCACGATTTACGATCTCATCCTTTACTTCTTGTACTTATATACCTCTCTTTCTCCTTCTCACACTCTCAATACACTCTTGATCTATCTGTGTACATCAATTTTACACACCGAGTTTTCTCGCAGCACATAACTAATCCACAATAATTTTAAATAAACAATTTATTCACCATCTCTCAACAAAAAAAAAAAAAGAAAAAAAGGAACGAATAAATGAATAAATGCAATTAAAAAAAATATTCATTTTTGTTAAATTTATTTTTTTTTCGATACAAAAAAAAAATATCACACGATAATCATTTTCAAGTATCATGTGTTATCGTTATATCCGCACGATTAAGATATAATTATTTCTATTTTACTCATATGTTCATCATCAAGGCCATATATATATATATATGCATCAATCGTCAAAAACATAACTCTCTTATCTTTAATATTTACTTTTACTAATACGTGAGTAGGCAACGTGTGCTGTGAGAAAAAAAAAATTTTTCCTCACCCATAAGTATTAATGCTGATGCGTAAATAATTTTTTTCTTATTTCATATTTTATTTTTTAGCAATGGAAATAAATTGTTGCTGTAGTTTTTATACCACGGTTTCCATTATTATTACTTGAATATTTATCTATTTATTTTAATTGTCAGAATTTGTTGAGTGAAAGAATAAATTTTTGTTTATTCAGTTATTTTTTCTTTTTATTTAATCCATTTATTTATTTATTTTATCAATAATATTGATGTGAATATAAAATGGCGATTGAAGTTATGAGTAGAGTTGGAAGAGTGTCTAGTTCTGCAACTGCACACATAACACACCATATTAAATTTACTTTGCGTATATATTCTTATTTTATTATATATTCTACATGCCCGTGTGCGATTGGTCAGAATCATGTTTCTTACCATTCACTCACTCACACATACACACACGATTTACAAACATTTCATTCTCACAACGTGGCTAGTTATATGATTGGGACCCAGCCTTCGATTAGACATCGGACCAATAACCGACTGCTGTTTAGCTGTTGCTTTCTGATGTTGATGCCCGAGGGGGAGGCCACGGTTTTTATGTTAATATAAAAAAATATATATATATATACATATATATGTGAGAGAGTGGAGGTTATATGTATACGATTATCAGAGCGTGCTAGAAAATTATTGATAGCCAAAGAATTTCATTTTATTTGTCAATTTCTTCGTTATATTGATTGTATTTATTTAATTTATTAATTTTCATATGTTTAGAATTTTTTGTTTTGCCACTTATTTGCATTAATTCTAGCTAGATAGAGAATTAATTTTATTTATACGACAAATTTCAAAATGTTATTTCAATAATTTCACTTTGAATTAGAGAAAAATATTTTTTGACAAATTATTTTTCATTCCTTCAAATTTTCGCAATAACAACAGAGCTCATTGCAATATTGATTCGTTTATAATTATCACACATTCTTCTAATTTATCGACAGAAAAAAATTGGCAACGAATCCAAAAAAATGAAAAGTAATTGAAAAATTCAATAATTAATAATCATCAATGGAAAATCAATAAAATTAATTATTATTGATTCAATAACACACTATTATCCCCAACACAATTCCCAACCGTACACTTGTTTCTCATTGAAAAAAAAATTCCAATACAATTTCCAAATATAAAGAAAAATTAAAAACTCACCGATAAATGATAAATTTATATCTGATGACACTGCTGCAGCCAATTTCATTTGAAGACACAGACACAAACACAATTTAAACTGTTTCTAAACATAAAATAAAAAGCAAAGAAACTTTCACCGAAAAAGAAAAAATTCACAAATCACTTCACAAAATTCACAATTACACAAACAAGTTTTTCGATGTGTGCTAAATAATTTTATCCTCTTTCTATATGAGTTTTTGATTTCACGCAAATATTTTTTTCTCCTCAATTTCTATCTCTAAAAAATGAAAATTTAATTAATTTCAATAATTTATCATTACGTTTCTTTTTTCACTACAATTTTTAATAATATATATCACTTCTTGTATATCTCTTTCTCTCACTCTCGCTGCTTCTATTTATTTATTTACTGTGATTTTCATCTTTTTCTTCCATTATTTTAACAGACATACGCACACACATATCGTTAACACTAACACTCTAAAACACTGGTTTATATCCATAAATGTAAAGTTGCAACGGTGTTGAGGATGGCTGTTGTTCTTGTTTGTTGCCGCTTCTGTTGCTGCTCCATCACTGACGACGCCGCGTTGCAACTCTCCGAGACGCATAATTTGAGCGCATAACTGCCAGCTCCGATATCTTTTCTCACTCTTTTACTTTACTCTTTCTGAATTCACCTCGAGGGCACGTTTTTGAGTAGTGGTGGATTCACAGGGTGAAGGAGAACGGCGGAGGGGTTGGGGGAACGTGAACAGTGAGGGAGAAAAATATACTGCACGCGCGTGCAAGAAGTTGGAAAAACGATTAATGGTTTGGTAAGGAAAAATAAATTTTTGTTTCAATTTTTATTTTTGTGAGTACTTTTTTTTTTCATCAATTTTAACGGGTAGTTTTGATTTTTCCTAGGGGTTTTTGGGGTGTGTGAAAGTTGAGTTTATTGTTTAATTGGGTGGAGAGAATTTAGGGAAATTATCATTTAGTGATAATTTTCTGGGGGAAAAATTGGATGAAAAAACGTGGGGGAAGAGTTCAATTTTTCTAGGAGAATTGTTGATGGAAAATTGATAATATGATTTTTCATAGAAATTTTTGTGTGAAAAAATTCTTCACTATTTCATAAAGAGAATAGCGAATATAGAAAACACTTTTGCAAACTTGCAGCACAAATGGAATTAATTTCTGTCTCAACATGAAGAAAGAAAATAATTGGACAGAAGAAAATGGAATTAATAAAAAGAATTTTCACGAAAATGATTAATAAACATTTTTTTCGCACCAATAACACTGAAAATAAAAATTCCCTCTCACGCTCTCAAGAATGTACTTGAAAAAAATAGGAAAATAATTTTTCCGCTCAGAAGATTCATGAAAAAAAAAAAAATTTTCACCTCAAAAACCAAAAAAAAAGTATCAATATCAAAATCACATTTCAAAACTTGTAGCACTGAAATTAAATATTTTCGTTTTCCCCGTGAAAATTCATCCAATAAGAGAGAAAATTTGTTTAAACCAAGTGGACGAAAATTCTCCCGTAAAAATTAATCAATAATGATTTTAATTTAACGTTTGATTTTGTATTCCAATAAAATAATTATAATTTAAATATTATCGACACGAAGTTTTGGGATTTTTGGGGTATAGTGTATACGCGAGACGCGCGTCTGTGCGGCGGCGTGTTCGTGAGATGGTGCGGAGCACAGTGAGCGACGCATGGCCACGCAAGAGACGGTGAGGTCCCGCTGCCTAACCAAGAGGACTGAGCGCTCGTTGGGCGTACGAGTGTTTTGCTTGCTAACTCTTGTGTATATGTAAACCAGTGCTGTGGGGCTGCTCTTTCTGATGATATTTTTTCTCTTAAAGCTCCTGATAATGATTCTTTAATCCTCCTCGTCATTTTCATCAATTCCAAATTGTTCAATGAAAAATTCAACACAATTTTCAAATACAGCCTTGATAAAATTCAGGAAATTGATAAGCAAACAATTTTTATCACATTCGCCTTTTACCTGAAAACAAATTAATTTTGTTTATTATTCATACAATGATTAAAAAAATTAATTAATTATTTGTCCCTAATCATATTTATTTATGAGTAAATGATTTAATTAATGGTGAAGAAAATTTCTCTAGAAATATACAAAAAGTGAATGAATCATTTGTATTATTGGTGGAGAATTTTATCTTTAATATTATATATTTTATTTTTATTTTATAATAATAAATAATACAAGCAACATATTTTACTTGCAATAATTATAATGTTAAATAAATATTTTATTCAAGTAAAATTGTGCATTAATTGATATTTATCAATCAACTGTTTCTTTTCATTTATTCGACGTTATATTTAATTCACATTTCAACACTACATTGAATTTAAAAATTCTGTGTCTGGAAAAACTGAAGTTGAAATCAAGCAAAAAAATAATTTCCAACACTATTGAAACCAAATGTCATTCTTTACTCTAACAAACACCCATTCAACTATCAATTGATAATATTATATTAATTTATTTATTAATTTATAACAGAAATACATACGTACCAATCACAATGAATTTACCTTCCTCAAATTTTTCCTCAAATACCAATTAAAAAACCAGAGTAAAATTGACAACGTCCAAAGAATCAGGATGAGCTTTGTCGACTGGTTGAGATGCACCTGGCGTGTGTCCTCGCAGTATAGTTGGAGTATAGAGTCCATCCTCACTCAGATGGGTAAAACCACTCTGCTTTCGTCCCCCACTCTATTTCCATCCACAATCTATACATATAAGTATAAATATTTTACATATATACACATATAAACATATACTTATACACATTAAGGTTTGCAATCTTCATCAGCCACGCGAACTGTCCCAAGATATTCCATTGAATACATATATTTTATCTCGCGTGTTATTTCACAAATAATAAGAAAAAATAATGAGAACAAAAACAAACAAAAATGTTGAGAGAAATAAATAAAACGAAAAGAAGGCAACGACCATTTGAATCAGGTATACACATCCTGTATCAGGATATTATTTATTTCGTGGTATATTTGTCCGCGCCTCGCGTGTATCAATATATTATTTGTAAATGTATATATATGTGTGTGTGTGTGACGCCCGCAAGTGTTAATTTTGGCGGAGGCCAACGATTGTCGGTGAATTGGCACAACTGTATATTTAAATGAATAGAAAAAAAAATATTAAAGAAAAAAAAAAATAATGATTGACATTTTTATTTATTTATTAATCTATTTGTTTGTTTGTTTATTCATTATTTTTTATCTATGTATCTGAGAACTAATAATATGTATACACTTTGAAATAGTTTGAGATTAATTAATTACTCAGAATTGAACAATTCAGATTAGAGTTAAAATTTCTTGGATTTTGATTGGGGGGTTGTTTTTTCTTACGACGAAATTTTATATCTTTATATGCATCCGTGAGTCACCGTGAGTGAAACACTTCTTTTAATTATGACCTTTTTTTGCTGTTATGTTGTTTAACAGAAGAAAATATATGCTAATAAATTTACTAAACAATTTTAAACACATCACAATTCATTCCATCAAAATATTATTTGTTCTATCAATTCTAATTCAATTATTCTCATTTGAAATAATTAATTTTGTTTTTTTTTTTTCACTCTTTCACCCCTCCTACAATACACATTTGCAATATAATATTAAACATTTCATTTATCGTATATATTAATTGAAACAAAATGAAAAATATCGCATTACACATATCAACTTCAATATAAATTTTTTTCCGACTCATTCATTAATTCATCAATTAATTCTCTTCTCTTATATTCACTCTTTCTTATTTTTTTTTTGTCTTCATTTCGCCCCTCTTCAGGGTGAACTGAATAACCAGACATAAAGGATTTCCCATGGCAATGAAATTGAACACGCGACGTTGGCGCCAGTGAATTTATTAATTATCGCCGATACGCTCGGCTGATGTCTCAAGAGTGCATTTAAAATAATAACAACGTCACAAAAAAAAAAGAAAAAAGAAGATAAAAAACCAACAAAAAATAAAATAAGTAAATAAATTAAAATAAAATTAAAATACATTCATACACATAACACTATGAACAAGCGAGATATACAACGTGAGTCCAGAGACAAAAATAAAAATAGCAGAAGTAATAAGAGTCAAAAAAAAAAAAAATTAAAATTAAAATTGCAGTTGCACAGTGCTCGCGTGCAAATGCAAATTAACGCGTCGTGGCGGTCCCCCAATGACATCGTACACACACTCGACAATTCCACCACTACACTCAACAACACTTCAACCATATAAATAAATAAAATACAAACACATATATATTATATATATGTACAAGATATTAAAATTATAATCAAGACATCACAACAATCATATACATACATCTGTATGTAATGTAATTGAAACAACCACCCTAAGGACGAGAAAAAAAAAAATAAAAAGAAATTATATCCAATTTTCCCAACACTCCCATATATCAATTTATTTTTTATTCTCTTCATTCACACATCAATTAAAAATCGCAAATTAATTAAATCTCAATATTTCCTATGTCTTTTTATTTTCATTGATCTCAAATATATTTCTTTATACTTTTAACAAATCTTTTTTTTCTTATTCTTCAAAGCGATAATATCTCGGCAAATAATCCGTCCCCTTTTAACAACGCCGACTATATACACACACATACACATGTACATCTCTCTTTCTACACACACACACACACATATATGAATTAAAAACAAAAAAAAATTATAGAGTGAGGGGGCACGTAATGCCCTAAAATTAAACAGGTCCACGAAACGACTCTTATAGGCTACAGGCTGCTGCTTGTGGCAGAGTAATTTTTTTTTTTTCTTCTTCTCTTCTTCAATATTTATTTTATTATTTTGTTTAACCAATATGTATGTATATCGTCGCGCCAATATACCGCAACGTTGCAAAAAAAAAAAATGAAATGAATAAATAAATGAGAAAAAAAATTCACACACGCCCTCCCCCAAGGTCCCAAAGGTGTGTTTGGGTAATTGGAATTTGTCCAGGTAGATATATACATATATATTATATATCGGTTGATGGATTATTATTATAGGTTGTGTTGAGCTGCAATGTGTCGATATATGTATATATATATATATATATATATGTGTGTGTGTATGAAATTTTTCTTTATGTGTTTGGACGATAAATGTGAATATAAAAGAATTATTTTGGTGTGTATGTTTATCGGATGGTATGAATGAGATATAAATGTGTCCCTGGAGGATATTGAGGTGTATGTTCACCGGTGTGTACTTATGAAACACATTATGTATGTGTTATTGGATGTGTGTATATCAGTGTAATATAAATGTGTATTTGTGTGGATGAAGTGGACATTGCAAATATAATTATCGCGCCTTGTTTTATATTATGCAAAATTGTGGTATTCACAAGGCTGGTATTCATTTGCACGCACGTGCCTCTTTTTTTTTTCTTCAGTTAGTGTTTATTTCATTTTGTTTTGTGTTAATTTTGTATTTTGGATTTGAAACAACGTTTTGAGGAACATTGTTTAATGTGATTTGTTCAAATTATTCAGTTGGAAAGTACGTTTGACGTTTTTGGCATTTTTTTGCATGAAAATGTTGGTGTGTATGCAAAAATTGTACGAGTATTATAACATTCCGTATAAAATTACACAGAGAATGATCTTTTGGTGGATTCTGTACGACCAATAGAACAGGAGATATGAATTTTCGAAGTTACATCACTAAAACCAACATTCAATTTTGAACCTTGTCAAAAACTGCACTTAAAAACACACTATTTGAATCAATTATTCCATATTTTCAAATAAACAATTGGAATACATTTTGCATCAATGCCACCATCTTTGTTTCCTCCCCTCCACTGTGAAATCTCCATACAATGAATATCTTCATATAGTATCAAAATAAATAATTATAATTATTCTTCAACGAAAACACTGTATCATTGTGATAAATAATTACAATACCTTTACGCTGTTAACCTCCAAAACAAATATTACCTACCAAACATTCTCTCACACTGCTTCAAGAATATCCACTGCAACTGCAACAATAAAACATTAGAAGAGAAAAAAAAAGAAACCATCAGAAATAAAAACAAAAGAAAAAATACCAAATAAATTCCTCCAACGTTCGATCTCATCAATCATACGTTTCAGAATTGAAACAATGCACACGTATCACACACACACACACACACCCATAGCATAGCTTTGTCGGTTGATTATTATCTAAAAGCCACCCTGTGATGAGGTGTGAATTCATCAGTGATACGTTATACACACATATACCTGTACCAGGAGCATGTTTTCCTATACTCGCATTATTGAGGTTATGTTATGTTACGTTATGTATATATACATAAATATATATACACATATATAATAAACATACGATATACGATATATATTATAAGGATGCGATCGGATACGGTGCTTCGTCTCGCGCGTATATATTCCATTAAACGTCCTACCACGAGGTGTTATTAGGTGGGCGGTCGCGACAACATACACAAATTTTTTTATACCACTTTATTTTATTTTATTAAACGTATTTTTGTTTTGTTTCTCTCACTTTCTTCAATTTATTCTCGATCTCTTTCTCTTCCTCTTCAATTGCATCCTTTTTTTTTTTTTGGCTCCCCACCACCTGAATAAATTATCCTTATTTTTTATTCTCTTCATTTATATATTGCTATCAATAGATAGACTATTTTAACATTTATTTGCTTATTTGTTTATTTATTTATTTGTAGATGGGAAAACAGTTTTCGATTTTATCTAAATGGAAACTTACCAAGTACATTCATTAATTATTTAAATAATTAACGTATCAGTCGACACTGGTGTTCAATGAGTAATGAATAAGGATAGAAATTAATGTAAATTTGCACGAGATCGAAGATCAATTACTTGTATTTAATTGTTTATTTTTTAATTCATTGTTTTATTGCTACTTTACTTTGCTCCGTTCAATGTTGTTCGTATTTTTTCTTCATTGTGTCTTTTACATTTGTTTATGACGATAATTGTATATATCATTTTTTTATTGCTATAATTATTTTTACGTTTGACATTTATTAATGTTTGGAAATGTATACTGATTGATTTGTAGTTTTAATTATTTATTTAATGTCGATGACGTTGTGGATTTATTCCACTCTTTTTTCCTGTTCATTCTTTTTTTTTTTTGTTTGTTTGATTTGATGAATAATAAAATAATGATTAAATAGTTCAACATATATGTTGGTGTGTTTGTTTTTATATGTTGAATTAATTTTTCAGGATTTATTTATTATTAATTACGCAGCTTGGGAACTTGTCATGTTGGATTATATTCATATGGAGATTTAATACATTACAATCTGATTATTGTTATTGCAAATGTATAATTCGATTGATATGTGTCATTTGGGTGTGCGTATGAGTGTACGTGAATGTGTTATGTTGAAATAAAACAATGAACATTCTTTATTGTATTTACGGTGGCGAGACAAAACAAAATCCTTGGTATCAAACACCGGCGCCAGACGCCTTCTTGAACTCTGGGCTGTCTCTTGTTTTTTTTTTATTTTCTTCTCTTTCTTTTGTTTAATATTTTATTCATTTCTTTTTTCTTTTTTTTTTTCCTTTCATCATTGTGTCATATGAGATATGATTTTGAAAGGTGAAAGTCTTATGGATGAGGAGCTGTCAATCATAAGTTTATGGGAATGGAGAATTGTTTTACCATCGCAAACAAGTGAGGAAATGTTTAATTTAGATTTATCACTTGCGAATAAAATACACGAATAAAAAGTATTACAACTGAAAGTTGTTAATCAATACATTTTTACAATTATTAATTATCCATTAATTTTTATAATTTTCCCATTGAATTTTCAAATTTTAATTACCAATTGAATTCAATTCCAACAAATGGAATAATTTATAGTTCTTTCAAATTTTGTTCTTTCACGTTCATTATTATTCTTTATTATAGTTCTTTTTTTTTTCCCCCCCCTCGTCCTTTCTCTCGCTCTTATAAACGTATCCTAAGAATTATATTTATTTTTGTTTGTTTATTTTTTCTATAAGAAACGAGGATAAAGACAGAGAAAGATTTTTTATGGGGCGACGGTGCGCGATTACCAGATGTCAGGCTAACTCTTGGAAACAAAACCCACAGGAGGTCTCGCGCAGACACAGGAGGCTAATAGATGCCTAATAATGGTGTCTGTATAATAGTAGTAGAGAGATTTTGCAGAAGAGTAACAGAAAAAAAAAAAAAGAAATATAAAATAAAGATACTTTTGTAAATGATGCGACTCAATCTATACCTGCGAAAGGATCATCCCTAGGATCCATGCTCGTCTCACAGTCCTTCCAATTCTCCATTACAAACTCCTGATTATAAGCATCATCCTGAAAATAATATAAAGAAAATTAACAAACAAAAAATCACATGAATAAATATGAAAAACCAAAAAAAAATAATAAACAATAAATGAATGAATTAAATAAAAAAAATGTATGATATAAAAAATCAGGAAGAGAATGCAGTATGAAAATATATGAGGTGAGAACATGAATTTATTTCTTGAACGTTCTTGATTTTTCTTTCTTTTTTTTTTTTTTTCTCGTTCTTTAATTTCATGTTATTTATTTTTTTTATTTCGTTCGAATCGTAATACCAATTTTTTATTGGTGTCATAAATCGTTGTGAGACACACATACCAACTGCATTGCAAATTCGGTGTGACTAATTGCCCACGATGATCTTGACTTATTGGCGAAGAGCGTGACGAATTATTTTTTTATTACGACAACGAGAGCGAGATTTAATTTTATTTATTTCATTAATTCATTCAATATATTTTTTGTTCCTTTCCATTCATCATATCTTATTATTTTTTTTTCTTCTTAATTTTATTCATAAGAATAAAACACAGTGAATTATATTGAAGATTTATTTATCTTATAATTTTATTATTTCATATATATATATATTCCCTTTTTTGTTTTTTTTTTGCATAATTCTGATGGTAATGATCCTTATTGTTATCCTCAAAGGTGCACGGGCTGGAATCCAGTCGTCAGGACGACGTGGCGCCAAGAATTTTTACTTTTTATTTTTTTTTAGTTCTACAGTCATATTATATATTATTCACTTGCGTGGTATTTTCTCTACAAAGCGCCGAGTTTTGTGAATGTGTATGTGTAAAGTATGTCTGCAATAAATCGTGTCTCAGTTAAATGGGCAATAACACTTTCAATAAACAAGCGCATAGAAAATCAAAATCTCACGCTATTTCTATCCTAGAATTTTCTTTCATAATCTAATTCGTCGTAAATTATATTCACTTAACTTATACATCAACTATAAGCACGACGTTGTATAATGAATCATACGCCATTTTATGTATTATTTCATTTCTAATAATAAAAAATTTACTGCGCTTTATATTAAAATGTATACGGTAAATGTATAGTTTCTATCATCGTATGGATACTATATGCAAAATTACAGAGTGTGGGAATGCAATAAAAATGGCGATTGTGAACTTTTGCGATTGTATATGAATGATAAATAATCAGACTTCCGGTTTTCGTTTTTAATATACCGATAAAGCTGAAGAGTCATGTGATTGGTCGATATATTCCACCAATAAGAAAAGATGTCCTTATATTTGTTCTTGGTTTGATTCTCGAATGCGATATTTACATTCATGTGTGATATTAAAGTTTAAGAGACGTGTAATTGACCGATGAAGAAAAATGTCCCCAATTATATCCTCAATTTGATTCTGGAACACTCTATTCCTATTTATATGCGATAAATTGATGTTGGAAAGTAATCTAATTGGCTTTAATAATAAAGCAATGAAGAGAAATGTCCTCAATTCAATCTTTGCGATTTGATAATCGCATATGATATTTATAAAGTCGATATCTTTTTTATGAAGCATGGAAAGTGAACTGTTTTGTAAAACCCAACGCATATAAATGTCAGATATTAATATCAATACATATTTATGTAAATGTAGGAAATATAGAGAGGAATATGAGAAGAAAATATATGACAAGAACCCGTATTAATATATATATGTGCTTATGTGATGATAGGGAATATAATAGACCGCGTGAAAAGTGTCACGTTCTTATATGGCAAATATGTTACTGTATATTCCAAGTAGTGTGGACATACACAATATATAATAAACAAATACTTTTATAAGTACCCAGGCATACGTATGATGGGAAACACTCTACACATACACACTTCATGAGAAATGATTGAGGACCACTCGAGAATTGTGACTCTGCGCTATGTTCAAGTCCCTCGAATTCCACTTCTACATACTCATTCATACAATGTTTATTTGTCACACGCGTACATTCGAGGTTAGGTCATGCCAACTATTTCTTTGTTTTTCTTTCAGAACTTGTTCAACTGGGAACAGTTTGATTGTGTAAAAAATGAAGAAGAAATTCAACCGTTGATTATGTACTTATATATATATGCTGGTTTATAAATGCGCTGAGGAATGTCTACATGTATCTGACATTCCTCTAATGATGTCAATCAACTTCAGACATCATTCACTCTTTCTTCTATTTGATATTTCAACATATCTTGATAATTATTGAAATATCTATGAATATAATTATATGAAAAGTAGAGATAAATACATAAACTTATATAAATAAATACGTACATCCGCATGTGTAATGTAATCTTTGTAACGTGAATGTTGGCGCCCTTTATTTCCTCCATCAAATCCGTTGAAAATTTACGGTCGGTAAAAATGTTCTCATGAAAAAAAATATCTTTATATTATCGACCAATGATATGGAAGGAAAAATAGTGAAAAAATCAACTCAGTGCTGACTCCTAGTGGAATTAAACAGTAATACCAACTATAATTCATCTTACCAAGTCAGTTTTGGTTAGTTCCTCAAGTCGAACAATACAATAACAGGAACGCAAATCATAACCTCAGAAAAAAAAAAAACAAAGAGAAAAAAACAATGAAATAATGTCCTGCCAAATTAAAGGAATTGCATTTATAGTCGATCCTAATGATGTTCGAACAAGATTACTTCATGATTCGACTGTGAAAGGTAACAAATAAAATTGATAAACAATTTTTCGCTATTCACTAATAAATTAATTTATAAACTCAACAAAGTAAAAGATATAATTAAATCAAAGTCCAATTATTAGATTTGTTCTGTCATCAAACGAAATGTTGGAAACAATAAGTACAATACAAACGTCCACCAGTTCATGAAAAATTCTGAGAACCTTGAACCATAATAATAATAATATTCAATCACTATCAATATAAAATATATCTCATCATCATTTATTTTTTTGCAGTTGATCCGATCCCAAAAAATGAATTGCCACTGCAAGATTGCCACATTTCATTATCATCAGCCAGTGACGTTATGGCAATTGCATTCCACAAAAATATCGTCATCCTCACATGTAAGTACATTTAACAAAAGCAACCATAACAATTTTTATTCCGCAACCCCCACATTCCCGATAATTCCAATGAAACAAAGAAGATAACAATCAAGAAAAAAAACCGAAGAACAAAGCCAAAATTAAAATAATTTCCAGCTAAATGGGACACGCAAGAGCCTGGCGAAATTAAAAACAAATTTCACATAACATGGTCTGGATCATTATCCACTGATACAAATAATGAATATATAACTTCATTACTATGTTTACCATTAATATCAATTGGTAAATCAAGCGGTTTGAATGGACCTGATTGGACGTGTATAGCAGTTGGTTTCAACACCGGTTATATACGTTTCTACACTGAGATCGGTGCATTATTGCTCGAAGAACAATTGCATAATGAGTCAATACTAGGAATTAAATGTCAATCAATGGCGCCACCACGACACATCGGTGACACTGGATTAAATGAAGAAATTCATATCTTATACAACACAATAATATGTATATTACCAGGCTTTCAATTATTCTCAACATTGAGAGCGTGTCGCAATCATTTAGCTCGTGTCCAAGCAAATTGCACTGACAAACCGCCCCCATCAATATTAACATTAAAAAAATTCGGATTTAAAGATCAAGATTTGACAAATGATTGTGAAATTATTGGCACAACATCAGTGACAACATTTGATCATTTATTGACAGCATCATTGTGTGGTGGTTTTAATGCCAATTATCGTTCAAGTGCGCCACAACACAGCTTAATTATATCAACGGGCAAACGGCCATTCATTGGCTTTCATTTTGCGATGGAAGGTGGTGCCGCACCAGTCCTTTCAGATGTTGCAATTGCTATGGCCAATACATTAGCCAATGCAATTGGTAAAATTGGCGGTAGTGTACCGTGGTTTAGGAACAATTCAAAAACATCGTCAATTAATAATGCAGAAAAATTAAAAGGACCGGTCAATGAATTAGCCGAACCAATGACTTGTCGATTTGGTTTAAGTGATATTATGCGCGAGGGTGATTGTCTTATTATCAGTCCGAATAAACAATTGTCAGTTGTTACTGATGCAATGGGACGTGTTACTTTAATTAATAATAAACGTGGCGTTGCATTGAGAATGTGGAAGGGTTATCGCGATGCACAATGCGGTTGGATTGAAGTTAATGAGGATAAACAACGTGGTAAAAATTCACGCAGTAGTAAATTACGTACGGCATTATTTTTGGTTATTTATGCGCCGAAGAAAGGAGTTATTGATATTTGGGGTGTACAACAGGGCGGTAAAATAACTACATTTACAGCGAGTAAAAATGGTCGATTGGTATACGTTAATTATGGTTTATTGGGTTTGAACAATGTTACAACGCAATTTTTAAATAGAGCACAATATTCTTGTGTGTTTATTGATCCCTTGGGTGGTTTGAAAGAAATAACTGTACCATTTCATTTTGCATTGAGCAGTAAAAATGGTAAACGCGCACGAGACGTGCATTTATTTAAAAAATTAAAAACATTTATGCGTGAAGAGGAATTCAATGATGATAAATTGGTCAATGAAGTTACAAACATTTGTATGGAATTGAAAACAAATGAAATACGTTTGCAAATTGTTGAAATGTTGATGATAAATAAACATACTATACCGGATGCATTATTAACTGCGGTTAATTGTTTTGTTAAAGTATTAATACAATATGATGATGATGAATTGGAACCGGCTGGTAAATCATTGTATCATTTATCAATACAGTTGCAGAAAGCGATTGAATTTTATAAATATGTACGTTTACAGTTTGATAAACCTCCAGAATATAATACAGTAGCGTCACAAAATATTCCAACTTCAAATTATTTAGCGCATATATTATTAACGTCAGAACGTGAAATAAATCGTATATCAAAATTATCAACGAATTTATATAAATACGATGTGATATCAAAGCCACAAAATCGTGTAACATTTAAAGACGATGGTGGATTATTTTTGGGATATATATCGTGCTTTGATTTTGGTGTAAAGAATTCAATAAGTTTGATTAACGATATTAATGATGATAAAAAATATCAAATAGCATCATTAATTTATCAAGGATGGATGTATTCATGTGAATCAACTGTTGATTGGGAGGATGCAGCACGGCAGAGTAATATTTGTGCACAAACAATGATGCAGTTGGCGTTAATTTATTGGCTCGGAAAGCGACCGGGTGCGCCATTAGAAATTGAATTAATGCGATTTACATTGTTGTTACATTCGATATGTGCGCTTGGTAATCCCGACGATATTAATATGGAATATAATGAGATATCATTGTGGTGGCGTGATACGCGAAATATTTTATTGGAATCCACGCAGCCATTTCAAGCATTAACTGCATCGTTAGCGTGCCGATCTGTTGGTATAACACTGCAAAAGAATAAAGATTCTATTTACAGTGAACAAATTAAGGATGACAATAATGGAAATGATAATAATGAAGATATTAAAAATGGTAATGATGATAAATTATTGATTAATGATACGATTAATGCATCAACTTCTGATAATTTACCGGTTTCAACGAGCGATTGGGAAAATGTTAGCAAAGACACTTGTCAATTTACATCATTAATATCGAATTTAGAAGATATTGCAATTCTTAATACAATATTGAGTGAACCACCACCCCAACATGATGAAACGACACAATTTTTTGCATTGCCATTCGAAAAATTGGAAATTTCACTGGGTAATATTGTGGCACGTGGTAGAGGTTCTGTTTCTGAAACAGTGGCTAAATGGTTGTCGTCATCGGGAATCGATCCTGCAAGATTAGTTGACACTACAGACATTGAATTCGATCAAACATCCCATTTAACGGAAGGTGACGCAATGGCGGCCATTAATGATGTGATGAATGAAGAAGGCGCCGCTGTTGATTTACCGACTGAGCATGAAACACAATTGATTAACCAATCAGTGGAAATTGGCAATGAAGTGGAAGTTAATACAACTGCATTTGCACAAATAATTGAAAAATTAACATTATTGAAACGCCATTTCCCATATAGTTTAACGAGCAGTGTATTACTTGCTAATTTATGTTGGCAATATGTTATGTCGTGGAGCAAAGACATCTCTAACCTCGAAATTCTCAATGCTGCTATGTCTGTATTACGACAAATACCAATGAAATCAATGCGCCAGGGTGTTTGTTGTCTGTTATGGACAATTCATATCAAAAAACGAATGGAAGCTGCTGCAAAATTAATGAACAAGCTTGGGAAATTGCCAAAAGAACGTTTATGCATTCAAGATATTGGATTATCAGATTTACAGTCGTCCATTTTTCTCCAACATTGCGTAACGTTTTTAGATATTTTTTTGGACGCGGAGGTTCTTGATGGTGAAAAAATGGTGTCGCTTAAATCTGAAGAATTGTGGGAGGATCATGCAATACAAGGACCTGAATCATTTGCTGCGTTAGCAATATCACAAACGCCAGCATGGTACGATTTAATAATGCTACATTTGCAATTAGCAAATGTGTTACACATGATGGCGAATTTTAATCTCAAATCAATAAAACCTATGACAAATTTATTTGATTCAGTAACTAATCGGTATTTTTTTCAAGACATCACTGATAAAGCTATTATTACATGGTATCATGATGACAAACGTGATAATATGAGATTAGAATTTTTATGTCGTGTTATTACAGCGTCTATGGAGTCAATTAATCAACAGACAAATGATTGTGATAGTTTTACGTCAACGAAAGCAATTGAATGGATGAGTAAATGCCAAACATTGGCATCTATATGGAAAATAAATAATGATAAATTACGAATACATCAAGTTTGTCAATTTTATATTAATGGTTTTGATCGTTTGGCTGATGAAGCATTAACTGCGATTAATGATACTGAAACACTTGCAATTAATTTATTGCCAATTGCTGGTAGACGTATGATGGGTTATTTATCAAAGACACCCGATTTATTGGAAGAAGTATCACGTATTAATCCAGCATTGATGCAATATTTGGAAAATTTAAATATCAATTCACCGGGTGCTATTATTACAAGTTGTTCGAATGATGATACTATTGAATTAATACGAAAAATATCACGTTATTTATCGGATACACACAGCGATTATCATTTTGCCCAGATGATGTTGGACGCCACGTTTATTTATGAAAATACAGCGCATGGGATTACGTAAATTGTTTAATAAATAGTTGAATGAATAATTGGAAATATTTAATCTTGAAATAGAAAAAATCGAAGTCAACTGTGATACATATTTGTTGATTAGTTTTCTTTTTTTTTTTTGCCTTCAGTTTTTAAGATCATGTTATATACATTGTAATGTTTTTGTAATTTATATTTTGATCAGGATACTTTATGTCATTAATATTTTTAATAGGAAATTTATCCACAATTTTTTGTTATCGGATGTGCTAATTTTTTATTCAGTGAAAGAGGACATTTGATGTTTAATAGAAAACACAATTTTTGGTTCTTATTATTATATTTTATTTTCTTCTCTTCAAATTCGAAAGATAATATGATTATCAATTCTCAGTATTTTATAAGCTATCGCATAATTAAATGATTGTATTGCAATCTAATTTTAAGCTCCGTAGAAATTTAACTCGTAATAATTTTTATTGAAACAAAAAAATGATAAATTTGAAATGAAATAAGTCAACGATAATAAAAGCAAAAATATCAGAATTTGACAATTTTATTTCGGGAAGGATAAATATATTTTTGTTTGTTCAATAATCAGAATTTTATTATGTAAAATAAAGATCAATGAATGCGAATTAATTTTTCTGAATAATATGTCGCTTACTGAATTCAAAATTTGGACAGCCAATTGTTTATATGTAAAATATATAATATATGTGCATAATTGAATATAATTTGAGAGAAAAATTTACGTGAATATTTCATTTATGATATCACTAAATTATCTTCTTAAATGAATTTGTATATTAATTTTAATTGGATTAATTACAGAGGATTTATTATATACTTATATAACTTTAGGATGTTCTAATAATAAATAAATCTTTTTTCGTTGTCTCACGCTTTGCTGTAAGATCATAAAATTCGAAAATTATTTCGATATAATAAATAAATAAATATTCGCGTCGTTGATATAAATTTTTACATTGTCGTTTGTTTGTCGAATAATTAATTGAAAGAAGAAGAAGAAGAAGAAGAAGAAGAGATACGAGCAGAAGAATAAATAAATAAAATAAATAAATAGACAAGTATATGATCAATTCAAGTCAAAAACGAATGGTGAAATCTCGGTACGATTGTCTTCGGATTGTTTCCCAATTTGTGAACTCTGAATGATGAATTTGGCAGCCAGGACTACCCACACATGTCAGCCAATGTGCCCTGTAAGTACATAAATATTTAAACAAAATTTTGAGTGACTTTTAATTTCAAATAAATTTTTTTCCAACATTTTTATATAAATAAATAATTTATGTTATATAAACCTGTTATTAAAAAAATTGAATTCAATTTTATTGGATTAAAAATGCATTAGCAAAAACATGCAAACAACAAAAGAAATTATCATAATAAAATAACAAGCATTATTGCTCTATTACGTTACATATAAAATTCTGTACTAATACCACCTGTGTGGTCCTAAACACAAGTTGACCACTAAATTATAATTAGCGGACTAATCAGAACGACTCTCAATGTATTTTCAGGTCGCGAAACCGTCGCATCGATTAGCTGCCACGTGACGCCACATCAAAAAGAAAAGAAGAAGAAGAAAAAGAGAGAAAAAAAAACGGAAAAACAATTAATTAAAAAATAAAAACACACCGCTACTGATTCATAAAAACAATAAGACACATCTCCATTCCAACTAATTAATTAATCCTCAACAATTAAATTCATCAATCATACAATTGAAAAGAAAAAGAAATCTTGTTTTGTACTTTTCATATATTTTTTGTTAGCTAAAAATAATAATGAATTTATTATCTATATTGCATATATTGTTCATGAAATATTTGCAACTTCCTTTCTGGTACAAAGCCAAAATATTTCTTAATGAAGCAATAACGTGTGTGTTTAAACACTCGCCTATTTAGTCTACGACCTTGGAACGATTTTTGTATCTGTCGTTTATTTTATTTATATATATTTATCATATACTATTTTAAAATTTCATTTAGATCTATTACTTACATATTGTCTCTTCTATATATTAGTTATCATATAAATAATAATTATTCAATTTATCAATATCATTATTTTTCACAATTGTTTTTATCTCTAAAACAATAATGAAAATGTATATCACAATTTCTTATAATCGCACTCAATATCTGGAATGATCTTGGATTGAAAGAGATGTGCGGAGGCGTTTCCCATTATTTTATTAAAGCTCATCATTTAATGTCAGTCTTTGACCTAATGACAGTCAACTATACATACACACACACACACACACATAGACATACTCATTTATGTATATTTATATATGTACAATCACTTTTCGGAACCGAGGTCATCATTCAATGCATAAAATGCATATACAAAAGAACAAGTGTATGTAGTGTGTATTGTATGTGTGACATAATAATGACACATTAAAACATTTCAACGTCAAGGTAAAATAGTATATATGAAGATAATTATAGTATATATTTAATTATGTATATATATATACATATGTATGTATGTGTATATGTAATAATTTATTTCGGTGAAAATTTAAACAATACAGAAGATAAACGTATTCTAGATTGGAAGATTGTTCCTTTACGTGGAAAGAATATTATTTATTCTTTTGTATTTAATATACATGAAAATTTTATAACTTCGTTTAAAATTGAAATATTGTTCAATTGTTTTATTCGTCAAAGTAATTTCATTGTTGTTTACATGTAAAATTAATTATTGTTATTGGTGAATGTTGTTTGTCAGTCAACGACTTATTGTGCAGTGTGTAAATTTTTTTTCAACAAACAATCTGAATATTGAGGGAAATTTGAGTATCTTCGCGGTGAAAATTTAATGCGACAGTTGGAGGATTTTTTAAACAGTAGTAAAATAATTAATTGTACATTCACAAACAATTAAAAATTCAAAACTGTTCAATTCAACTATTAATTACGATAGAGAGATGTTAATTCGTATGGAACAATTAAATTTCATATCTAAATTGCAATGAAGAAAAAAATTAAAAAATTCTCACTTTACAAACTTACATTTGTTCAACGTATGGCTTTGGACCCTGCATTTTACCCAAAATTGTTCCAGATTTTGTATTCTTTACCCAACCACCAATTCCCAATGATTTACAAAGATCACGTGTGTATTTAGTAAAATAACATCCTACGAAAAATAAATAATACAATTGTAATAACGGAATTATAATTTCAATTCAAACAACAGCTAAATGAAAATAAATAAATAAATAAACAGAATAGAAATGATAAAAATTTTCAACTGTTAATTTATTCTCTGTTAACAAATTTCTCACCTTGAACTTTTCCAAATACTTCAAATTCAACTGATGCAAGCGGAGCATCTTTAATAGGATCGTCACTTGCCATCCTCGTAAGGGATGTCACCTTGCCACAATTATCACTGCGACCACGTAAAGCCTTCCCGTACAAAAATCGATCAATGATGATTTTTTTTTATCGATTAAAAATAAGGGGATGAAAAAAAAAATAAAATAAATAACCAAACAAAAATTAATAAGAAATGGTCGAAAAAAATATTTTTTACTTATAGATTGAAGTGTGTTTGAGTACTCGAATTATTTTGTTTAATGTTAAGGGTGTGAATATCTCTCTGCTCTCCTTTCTTTCTTACTTATAAAAAATTTTTGTTTTCGATTTTCAATTTTTTTTATTATTCAATTTATTAATTAATTAATTAATTAATTTTTTTATTTCGTTCTTCACAGCACACGTCTCACTTTACGTGTCAATAGGAGTTGCGTACTGATTTCTCATTATGCAGTCGTGTGTGAGCGATGTCTTTTCGGTTAAGCCCCAAATAGATTAATCCCCACTTAAAATTCACTTCTTCTATAGGGTGCGAGGGAGGTGGGGGTTTCAAAACAGTTGTATAGTGAGCCATTGGCAATCGATTGCCAATCAAATTTTTTTTTATATATTATTTACTAGCCAAAGTTTCTTTTTTTGCGTTCTGTATTTTTATTTATTTTTCAGTGAACCAGAGAATTATTTTTCAATATAATAATCATTGTGTTATCTAGACAATCCATTTATTCATAAAACAAAATATTTATTGGCTTTTGTAATTGAAATTTAGTTACTCCCATCAACTTCAACAAATTTATAATATTTTATCATCCCACCCCCAAAGAAATGCAGAATATTCAGGGTCCCCCTTAATTTTGTTCTACGAAAAAAATAGAAAAACTAACAACGAATAAATTAACTAAAGGATGATGATCTCGCCATCGTGTTTAAAATATTAAATGTAGGCAATAAGGTCACTCGTTGATCATCCATGGTTAAAATGCATCCATAAAGTACATTCTTCATTCTTCTGTACGCAATATATACAATTCAAATTTACGCTATTGTCATGTTATTACCGCCAGTTAATAAATTATTAGTACATCATAGTGGTGGATAATTGAAATACAAGAGAATTTTATCAGACATAGATGCACATGACCATCATCATCATCATCATCATCAGCAGCATCATCATCATCATCATCAGCATCATCATCATCACCATGATCATCGTCATCATCACAGGATGCGCAATAATGCAAATGGGGGAGAAGGTTAGATTTAAATTTGTATATAATGATCCGCAAAGCTTTTATCGTGTTCAAACCTATGTCTATTGTTGTGTGGCCAAGGTCTTATATTATTATTGTTTGACTCTGCGCGACATCGCTTGTCGGGTCCCATTCATTTATCTCCAATGAAAGCACTATTTATATATAAATATATAAACAGAAATGTTTCTATAAAGATGGTATTTGTAAGAAAAAAACAAAAAACAAAACCAGAAATGAAAATAATTGAATTTTTTAACAACATTAATATATATTGCATTATTATATGCAATTTATTTTTTTTCTCCATAATTTTTCTTCATATTTTTCATCTCTCGCATTAAAATATTACGTATATATATACATGACTGCGGGCAATATTTAAAAAAAACTATATAACAATAAATACATTATTATAAATTAACAAACCAAAAAAAAATGGTTCACATTTTAAAAATCTTGTAGATTTTGGTGGTTTTTATTTCCGGTTGATTATGAACACTCTTATTCACTCACCGCCAACTTCACACCGTTGAAAGCTGCGCCATTTTATACACAATGAGATGTTATTTCTCTATGCTTTTATACAATTTAGAAGAAACAAAAAATACAAATGCACAACACACATTTTATATTTCACTTTTATCACTTCTGATGTTCATGATTATTTTGTTTGATTTATGTTCCTTGGATATTACCTTCTCTAGTTGGAATTATAGTTGGCGAATTGCAATTTAGAAGTGCGCCATTTTCAACGTCTTTTCCATTTCCGTCGTTACATGTGTATTCCCTTGACAATGCTACCAGATTACGACGTCGTGCTTCTTTCTTCTCACGTTCAATCTGAAATAAAATAATTTTAATTAATGCAAATGTGTATGATATATGTGAGTATGAATATATATATATATATATATATATATAGAAAGAAATGATGTTGAAAAAAATAACTAACCTTGAAAAATGATCGTAGATAATGGCACGGAAACACGACACACCTGCCTTCTTCTTCTTCAGCGTCAATGTATACACCCCTTACTAAGATTGAATTACTACAATTGAGTAATCCAAGGAACACAAAACACCCAATGTGTGTAATCCAACATGATAATTCAACGTCTTCTGGGAAAAACCATAAATCCAACATACTCCAAATACCACGCCATACATTAACAGTTCCCAAAAAACTTAACAGAAGAAATGCATCAGCTGCAAGCAAACGTGGAAGACCATGTAAACGTGTACAAGCATAACGCATCACTGGTTGAAGACAAAAAGTTACTGCAACTATCACGTATCCGATAACCTGTAAAAAATTAGTTTCATTCATTAATTCGTATGTATGATTTTATTTATCATTTAATAATGAGACAATTAACAGTTGGATGATTTAACAAATATATTCGAGAATTCAAGATTCAATTAAAAATAATAATAAAAAATACAAACAAAATAATAAATTTCAATCCAATAATTGAAAATTCAAAAAGTACAAATCATTAATTTCTGATAATTATTGAATCAGTAATAACAATTGTAATAACAATTTATACAATTAATTTGAATGAAAATAATCTCAACTCTGTGATGCATATTCTCTGAAAGAGTTTAAATAATCCGGTCACGTTGCTTATCTATTTAAATTTAAAAGGATCTCAAAAGATGTCATTTAAATGAGTAAATGCACATATCAAAGCGCGGTCAAGTGCACTGGATCAAGTTCAATAGTGTTCATTAATTCAAATATGTATATAAACATGTGTATTTATGTGTTAGTATATGTATCTATGTGTGGATTAACTCAGTCTAAGGGTAAAACACGAAAGCAAGTGAGGCAGAAGAATTCAAGTCATAGATTAACCTACTTAAATGACCTCTATTACTTAATCGGCCTCTTGGTAAACTCTTCCATTATATATATCTATTTCATACTACAGTATAAATTTGTCATACTTTATGTGTACATATATATAACTGACACATCATGGTGTTATTCCTCGTAAATTATTTCAATTATAATTCAAGAGGTAAAATATCACAAATTAAATTATAAATAAATTTTCTTGCCTTCAGTAATACCAAAAATCAAATTAGTTTTAACATAATGAATCAATTAATATTTATTAGTCTCTTCAATTGAGCAGAGGAAGCAGTCGAAAATATAACATGTTTTAGATTGTATTGCAGAATAGCAATTGAATTGTTGATAATTTAATTTCACGTGCTGTTAATATTATTATTATTTGCAATGAATACTACTATTAATTCCCATATTGTACACCATGAATCTCCAACTAATTTTCTGTCTTGAATTATGCAAAAATTATTAGAGTTTAAGAGATTTAAGTCAATCAATAAATTTTAGCTGAAAAAATTCATTTATATATATATATATATAAAAAAAGAAGTAAAAGCAGAAGAGAAAAAAATTATAGAAAAATAGGAAAATAAAGTAGATATTAGACCCCAATGCGGAAGAATCTATTAAATATAAACAGCATAAAGTCACTGTCACTCCCCCTCAAACATCCCCTACTCTTAATTCTTCCCTTCTCATACACATTTTTAAAGGATGAGAGTATTTAATATATACATATACAATCATTCATGAACCGCGTGGCTTTTCTGGCACGTGGGTTGCATCCGGTTGGCGTCATGTCATTTATATGTATCGCATTTCATCTATCTATGTACACACAAAAGCGCGCACTTATTCAAGACACTTTAACTATTTTAGACTAAATATAATCACCCAGAGATAACATTTTCAATGTCAAGTCTATGAACTCATTGAAAATGAACAGAAAACAAAATGATAAATAAAAAATAGTACAAACTTAATTTTCCACAAAATTAAATTTGGTGTACAGTTAAAAATTATAATTATTTAGCAATTAATACAAACAATTTTTTTCTCTGCTGTATTGAAATGAAAAATTGATACTTTATTATTTTTATTTTTAATAATCTTGTGATAGATTTTCTTTCATAATTTTTTTTTTCCCCTTTCTCATTGATTAAATTCTTTGTTTGACATAAGTTGGTGTGTGATATAAACAAGCCATTTTCGAATGTAGCTCAGACTCATTTGTGAATATACGGGTCAGTATGTGCACTCTATACCGACAATCATGATGCGACAATTGTTGAATATTCAATTATATAATCGAAGCAATATAAACTAGGGATAGGATCTATCCAGAGCTTTCATGCTTTTGGTGTTGGTCTATAGGTGTGTAAATGTATCTTTATATATATATATATATATGAACATGTATGTGTATATATGAATAAGATTAGATGTGATTTATATTAGTAAAGTTAATAGAAATATATTTAATAATCTTTGTAAATCAGATTTGTTTAATTTTTTTTTTTTTCAGAAATTAAACTTCTGAGAAATAAATTTAATTCTCAGGATATAATTTTTATATCCCAGTAGTCTCTTAATAGAAGAAGTAATTATTAAATCAGACAAATAAGTTGACTAATAATTTTAATGATAGAATTAAATTAATGTGCAGTTAATAAGTATAATTTAAAGTGTTTATTAAAATATTATTATTCATTATTCTTGTTCACTGTGTTAAATATATTTGATTAAATCTATCAATTCGTGTGATGATATTTAGAAAAGTTTTTTCAATGAAATGAACTAGAAAGTTTGAGGAAAAGAAAACAATTGAGAACAGTGTATTTTATCAATACCAATTTACCATTGAACTTATTGCTGAATATTCACGATCCTCTGGAAAAAGATGTAGATCAAGCAGTACCCAAACTCCTCGCCAAACAAAAACAACAAGTGATCCCACAACTCCAACACTAAATGCACAGTCCAATACATAAAGAGTCCAGTCTTGAGTATTCTAAAATTTACAAAACAAAATAAAACATACACAAAATTACCAACAACAACAAATTATAAATAACATTGAAAATTATTTCAACGTAAAAATTAAATTATCAAATACATTAAAAAACATTATTAGTCATATTGTTGATAAGCAGAAAAATTAAATCCCATTAGATTGAAGAATTTAATTGATAACAAACTCGATAATTATGATAAGTAAAATCCCTGTAGGCGCCAGTATATTTCGACGGTGTTTAATTAATAATCAAAGACAAATATCAATAAACAGTATAAGAAAAAAAGAGAGAGAAAAAAAAAATGATAAAAGATACAAAAATATCCACGAAAAGATTACAACAAAATCACATATCATTTTATTCCATTATTTTTCTCCCTAAATATTCCACTGACGAAAATTTTTCCTTCCTCTTCTACCTCTTCCTTCTATCTCTTATCAACATCATATATAAAATAATTAATTCCACCTTTAGAATTCCAAATTTAGAACACAAATCTCAGAAGTATATTTTGCATAATCAATCTATTAATATAATAATAATAAAAATAATAATAAGCAAAAGTGGAATTTAAATAAATACATACAGTCTGTCTGATGAAGAAATAAAGACGAGCATTGAACTCTTGTGTTATCAATGCAAATAGTGTAAATAATTATAATTAAAATACCGCATTAATTCAAAACACGAGACAACAAAATGATAAAATAGAGAATGAACCATAAGCGAATATATTTGAACTAGAATTATTATTTTGTTTAAATTGAAATTTGAAATAAGAAATTAATCCTTCCTATTCTTTTATTTTTCTTGTTAATTTATCTTTAATATATATTGATTTATAGATAGATAAATAAATAAAGGATATGTGTATGCAGTACACGTGTGTGAATGTGTATGTGTGTGTGTGTTATTATTATTATTAAATATATACGTCACATATGCAGTCGACGATCGCCCGGGGGAATTACAATATAGCCGGAAACTACGTTTATATGTGTAGATGTATAAAATGGAACAGTGAGTGGAGTGAGTTTGTGCAAAAAAAATATATCAAATATATTGAAAAATATTTACAATAAAATGACTGATTGCCAAATGGAAAAAAAAGAAATATTAATAATATATAACAATAATAATATAAAAAAAAATAATCCACATAAATAAACTCACATCAATACGAAACCTTGTTGGTACTTCAAAGTATCCAGGATGTGAATCAAGACTCAATGAAAATGGTGGTGCAGAAATATTTTTAACACCTTTAATAATGCCAAGTGCAATTAATGCAATTGTTGTTGTAGCAATAACTGTATTGGGATTTTGTTCAGTATAAATATATAGAATTTGCCAACCACCACGCCATGCATTAACACAACAGAACCCATAAATAGCTGTATAAATACGTGATCCAATATAATATGATAAACGATGTTTATCTGGATCTAATAAATTATTTAATGGATGTTGTATCACATTAAATAATAATAATCCACCATAGCCAATTATTATTGATGCAAGTGTACTTAATATTGGATCTTCAGGACAAACATAAATATCACTTAGACCCCATGTACCACGCCAATAACCAACCACTGCTGGTGCAGCAACAAATGCTGAAAATATTGCGTCTAATATTGTTAATATTTTTTTATAAATCCAACGTCTTGTTGGCCGTTTTATACCGGCACCTGTACGTAATTCCACCATTCTCCAATCAGATTGTTGTTGTTGTTGTTGTTGTTGATGGTGGTGGTTCAATTCTAATGGTTTCGTTTCAGCAAAGTTCATTGCTAATTTTCTTTTTCTATTCTTTCTTCCCCTTATCCTTTTTTTTTTTTCTTTCCTTACTTTTCTTTTGGTGTTTTATTTTTTATCATACACCAATTTTCATTGTTCTATCGTGGAAATTTATTTTATTGTACGACATGTTTATTCGGTGTTTTGTATTTTTTCTTTTGTGGTAAATAATTATTTAATGTCGTGGAAAAATTCTTAAAATCATTTTGGATGATTTTATTTCGTTGAATATTCTTTTTCTTTTATTTTTTTTTGAGGCTGGATATTTTTTTTATACTCTAGAAGGTGAATTGAGTGAATTGTTGAGTTGTTTATTAGAATTGTTGCACATTTACAGAACTGGAAATATATTTTACTTCTGTTTTTACAGTTAAACAAATAATTTCATGATTTATTTGCACGTATTTTATTTTTTTTCTATCTTTTTTATTTGTTTATTACAAACTGTGATTCAATTCTGTAT
Organism: Zele albiditarsus; assembly: GCA_958496275.1. NCBI lineage: Eukaryota > Metazoa > Arthropoda > Insecta > Hymenoptera > Braconidae > Zele > Zele albiditarsus. The sequence goes on from OY292416.1 coordinate 5,260,254, forward strand.
ATCAAATGCACATTTGTTTTTTGTTATTTAATTTTATTATATTTCTTCATCAATTAAAGTGGAAAAGACATTTTCACGATTTGTATATTTTTTTTTACTCCTATTCTTTACTAAATTGAATCAAATGCACACTGACTAATTCTTCCTACTGTTCTGCACTTTTCTCTCAATCAAGAAAAAACAATCCCATAATTTATCAACAAAAGAAACATCTCCATGATAGATAATAAAAAAATTTCACCCCAACTTCTTTCACCAATTATAAAAATATAATTAAAATTTATTTTCTTTCTTTTTCAGATCCAATGAAACAAATTAACCAAATGCTGATCAACAGGAGCACATTGCTACACAATATTTCATCAATGTCATCATAATCATCATCATTATCATCATCATCATCATCATCATCATTGTCATCATCGTCGTCTCCGTTGTTGAATATATTTATTTACAACTCCATGTAATTAAATTAAATTTAATAATAAATATTGGTATTAATGTATTAATATTGAATTTTATTTTTATTTGAATAATTTAGATATCACTGAAATCACTTTCACGAGAGTTTGACGAACAGTTTGAATTGCCAGTGAGTACTGAATCCCTTCAGCCACTGACTATCTTTTTATCAACCAAGCCAGATTGTACCAATACTACGACATTAACCACTGAATACACTGTGATGATGGTGAGTTCGTCACATTGTCATCATATATAACCAAATGTGTGGCTTTATATGAGTAACATGATAGAGAGTGAAGGAAAAGAAGGAGGACAATTCCCCTCTGCCTCCTACATATAATATATTTGTCTCACTCTATCAAACTTTAATATTAATATTTTTTTTCTCACTCACTTGTCTCTCTATGTATTTGACTCGGAGCTTCCACGTGCTTAATCACGGTGTGCAAGCTCATATTGTATCTATTGCCTATATGATTAGTGTCGTGGTGGTGTTTAAAGCATACAAAAGAGCTCTACTCACCTCAGTTCATCATTAAAATTATGTAATATTTTAGAAGAAGAAATTAAATTGATTGAGTTGTTTCAGTTGAATATGAAATAATTTCTTTCATCCTATTTCGTTGATTCGAATTGTTGGTAATTGTTTACAAAATCTATTTGTGTAATTGTATTTTTTATGGATTGATTTTTTAATTTATTTCTTTAGGATGTTTAATGGTTATTTTAGAATTATTTTTGTTTGCAATTTGTTGTGTGAATATTTGTAGGATTTTTGATGATATTTGAGATGGATTATTTATTTGTTTATTATTATTGTTATATGTTTATTGAATTAGACCGATTAATTGTGGTTTAGTTGTGTAATTGAATGGTTAGATAATTATTATGTCAACAATATAGAAATAGGAAATCGAATTGTGATATGTAATATTGTATGAAAAAATTGTAATTAGGAATTTATGTATGGGATTTTTTTGGATGCTGATACATACATGTCAATACAAAAAAATAATTTGTTCAAATTGTTAATAACGTGTGAAACATAATACTGATTTAATGTTGGTAGTTTTTGTATCGACTAGTTACCTTGAGCTGTGATTTTTTGAGTGGCATTTCCTGCCATAATCAATTCCGTATGCCATTGTTACTTGTGGTATATAAAGATTAGACAATAATAAAGTCTTTTTGTCATTCAATTAAGCTCGAGTTACAAATAATCTTCTCACCTTGAGTCTATAGAAAAATCGAGTGGGTGGTGAGAGCGTGTGTGATATAGTTGCGTTGATGATGGCGAATTATTTTACAATATTCAAACTGTTATTGTTTGTTTTTTTCATGACGGCGTAAATTGTAACTCAATAATGAATAATCCGATTGACATTATTCTTAGACGAAAATTCTCGTACTCGCTTTTGCTATTGTTCAGCCTAGCCGTTTTTTATTTCCCCAAAAATTCTATTTTTCACAGACATTTTAGTACACTGAAAAATTTCTCCCATGAAATTATAAAACTTTCACCTCCACATTTACTTTTTCATCTCCAACCACTTTAGAGATTAAATCTTTAAATCACCTTGGTATTCACCTTCAAAATCACTTCAAATATTAATCAATATTAACAACTCACTTTTTTATATCGTGTAGGAAATCGGAAGATATAATTGGGAATATCCACAACAACGATAAATGGCGGTGCCAAAAGATTGCGACTGCATCGCAGACACATGAGGATGAAGATCATAGTACAAGTGATACTGCCAACAATTCTGTGATAATAAAAGAATGAAAAAAAAAAATACATAAATAATTAATAACAACGATCAATAACGATAACAAAAAAAAACCAACAAACAAAAATTAATTATTACACTTTAATTCATCTACTTTAACTTATCAATTTATTTATCTAAATTCAATTCACTTATACATCTATTAATTTATTTATTTTGTTCTGAACACACTATTTTACCTGTAATCATCTGAAATAAATTCCGTAAATAAATCCCATCCACCACGCCATTGCATATTGCAAGCAACACAAAAAAGCCACGTGTAAATTAAACGACTTGCACGATAACCACCTCGACCAATTGGATTTAAATTTCGCCAAGAAACAACAATTTTCTCATGGAAATTCTCACGAAACATTGCAAATGTCCAGTGTATACCTGTGCCCATTAGAAAACATGTCCATCCATTACTAGAAATAGAAACGAAAAAAAAAAAAAAATAAGAGAAAAAAGAAAAGAAAATTGTTAGAATTAAAAAGACATTTATATATATTCATTGATAGATAATTTTTATAACGTTAATGTAAATTTATTATTAATATTAGTTGTTAATGCATTTTATCTTAATAAAAATGAATAAATAAAATTGGAATTTCAATATTAACAACAGTAGTTTAATAAACAATTAAATAATTGCTTTCATTCCACGTGTATTTAATATTTATACAATTTTCTAATTCATGCAATTTTTTTTTCAAAACACACGATAACTACTATTTACCGATAAGATATAAATAAACTAGAAGTAGTTATTAATGATAGGATAGAAAATATTGAATGAATCGATAGATAAATTACCATAAGTGATCAATCAATTCTGGAAAATTTTATGAATTAATTAACTGCACAAATTTTTCCGGTTTTACACCATCGTTTACAGTACACTTGAATAATTATAATCAATCAATTCACTTTAATTGGTGTTGAGATCAATTGATAATTTCTATTCACTGTTGATATGGTAATTAAACAGAGTGCAATTGCATATAATGAAAAACTATAAAAAAAAAAAAAAGATTGATATCAACTAAAGACAAATCACTGTCAATCGTTTCATTCATTCATGAACAGTTACTCAATCAATTTAATGTATCGCTTCAATTAGAAATGATTGATATGTATTTTTTTTTTTTTTTGTTTATTAATTTCTCTAACATTATTAGGAATATTTTTCTATTTGTTTTAGCAAGAATAATTAAATAAATAATTGGAATTATAATGAGAATTTGATGGTTATCTGTAAGACAGATTATTTTCATCATGATTCAATTGGACAATTAATTGATTATTTTATAATACTTCATGAATAATTTGTTAACAATAAATAAATTAATAAATATGGTGAATAAAACAAATGACTTACGGAATTTTATAAAAGTCCATTAAACTCCAAACTCCTCTCCAATGACCAATAACCAATGGACCAACAATTAATACCGCTATAAAAGTATCAATAATTGAAAGTGTATAATTTTTCTTTTTTGATTTCACTTCATTTATTTCCACAACATTATTCTCAATATTTTTATCAATCTCCAATTCCTCATTGACATTATTCTTCTCAATAGTATCGGCCGTCTTCTGATTGACAATCACAAAAGTAAAAATAAATTATCAAATTGATATTTCGTAAATAAAAACGTGACGAATAAATAATGACAATTTTGTTTTTTTCATATACTCACAATATTTAATTGTGGTGAATTTTTTTTTATAAAAATTCGCTGGAATTGTTTACTAAATAGTCCAATTTCTTCAGCCGATTCAAAATTATTATCATCATTTTTAATTAATTCTTGCGAATTATTTTCACTATTAATCTCATGATTATTTTTATTAATAATAATTTCAATGTTTTCCATTTTATTCATATTTATTTCTTCTTATTAATTATAATAGTCCCACAGTAAACAAAAATATAAAACAATTATCTAATAAATATAATCATTAATATTTTTTAAAAGTTAGTTGATAATTAAGTAACTGATAAAAAAAATCTAAAATACTTTTGATATCAATAGATAACTACTTTAATTTATGTCTGATCTCGCCAATGTTCTAAATGATACTAAAGATAAATCCATTCAACGATACAGATAAATGAGTATATAAAATACATCTCTGCTCATCGACAGAGGTGAGTGAATAATATGCAAACATGTTTAGTCCAAGTATTATAAAATGCTGAAGAGATAAACCACATTTGGGTTGGACGCTTGCGCACACACGTATTCTTAATCTTCACTTGCATTTCTTGTATGGAAATTTATCCTGTACATAATATTGTTTTATAAATTATTTTATAAGTTGAAAATTAAACTTGATGAATTATTTATTTATTTTTTATGTTAAACTCAAGTTGATTATTCAATTTAATTCGATTTATTGTATAAACATTGTACACATAATTGCAATATTTTTGTAATTGTAATGTTTCTTTATTAATTTTTTTTTTTCTACTGTCGAGTGAGAATTTACGTCAGGGTCTTTCATGTATAATATTGATTATTTACGTATAATGTTAACGTACAGAGTGTAATCAATAGTTGATGGAACAATCCTTGGAGTGAGTTAGAATATTTTTCATAGTTGAATCATAATTTTTCAATATTTTACAATGATAGTTGTTGATGTTTGTTGAAATAATTAATTCATTGTGTGTTTAATTTATTGGAACATAATGTGAATGGCTACATTGTTCATTTGTTTATTTTTTCTTTGATTAAGCTATTGTTTTTTGTATGTTTATATTAGTTCCGGTGATAACCACACTTACACTGAGTGAGAATTATTTTGTCTCATGTATTTCGGGTAATTATTAAGGGTGTAATTAATTACGCCATGAACATTAATTTTGTTTCAGATTTTTTCATCGAAAAAATACGACGACCACAATAAATTAATAATAATAATCGATGAAAAAGGTTTAACAATTCAATATATATTCAATAATTTATACAGATATATATATATACAAGGTGCAATAGTTGAATGTGAAATATCACGGGATTTATAAACTGGATTATACAATTATTTTCTTTCTTCCTTAAATATTTTTGTTTTGTTGTTTTTTTTTTGGTTTTACTTATTTTTTATCGCAAATTTAAGGCGATTACAATGTTGATTTGATGCTGTGCTCAATATTGTGTGTATTTTACCACAAATCCACTGAGAAAAAAGCGTAAAACTGAATTTTTATCATTAACAATAATTAATATCAATATTAATATATTATTTATAATTCACATGTCCATTTTTTCCTTCGAAGAAAAACAAAAATTTTGTCCCCCATCTCTCACTTCTTATTAACATTAACATTAAATATTAGCCAACGTGAATTATTTATGCGCAATATAATATACATAATACAATAATATAAGTATGAATAAAAAAATTTTAAGGGTTGTGCTACTTCTTGAATTATTTTTTTCTTTTATTTTTATTTTCTTCAGTTTATAAATATCAAAAAGTCTTTCTGTTCTTTTTGTTATTGTACACACAGCCCTTTGTTTTTTTTTTTTTTTTTTTTTTAATGTTAAATTTACTTTATTGATAATTTTTTTCCCTTTCTCTTTTTACTTAAGAACAAAAAAAAAAAAAAAACAACAACGATCACCCAATTGAATAAAATATATAATTGCGTTTGATTTATTTATATTTTCTATCGCGCAGAAAACTCATATATTTATTTGCATCTACGAAGAAAAATAAAAATACGAATGAAAAAAATTCAATTGAATAAAACCTCACGAAGAAAAATTGTAATTAAATTATTTTTACATGACACGGAGACGATTTTCATTTTTTTCCGGTATACATATGTATATATATTTATATATATAGACATATTAGAAAGTGATAATTGGGATTATTGATATTTAATTTGTGCACGATATTAATTAATTCGAGATTTTCATGAAATATTTTAATTTATTTTCTGTGAATGTATTTTTCACCTCACTCAAATTGTCTGATTTATTCTATTTTCATTCCTCCCAATATTTTTCAATATCATCGTATGTTCTCATTCATTTATTTATCCATTAGATGATTATCTCATTTTCATTTTCGTATAATAAAAGCAGGAAAATTTCAGATTTTAATTCTGATATGTACAACAATTATTATCATCAATATATTCATTAATCATTTTATTCCTTTCAAATTTTTTCCATTAATTCATCTCTCAATTTCTCGTGTCAATTTTCACATCTAATTTCACTTGATATATTCTTTTATTATTATTAATATTATCATTATTTCTCCTAAATATTAAAATATATTTTTAATAAAATTGCGCGGCGGACTCATAGTAGCAGTAGTTTTCCTTTTCCCTTCCACAATTGTTTTATTACAAATGAGAAATGTAATTGAATTAAAATAATGCGTATGACTTGATTAAAGTATACAATTAGAAGTATAATTAAACATTACTCAACAATTATTTCCATATTTTCTCTAGCCTATTTTTCGTCTTTTCCATCGTTTAACATAAATATTTTATAATACACGTTAAAGTATAGATATAAAAAACGAAGAAATTGTGTATAAGGCTGACTAGAAATATTTATTTCATTTATCATTACGATCTTTTATTTTATTTCAATAAATAAATTATTTTTTTTCCTATTTCGTTTTTGAAATATTAATTAATTTATTTCAGTTCAATCGGAAAGAACATTTATCGTAAATAGACCGGCCTGTGTGTGTGTGTGTCTGTATAAGTGTATGTGTATGTACGCATTGTATTAAAAATAAATAAATAAATAAAAAAATAATCGCATAAAAAACAAAACAAGAAAATCATTTTATCTTTCCTCAATTAAATTTTTTCCCTTTTCTTCTTTATCTCCCATTATTGTATTTCCTTTTTTTTTTTTTTTTCTATAATTATATCTACGCACATCTAAAAGTTTTGTTTATTAGAATTGTAGAATTAAAAATTAATCGCCTTTACAATAAACAGGCGATTTAATTAGCACTTCAAATTCATCACTCATTTTTATCAATTATTTAAATGTATATATAATTAAATAATATTATTTATATTAATATATATTTAATCATCATAATAACTGCATCACGGCAATTGTATCACACCAAAGGCATTTGGTATACAATAATTTGCATTACGCATACAAATTTTATACTTCATCTCTTTCATCCCTTTCGCCCATTTTATTTTGATTTTTTTTTCGTTTACTTTTGATATAAACAATTGTATCGCAAAAATAAAAACAAACAAACAAACAAACAAACAAAAATATCAAAACATTCTTTAACTCGTATTGTTTCACTTTAAATCACGAGTTTTATTCCCAAAGCTACGAATTTTTATCTTAAGCTTTAATACTGCGCGTTTCTTTACATCATTTTTTTATTTTTCTTTCCCATCAAAATTTTTCGTGTTATAATTATTATTATTAATTTTTTTTTTTTTCAATGTTTGTGAGTGTATGTGAGTTTGTGGGATGAACTGTTTGTATGTAATTTTTTTAATCACTGTCCATGATCATCATATCTCTACCCAAACTGTCTTTGACATCAGACTCGTCGACATAACTGTTCTTCATATTTTTCTCTTCCACTGATTTTATGCACTAAAAAACGAATAATCAAGTAACGAAAAAATTCTACATGGATAATTCAAGTGTTAGTTCTAGAAAACGGAAAAAAAAAAAAAATGAATGAATTAAAATATATATATATATATATATAAAAAAAAAGAGAGAGAAAAAAAAAATGATAATAAATTTGTGATTGATTGTAAATTTGATTATCTTTTCTTTTTTTTTCTTTTTTTTTTTTTTGGTGGGTTTGCAAATTAACATTGTATAAGCTTCTAAATTCTAATCTAAATTTTTTTTTTTTTCATTTGTATTGTTTATTCATTTCTATTTCTAATTCTATTTTTTTTTCTTTTTTTTTTTTTATTTGAAGTCTAGGACTCAAGCATTTACCTCATCAACGCGTATTCTAGGCGCGGTTATTTGTTCAGGATAATGCCACGGTTTACAATTTGGATTGTGTTTCTCTTTCCATTCTGGATATGCCATTGATGCTTTGTGCAATTTTTTCACCATCTGAAATATTTATTGGAGAAGAATAAGATGAAATTGGTTGGGAAATTGTGTGTGTGTGTGTGGTGTAATATTGCTTTTGATAGGGGATGAATTCAGTTGGAGAATTTTAATAAAATTTAGAGCGTGGAGTAGTGTGTTAAATTATGGAAAGAAATAATACTTTAGATACCTTTGGCGCAAAAATTTGTGTTATTTTGTTAACTAACCACACAGGTAATTTTCCATGAGGATCTGTGTGTGATAAATAACCCAATTCTGAACCATCACCTTGTCGAGAAGGTCTCACAATGTATCCTGAATATATATATAAAAAAAAAAAAGAAGAAACATATTAAAAAATAATTATATAAAACGAAAGAATTTGTAGTTTACAATTAATATACTGTGAAAATAAATTTCCCATTGTTGTTTACCGGTTAGATATGAAGTTGCTCTAACGAATTGTTTTCTCGGTGGATAATCTTTATGATAAACTGAATGATTTATAATTAATTGTTCTCTTCCGGTGTCGAGCCAAGATCTTTGAAGAACAAAATCACGATTTTTTAATGGCGATGTACAAGACACTGGAAAAAAAAAAAAAAATAGATAAATTCAATTAATAATCTAATTTAGAATATTTATATGTATTTTAATTTATATATTATTATCATTACACTTTCTTAATTATTTAATTGAAAATAATAATCAATATCTCTTTTTTTAGAGGTAAATATTGAACTTGGAAGTTTAAATTATAATTCAATATTTATTATATATATTAAAAAATTAATTAATTCAATTTTTGTATCGTTGCATTTTAATAGTAATAAGAAAATATGTTTTGTGAGCTATTACTTATTGTATTGAATTAATTAATTTCTCTTTTCTATTATTAATAATATTAAAATTATTAATGAAATGTTTTACTCACTGGAATAGTAACCAATATCATTATTAGGATTAAAAAATCCTATATCCTTTGATTCAATCATGTGTGTGTCCCAAATTTTACGATATTCCGGATCGTGTAATACATCATACAATACTTCAGGTTGAACATCAGAAAACCTAGTTCTTATCTATACCAACAAGGAAGAAAAAATAAAATTTAAGCGATTGATAAAATGAATGAATTAAACAATTATATAATCATACAAGTACAAATACTTCTCAATAATCCAATAAATATTTGTTCTTTGCACCAATAATACATAAAAATAACTAATTAATTTACCTTAACCATTCTAAAACTAATTCCCGGGACGGATTTTGTCCACACCGATAAATCCGGTTTATTATAATCCAATCTCCAATCATTATTATCATCATACAATTTTTTCAACTTCTCAAAATCCTTGTCCTCAGCAACTCTCACTACACCAACGTCCATTGCTCATGAACAAAATTCTATCAAGAATAACAATTTTTATTATTCATTATATTTCTTCATTAATTATTCTCACAGACGAAAACTCCAGGAAATAGATGAATAAATAGATAAATAGAGATGATTAGATAGATACATAGATATTGACGATAATTATCAAAAATAAACAAACATAAATTCCATTAACTATTAATTATATTAATTTCCATTCCGCAAGTAAACCACAAAATAACTAAATGAATAAACAAATAAATGAATGAATAAATATACAAATAAAACACCAATAAATATCCAAAGAAAATGATCGGTTAAAAAAAAAGAAGAATTTGGTAGAATGAAAAATATATAGAACTAAATAAATTTCATTACCTGTCTGAATGTTCAAATGACAATGTTTCAAATGTCAAAAAAAAAAGAAAAAAAACCTTCCAAAAATTGTCTGAATAAATAAAGCACACAAATTAACATCTACATGATAATCAGCCAAAAATTAAAAAAAAAAAGAACATTCAAAATAAACACAGTAGAAAGTAGAGTAGAACAATACATAACAAAATAAATTTCATTACCTGTTTAATATTTTTTTTAATTAACAAATTTCAATATATATTCAAACTCTACAATTTATATTCCTGTTTTTTATTCCCTTCTATTTTCTTTTCTTCTGTTTTTTTTTTTTTTAATTCAGAATAATAGAACACACACGTCAGCATACGGTATCCGCACCATCAGTCTCTCTTCCCCCCTATTATTACACAGTGTGTATGTAAGTATATACCGAATATAACACTCTTATCACAAAATACGAGATGATAAGACCGTCATATCAAAGCACATACATATTCACACACATAAAAACACATACACACATACAATATACATATCTATACATAAATATATATATATAAATTGCTTGTAATATGTCGGTGTTAAATTTTTATCAATAAAATTGAAAAGTATATTCCAATTCTACCACAATAATAATTTTTTTAACTTTCAATTTTATTTTATTTTACTCCACGACGAATATATTAACGATTTTATTTCTCTATATATACACACATACACATAGATATATATATATATATATATGTAGAAAATTGACTGTCAAGGATGTAGCACCTGATGAAAATTCATCGCTACAGATTTTTCTCTGTCGTTTTCGTGGCACAAAAAATAAAGAAACTGAATCAGAATATATCAAAAAACTTTGTCACAAAATGTCAGTTTATATATATATATATATATATATATATATATATATATATATATATATATATATATAAATAACGATGATAAAATAATAAAACAATGATTAAATTTGAGGGAAGAGAGCGATGTAGAGATCTGTGCTTGTGTGTTCAATGAATTTTTCTCTCTACTCCATCCAACCCCCAGTATCACACACAATTGTGAGGGTGTTTCTCTCTGTGTTTATATATGTATAGTATGGTAATATGTAAACATACCCCTACACATACAAAAAAAAACACAAACATGTACACATATACATATATATGTATGGTGAAAGAGACAGAGAGAGAGTCTGTACATGAGCAAAAAAATTTGTTAATACATTACTATATATAATATTTCAATATTTAATAGAGTGTTGAGATGACCTGCGTGCCAAAAGCCTTGTCAACCTGAGAGAAGCTTACCTAACCTCACTTTATATATATATATTACTTTACAGTATATATATTATATATAATATATATATGAGTGATATATGTTTGTATTGTATTTCTTTATTAAAATCTCTTGCTCTCATCGACATTTTACATATTCTCCGCAAGGTCGTTTATGAATTGTATGTAAAAGATTTGTTATTATTGATTGAAAATGTCAATTGATAAGGATTAATGGGATTAATTATAATAATAGTGATGTAAATCATATTCATGGGTATTTTTGTTGTGGAATATTAATACTGGGGCGCCGTTGGTATATTGAGAAGAGTTTTCATACAATTGGTTGGTATGTTAGGTTATGTATTTGTATATATATATATGAGTGTGTTATTGTGTGGGTGTGAAGTGCGACAGCGCACGGTATTTTGAGGTTATGTGTGAATATTTGTTGATGAAGAGTTATTTGAAATAAATATGAATTGGAATTGATGATTTTTGATTATGTATGAGAGAATATTGAACGGGGAAAATGTATTTGGGTGAGGATTCAGTATTGGAGTGTTATTGGATGACGAAATACGGTTAGATGAATTTTTTTTTTTTAGGAATGACAGTTTGATTATAATGTTGAGAGGTTATGTAGATTAGATGTCGATAATTTTTTCTTTTTTTTTTACTGATATTTCAATTTATTTTGTGAGATTTTGAGGGAGACATAACCTAAAATAGACATTTTACAGAGTCTTGAAAGAGTTCTCATGTATTAATATCGAACTCAGAGTTTAATTCACGATCAATCGTCCATTCGAAATTACGAATATTTATTACATTAATTATTTCTTATTTCCTATTAAAACATCCCAATTAATTTGATTCAATGTTGATAAACTAGGTAAATTTACCTTATTTTAAAATAAAATTTACTTAGATTCCACTGAAACCCGTATGTAAAACCACTTCAGAGTTATCTCCACCATTTCTTTCACAATTTTGCAGTACATGTGAAGAAAAATGAAAAAAAATAAATAACATATCTCATTTATCAAAGATTTATTAGCTTATCTTTCTTTATCACTTCCACTCCCATACACATCTTATGTAATATAACGTCCCACTATTTTTCTTCTTCAATCAAGAATGATAAAAGATTAATTTTATTCATTTTTATTAATGTCGCGTGAGTGTGTAACTTGATATTTGAACTCACTGATTGAAATTGTATGGAAAAGAGCCGGTTAATAAATTCTTATATTTTTAAATACATATATTACTGAATAAAAATCGTGGAATTATTTCCACGGGTTTTTCCACCCTTTTTCTAATTGTTTATTCATGTTTGTAGATTATTTATTTGAATGATGATCAACACTGGTGATAAAAGCCTTGATAAAACAATTGATGAATGGATGCAGTGGAATAAGGTGAGAAAAAATTCACAGATAATTTTTTTATTTACATTAAAAAATTATTTATGATATTGATTTATCTAATTTCTTCTTGTTTTCTCTTTCTTTTTCCTATTTGCGTCACGATAGGATGAAGAAGCTGCGCAAAAAATACAAAATCTCGTTTATGCCAAGGATGTGAAAACATTGGGGAATTTATTTTCCAAGAGATTGGAATTTGGTACTGCAGGATTGAGAGGTCGTATGGGTCCCGGTTACAGTCAAATGAATGATTTAGTAATTATTCAAACGGGTCAAGGTCTCGTTAAGTATTTATTGCACACAATTATTGACGCTAAGAATAAAGGCGTAGTCGTTGGTTATGATGGACGGTACAATAGTCATAGGTAATTAAAATCTTTTTATCTCAAGAAATCAACTTCCTCTCAAATTAATTTATGGTTCTGTTTTTAATTAATTTTCCTCCTCAATATATAATTAAACAAACTGATTAAATGATAAATTAATACTTTGAATAACATATAAACATCTAATTAAAACAGTGATGATAATAATAGAAAATATATTCAAATAAAATTCATGTAGATTCGCCGAATTAACTGCAACAATATTGATAAACCATGGTGTCAAAGTTTACATGTACTCGAAAATATGTCCAACACCATTTGTCGCATTCGCTGTATCAAAATATAAATGTGCCGCGGGAATAATGATAACAGCATCTCACAATCCAAAAGAAGACAATGGCTATAAAGTTTATTGGGAGAATGGTGTACAAATAATTTCACCACACGATAAACAAATTCAATTGTCAATATTGAAACATCTCCAACCTCATTCATCATCATGGGATACTTCAATTATTTATAACAGTCCATTGTACACTGATCCATTGGATGAAATTATACAATGTTACTTTAATAATATTAAAGAAAATACTCTTTATCCAGAAGTTAATATAGACACTGCCATTAAATTCACGTACACGCCGATGCATGGTGTTGGATATGATTACATGACTGAGGCATTTAAAGCCGCTAAATTTAAGGTAATGAAGTTTGAAACACAAGTAATAAAATAACTTGACAATTTAGTGTTTCACCGGTTTCATTTTCATTCATATAATTTCATTATTTTGCAGCCGTTTATTGTTGTTGATGAACAACGTCATCCTGACCCGGATTTTCCAACGGTAAAATTCCCAAATCCAGAAGAGGGCAAAAGTGCACTTGATTTAAGTATAAAAACAGCTGATAAAAATGGATCAACAATAATTCTTGCCAATGACCCAGACGCTGATCGATTAGCTTGCGCTGTGAGGAAAAAAATGTGAGTACGACCAGTAAATTATATCTAAACATGAACGGAAAAGATTAGTTCAACGCAATTGCTTTACACGGGGTGAATAATAAATTCACTTATAGTTTTCTTTTTTTTGTTTACTAATTTTATTCAGAGGAGAATGGCACGTATTCACTGGCAATGAACTTGGCGCATTGATTGGATGGTGGATGTTGCATTCATTTCAAGTTAAATATCCCGACAAGGATATATCAAATGTTTACATGTTGGCATCAACTGTATCAAGCAAAATACTCTCGTCTATGGCGAAAAAGGAGGGATTCATATTTGAAGTGAGTTATTAATTATCATAATTTAATTCTGTTCAATTATAATTAGAACAGTTAAATAGATTTCAGAAAAATATTGTTTATATTATATAAAAAATTGCATTTATTTTGGTTTTATATTTATTTATTCTAGTTTGTTTGTTCTTACTGTAGGAAACATTAACTGGATTCAAATGGATGGGTAATCGATGTGTGGATTTGATAAGAAATGGTAAAGATGTTATATTTGCATTTGAAGAAGCAATTGGTTTCATGTGCGGTTCCAATGTACTTGATAAGGACGGTATAAGTGCAGCAATTTGTGTCGCTGAAATGGCGGCCTACTTTGAAACAATTGGACTGACACTTATCGATAAATTGGACGAAATATACAAAGAGTAATTATTATATTTTTTTGTGACGTTTTAACCACTCACTTCATTATCACATCGCTTTTTTTTCGTTTGTAATAAATTATTTTCAATAATAAAACCGATGAGAAATTGAGACAATGAAGTTAGGTAACTACAGTTCAATGTGAAACTGTTAAGCGATACTTTTGTTTATTATTTCTTTCGGAATAATTATGGAGAAGATCTGATAACAAACCAATTCTATATCATTATCGGAACACATTTATTAATAATTTTTTAATGAAATACTCATTATTCTTTCTATATGTGGTCTGGAAATTTCGAATGAAAATGAACATTTAATTGATAATTCTTACAGCCATCATTTTTAATCAACAACAATAAATTTCAGTTATTAATTATTGTTGAAAATAAATCAAATTATTTTTAGATATGGACGACATATTAGTGAGAATTCTTATTGGATTTGTCATGATCAGGAAAAAATTCGGAGCATTTTTGAACGATTGAGAAACTTCGAGGGAGAACCAAAGACTGTAAGTGAATATTGTCTACGACAATTTTTATTTTTCAATTCTTCCGTTCAAAACTTCCTTTTCAAAGTCCGAACAGTGTTAATAATGAGAAATTTACTCGAAATTGGCGTTCAAACAAAAAGAATAAATTGCAAATGATAATGAAAAAATATTCTATCGTGAGTTGAAAAAAAAAAAAATAAATAATAATATTTGTCAGCATATTTACCCGAACGCATCGATAAGTAAATTGAATCGACAATGTGTATTCACTTTATCGCGTCAACTTGAAGGCTAACCGGTGTCCAGAAGTGTCGAATGAGGTGGCACAAAACATTTGTATCAGAGGTACCAAGTGCGAGCGAGTAAGCAACAGCGAGAAAGCGAAAATGAGTAAATATGAATGTGTAGTACGGTGAATTTATTTATCCACTAGCGTTTGTGGCGCGCAGTTGATCGCAGTGATACCATCGAGTTGATACAAACAACTCTGTCTACTTGAATAAAGACAAAACGGAATCAAAACAGCTGATACATAATTAATAGTTGAATAAATATAATTGATTTGATTTAACAGGGAAAAAATGTAGTGAATTTATTTGTCGCGACAGTTTTTAAATGTCTCGTGTTCATTTCTAATAATTGTTAATATTTTTTATTTTTATTTATACATAACACTGCGTGTGTCCTTGATTTATAATTTATCTCTTTTAATTGTTACATAATTGCTTTTATTGCAAGTTGTGAAATATTATTTCTCCACATTGTTGTGGTGGACGAAAAAATAAAAAAGAAAATTAATAATGGCGAAAAATGTGACAAATTGTTGGATGAATAGTTTGATGGCAATGCTATTGACCTCATTAACACTTTTACCACCATTATTATTTAGTATATTAGCCATTCCAGCAATACAATCGTTGTATTTTCTATCGCCTTTCTTCAAGGACACATCAACTCTGACATTTTCGTAAGATTTTATTTTTTCTACCTTTCACGCGGACATTTAAATTGCATCAATTTTTTTCCGTTCCTATATTTGTTCTGGCTGGTTAATTTGTTCAATTTAAATCCTTTTATTCTCATTCATCAAGCTATCGTGTGTCTACGTCATAAATTACATATTTTTTTTACATTTCCGGATGACATCACGATAAATATAAATATGAATTTATCTTGAAACATCTTTTTTTCCCCGTTATTCTCATATTTTTCTCGTGTTTAAAGCGGTCTCTCGATAATAATCTATTTCCCGGACGAGATAAAATCTAATTGTTGAGTTAGTTTTATTCGCTATCAATCGATAGTTCAGAATAAAAAATAAATAGCGAATAAAACGTGTTGCAAAAACCATAATAAATTTATATTTGGAATTGTTTTCTTCTCAAAAATTAATTATAAATGTTTTTACTCATTTTAGTATCCATCCAGCATCATTGGAGGAAAATATTCTATAATTGAAGTTCGTGATTTAACTAACGGCTATGACAATACAAAACCCGATAATAAAGCCACATTGCCAATATCAAAATCAAGTCAAATGATAACATTTAAATTTGATAATGGATTAGTTGCGACACTGAGAACAAGTGGAACTGAACCAAAAATTAAATATTACACTGAACTTTGTGCATCGCCAGAGTTACAGTAAGTATTGGATAATTATAATAGTAATTGATATCAATAACTATAATTATTATTGTCTCTTGTTATACATCAGTAAAGATAATAATACATCACTTAGCCCCCATTGGATGGCCTCTCTATTGCAATTTTTCTTCCAAATCATGCATGCATAATTACTTTACCTTTGCCATACGTGGAATCGATATTTTTTTTTCTTTCTAATGCGTAGAATTATCTATTATTATCATCTTGTTTAATCTTATCTCGGATATTCATGTTGTTTAAAATTATCAGCACGATAAGAAGTCATTAAAATTCCAACAATAATAAAAATAGTATCGATAGTTGTAAAGATAATTTTAGTAATAATAAACGGAACAAATAGTACTTTAATATTTTTCTTTCTTTTTCATTACAGATATATTGATGAATTGAAAGCTACTTTATACGAAATGGTTAACGCAATCGTTGAGGAATTTTTGAGGCCTAAATTCAATGGATTAATTGCTCGTACTCCGTAATTAATATTATTATTTATGATATTACTATTACTATATTATTTGATTAACGAAGAGAACATTCCAATGTAGTATAAACAATTTCTCGTTGAATTTTATTATGTCTACACATGAGAAGGAAAAAAAAAAGGGAAAAAGAGAACCGATCATTATTTTTGTTGAAAAATAAAATTTAATACTTCGTCAAATCATTATAATTTATTTTTTATAATTTATATACATGGTAATGTATTCAGTGAATGGAAATACTATGTGAGGATGAATGTGTATGCTTCAATAGAATCGAAACACAAAAAAACAATGTGGATAATAATTGTAATAACAAAATGTGACTTTATTAAACATTGAAAAAAAAATTTGTGTATCTCAATTGCCATGGAAATATGGAAAAATCTCTTCGACGTCGCATGATCTCAGGATTTATATAATATTTATTAATATTAAGTCATTAAAAATTCTTATTTTTCCTTCCGCTTCCTTTTCGGTTTTTTAGTTTGTCTCCGTCGTTTTTTTGGGCACTCTACATAAAACGAAATACATTCACAATCTAGATAATCTGCTAATAACTTGGGTCCGCTTTGTATTCCTGTTTTCTTTAATTTTTCATGTATTGTTGCTAATGATACTGGTTCATATCTGAGAATTTTATCATGAAGTACTTGATCGGTCTTGAGGAGCCTTTGAAAACCATCACGTAGATAAATAACATCCTTTTCATCGTATTCCTCATCTTCATCAGGTAATTTTATCATCTCGAGCGCAATTGCAGATGAGTTCGAGATAGAACTATCTGTACTCTCATTATCCGATTTAGAATGTGCTCTGTTCAATTTATCGTCCTTTGATTCCTTATTTCGACCGATCATTACCGATAAATTATGCTTACGTTGTAAAGTCACTAAATATGCCGGTACCATTGGATACATTTGATCGTAAATGAAATTAAGTAATTTAACTGCTCGATGGCGTTTTTGATTTCTCAAACCGTATCCAGCTAATCGTTCATTCAATTCTGGACTCGACATAGCACTGTAATTTTCACGAGGTGGAACCTCAAATGATATTCCACAATTGTCAGATGATAAATTCAAATATGAGAGCAATTGTTTTGTAGGTCTGATTAATTTGTCATTTTCATTCATGGAACATCTTTCGTGTGATGTGAAGTTGCCTTCGGATCTAGATTTTGTTGTTAAAAGTCGCGTGGAACTTTTGTTTTTTTGTGGTGATACGCTTGACCATCGTGATCGCTTTGGACTCAGGGTATTCCCCGATATTTTTGGCAATACTTCATCAGAATTACTACTTATATCGTGAACACTTCTTTGATACGAATTGTATGTTAGATTTCTCGATTTTCTCGATCGAATAGTCACATTTTGATCGTTGATACATAACCCAGATGTACTTGGTTGTTGAAAATCGTTCCAATATGGCGTTGAATGTGGCGTTTCAGCGCCACCTTCAATAACAAAATCCGTAAAATTGTTTTCCAAATCGCTTTCAATTGGAAATTCATCAAAATTATCATTTTCCACATTTGAAATTAAATTCTTTGGATTATTATATGTATTAATAGCGACAGATTCCGTCTCCGAACTCGATGATAGAACAATTGGCGCTGAATTATCGATGTTTTGCACACTCTTTGAGTTTATATTCATTACAGTTGAATCCAATACTCCACAATCTTTCAATATTCTTGTGATATTTTCTGTTATAGTATCACACAGTTGATTTGTTGCTGTATTTTGAGTTTGTGCTTTGGGATTGTCTTCATCATCGCTTTGGGTTAAATCAATGGACTTTAATTCACTCAATGATAATTGCGATAGATGATTTTGTTTATCTTCACTTGCCTGAGGATTTTTATCTGGACTTTTGGGTATTAAGTTTCCTTGAGTTAATGGCTGCCAATCGCTCACTCCAGATATTTCTCCACTCCAATTACCAAACTCCAGTCCATCGTCATTTGCACATTCAAACGAATTTACTATATCAGATTTATTATTCACAGTGTTATCAATATTCTGAAATTTTTCATTATCATATGAACATTTATTAGTTGATGGTTTTTCAGAATTTTCATCTCCAGACACATCATCAGATACAGTGAGATCGATCGGACTTTTAGGTGACGACGAACTTTTTGTCGTTGTCGAATCATCTAACGAACTATTTAATGGACTAGGTGACATTGCTTCATAAATATCAAATGCTGATAATTCAGCTAAACGTATTTTATTTATAGCTGAAATTTCGTGTTTCTTTGTTGTATTTTTATCCATGTCTTCATTGTCATCATCTGAATCATCAGGAGTAGTGTAAGTTTTTTTTCCATCTTCTGTATTAAATTCCTCGATGTTATCTTTAGTATTATTTTCTTCAATATTTTTTTGCATGAAACTCTTCAAAATACTCCGATAATTTCCTATACTATTATTTCGGTGCGTTCGTTTATATTTTGTATACATCGAAACATCTTCTTCGTCTGTTTCTGCATTTGAAGATTCTTCGCCGTCTCCTTCCCCGTCTTCATCATCGAATAATTCAACATTTACTGACTCGCTATTTTTATCTTGAGACGCAATAAATTTATCTCGATTATTGGCTACACGCGCACGAATTTCCTCTTCAAATAAACTCAAAGCCGATTTCTTTTCTTTATCCCCTTCGAATGAATTCATTAATGAACTTTCTTTATCCTTCAAATCAGAACTATTATATTTAGCCGCCAGTAACGAATCTTCATCAAACTTCCTAACCTTAAATGGATTTCTTCGGAATTTTTTCAACTCTGGAATTGTAATTTCGCTGTCGGAATCAGAATCTAACATTCCCTTAGCATTATTTTTCTGTATTTCTTCAATAAATAAACTCATGTTACTTTTTGTTTCAATAATTGTTGAACTTAACCTCAAATTTCCGCAATTTTTGTCATCTGACGCCATTTTTGAAGTTGTTAAATTATCTGGACATGTAGACGATAACCTCGAGTATCTTTTAGGAGTTTGGGTCAATTTCATATCAAAATAATCATCAATTTCTTCTTTTTTCGATGTTTTTGATGGTAAATTTTCATTCACGAGCTCCACTAGTACATCTAACGCATTTTCATTGACATTTAATTTTTTTCCAGTACTCATGAGACAATTATACGACATCTCCATGTCTTCAAACATATCGGGTGATGTACTTATACGACTGTAATGAAGTTGACAGGAAACATTTGGTGATTTATTTGACAATTGACTCGAAATTTTATTCTCCAACTCTTGTGCAATTGATTTACTTGGTTTCCCCGATAATTTTTGACTTCTAGATGAACTAATTCCGCTATTGCAGTGTTCAAATTCGATCTCTGTTGTGCATTCTACCTCCCTTTCATCAACAATTGATTCATCTTTTTTCTCTGAAATTTTTGCATTGAAATCACTGCGATTGATTGACCATTCGGGACTATTAAGTAAATTAATTTCCTCATTACAGTGCCCATTGTCAATTTCTGTGGTAAAATCATTCGCTTTATCATCAATAATTGATTCATCATGCTCATCTAACATTAGTGCATTGAATTTACTCGGATTTATTGACGATTCCGGGTTTTCAGGTGAATTTGTTGCTTCATTACATCGATCACTTTCAATTTCCGACGTAAAATCCACCCCTCTGTCCTTACAGATTAATTTATTCTCCGCTTTCTTTTTCACTATCACTAATTTTTCATTCAAATGTCTCAACAATTCGTTGACTTTATATTTCTCAGCTAACATATAAACTTCATACACTAAATTTTCATCACTTTCCAACTGCCCAAAATTAATTTCACCGCAATAAATAAATTCCAAGAATGCAATTGCACTCGAAAAATTAATATCTAACCATTGAATATTTTTACGCTGTTTATCGTGCAAATTATCACTGTTAATGACCAAATCTTTTTGAATACTCTGACAACGTGTCCACAAAACAATTTCATGACAATAAATATATTTACTATTTTTAACGTTGATTATTACGTCGCTGTATGCATTTGAGTTCAACATTTTGCTCCAACTTGAAGCTAACGAATCACTTTTAGTTTTCGACACAGTTTCATCCCCCAATTGTTTTTTTTCTAATTCTAATTTTGTATCACTGGATTTATCTTCAACATTATTTAATTTATCAACAATTTCTTCGTCTATTGACGATTTTTCAACAATTATTTCTTCCTCATCGTTATTGTTATCATTTAATTTTGTTTCGGTTTCATCAATTGGTGAAATAAATTCGGAAAGATCCTCAACATAATACATGGAACGTTGTTTAGTATTGAATGATTGATTCCACAAATCCATATTGGGTTTGTAAATTTGTTTCAATAAATCACTACGCAATGAAAAATCACCAATAATATTTTTATCCACATCAACTGTTCTCTCATCCAATTGTAATTGCGTTATTGGTTCATTTCCAACTAAAATTTCGCCAATTTTATCGCTCAATAAACGTTCACGTGTCTCTTGCGTTCGTGTTTGCAAAATGGTCGTGCCGAACTTTTTTTTACGTCTCGTTTTTTCACTCACCGTTTCGACGATCGGTTTATTTGTGACAAAACCAAAATTTTGCAACGTACTCTTACGCTGTGACGATGACATTTGCAATATATCATCATTTGATTCTGCAGCAAGTGCTAAAGCTTCATCAAAATGTTCACGCGCTTCCATTTCGCTGAGGGATTTTGATAGCGCTATTGCCAATTGAATATCTGGATCGCCTTCGGAAGCCTGAAACGCAGAAGAAATAATGTATAAACAAAAATAGATAAACAATTTGGAAAAAAATGTGAATGAGAAAAAAAACCAAATTGGTTTGGAGTTGTAAAATAATTGTTCTTCACCATTTTTTTTATATTAAATGTCTTCCGTTTTGCCTGTTGAAATGGCGCTGCGGGTAAACCAATTGCCAAACGTTCTTCAGCTTGGCGTTCTTGCAACTCAACAGCGGCCAATAATTTTTTTGTTGACACATTATATCTCGATGCACAATTTTTTGCATGAATTGATTGTGCATTGATATCATTAAATTTTTTAAAACATACTGGACAAACAAATGCTGTTGGCGGTTTGAAAAATGATGATTCAATTGATGGCTGATTTTTTTCCGATGCATCAATTGATTTTCTTCGTTTTAATTGGCGTTTTTTATCACCACGTGATGATTTTGTTGATGACAATGACGATAATGGTGATGAAGATTTGTCATTTAATAATTTAATTTTATTATTTAATGGATGTGGTTTTGATATTAATTTTGGTAATTTAAAATCGGCCAAACTGTCGTCGTTGTTTGTTGATGCTGCGCGTTTGCAACAATTTCGTTTAGTAATTGTTGCACTTCTATCGTCTAGAGTTGTTTCATCATCCTCTGCAGTCTCTTTTTCATTGCAACGGTCTTCCAATAATTCCTGCTGCTTCAATTGGCTACAAATAAAAAAAAAATAAATAAAAAAAAAAGCGAGATAATGAAGAAACCATCAAAATTAAATCAGGTTTTGTATTTTGGTTTTATGCAATAAGAGACAGACGAATGCATACACACATACACTGAAACAAACAAGTGTTCTCAATGGAACGAAAAAAAAATTTCGGACATGGAGATATTGAGAGTAACTTTGCCTGTAATTCGAATACCAAATAATAATTATCTATCAAAATTTCACATATATTTTGTTGTAGATCAATAATATCCTTCCCCGATTGAAGAATATATACATTGTGAATTTGACAACACTTATTTTCTTCAGTGTATGAATGGCAGTGCCATAAAAGTTTATCTTGAAACTTTTATTATTCGATTTTTCCTTCAAATATATACTACAACATCTCATTAAATGATCAAAATATTTAAACTATGAATCCTCTACCTTGTATCATTGTTCTTCCTAAATCTCAATCTACCTTCCATTTTTTGTGTTGTACTATGATTGGTATTGATATTACTATTATTATTTTTATTTGTATTATTTTTATTGTGGTAGTTGTATGGCATGTTTGCAGACAAATTTGAAATATTTAAAGTTTTCCGTTGGTTATGGAATCCGGATCGAGACGTTGACCTTTCGCCAATCTTCTCTCTTGCAGATTTCTCAATGCCGATCCCAAAAACGCATCTCCCATTATCATTTCGCGCTCTCTATCCAATTGAGTAGGTGCTGCTAGTGCAATTATTCGATTTTTGGCGTTCTCTGACCGGTCGGCCACACTGAAATGATTGATATGTTTGTTTTTTGTTTTTTTCATTAATACAACAGGATAAATTTTATTTTAATGTATAATTTTTGGAAACATTCAAGACGCTATCCCCAATTGTTACAATAAAGTAAGGTTAAGTCATTAATTTCATTCCTTAAAATTATATTATTTTATTTATTCTATACCATAAAAATATCAAACATTAGAAGACATATTTACCTATATAAATAGCAGGCCAGAAACCAGGCCCCAGTAACAGCAGCACAAGTGAAATGAGAATATTTATTCGCCACTGTACCACGAAGTTGTCGTGGTTTGCGTTTGGAAGTGTCCCATGTATTGAGGTGAGTCTCGTGCATTCCGAATTCACGTTTGATTGCGTATTTTTTCTAATAATTTCATATGATGGGCGGAATTCCCAATGGGAATGAAACGGTCCTAGCCGAAATAACGAAATTTGGAGGCGAGACCACTGTATATATATATATATATATATATATATATATATATATACTGTGGAAATTAATTTTTTTTTCAGTCATATAAAGGTGCGTTTCCATGCGCAGTGATGCATAGCGACAACTTCAGACACAATACAGTCTAAGTTTTATATTTGCACCAACTTGGGGCTGAGAGAGAAACGTTCCTAAAATCGTGCGAATATAGAATGCGCCTCTGTTCATTCAATTATTTTTCTATAATATGTTATCAGTAACCAATCGCATGCTGAAGTTTCCGCGGTGAATCCAAAATTATAAATATATAATAATTGCGTTCCAGAAAATATGAACGAAATCAATGGTATTTTATACGTTTTTTAAGCAAAAGTTTAAATATTAATTTATAGAATAATTATCTATTTATATTTTGATAGAATATTTAGTACATCTGCGACAATAAATCAAATTTAGTAATTAAATTATGCAATCAATTTTCAGTCAACGTATAGTAGACTACGATTGAATTTTAATTGGTTTTCTTGGATGCTTTTTACTTTTTTCTTTTGCGTGTTACATTTCCTTCAAGGACAGTGTCGTTTATCATTTCCCTTAAATACGGTTTGATAACACCTTGAAAATAAGGAGAATAACATTATTAGTTATAAAAAATAATCCAATATTTATTCGTCTCAATTCATTTTTCAATTGTTTAATTATTTGTTAGATTTGTTTGTTCAATTGATTGACATTACTTACTGAGATAACAATGAGATTTTTCATCACGTATGAAACCAGGTAAACATTCACAGGTATAGTTGTGAATGTAAGTGACACAGTGTTCATTAGTTTTACATATTTTATTTCTGCATATTAGGAGACATGAGCTGTCAATGCATTCCTCCCAATCATTGCAATCCGTACTGTTTTTGCATTTGTTGTTTGGAGATGCTGGAATAAGGAAAATTGAAATAATGAAAAATTCTATTGATTCATTGTTGAATTGTTGAATCCCCCACTTAAAATTCAAAAACAATAAAACCTCATCTCATATTAGTCACGATATTGTTATAATTATTGTAGTTATCACACTGGAATCTCTAATAATCAGTATCAACATACATAATTATTGATAATATTAATTTGTATACTTACTTTCAAACAGATCCATGATTGATATGACTGCAAAGTATGCGAGAGGAAAAGTCAATAAAGTAACCAAAACTGTGACAGCAATGAGACCAGCGTGCATTTTGATAATATAATAACCAACAATATCAGAAAAAAAAATTCCGCTCTATACACAATTCAATTGAATATGTTTTAATTAATTAAACAACAAAATTGTCTATTAAATCTATTACATGAAGAATTATCCCTCTGCTTTATGTTTGCAATATGGCAAGAAAAAAAAGAAGTGAACACGTATCTAGAAAAAATAATAAATAAATGTTCACACGTTATCTGCACAAAGCTACAAAAATAAACACTAAATCAATAAAATATTATCAGTTTTCGTAATAATGTTTTATATATTTCCAAGATGTCAAATTGATATGAAATCAGTATTTGCTCACTTTGTATTTTAGACTGAAGAAAAAAAGAAATAGGAATGAAAAAAAAATATACAAAGCAAGGTTAAAAAAATATATAATGAAGTAAATTTATACTTGTTATTGTGTATTTATTTTTCTTATTGTTTTCCCCAGCCACATTGATAATTATAATGTTCAAATTTTCATGTAGAGCAGAAAGTATCTACTGATATTATTCATTAATATAAATTCATATTACCACATTGAAGTATAAATAATTTTATTAACATCAACATCGGTATTTTAATATAATTTATTAATTAATCTGCCATAGTGAAACGTGGTATACATATATCAATCAATTCACAATATATTTTCAGTTAATACAGTAGTTTTTATTTTTCTTCAATTACGACATTGATGAATGTTAAAATGTCCTGTTCAATTTTTCATTATTGCTGTTGTATTTAATATTTCGATTTAGGGTGTGATAACATCTTGAAAATATAGAAATTAACATTTTTGATTGTTATAAGGGTTGATCTTTTATTTTTTTTAAATTGATTCTGTACATGAATAAATGGTGGTATACTTACTGTTTATACAAGTTGAATTTGGAAGGCGAATGTAGCCATGTATACATTCACAACTGAATTTGTGAAAGTAACTGGTGCATACTTCATCACGTGGACATTTTCTGTTTTTACATGCCATTTCACACTTGCCCTTATGGCATGTCTCCCAATAACTGCAGTCATGTTCGTCACGGCAGACTGTGATCCAATCTGAGAAAAGAAAAAGCAAGGCAGGAATTAAAAAATGAATATATGGTGTGATGTTATTTTTTTAAATAGACTCATTCTCATTCTCTAAAACTTTCATAAGTTCTCAATATTTTCCAAATAAAAATCAAATCACAATTTTCTCTATTACATAACCAAACTTCTTTCACCCTTTTCATATACACAATCATCCTCAATATTAATTCATATACATACCGTGTTCCTCTTCTTCAGATTTAATAATTCCACCGACTAGGATACATATCACAGAAGCTGATGCCAGACAACCCATGATAATGAGAACAATAAATCCAGCTTCCATTTTAATAAAATAAATATTGATAAAAAGATAGAAATTAATAAAATCGTGGATATATTTTATTCGAAAGGATATTTTTCCACTCGCTATTGTTAAGAATAATAAATATTCGTTGTATAAAGAATGGACAAAAGAAATAAAGCTGTCTTGTATTCGCACAATAGTGAACAAATGTCCACAAATGTTATCTGCATAAACTCATAAAAGAAAAAAATATTATCATTTTTGTATGACTAATTTTTTTTAATATTCATTTCTATTTTTTTCATTTATTTATTTCCCAGCGAAATATTTATTATAATTATAATTGACTTATTTGCAATTGAAATTATAATTGCATTTGTTTATACATTGGTTTTTAATTAATTCATTCATATGTGAGATAATATATCAAATATTGTAATTCAATATCGTCACTACTTCCTTTCTCGATGCAGTTTCTTATTCTTCATGTCGAAATATCGGTTCAATGACATCTTTAAAATATAAAAAAATAGAATTTTAAATCGCAATAAATGTGTAACAATTTTTATGTTCATTTTCATTGTTTTACCGAGGTAAAAAAATAATTTTTCTTCAAAATTTCATTGCAATGTTTAATGGGAAAAAAAGAAAAGGATTTGTACAATTCGCCCCTACTTTCATAATGATAATTATTCAATTTATTTCAACTGTAGATAAAATGTTTAAGAGAAATAAAAGTTCAGGTCACGAATGTAGGGGTTGTTCTATTGTTTGTTCTATTTTTTTGAGTTATATAAATCAAAATTTTTGATGGTAAAAATTTTGAATAACATTTTGAAGAAATATTTATCACCAGGGTTTTAGTCATCTTGATTTAACTTACTATTTATACAAGTGTCATTCGCTGTGGGAACATAGCCAGGCACACATTCACATCGCCAACTGTGAAATTCATTAACGCAAATTTGATTCTCTTTGCATTGTATGTTCTTACATCCCATATAACATTTGCCTTTATGGCACACCTCAAAATAATCACAGTCATGATGTACTGTACACTGATTTGACTCCGATTCTATAGGGAAAAGAAAAATAATTAAACGAGTATTAGAATTTGAAATTTAAGAGAGAAAATTATATTTAAGAAATTATTCATCGTACTATAATTCAAAGAAACTTATTCTATGAATATGTTTAAATACATACGATTCGCCAAATGTGATAGTGCAATGCCCATGAAAATCAAAAATACTGCTGCGCATAGAGAAGTAAGAACTGTGAACACGATCAAACCAGCGTTCATTTTCGAAATAAAGCTGTGCAGAAAAAACAGAATTCTGAATTTCAGATAATTAAATTTATTCAATTATTTGTCCAATTTATATTCCACCGAGTTTTTCCTACACTTCTTTGTGTATAATTATAAGTAAGCGGTGTGTATAATGGAATATGGGAAAAACAGTCACGTATATAAAATGCAGAACTCCTCCTGCAACATTATGTGTAACGCATAAAAAAATTGATAAAGAATTATCATTTTTTTGTTCACGATTAAAATTGTTTGTGTTAGTTTGTTTATGTGTATACTCAACTATCAGATTGGCTACAATGTTCTTTCTATTGTAGTGTATTTTGTCATTGTTTTTTTGATTTTTCATTACCTCTTCTTCAAGACAACTCACCCACTAGACTGAATCCAAGATAAATATTTGAATTTTTAATATGTTACTAAGTAATATGATAAGTACCAGAATCACAAAATTGAGGAGAATTGACCGTACAATTATAAAAATATTAAATATTAAAGTTTGAATTTTCAGTATGGACTCAAATGAAGCACAATCTTGAATTTCAAAACAAAATTCAACAACCTAACCTAAACAGAACTATAAAAAACCAATTGATATAGGTTATATCATACCATATCATATTAACCAATCAAATTAGTCGACTGCAGCGCCAATTAAATGAAGAATTGTGATGAAAATTCGCCTTTAAATTAAGACAAAACACACTCAACCATATACATCTCATAAGTGTATACACTGGGTGTTACCTATATATAAATCACCATATATATATACATGTATATATTATTGAAAGCTTGGAACTGTGGGTTCAATAACACCATTGCCACAATTAGAAGCAAACAACAACTCAACTGCGCCAAATTATTTAATTATAAATCAATAACAAAAACAATTTCATTGAGATAGAAATTTTATTGGTTATGTTACATCGTGATTTATAACAGTACATATCATAACAATATACATTAATTGAGAGAAATAAACAGATTTATGAGTAACTATGGCTGAACATGCTATTCCATTAGATATTCTCGATGATTTGAGCAGGTTAGTTTTTAATTGAAGAATTAATTGTTCATATAATAAATAATATTTTATGGCACAAACCAAATTTCGACCATGAACATTACCAGGGACATTAAATTTTGAAATATCTTTTGGAACCTTATCCCTCCTAAAGAATTGTTATCTCCAAACCATATTACACAAAAAAAAAAAAACCTCGAAATTCCCCTTCAATGTTAAACCAATTGAAACAATAAATTTAATTCTACTTTGCAGTCGATTTATAATAAACGTACCAGATGAAGAACGAAAGGATTTAGTACGTATATGCTTTCAAATAGAATTAGCACACTGGTTCTATTTAGATTTTTATTGTACCGATGACAATAATCGTAAATTAAAATCATGCAATATGAAAGAATTTACAATGCATATATTTCAACATATACCATTTTTACGTATGCATTTATCACGTGTTGATACAATATTGGAACAGTGGCGTGAATATAAACAGAATGTACCGACATTTGGTGCAATTGTATTAAACGAGGATATGACACGTGTATTATTGGTACAAAATTATTGGGCAAAGAATAGTTGGGGTTTTCCTAAAGGTAAAGTTAATGAAGATGAGGATCCATCACGTTGCGCTGTACGTGAAGTATATGAAGAAACTGGATTTGATATTTCGTCTTTAATTGATGATAATCAATTTATTGAATCCATTATTAATGATCGTTTAGTACGACTTTATATTATAACTGGTGTACAGAAAGACACGAAATTTGAACCACAAACACGAAAAGAAATTAAAAATGTTGAGTGGTTTGCTTTAGCCGATTTACCCAATACAGCTAAAGATATGACGCCAAAAGTTAAAATGGGCGTTGGACCCAATGCATTTTTTATGGTTGTACCATTTGTTAGGTAAGTTAACTATTTAATTATCAAAGTAATTCAATTTAATCGATGTTATCACGCACATGAATTGCAAAATTGTTTCGTATTCTCAAATATTATTAATACTAATAAGAACTATCTGGATTAACATCAGAAAATATTGTCAATCAATAATATTTAACATTAAATATTATTATTTTTTCAGACGAATGAAACGTTGGGTAATTGAAAAACGACAAAGAGAAAAGCAGGCATCAACAACAAAACGTCATCGACACAAATCGCTCGGTGATGTTGATACAGTATTGAAATCAAACAAACATCAACAATTACACATTGCACAGAGTAATACAATTGATGGTAAAAATACAAGACAATTAAATACATCACCAATACGCAATCGTCGAACAATGGAATATAAAAATACGTCAAAAGGTGGTGGGGATAAAAATTTATCGAAAGTATCATTGAAACGGAATTTATTTGGCGATCTAACGGATGATAAACGTATTAAATCACCGAGTAATGTTTTGGCTAAGCAATTAAGTGATAGCCCAT
This sequence comes from Zele albiditarsus, assembly GCA_958496275.1. Lineage (NCBI taxonomy): Eukaryota > Metazoa > Arthropoda > Insecta > Hymenoptera > Braconidae > Zele > Zele albiditarsus. The sequence goes on from OY292416.1 coordinate 5,290,693, forward strand.
GTAGAATTCAATCTGGTGGTGCAGAAAAAACACAGCAAATAATTAATAATGAAAGAGGTATTTAAAAACTTATTTTACGTCACAAATTAAATGTGTTGCTCACTTAAAATAAAAAGAAAAAAAAGAAACACCAATCGAGAATAATTAAATATTGAATTATTATAATTTCATTATTGTATTTTATTGTTTCAGATCAATATACAAACACAAATCTGTATTCATTGTGGTTTGACAATGCAGCAGTAAAATTACATGCCAATATTAGTAAAAATACAAGCGATTTATTTAATTTCCGATCGGGAATATGGAGCCATTTTAAATTCGATAAACAGGCGATATTGAATTGTATTTGAAATGGAGAGTGAGTTTGTGGATTTTAGAGAAAAAAACAAAGTATTAATGCGTTTATTTAGTAATTGCAGAGAGACTTGATAGCTTTTTTTTCCTTTAATAAAGGAGGCTTCGGGTGTAGCTTGCGAAAAATTTCTCCAACTCATTTAAATACATCGCAAAATATCTCGAAAGTTCTGAGAAGATCCATTGAATTCTTTTCGCCAGAGGCAAAATGCCAGAAATTTATTTTTGTATATGTGTGATATCATTGAAAGAAAAAATTGGTTGGATTATTGAAATACCGTATTAACAAACGTACTATCATCTCGGTTTATGATCTCATGTCTCATATGATTTTTTAATGTACTGAGAGAATCAAAATAGAAAGATTGAGAACATCGAGTAATTAGTTTGTTTATTGTTTATTATTATCTATTAGTATTATTACAATTATAGCGTATATTTCATCTTCATTATGTAAATACACAACAGGGAAAACAAACAAAAAATACGATTATTGAATGATACTACTGCAAATTCAAATATTTCTGTTTTATCTGATGGTAAATTATCAGTAGAAATGGTTGTGTGTTGAGATATATACGTCTTTTGATAGAGAGAAATTTTAATTGAAGTCTCTTGTTCACTAATTTATATACAAGAGAAAAAAAAACAAAGAAGTAATGGAATAATACAGAAGACAATAGAAAATTTTGTTTATAAAAATGTCGGATAATAAAGTCATGACTTTTTGCGATGAGATGAGAAAAGCAACGAGAGAAGTTCATGCAGTGAGTGATGCTCTGGTGAATGCAAAATTAGCATTGGGTAAGTAGTGTTTTTATCAACGAACCTAACCTCACATTTTTATTTGATAAATAACAGTTTATTTATTTTTATTTATTTTTCTGTATGAATTCAGGTCTGCACAATGACAAAGTTTGGGCCGATGGACTTCTTGTATTCTACGAAATTTTTATGTATTTAGAAAAAGCAATGGCCAATGAAACAAATAATTATCTCAAACGCTTTGAATTATTGGAATTGGATAGAACAAAAGCGTTTGAACTTGATTTATCATATTATCTTGGTGAAAATTGGATGAAAAATTATAGTCCAAGGTATACGGGGATTCATTCGTTCCATTTTTTATATCTTCTCTTTGTATTAGTATTTGAAAAAAATTGCGGGGCCAAATATCGCTGAAAAAAGTCTATGGGGATGTGAAATATTTGAAAATAAAATTGAATAGCGAAAGAAAAACACAATCTTCAATTTCATTCGAATAAATATGCATTATTTGATGGGAAAAAAATTTATTTCATTGGAGTATAATATTAATTCGAGTGAAAAAATGTACATTTGCTTATTAGTTAATTTTATTTCAGACCGGCAGTGATTAAATATGTGAATCATTTGAAAAAATTGGAAGAAACAAATCCTACTCTACTTATGGCATACATCTACCATTTGTATATGGGATTATTGAGTGGTGGAATAATTTTACGTAAAAAACGAGAATTAATTAATAAAATAATGCCATTCAAGAGTGATAAATTGGACGGTAATCACTTGACAGATTTTAATAATCGTAGTATTTATCAATTGAAAACAAATGTACGAAAAACAATGAATGAAATTGCTGAAACAATGGACGATGAAATGAAAAGACAATTTATTGAAGAGAGTAGGAATGTATTCAGTATGAATAATGAAGTAATAAGAAGTGTAGAAGGTGCTGGTGCAGCGATATTTAAAAAATTTATCCAATTTTCTATCATTATTCTTATTATTCTCACATCTGTCTTTCTCATTATCAATTACAAATAAATATTTACTTTCAAAATTTATCTGAATATTTATTCTATTATAGTATGAAATTGCTACACATGTTGGTGCGCGGGCGTACGCAATCTCCCATTTTATTTAAATCTGATAAAATTTCCCGCTAATTCAAGTTTGTGATCATGTGGTGTTTATTGCGAGAATGATGAGAGTTAATTTGTTTGTTAATAATGAGTAAATAAGTGGTTAATTATATATTTTTACAAGTGTTCGAGTCCGAATTATATTGCAGACAAATATGTCATGAAAACATTACGTGTTATTAACGCAATTCTAATCTAAAATTGAAAGAAACCATTTTCGAGGTTATGTACACATAATCATAAATCAATATCGATATAATTGAATGAATCAATGGATAAAACTCAACAAAAATGCAAAACGAACAATTAATCGTTAAGTATATACCAGTACAAAATTGTTTTTTACGTTTACCAAGTGTCTGGCTGAAACAATTATCATCATCACAAAATGAGGTTATAAAATTGATCAACAATGAAATCGATTATTATTTTTCATATTCAAAAACACAATCGAGTCCATGCAATTCATTATGCATCAATGCAACATTTGCAAAATGTTTAAATATTGTGGAAGGAACATATCTAAATGTATCAACTATTTCTCATCCACCAATTGTTACATCAATAACAGTAACAGCTCGAAGTGAACAAGATTTAGCAGTTGTGAAAATGCGTGCTGATAAATTGCAGGGAATAATTCTTCATCAGATTAATATTGTTGCTGAAAATCAAGCTATTGTTGTATGGTTGTCGAAAGGGTTGCATGTGACGTTAATGGTTAATTCAATTGTTCCAAACTTTCAATATGGGAAACTGGAGCGATATACCGAAGTACACGTAATGGATACAGTTGGTAATGTAGAGAAATCATCAAGTCAAACGAAAAAGAAATTGAAAACTGCATTGCCAACTGGTAATACAGATTCTTGTAGTGAATTGTTGAACAATCATTCGTATAAAATATTACCAACTATTTTTCGTGTTTGTTTTGTATTGAATTCTGTTGATTTGAGTCTCAATGATCCTTTCAATATTGAAATAGAATCCATTTACAATATATTTATCACACTGTCTCAGTCGGTAAAAATATTTTCGGGTAATGTCGGTAATAAATTTCTATTTGCTAACCTGAAAATCTTACCGGGTAATCAACAACGTGACAGTAAGAAGAATTCTAACTTCATCAGGTCGGAAAATTTGTTTGAGGAAATTTCCGAGGTCATAGTTCGGGTGATTATTATCGATAATGCGATCAAATATTTGCGAAAAGAGAACGAAGAGTTATTGAATGATATATCCAAATTAAATGGTAGTAATATAATTGTATCAGAAAGTTTGAGAAAACAATTACGATTAGAATTGGGTGATAAAATAACTTTGACACCAATTACTGTAGTTGAACAGGAAATTACTTGTATAAATATATGTCCGTCTGATAAAAATGTTACAAGACAAATGGTTGATAATTATTTTCGAGACAATTTTCCGGCGAAAAAGATCTTAGTAAATTCTGGTACAAGAATCGCCCTTACTGACCGGTTTTCATGCGGAATTCAATTATTGCCAAAAAATTGTGGATACACAGTGTTGCACGAGGAGAAAATAAAAGATATGAATATTACTATAAACGATGTAGTACTGGTAGAATCTCCGGATAATTACCCAGAAAATAATCATCAAACTGACGAGAACCCTTGCTACAATGTTTGTTTAGAAACAATGCAACGTAACCTATTTCAATGCCGTACAATATTTTCTATGACCCTGAATTCATTAATTGATAATAACAGTTTTATATGCGATCGTGAAAATATTCTTGTTTGTGGTAATATTGGAAGTGGAAAAACAACGCTGTGTCAGATTATAAATGACGAAATGCAACGATCGCCATATTATTTTTATACACGAACAGTAGAATGCAAAAAATTGAAAGGAAAAAAATTCGAAGTAATAAATAAGTTATTCACAACTATCATGAATGATTGTCAATATCATCAACCCTCAATATTATTCATTGATGATATAGACAGTATAACTAACACCTCGAGTGATGAAGAAAATTCTCCGGACGCGATTAATGCTGCAAGAATTGCCGATAATATTATCACGATCATTACAAACTATCAATCAACAAATTTAATAAATGTCTTAGCAACTTGTATGAATATCGACAAACTCGGTAATCAATTGCGATCATTGAGGGGCGTCAATCTATTTCGAACAGTCATGAAGATCCCTGATTTATCATCAAAAAATCGTTGTGATATATTAAAAGCAACATTAATCTATAAATTGCACATTTCCGATAAAATTCCATGGGATTATTATGGAGATAAAACGGAGGGTTGGACACCACAAGATCTTGTTAATTTGGCGGAAAAAGCTGCATTCATCGCTTGGAAACGACAAACAAAAATAAATAATCATCAGTCTAATTTACTGACCGTTGATGATGAAGATTTATCTGACGCATTAAATCATTGTAAACCGATTTCTCTTCATGGTGTGACGCTTTACAGTGGTAGTGGACACAATTGGTCAGATATTGGTGGTTTGCAGAGTGTGAAAGATTCTTTGATACATTTATTGCAGTGGCCATTAATTTATTCTGGGTTATTTAAGAAGGCGCCAATTAAGCAACAAAGTGGGGTATTGTTGTATGGCATGCCAGGTACAGGTAAAACAATGATTGCAGGCGCCATTGCCAAAGAATGCGGATTAAATTTTATCAATATCAAAGGACCAGAATTGTTGTCGAAATATATTGGTGCTAGTGAGGAAGCAGTGAGAAATATTTTTCACCAGGCACAGTGTGCAAAACCGTGTGTTCTATTTTTTGATGAATTTGAGAGTCTTGCGCCAAGGTATATAACCTAAAAAAACTTATTGATTTCTCAGGAAAAATAATAGAGGAAGATTATTGTTATTTATCGTGTTATTGTATTGTTGCAATTTTGTTGTAGACGTGGTCATGACTCTACCGGTGTTACAGATCGTGTCGTTAATCAATTATTAACAGAATTTGATGGTGTTGAGGGCAGGGAGGGCGTTGCAATCGTTGCTGCTACGTCACGACCCGATTTATTAGATCCGGCTTTACTGAGACCCGGCCGATTGGACAAATCGCTACTTTGTCCATTACCCGGTGAGGTAATTCAAATACAAATCCAATTTATCTGACTCCCATACAATCAAAATGCAAGAATATACACAAGAATCATCACATAACCTCAATATTTTAGAATGGAAGGCAACAAATCCTCGAGGCATTGTGTAAAACTCATAATCTCGATATCAACGTACTTAACCTCCAAATTTTGGCACGAAAATCGGCAAACTTCACTGGTGCCGATCTCAACGCCATTTTGACTCAAGCACGGATGAATGCATTCGAGCGAAACGGGCAACTTTCATTGGATGTAAGTAATATTCCTTTTAATTTTGAATTTAATAGAGGTAAAAAGAAGCAAAAAGTACGAAATTCAATTCAATTGAATATAAGATTGGGTGTGTGTGTGTGAAGTTAGTAACAATTTGATGGGGATCAACGGGTTTATCTCAACAGTTACTTAGTACTTAGATAAGTAGGTATGTAATATAGCTTGGTTTGGGGGAAATACGTTGGCAGCTTCATTAGTGCATGCCAAGCACACCAACCACCCCTATTATTATCATATATATATGTATATTTATATATATATATTAAGGTGGTGTGTGCCTCTCTCATCCCAGGATATACGCTTGGCTGATTGTCGAGGGGGCTTATTTCTTATCTTATATACATTATAATAATGCCAAATAAAATATTATTATAATCACATATATAAGGATGTGTATGTATATGCATGATAGATTCAATGAAAAAAAAAAAAATTGCATGGAGTGGACAAAAATGTAGAACTAATAATTGCGAAAGTCACAAAAAAATTATGGAATAAAAATCATAGATAATGAATATTCTTCCACATTCTCATTTTTTTTTTCTTTCATTATCAAATAGGGGAATATAAAAACAATTGAGGAGATGAAAATAACTCAAGATGATCTTTTGATGTCATTGGAGGCGACACAACCCTCGTTGACTGCCACCGAGATTCAGAAATTTCAACGAATGTTAGTGAGAAATAAATGTTGGAATTTATATTTTTAATCAAATTAATAATTGATTTATTATTGCGTTTGTTATTCTTTTTTTCTTTTAGATATAGAAGATTTTCTAAGGGCGATGGATTTACCGATGAACTTTTGAAGAATTTAAAATCGACTTTGGCATGAAAATGTAAATATATTGTAATCCGCCCTTGATGCTGATGAGGTAAGAGAAGATATGGAAAATATATTATTCATTTATTTATTTATTTACCATTTATTTTTCGCCATCTTTGGCTGCGAAGTTTGGAGCCAGCTTCGTATTATGATGTTGAAAATATAAATAGAATGAAGTCTCATCAACAGTACGTTATTAAGGGTGCAACTATTAGAGCCGAGTCACTGAAAACGATGTTGATTAATTTTTGTTATTACTATTATTATTGTTATTATCATTATTACTATTAAAATAATCTGTTTATGAGTAAACTTTTCAACCTCGTTTGTATGTCGTGTTAAAAAAAAATCTTCAACGTGAAATGACTGCGAATTCATTTGATGAGAGAAAAATGAATAAGTAAATGGACAAATCTGAGAAGGGTAAAAGAATTATCGAATAGATTTTTTTAGTCAACTTAATTCTCTATTGCAATTTAATTTTTTTCTTCGCAACTGATGTATCAAAATTCGAACATTCCCACAGTTGTTTGCGATGAAATTACGAAAATGAATGTAAGAAAAAAAAGGAGCAACCGGAATCGTAAAAACCATATCGCAAAACTAAATTAATTAATGTACTTATCAATCTTACCATCAAACCAAGCGAAACAAATATAAATCACAAACTTTAAATTACAAATATTCATACGTATATATATATATATATTACCATATGTATACATGTTCACATAGCAACCTAAAGTTTTCATATTAATAATCGGTATAATAATTAATATTTTCATACGCGACTTAACCAGGAAGTGTGTGTAGTGTGATGCAACAACAACGATGACGACGTTTTGCACCACACTAGACCACAACGTACACCAGTAACAGAGAACTTGAGAAATCTTGATTTTAAGTTCTCTCTTGCTTTAGCTATAGTGGGCGCGAGCACGCGGTTGTGATGGTGGTGGTGGTTTGAAGGCATATTTCATCGTCGCTAATGTCTTAGTAGATAAACTATAATATTAGATGTGGCAAGGTCTTACCCAGCCGCCGCTTCGTTTTCATTCCAGCGTAATGATTTAATTTAACTTTGGCGCAAGACTCTCTTCCGCCTTCGCTTTTGCATTGGATGGGTGTCGTGTAAGGGCAGGGGTGAAAGAGGCATCAGGGGAGAAGCAAAGGATCGCATGAGAGATATTAATATGGATCCTTGAACTATATTATCTTCGTGTATATAATATGAGATAATATTTAATGAGATCGTATGAGAAATTATTTTTGAAAAGGATTATGTAGAAATTGGGATGTGAGAGGGGATGATAGAGGAAGAGGTTAATTGATTGGTGTAGTGAGGGACTATCAAAATGGCTGTAAAAAATTAGCAATTTTTGAGAGAATAAAAAATAGTTAGATTGAACGATAGTGACAGCGATCACGAAAATTTTCATGCTAGAACTATATATATCAAAATTTTCCTACTCAAGTTACAATTTACGCCGTCTCGAGCCCAAAAAAATAAAATCAGCATCAAAATTCGACTATCGTTCAACCAATTGAACCCTTATACAAAAATAAAATCCCTCAAATATCCTACACTGGAAAATAATGAATAAAAAAAAAATCTTCACACACATAAACAATTCAATTCTTCCACTATTATCATTCTCCCTATATCATATATTCATCCCCTTTCTTTTATTCGTGATTTGGGACAATATCAGCTACGGAAAGAGAAAAAAAAAAAAAGAAAAACACCACGAAGAATATAAAGACATATATGAAGGGTTCAAATGGTCAAAAGAAAAGTGCCAGTGGGAAGTATGTGACAATTGCGTCGATATTACTGTTTGGATACCCGAGGCCAGACGACACACGACTTCCTTTTTTTTTTTTTTTCCCACTTTCTCTTCTCACTGTTCTGGTGCTTTCACACACATAACGAAAAAGAATATCATTATTACCCTGCGATAGATATTTTTTTCACGAACGCTTTGTCCCTGAGAAGTTTGTTTGTTATTTTTTATTTATTTACCTACTTTTTCTTCTCTTCTTTTCCACTCTTTTTTTTATTTTTTGTTCGATACAATATACGATACAATGCTAGAATAGGGGTTGAAAGAGATACTGGTGTTGCTGTTGTCGTTGTTATATATAGATATATATATATATATGTGTGTGGGTGTTTATGTGTATGTTGATGATGATACACAACGTGGCGAATGTCTTTAAGAGATATCAGTTTGAAACAGCCATATGTATCATACTTTTAAAACTTTTGTGGGTAATGGTTGGCCGTATGTCAGTGAGTAGACATAGAATTTCATATTTATTTATTTATTTTAGTTGTTTTCATTTGTTTTCGTATTTTATTTTGTTATTATATATACATGCGAGAATATTTAATATCATTTAACAATTGTGTAAGATGTTATTATCGTTTTGGTTATTAATTTGTCGAAACAAACGATTCATTAAAAGCTGTTATTTATTTATTAAATGGTCAACTAATAATTTATTTGTGCTGCGGTTGAAATTATCATTTGATAAATATCAATAAATTCTGTTAACATTGAATAAACCTTTTTGCATAGTCTATTCTGTACAATATAATAATCACTATATCAAATTTTTCTCTTAATATAACGATATATAAATAACGCCATATTCTCTTTCTTTTTTCTTCACATTTTTATTTGACAGTAATTGATACAATCCTGATGTATATCAAAAACCAACTTTGCGGGCCTTATATTCGACTTTTATTGGTATTAAATCGTGACAAAGTGGGTTGCAGGCGAAATTGCGCCGTACACTTTTCGTGCAAAACGTATCTCTCGCAAAACCCGATTTTCTTTTGCACCATCACAATTTATTTTTTTAATGCCACATACGAACGAATACACAAATACACAAGCATTGAAACATCGTGCACACATATATACACATACACAATAATAAATAGATAAAATATCTAGAGATGGTGACAATAAAAAAGGAAGTCATAAATATTTATTTCTTTTGAAATACATATTATTTTCATACACCATTTTTTTTTTTGTGTCTACACTATTCACTCGAATGTATTTCGCGCGAATTTTATTTACTTATATATAAATATATATACTTCGTTGCGCTACATATATTTATTCTGTATATTCACCCCTAAACTGCTCCACCATCCCCACCTCGATCACCGTCAATGTCACCAACCCTCTTTTGCTGTTAGGGTTATTGTAGAATAATGGTGCAATGGTGCAACCTTCAATTGTAAATGCAAACAATAGTTCAATTAAATTAACACCCTTGTATGAATTTTATTCTTTATATGGATATGTATTTGTGTATTTGTGAATATTTATTTTATTTTACATATAATCTAACTTTTATGATGATTCTAATTAACTATTTGACATTAATTTCACATTATTATTTTAAACGTTATTAAATAAACTTACGTATGGTTATATGGAAAATTAAATGATATACTGACCGTTAATTTACAATCTCCCTGAGCCAAATTGTGGTGAAAATTAGATTGTGAACCATTGAAAATTGTTTTCGAGATAACTTCATGAGTATCGATCCGTAGCGATATCAAATTTCGCTGCAATATTCGTTAATACACACTTTATAAATATATTATTCAAAAATTCAAAAAAATTTCTTCTAAATATGAAAAAATCAATGTGTTCCAATTAATCATCCGTCCCAAATTACCACACTTCATTGTATTTTCATCTTGGACAACTATTTTAATATCATCCATTCAAAATTTTAGATAACAATGGGACAAATAAATATCTACAATAAATTATTGATAATTCAACTTTTTATTATTTTTGAATACACTTAAACATAACCATTTATTCTTTAATGTATAATTCCATTTTTTTTTTCATCCACGAGATATTGTAAAAACTATTTCTGAAAGCGGTGAGGAAGAAAAAAAATGGGGAGGGAAAAAAAAAAATTAATCTCCAAGAGTTTTCAATCTGCCATTCTATCAGTGACAATTTCGTGCCAAATACAATCATGTTGGCGGTGGCGAAGGCGACGTTGGTGGCGAAGGTGGTGGTGGTGGTGATGCTGAAGAAGAAGCGTCAGAGCGTGATAAAACCGAGCGCACATTGGCGTTAAATACGCGTAATCCATTCACACCTCTAACTCCCCCTCATAAAATAATTGCCTATGAAAATTTTGAACTGTGAACATGAACAAAAAATTGTCAATTATAATAGAAAAAAAAAAATAAATAAATAAATAAAAGCACGAACAAAGATATTTAGTCAAATAATAGTTTAGTATTAATTTAAATTAAAAAATTGTTATCATTGTAGATTTATAAACATGATGAATAATTAATAAATAAATTGATATAAATTCTCTTTTTTTTTTTCATCAATTTCTCCAGTATTAGATAACCAATGTTCTCAAACGACTTCACTTGAAACCAAAAATACATACATAACCTACAAAAATTACCTCAATACAGAAATAAATTTTTCTTCTATCTAAAAGTACATTACCGCATCCATAACTTTTCCTAAAATCACACAACTACATAAAAACCAACCCCTAAAAAAGAAAAATTCCTCACAGCAATTATTCCATAACATTAAGACTGTCATCAATTTCAAAACAAAATTCTGTTTCACAGTTATGGGGTTAGAAATTTGTATAAATAAAGACTTCACTACTCCCACTCTGTATACATATATACTGCTACATATTACAACTATAATGTGGTGGTGGTGGTGTGTGTGGAAGCGGTTATGGTTATAGTGGGCGATGATGCGCGTCATTTGATTCTGTTCAGTGAATCTAAGGTCGTGTGCACCATTTCCATCTCTCTATCTATTATCCCCCAATTTCTATCTCACTCTGTCTCACTAACCGTCCAATGTCGAAGTTGTGAAACGCTCGAGGGGGTAACAAGGCAAGCAAATGGGGGAAACGGTGGTTGGGGACAAGCGTTAAATTCAACCCCCGCAGGCCAGTGAACCTAATGGAAACAAGAAATTGCCACAAACAGTGTTATTTACGCCTCGTCGCCTGGTAAATATCACTGCCGTATGCTCAAGCCATTGCGTGTTGTTGGTTCAAGTGCAAAAAGATCACCACCAACGTACCCTCCCTTCTCCCGTTTACCCTTTAAATCCTCCATCCCCTCCATTCATTTTTCCATCCAATTGAAAAGCCATTTCATCATGTACTCATGTTTTTATATACAGTCTATATTTGTATTAATATTTATTATTGCATGGATAAATTTGACAGGTTACTAATTTTTTGTATATATTATTTTTATTTATGTTATTGAGGATGATTATTGCTTGTGGTTTATTTGTAACAATTATTATTGAATTTTTATTGTTTTTCTTTTTTCTCTGTGATTTTATATTGGTTTTTTTTTTTTCATTTTTGTTTTTATTTATGATTGATAAAAAAAGTTGAACAGATAAAATTCTATTTTTTCCAAATACAAAAGAATTTTTTTCCTACAAGCAAAAAATTAAAAAATAAATAGTGTACAACAATTATTATTATCAATTGTACTCACAATACAATATTTATTTTGACACATGTGTGTATTGTCATTCCATATAAATTTTCACAGTCACTTGAAACGAGTGCGTGTAACTCTTCGAGAATGGTCAAAGTATAGGATGAGAAATTGGTGTGCAGGGGTAGTTTTGGGGTGAGATGGTTTGCAGACGGTTAGAAACGAGAATGAAAAGAAAGCACAAGTGAGTGGATAATTCCATTATATGAAATACCCTTCAAATAAATAGAACAAACTTTCAATTGAATGTGTCATATAAAATATTTTTTGCTCCACACATAACACAAAAACAAAAGATTAATTAATAAATAGATAAATAAATATATCTTAACAATAATTGATATATATATAATAAAATAATACCTGGAGGAATTTTGTTTTCTCACAATTTTCTTTTGCTAAATCAAAATAATATTGAGATACGAATGAATATTTCAACGTACGCCATCTTATTCAAAAGCATAATTTTCCACGTCCTAATTTTATTTCGAATAACAATTAGACGACATTCAAAGTGGAAGTGAAAATCATGGAGATATTGTTGTGACGTATATATTCAAGTTGTAAACTCGTTGTGTAAGAGGCAAAGTGTGTTTCCTTCATGGACTTTTCATTGCACATTTAAGTGAGAGAGAGAGAGAGAGAGAGAGAGAGAGAGGAAAAAAAAAGAAACACGAAAGATAAATACGTAAAAATAAATAGAAACGAAAATATAAGATGGAATAAAAATTGAAATGTACGTGGGGGATGAGTGGGTGGTGGAAAAAAGTTCTACAAGTTTGGTGTGCGCGCAATTCCAAGGTGACTGTTGCGCAGTAATGGAATTAGACTTTTCAAGAAATGCTCGTAATCAGAGATAAAAATGCGGCAAGCGTTGGTATTTACGCTAACTAATCCCTTTCAACCTTTCTGCACTAACACAGTTATATTTTTGTTTATTTACATCAGCATAAATTTGATGTATATGAGTGTGGTGTTTGTGTGTAAATAGTTGAATGCTATTTTACATTTGTATTATACATTATGAAACAGTTGATTGTATTTTTTATCTAGAATTGTTTGTCATTTGGTTTTTTTCGATTTTTCAATTAGCTATTATTTATTATTTTTTTACTCCAAGAGATTATAAACTAATCATTCAATTGATAAAATAAATATAGTTGTCAGATTCATTGAATTTTAATGATATTTTCATAATTGAAATTGATGGAGATAATTTGTTGTATTTTGAAACAAAATTTTTTGATGTTGGCATAAAAAAAAAAAATCGAACACAAATATAATTTAAATTGATTTGGATGGAAGAGAATTTATTTTATAATGTAGATCTGATATGAATAGTGTAATATCAACGAATCTAGGTAAAATTAAAAACTGGAATAAATAATGTGTATGAATTTTTTGGTATTTTTGAATCGATTGGTATTTTTTGTAATAGGAATGTGCGTATATCTGATAATGGTTTTCAATATTAATTATTCCAATAGAATTATTATCATCCATATGTATTATTATGTTTTGACAAATTAAGGGTACACATTGTATTCTAATAATTCCACTAATTTTCCATATATTCAATTGAACGCACTCTGCATCCAACCACGTCATCGTCATGTATCAAAATAGAACGGGCTTTACAATAAGTTATTGGTTGAAAGAGTGATAGAGAAAGAGAAATTGTGTGTATATATATATGAGTGTGTGTGTGTGTGTGTATGAGCGAGAGAAAGAGAGGGTGAAAATGAAATGGGGGATAGTATTTTATACAGTTCCGTTGAGTTACACAGTGTGAATACATCAACAGCCCCCGAGCGTGTGCCCAGAATATCATAATCTATATATAACCATAGAGAAAAAGAGAGTCAACATATAATACCTTTGTTCGCATAAAAAAAAATTCATATATACATGTATATATACTCCTTTTTTTTTTTTATTTTATATTACATTTCAAAATAAAATTTTTTATCCATCTTAAAAACATTTTTCACGCTCTATTCTCAATGTGAACCCCCCCACTTCAACCACCATATCACGAATATTGTAGGAAAAATAACAAAATAATGTGGAGAGATGAATTGATAATAGAACCAAAAATTCGGTGAGTTAAAATAATTTGGTTATTTTTCAGTTTCAATGTTGTTTTCATAAACAACAATGTTCTCATTATGTTTATAGGACTCTTTATCTGTTCTATCGAGTGAAACCATCCTTGAAACAAACCGTATAATAGTACAAAAAGGAAAAAAAATGAAAAAAACCAAAATTTTTTCCCAATATTTAAATTTACCTAAAAAAAAAAATCCAAAATTTAGATCCTCCCCACAATACACCTTACACACTGTATAATCCATCAAAACACACATCCCCTCAACCACAAAAATAAAAAAAAAATTACCAAACAAAAAAAAAGGAAAAAAAAAAAGACATTTACGTTATTTCTCACACTTTGCTTCTATTTCCAAATAATAAATAGCAAATAATGGAAATTTTATGAAGTATATAACTCGTGTGTGTGTTATACATGGAGGAGGTGGCGACAAAATCCGGAAGAGGGTTAGCGGGGGGTTGAGGGGAATGAGAGTGGCATTAGAGGGGGGCGGAATTGCATTGACGAGTGAGCATTCAAGAGAAGAGTAGAAGCATTTGGCCGGTGGGTGCCGACGTTTATGACCCCCTCAAACCCCTTCACTCTCCGTTTTCATTGCTCACCCCCTCTCTATCTAGCCCTCGCCCTCTCTATCTGTACTTCTCTTTTTGCGCCGCACCGAAACGATGAATGGTATAATCAGTGGTCGCGTGGCATCCCATCCCCAATGCGATACACATCCACACCCAACCTATCATCGAATTCAAAAGGAAAAAAAAACAGGAAAAAAAAAATTATATATATATATATATATATATATATATTTAATCATAATCGCTATACATCTCTCAATAACGTATATATTTTTTTTTTCATGTCGATAAGAACTTCATTTCCACATGTAGAAGATATAAATCCACTCGTATGTTATCTAATTGGAATTACATGTATTTATATGCAGATATATGTAATTGAATTATTATTAGAATTTTTTTATCTCATTCAAGATCAATTACAAATAATTTTGAGCATTATCAAAAAAAATAAATTAGACTTGGACCGTTGAAAATCATTTTTCAACATAACTCCATAATTACTGATTACAGCGCTACCAAATTTCACCCTAATACTCATCAATAAACACTTGTCAAATGTACAATTGTCAAAATACAAAAAATTCACTCCAAATACGAAATATTCAATGTGTTCCAATTTACCGAACCTCCAATATTACCCACCTACAGTATATTTTATCAATAAAAATGGTTCAGCACACTGAATAAAAGTGTTACACTTATGAAAAATTTGCGCAATGAACATGGATATAAATAAATTGGGGAAAAAAAAATTATATAACCAGAAAAATAGTGAATAAAATAAAAATTACAATAAAAATAATATACACAATTCATATACACAATATTCACATTCTGAAATATATAATAAAATTCTGCTTCGCACCACCTGTTGCACGAATACGCCTGGTATATAATGTACATGTTTGGACGAGACTGGTAAAGCTATATAATACAAATGCGCCGCCGCCATGTCGCAGAATTGAGCCAATAGCAGTTGAGATGTTAACAGTTGTGAGTGCGTGGGAGCGAACGTCGGCGTTTGGTTGGCCTTCTGTCCACCACTCGCCCCCGTTTGTCTACACATATATACAAATAACACTAACACAAGCCTTATATATAAACACACATACTCACATACACACATTTATATTATCATTCTTGCGCCCCTATCGTGTCTTTTGGCTCTCGTTCAACCAGAGAGAAATCCAAAGTGCAGAACGACACACAACCACCGACAATTGCACTTGTTACAACAACGTTTTTCAACAACGTCTTCTTATTCATTAAATATTCGTTCTGTAACATCAGCTGAAGAATAATAAAAATAATAATAAACAGTATATAAATTAAAATTAAAACCAAATAATCATTCTCATTTTATTTCAATTATTTAATCTATTTATTATTGTATTTTTTATTTCATAAAATTAATTTGGTGTTAAATGAAAAAGGGAAAAAATGGAATTAATATTCAATATTTGATAATAAATTTTAAAAAACAATAGTGGTGGTGTGATTGTTTAATTGAAATTGGTTTCTTTTTGAAGCTTTTCAATTAATTTTGGAGGAAATTAATTGGAGAACGAGAAAAAGGAAACATTATTTGACGGTTGATAAATAAAAAGAGAGAATAAAAGAGTGTGATAAATAAATCAGTGTAAATGTTTTTTTATATGAAATAATATGTTTAAAGTGTTTATTTGTATTATTAAAATGTCGACATCAAAAGCAATACATAATGAACATATTAAACGGCCAATGAATGCGTTTATGGTGTGGTCTAGGGGACAACGACGTAAAATGGCACAGGAAAATCCAAAAATGCATAATTCTGAAATATCGAAACGTTTGGGTGCTGAATGGAAATTATTGAGTGAATCTGATAAACGGCCGTTTATCGACGAGGCCAAACGATTACGGTGAGATATTGTTAATTGGTTTTGAATTTTAGATTCATTTGGATGAAAAATAAATGGATAAATAAATAAATAAATGAATGAGTAAATAGATGAAAAAAATAATATTATTATTAATTGTTTAAAGGAATTAATTCAGTTATAATTCAATCATTTATCAATTGATTCATTCGAAAATAGTTACCATTGTTTTTCGTGATTGTTTTGAGCAACAACGACATTTTTCACTCAATGGAACAATATCAAGTTTGTATTTGAATGTAGAATTTAATTGAGATAAAAAAAAAAACGTGATGAGTTATTTTTTGATTTAATATGTTGTTTGAGATAAGAAATAAATAAATGAATACGAAAGTGAATAAATAGATAAATGAGAGATATAGTTGTGTATTGAATCACTCATTGCGACGAGGGATAAAGCAAAGGGATTAATAAAATATATGGTGCTAATGGGGATGTGGAATTATTTATTAGGGAATTGAGATTATTTTTTAAAATTATCTTTTGATATTCATGCGAATTTATTTTATATCAGGAATAGATTATTTTTATTTTATAAACATTCGGAAGACACTGTAGGAAAATTTCTCTTTTGAGTTATTATACTCTTAACACAAAAATACTAATTATAATCGCAAATCCAAAAAAACCAAACGTCACCAAAAATGATCTACGTAAAAAAAAAAAAAAAAAAATACCTCAACCTTAATTGAACCATCAGAAGAAAATCCCACGACAAATAAACGAGAGCATATTCATATCCAGTACAAAAAAAAACCGAAAAAGAAACTATTAGGTCTAAATGTGCGAAAAAAAAAAAAAAATGGAGAAAAATAAACGAATTATACAAAATCTATTTTCATAGGGAGGAAGATCGTAAAATAAAAACGAGGATGATAAGTCGTTGCGTTGGAACGTTATGCCACACATATACACATAGACACACACGTACACATATATATCTGTATAAATGTATATATAGATATGACATTATGAGTGAATAAGTGAGACAGAAATGTAGTATAGAGAATGAGAAAGAGAGAAAACGGCGTTCCGTTGAAGCCGCGCTGTCACTGGCTTAACGTAATCTGTCCGTTCGTTCACGGCAACTCACAATGTGGCCCTCGAGATAACAAATAAAGCTCCATTGTCGCAATTGTGTGGATTTAAAAGGATTTGCGCCCGTTCCCCACGGCCTGCACCGTCACCCTGGCGTTGTGTCCGTTCCAATGATGTTCTCTTTCTCTTCTTTGCATTTCCACTCACTTGCACTTGCGCTCTCTTGCTCTCTGGAATGTGCACGATATGTAGATGTGTATGTGTTTGTCCATCCAAATGTTCATTTTTTCATTTTTCCCTTTTTTTTTTTAATATATTCAAGTACTTACATGTCTACTCGTGCATTGCCGACGGTGAAAATCGAGACACTACTTTTTTTTTTGGCTATAAAAAGTTTGTTGGGATCAAACAATGGTTTTTTTGAAAATAAGATGGGATTGAGGGCGGAGAGGGGTTGTCGGAGGTTTGTGGGAGACCAATATATAATTTTAGAGAACAGGATGGTGGGGGAAAAAAAAATTGTGGTTTTTTTGATTTAGGTTTTTTTTTGGTTTGGTTTTTTTGTAAAAAAAAAATACCATATGGTTTTTTTTTTCGTTCTATTTTATGTGGTGTAGTTGATATATAAGATCAATTATCAACCTCAATCTATTGAATCAATTAATTATGTTCACAGTACTCTTCACATGAAGGAACATCCAGACTACAAATATCGACCACGTCGAAAGCCAAAATCACTGATAAAAAAAGAGAATAAATTTGGTTTTTCTCTATCGCCATTGATGTCATCAAACGATACATTGAGTGGAATATCACGTGGACTATTACCACCATTATCAGCACCACCAGCTCATCATCCACTATTAAATCATGACGATTTAAAAATACCACGGTTTTTTCCATCATTTCCATATTCACTCTATCCAATTCAACACAAAATGACCACTGACAATTTAAATTCATCAAGTGGAAGTAAACTCGCAGCTGATTTAACATTTCAAGCGATTTATGGTGGCAGTACATTTTACGCAACTCATCACGCAGTAAGTGCAACAACATGGCCAACATTATCATCATCACCACCAACATGTTTGCAAAATAATTGTAATTGCCCATCGCAATCACCAACACGTAACAATAGTCCAAAAGAAATTAAACGTACAATCAACTATCTCCCACAATCATCAAAAACACCATCATCAAA
The DNA here is from genome assembly GCA_958496275.1 of Zele albiditarsus. NCBI lineage: Eukaryota > Metazoa > Arthropoda > Insecta > Hymenoptera > Braconidae > Zele > Zele albiditarsus. The sequence goes on from OY292416.1 coordinate 5,309,560, forward strand.
TTCAACCAATGACGATTGTTGTTTATATTTAAATCAAAATTCTGATAAATTAATTATTGACAATGACAATAATAAATTGCAACGTGATGATATTTACATTAATAGAAAAGATAGAAATATTATTGATAATAATATATTAATGAATGATAACGATAATAATACGTTAATGCGAAATTTTTCTGTCACATCAACAATTAATGAAAAAAATAATGATAGAATCAAAATTGAAGATAATTCATCGTATCCATTGTTATTACCAACTGCGACAACAACAACAATAGCAGCTACTACAGCAACAACAATAACTGATAATTCATCGTCATTCTCAGTACAAAGTTTAACATCAACAACACCACCAATTAGTACTCGTAATCATGTTATTTGAAGACCACTTCCGGTTCTCCCTGATTTTAATTTTAGGGGGAACCTCATGGTGGGCTCATCCAATTGGACACCACCTGATTGGTGGCGTGTCGATCCTATTTTATCACCGATAACACGCGCTAATGTTGTTGCTGCTGCTAATGTTGCTGCTGCCGCTGCTGCTGTTGCTAATAATTGTAATACTAATGGAAATGGGAATAGCAGTAGTAATAGTAATTTATCAGCTATTAATAGTGGAAATAATAATTGTAGTAATAGTAATTTTACGACAACTAGTAATTCGAGTGTGTTTAATGGTGATGATGATGAACGGTAATTTTGTTTGTTAGTTTATTTATTTTTAGTTTATTTCATTGTGGCGAAATGTGGCGAAATGTGGAGGGAAAGTATTCTTGAATAAAATAGTAGTGGGATTTTTGATGGGAAATAAGGACTTTAGGAACAACTGGAGGACATTTTTGTTTAACATAATATTCTGTAATGTGGCATTGGGAAAAAGTTTGCTGGCAATTTGTTTTAGGAGAAATTTTTAAGTTAAAATTTGTGGTTATTAGTGCAATGGGGATGAAAGGTGCTAAAGGGGGTTGATTTTTCAAACAGTTTGGAAATTAAATATGAAAAAAAAAAAGGAAAGAGTGTCGATGAACATTTTGAGTGAAAGAAGTGATAAAATAATGAATAAAAAAGATTAACATGTATACTCCTTGTTCCAACCAATTTGGCTATAAACAAAAATGTATACACAAATTTCTCAAATTGTATTTAGATTGTTCAAGGTGCGACTCAAAAAGATAAAGAAAAAATTACTGCAATTGAAAAAAGGAAGAAAGAACAAATATCAGTTAATATTAATTCAATGAAAACTGAGGTGGAGAAAAAAAAAATTGAATGAATAAATGAACAAATAATATTAAACTAATTTATCTTAATATAGATGAGAGAAATCATATCAAATGAACAATTTGTCAAATGTAATAAAGAAAAAAATGAAAAAATTCAAGTCACAACCTGTACATATATATTATAATATAAATTCTCAATTATTAATTATAACAATTATTATTGTATACATATTAAATGGTGTAAAACAACAATTTTTTCACATGGAATGAAATATTTTACGCACGCTACCTGGGCATAATTTGCACATATTAATTCATAAATAACAATAAATGACATTTGAACTAGTCACGTAATAAAAATAAGTAATTAAATGAATGAGTAAATATAAAGTAAGATAATAGAATCAAATTTATTTTTACGTAGGAAATTTGTTAGAAGCAAAAAAAATAATAAAATGATAATACTAGTAATATTAATAATAATGACAATTTAATTTTATCAAGAAAATTTCCAAACTTGTTGAAGATTGTTTATTTATTAATTCATTTATTGTAATAATTATTTATTCCGCCTGGTACGTATTATTGAACATATTGCGCTATAATTATTTAATTAAATAATAGATGACAAAATTTGTGTTCAATGTAATGATATTAAAGAATATTAAATTTATTTGTTACACTAAAATTATTCAATTTTAATTTATCACTCAAAATTGAAATGAAAAATGTGAAGCTCCCCCATCCACACACACACACACACACACGTTGTTATTCTCTTTCTTAAATAACCACCCCCCTTCACCCCCTACCATCTTGGATTCTATCTCCATTATATACCACAAAATATGAAAGAGAAGAAAAGATTTGAGAAGACAGAAAGCGAGACCCTTTTGCACAGAAGAAGGTTTTATTTTTTTTTTTTTGCACTGATAAGCGCGCGTGCGGTAGATGCTATATACATATACATATACCAACCACTGACACCACCATCACCACCAAGGACATTATCGCTGCGCCAAAGGACCCTTTCTTCCCCTATAAAGGCAATCACGCCTTCGTCGCGCTAAGATAACAGCGCGCGGGATGGAAAATCGAGGACGAGAGAGAGAGGGAGAGAAAAAAAAAAATAAATAAAATGAAGTGAAAGAAAGAGGTGGGATAAAAAAAAAAGGAAAGGAAAGGAAAGGAAGTGTTGAACTCGACCGCGCTCTCGCGGTTCCTTATCTTTTATGTCAGCACAAGAATACTATTACATTGAGATGAAGAAAAAAAAATTGATAATGGTAGTGGTAATAGTAATAATAATGATAATAGTAATAAATTATTAATAATAGTTGTGGGGATATTTTGGGTCATGTATAAAAATTGTTTTTGATATAGGAAAGAAATTGCAAATGAAGTGTAAATGTTGGGGGATGAATAAATAATTATTGTACAGTTGAAGTTTAATTGAATGAAGGATTGTATATCAAGATTTGATTATTGATGTTATTTTCCTTTTTTATTATTATTTAACTCCATATTTCAACCCTCTTTTCAAATACCTCACTTCACATCTCCACCTCCATCTCCATTTACACCTTAAGTAACAATTATTTATTCATGAATATTATGAGGGAACAACAATACTTCACAAATCAATATTCCACCCCTGTTTAATACAATTATTCCAATATTTTTTACTTACATGAAATAAAATATTGAAATGTTATTTACAGAATTTGTATATCTTCACATTTTTCTTTATTCATGTGAACGTTTTTTTTTCTTTCTTTTATTTTTATTCACACTCGATATAAATGTGTGTTTTTATGCATGTGTGTGTGTAAAAAATCCCAACGGAAATTCACGTAAATATTTTCTGAATGATCGAAAGTATGTTTATATGAAAGGGTCCACCACGATTTTTCAATTTCAAATAATATCTAACGCATTTTTGTACGGCCAAAAACATCTGTCTATATTCATATACACATATATATATATATATATGAATGTATGTAGAGTAAACTGACCTAGCGATAAGATAAAAAAAAAAGTTTCGGAAGAGAGAAAACATCAAAATTTATACGTTCGTGCATAAGTTCACTTTATATATGAGATGTCCACAGGAAATATGACGATTTTATCAATTCTCTGTGTATAAATATAAATGCGTTGTAGTTTTTCTTGCTATTTTATTGTTATTCTTTAACAAACAAACAAAAAACAAAATAATTGACAATACTCAAACAATTTATTTTCCTGTTATTTAACTCATAAATTACCAAATACAATAAAAATTCAACTAAATAAATAACTACTCATTTATTTCAAAGCATTAACTAATTATTTCTTCTCACAGTGTCACCTGCTGCTGTCACACCACCTTATCTCGCAGCCATACATACATGAATATAAATTAATATATCCTTCAACAGTTGAAGAAAAAAAAAAAAAATACAACAGAATGAAACAAGGGATAAAAATTATAATAACACAGTAAAGAAAAAATGAAAATTCCATGGCACTCGACCCACATAGACATCCTCCAATTCCCCATACATATAAATATATACATATTTACCTTATATATATACCTAACATACACATATCTATGTATAGTAAACACATATACACACAAAAGCATTTTACTATATCACCTTCGACAATGAAGAACATTCTTCGTTGCACAATAGCGTTTGACAATTGCTCCAAGTCAACTCCACTGCATACTAATTTTCAACATATACACACACTCGAGGCGGACAGACAGACACACAAATACCTACAAATACATTCTCAACATTCACAGTATGTCTTTTTCACTCAACATAGAATTCTTCTTTTTTTTCTGATTTTTTAAAGTAATTGATAGTTGTTGATGAGGGTGTTTTTTTCATTGGAGACAGGGGATGAAATTCTTGGTGATGATAATATTCAGAAGGATATAGTTTTCTTGTCGAAGTGGTTTTTTAATAATATTGATTTGTTGGAAAAAGGTGAGATTTATAGATAAAGATGTGGGGTTGTTGGGGTGAGAATTTTAACTTGGTAAAAAAAAAACACCACCGATTATTTTATCACATCTAATTGTATGTAGTCCTTTGAATTCCTCCTCAAACACAAAATAAAGAAAAAAAGAATATACCAATTAATATGAAAATAAACAAATCAATTTTTGGTTCTCCTTCCAATTTCCAATAATTTTTTTGGTGGCAGGCTCGTCTTGTTCGCTATCATCCCCCTTTTTTGTTTTTTTACTCTTTCTAAGGATTGACATTTTGTATGGGTCCTACATAATAACGAACAATGAAGCATTCATTGCGACATTGTGAAAGAAGGGAGATGAGAGGGGTGTGATGGGGTAGGACACACAACTACGTTAGCGTAGACAAACCTGAAATCACTGGCGCCATCATCAAAAACCCCTCTCTCAAAATCAGATTATCAGGGTAATAAAAACTGTTGTTGGTTGATAGTACCGTTTATTATTATTATATATATGTGTGTTTGTATTTTCAAATTTGTTTCGTTGTTCACACAATTTTTTATCGAACGCATCAAGAACTTTATGAAATCAAAAATATTCAAACAGAAGGGGAGAACTATTTTAAATAACAGTTCTTTTGTTTTAAATTTGATTATCAACTGATATTGATTGTAGTGTGGATGATTGGTTATCCGGGTAATTGTTCTATTTACTTTTCGTGGAAGGGAAGTGTAAATAGAAGCAAAGAATTGATTTGGCTCGTTGATATTGTGCAAATTAATAAATAAATTTACAGTGGGATCTACCAATTGAACTCAGAATTCAATATGGTGGTGAGATTCACCATGATTAAATTGTTTGTAGACAAGTTGTTGTGTAACCTTAATGAAATATTAATTGTAAATTTTATCGATCACTCATTTTATTTCTTTCATTAAACAACAATTTTTTTTTTATGCAAGAAACAATTTTTTTTATTGCTCTTTATTTAGTTTGATAAACCGGTATAGGGATACGTATATGTATATATACATGTTTGTCGAAAATGGATAGTGTGCTTGGTTCAATAATCGTGAAGGGGATGATGGTGATGTTGGAGGTGGTAGTAGTGCAGTAGTCAAGCACTATGGGCGGATTTCATTGTCCGAGCCTCTGTTGATTTCCGGCCTTTCGCGGGGAAGACGACATAGAGGCTGATTGTGTCATTGTTTCCCTATTCCACACAGAGTTCTGTAGTGTTCTATATGTATATAATACATATGTATATATAGAAGGAGACAGGTCTATTATATCCTCAATGCTATTACCTTTTATTCCAAACTAGTTTATTTGTCAATGAATGAAAGAAGAAAAGGAAAAAAATGATGAATGAATGAATGGTTGAATAGATGAATTTGAGAACTAAAAAGTTCATTGACTCAGTTATTATTTGCCTTCTCTTTCATGTGTTTTTTTGGAAAATTGCATAGATTCCTAGAACAGCATCTTTATTTGTAAATTTAATTTATGCTTGATAATTTTTTCATTGTGCTGTCTAGTAAATATTGCTACGTGTTTTCCAATAACACTATAATTCCTCGGTAGTATAATGGCAAGTATTCTATGTTATTGATATCACTACAAATTCACTTATATAATTAACTTATTTTCGACTTTTACATTAATTTATAATGCACTAAATTAAACTCTTCACTGATTCATTGAAAAAAAAAAAAAGAAAAGGAAAATGATAACCAAACAAATACATTCTATCAAATCTACCAAAAACATAAAACATGCATCCATACATATACATATCATCCACACATGCATATAAAAAAAAAATTATCCATGACAAATTTGTCTCTTTGTACGACCACCACCACATATGGATGAAAATAATACACACTGGATATTCAATGAATATGTGCAAGCCAAACGGAAATTCAACGATCTAAACACACACATACACTCATATAACATCTCCACATCTCGCAACTTCTCTTTTGGGGGTATTAAATCCGCAATGTGTGTTTGCAATAGAAATGTGCGTGTATATATGATGGCTTCACATCGTATTCACGTTAGTATTCATACAACGGTTGGCTTATTTCACATGGTCGCGTTCCAAAGAAGAGATTTGCCTCCGTTGGGAGAAACGATATTTTTTTTTTATTATTATTTTTTCTTTTTTTATTTTTTCGTTACTGCATCTCACTCTTTCAGTTCCTCATTTTTTTTCTCTCCTATTTCTACATCGCATAAAGGACATAGACAGGACCACGTATAACGTATATACATTTCACATAATATGTGTATGGCAACGAGTACTATATGGTTGGTTGGTTATCTCATCAAAATTGGACTTTAGCAGTAGCCATTTCACTAACATACATATATAAATGTATAATACATATATGAATGGTTACAATTTTATATAAAGAGGCCGAAACTCTCTTTGTAGGATTTAGTCGTGGTAAAAGTATCGATTCCATTTCCCTATATGAAATATATATATATATATACATGTATATGTGTATGTAGAACATGAAACTTGTCACACACGCGATCAAGGATACGAATTTTTCTATGCACAATTCCCTGCACGATATCGAGAATATATATCTCTCTATCTCATTTGTTTTCATTTCTTTCATTCCATATCTGTTTTCTATTCATGTATGGATGGATATATAAGTCCCAGGACTTTTTATATATTATTGGTATTGGTATATGAACCCGGATTCTATTTCCTATAATGTATAATGTAATTTATTTAAATATAATCAGGTAGTTTATCATGTGTGCATATCAATTAATTTTTACGAAACGTTTCTACTCCCTTATTCTATTTCCATTTTTTCCGTTAATTTTTATTTTTTTCTTGAAACATGAATGAGTTCACTGTAATTCTTTGGCAATATATTTGGCTCGTTGTTTTTCCTGTCAAAATTCAGAAGGTACAGGTTAATATTGGTAGATTAGTTTCGAATACATAACCGTACAAAGTTGCGAACGTTAATTTTGATACATCGGGGCTTTTGAAGAGTCCTAGCTGAAGGGTGATCATCAGTGATCGCATACGTACCTATATTATTCCCGAGTGTGTATTGTCATGGGAAGAAAAAAGAAAATAAAACCGAATTAATAAAGATGAATGAATTATTGTAAAACAGTTATAGATATATCAAGTACTTGATTGCGGAAGTTGCCATTGTAGTATCCCATAAATCAACTAGTAGAGACATAAGTGGATAAAAGCGTTGTCTACACCAAAGCTCTTTCAATCACAAAAAAACTATCCCATATACGTATACTGTTGAATTATTGATCCATCAAACGTCTATATATCAATTTAAATGGTTATGATTTATCATTCAACAAGTGCGAATAATTTTTCCCTCATGAACTCATTTTCCAATAATAAAGGATACTCTGTCGGCAAAACATCATCACATGCTATCTACATCACCGGCTGATATCTACTATATCGACACACGATGTTTTTATATGTCTTTAAACATTTTTACCGACAGATGATGATAAATTGATAATTGTTTCTGTTGGAAGATTCCGACTTCATGTCGATAAATAATTTATGAAATACTGTAGATGGCGTTGGGTGTTTACATAAGGTTGTGAATAATCGAAATAAGAGAAAGAAGTGATTTTTTTCACAAACGAAAAGATAGTTTACTCAATCGACTCGAGTGGTTCATGATGTTTGCATATTATCAGTATATTTTTTCATGATTTTTTCAGCAACAATTATTCTGCTCATGATTTAATATATGTATTATGTAAGGTATTTTATCACTTGATGTATTATGTACAAATTCAAATTGACATAACGATCAAGGCATGTGTAGTATCAATTGTATTACAGATATTATCGTTTGGATATTTACATCACCTGTTATCCTTGAAGAAATAAACACTTGAATTGAATTAATTCGCCACGTGGGACAGACATAACTACTATTCATTGTATGTATACAATTTTTCTTAATTATTTCCTGCAATATTTAGAAATTAATTGGATTACATGCGAACAGACACAGACATTCCATCACGCTGTTGTGAATATTAATATTAAATTTGGAAAGACTTTTCATTATATAATTTATCCAGAATTCACAGATGTATATTCATCCCTTTTTTCTTTCGTCACTTCCATGTGTATTTTTTATTAAATTTCATCTAAAAGCATTGTCTGTTTAACTTTATTTGGGAAAAATATATTTATATATAATCATAAAAAAATTTTATTTGGGTATTTGACTAAAATATTATGTTGTCATTGAATTGTCAGTAGCGGCCGCATGTCAACTACGGATGTTCCATTAAAAGCATTGCCATCCACACGATTCACTATATAGAACGGGCTTTAATGCTTCTTAAGGCCTCTTTCGTGTCTGTATTGACATCGACAGCAGATTATTTGCAGGAGAGCACGCATTCATATATCTGTACACATATAAACCTCGAATGTCATTGAAGAATTCATTTCAATCCCTCATCTTTCCTCTACTTTTTTTACTTTTTCCTTCTTTTCTCTTCTTATTTTTATCTACGTTCTTTTATTGCACTACTTACACTATATTACCTGTCCAATACAGTCAATCATACGTGTATATTACGAAGATTTAGCTCTTCAGTATTTTTTATTTTGCGAATTAAAAAAAAAAAATAACAGAATAGAATTGAGTAAAATTAAATTAGTATTATACTTGACGCATTACAATAAATAAATTTTATATATTATCAGAATGTTTCACTTTGTAAGAAAATTCATCTGACAAAAGTTCATAGAGTTTTTGTATAATAAATTCTGAATTCATTATTTATGTCAATGAAATGTGTAAATAGCGTTAAATTATCATAAATGTATTACGCACTTCAATAAGAGATAAAATCTTGGAATATTATTTCGTAACAGTACAAAAACGTTGAAATTCGTCGAAGACAATGTTCTATTATATATCACCAAGAAACGCACATGAGCAATTAATCGGGAATATTATTCCATATTATTAACAGTAACAGCATATTTGATCAGATATTTATACAACTGCTTAACAATGAATTAATTCCAGGATGCCAATTAATATGCATAAACAAAAGTGTTTGAATGTCCACACGACTTGATAATAACCAAATTTCTGTATGCGATGGCTGTGTATAATTACCGATAACACTAGAAAAACAGGTTAACACCGTCACAACTTAATATATAAAGACAGTTGGAGTACCGCCATTTTTTAAGAAAGACATTAACTAGTAAGTCACCAAGTTAGAATAACTCTTGATAGAATGATTTCAGGATTTAATACAATTAATTGTGCCATAATTCTGTTGGCTGGGCATCTCATTCTTGAATCAAGTGCACGAGGTAAGCTATTGAAAGGAACATCATTCATCTGGTTTAGACAAAAGTAGAATAATACTATCAATCATATTCTGTTTCCCCATAAAGCTTTCTATAAAAATATGTTAATCCGACAAGTTAACGAACTACTGAAGTAACGGGTAACGTGCCGCAATTGAAATAAACTTCGAAAACAAAATAACCAAGCTGATAATACGATTAAAGATCACAAATCATAAGTCTGAATTATATTCTCTTTTTCAGCACTAGACGAACTAATAACAGTAACAATAAGAAATGGCGATGAGAATATTGTACTTAATTGGAAGCGAACGGAAGGATATTTGGCCAATTTTAATTTGCCTATATGGGGTGCTTTATCAGACAGAGATCCTATATTGTTTTCAAATGTTAGTACTCACATTTAACAATAACTAGAAATCTAATTTGATCGAACTTGCAGCAATATATATATATATATATATATCACTTTCCGAATCATACAATTGTAATTATTATCGTTAGGTAATGAAAAATGTCGGTCCATTTGCAATGTATCATGATGTTGAAAAGTCTTCAGCGGTTGTATACTTCGCACGATTGAATAGTTTCGTAAGTAGTGTTCATCAATGTAATATCTTACAAATAAAGTAATTAAATTGTGTTATTGAATGTTTAGTTTGGTATTGTTGACACAAGATTTTACATTGGGGGACTTCCATTGAGTGAGATTACACCATACACGTATCATGAAGTGAATGGATTGTATGTCAAACTTCGTGGCCAGGATCCATCAAGATCTTTCCATGATGATTTCGAAGAGTTACCCATTGCTATTGACTCACCTCACATGGATATAACATACATCAATTCTGTGATCGATGATATGATAGCTTCTGGATCGCAATATTCTGCTGGCTCTATTCCGTCTGATGTATCTCATCGTGCGAACGAGATTCTATATGCAGAAGTTCTTATCTTCATCACCTATGATATAGTCCATCACTAGTAATTACGAAATAACTTGTCCTTATTATTGTCCACAATCATTGAAAAGGAATCAATGCTACTGGAACAACCTTACAATGATTAGTTTTCGAAATTCTAACTAATGGTTTATTCTAAAACTTGCTTTTTACAGTAGTACTGAAGGACGTGATCTGAAGTCACTCGTGTCATATTATTTGGTACATTTCAATGCGGTAGACATGTTATTTGCAAAATTGGCGAGTAATGGTATCGTGATACGAATCAATATTGCTGGACTGGTGCTGGAAGCTGTATGTTCCCTTTTAATAACAAATGGTTATTCCTGTTTCATAAATTTCATCCAATATATTTTTTCCCTCAGCAAAACATGGCATTTTCCGTTGAAAATTCATATCGGCCTGGAGATAATCCAGCTTCGCATATCATTGAGGCTGAAAATACACTAGATGGGTTCATCAGGAATCTGAGAAAACACAAGAATATATTTGTCGAAGATTCCTTCGACATGTTCTTCTTGTCAACCGGTTACAAGCTGCAGCAAAACAGCGTAGATTTAAAAGGTATGGAATAATTGTTGGAGAGTTGGAACTAGAAACTTTATCAATCCATTTAATTCTTATATAAGACGTTGATTGTTTATTTTTTATTCATTTAGGCATCGCTATATCCCGGGTTAATGTTTATGATAATAGAAACGCTGGCGTTTATGAACCGTTAGGGGTATTAGTGCAAAAGCAACCATTTTATACTGATTACATTACTTCTGCTCATGAAATTGCGCATGTGTAAGTAGAATTTTATTCTTCCAAGTGTAGCAAACACACTTGGTAATATGTAATAATTATAAAATTTACATGCACAAAAATGAAACTGTAAATTACAAAATTTTATGTATCTTCAAATAGAATGAATGTCGGTCATGATTCAACATCCAACGGACGTTATTGTAATGGTGCGCAATGTTTTGCAATACTGCAACAATACGGATCTTACTGTAGGAATTGTATCAAATGGTCTGAGAATAGTATCAAGGACTTGCAAGCATATGTCAGGTATTGAATGAAGAATCCAAGTGTCCCAATAGACACTTATAATTAGTGATTTCATGACTTATGTGTTTGGTGATTGTATGAATAATTTATTGATTGATTCAAGCTCAAGCCTAAATCATTGTTTCCTGTTGAACGCACCAAGATCACTTCATCCGTATGGTAATCCAATACAAACATTGACTCCACATCAACAATGTGTCTGCTATGGATATCAATCTCACATCGGGGTTTGTTAATTTATTCTCAATTTTATTACTTACTTATTATTCTATGTAAACTATGAATTCCCCGTATATCCGGGTGTGTTAACAAGTGTGTAATTCTGTCTCAAGCATTGTAATCACTTTCAATACACGTCCGAGTGTCTACATTTCACATGAAGGATGTAACACACTTGACAGTGTGTCGAAAATTACTGTAATATTTGAGATAGGATATAAAACAGTTGCTAACACACCTAAATTAACAGCGTTATTAAATATTTCCCTGATGTGATAGCCTGTAGATTACCTTGACGCGGTTGGATTGAATGATTGTAATGAGATATTACAATGTGCTAATGCCAACGAACCTTATCAATTTCCTACTCTATATCCGGTTGATGGTACACCATGTGATTTAAATAAGGTATGATGAATCTCTGTAATTGATCGTATTTTTATTTGTGTTCAAATGAATTTCATCAACATTAGACGATTTACTATTGAATGATTATTTGGATTTTCACAGGTGTGCTGGCAAAGGCAATGTGTGGACTTGATGCAGCCTAAAGCTGAGCCCCGCACCATGCGCATGAGCCCATGCAAGTTGTAGAAAATTGGGAATGAACACTTAGGGAAAAAATTAATCAGTAAAACCTTCCGTAATCCAGTGGTCCAATATAATTCCAATATAATGAGTCTCTTCAGTCCTCGTGAGCTGCAAGAATATACTCAGTTCTAGACATTATAAGATAATCTTCTCATATTAATGCCTTGAATGTCACATACTATAGCACTAATTCACAATTGTTATTACTCGATCGATAATTGTCGGTAAGTAATTTCCATGACCTAGAATTGTTCTTGTTTAACTTCTCACATCGCAATATCCAATTGTATCGTTCTCTTATCAAATTGTACACAACTTTTATTCAAAACATTTTTTCATTCTCCCCAAATACAAAGGGTTCCGTGATATTTGAATGCATCATTCACAATGTGTATAATATAGATAGAAATCGGAAAAGAGGCATCAAAAATTCTTCATCTTCTTTCACCACTTATAGAATGAATTCTCGAGTAAATATTGTTAATACACAATTCAATGGGCGGACATGAATTTTCCTTTTCTTCTCTTCCATTTTGTCAGTGGCTTCATGACGCTTATGTATTAGTTTTCTATGTGTCTGTTATCATTTTTTTTTTCTTACGCGAATGAAGAAAAGCGGAGGCAACAATCTCCACTCTCTTTCTCTCTCTCTCTCTCCCTGTCTCCTTCTTATCCCCACCCTTTTTCATACCCCTTTTCCTCTCATCTCTGCTACTGGTGCGCATCACAAGCTGCAATATATAAATATCTATCCCACCTATAAAGGTATCTCTCTTTTTACTTCGCGTCTATTCGCAGACGCTATATGTCTTTTATAAATCAACAAAAGAACATCGTGGCGGAGAACGAGTCAAGATGGCGCGCGCGTGCAAGAACGAACGCGCGAGTGAGCAAGCGAACATCCCGAAGTATACCGAAGAAGCCAGCAACTGAACTATAGAAAAGAAAGAATAGAATAGAATAAAAAGAAAAGAAGAAAGATGAAGATGATGAGTAAGAAGAAGAAGAAGAAGAAGAAGAAAATGAAGAAGAAACAGGTGGAGAAGCGACGTAAAAGGGGTGTATCCATTGTTGCCACAAGCAGAAAGACAAAATGAACCTGATTGTTATACTGGCAAGGCATCATAATGAATGCCTATTCATCGAGAGACACCAAATGAGCTCCCGCGCTCTCGCGCTCTCTTTTCGTCATGTTCCACACAGCTTTGTCTACGATACTTTTAATTTTCTTGTTTTGTTTTCATCTATACGCACACACACACACACACGCATCTCTACATAACCCAACTCAACCTGTACATATAAATGTATATGCGAATATCTATTGTTATGGAAGCGCGAGCATATTTCCTTTTGCCATTTGTAAGCGAGAATGAAAATATGATATATATAAACACACACACACACACACGTGCATTCACACACATAATACATATCACCAGGGCGTCTTTGTCGCAATATATATATATATATATAGTCGTATGGCAGAGTACTCAACGGCTGAACAAACACTGATATTACACCCGCAACAATAACATACGTACAATGTACATCTATATATAATTAAAATGTATATAAATTTAATATTAATTTCAATTCATCCATTGGATAATTGAAAATAATACAAAAAATAATAATTATTACTAGTATATAAAATACTCTTGTGCATTTCGATGTCCAATTGCTTTTATTCTCAAAAACTTCGTTCCTCGAAAGTTACATAAATACATTGAAATAATAAAGCAACACACAGACACATACATACACACGTAGAGACATCATGAAATGCGTTATAAGGGCAAGTGGAGAGATACGAATGCGATGAGAAGGGCTCGACATCAACGACAACGACCAACGACGACGACAACGATATATATGTGTACAGTTTATACATAACATATATAAAATTGAAAAGAGACAGAAAAATATATATAAATATAGTAAGAGGGAGAGAGAGAGAGAGAGAGAGAGGGAATGAGTACGGGGAAAGAGCGATACAATGCTCGAGCTCTCTGCCGCGCGCGCGAGAGTCGACTTTCCTTGATACATCGCCATTGAGCTATTGTCCGCCTTCCAATGCCCCAACGAAAGACTCCGGGAGGAAAAAAAAATTCAATTCAGCTTTTAAATTATTTCCCCCCCACTCTTTGGACGCGCGCGTTCACGTCACCCCCCTAGCCCCCCCTTTCCCATTCCCTCTTTATCCACCATACTCCCTTTGCCCCCTTCCTATACGTTTCTCTCTCCTCATTCCCTCGTCGCCCTTCTAGTCCTCTCAGACCACGACATCACATTCTTTGCAGTCTTTTTTTCTGTCCCTCTCTGTGTTGCTCTCGCTCTTTTGTATGTATTTATGTATAACTATATGTGTGTATACTGTCGTGTAGCAGCGATGCCGAAAAAGAATCTCTTGTTGTTATTATCGTCGTTCGTCGCCCGACAATTCTGATATGCGATGTCAAGAGCAAAAAATTTACGGGACTTGTGTACTGTGTATGGATTTTCATTCTTGATGTAGAATATGCGATTAGTATTTGGAGGATTATTGGGGGTTCGATTTTGAAGTTGGATTTGATAAGGTGTAGTTGAATGTGGGGGTTGACGATTTTTATTTGAATAGTGATGATGAATTAAATGGATTGTGGATAAATTATTTTCATAGTAGATTGATTATTTATTGAATTTGTTTTTGGATGTTTGCGAGAATTCTATTTATTTGCATGTCATAATATTTGTGATTATTGGTATAGATGCTGAATTATTGGAAAAATGCACAGGTAAGTTGTTGTTTATTTTCCACTGTATTATTATTAAATTATGTAGAAAGTTCGTCTATATATATATATATATATATATATATATATATATATATGTATTAATTTTCGAAATGTTTAGTTACCATTACAGAAAGTGAATTCAACTATGGAGAATTGGAAATCACACTGTTATTTTTAGTGCAAATGAAGAAGATCTGAATGACCGTTCAAATGTTCGCCAGATACAGCTGTAATTTTTGAAGGAATGAAACATTTGATCAAATCATTCGAAATGTTCTAATTTATTCCCAGTATTAATATTTGATTTGATTGTAATAATTCCTTTTGTTACACGAATTAATTCACCATCCTGACCTCAAGTTTGTACAATTCCAACAAGAACTTCACGTCGCACGTATTGCAGTTCACTTTGCATCAATTTAGTAAATTTCTGATTGTCCATTTTGCCAGCTGACATTTGTGACGCACTTACAATAATAATTATTGTGATTTCTCAAACAAAAGTGTATACGAATAAATATATATATTCAATATTAATCACTTATACTTATTCAATAATGAAAACAAACGTACAATTCATTAAGAAAAAAAAGATATAAATCTTAACAACGTGATAAAAAAAAAACCAACGGAATGAAGATGTAAATGCATATCATACATAAATACAATATCCCCCATAAATATAATACAATATAATATAAACTAATATAATACGCGTAATGTACATAACATGATGCGATACAATGCATGTACAAATACACGGGTCAAACACGTGAAATCGATTTCAAGCAAATAATCGGATACTCAAAGCCGCGCTGATGGGTGAGGAGTATAGGAAGAGGTGAAGGGGGTAGTGGGGTAGGAGAATGGATAGTGAATCGTGATGGGGGGGAAGGGAGGTTGTACGAATGGATTGAACGTGGAAGGTTATAGGGAATATATACAGGAGCTGGTGGCCACGATGGGGAGGAGCGTAGTCGCATAATTCAGAATCGACAAAGCGGCAGATTATGGAAATAGAGTCCCTGAGTTAGGAGCCAGAGAGTTGCCTTGCCCACCTCCTCCATTCTCTCTCACTCTACCTCACCCAAACCACCACTTCCACCATCCTCCTTTTATTCATATGTATATACATATATATACATATATATGTTTATACACTCGGAATCGTCGCACCAAGCCGTCTGCTGTTGCCATGCCGACCATTGTCGTATTTTCTCTCTGTTACTCTCTCACTCCCGATATACCCCCCACCTCCCCCTCCACCACCCCACCTCCACCTACCCTTCCTCTCAGTTACTCTTCAGTGTGTATACATGTAGAATGTCAGCCACTGCTAGTCCTCTTCCTCTGCCACCTCCACCTCCATCGCGCGAACGTTCTCGTGTGCAATCCTTTGCGTTGTGCGAATCCCCATCACCCACCTCCACCATCTCCCAAACAGCCTCCCTTACATCCCACATCCTCCCCCCAGAACCGCTGCGCGAGCGCGAATCTTTTTTTTTTTTTTTGTATCAATGTATGTGTGTTTATATATCTATAGACATTTTTTCACGACGCCATTTTTTTCCCTGACAATCACATATATATGTTGGGTATATTATGGGTAGGAGATATTTGTTTTTTTATATATGTATTGTAATGACGAAATGGAATGTGATTAGAAGAAGGATGATATTGGAGATTTGTGTTCGTCCTTTTCCATTTTTGTGTGGGAATCTTGTCAAGAGTGTTTAGTGCATGCAGACTTTAGCATCGTTTACATTTTCCGGATCATTTACTCGTTTATATATAGACGCTATAGTGTCCCTTTTTTCTTCCCTTGGTGCCGGTTTTCCACCCCCTCAATGTATACGCGCGTGACCCATCAGTGACTTTTTTTTTTTTGTATTCACTGTATGAAAGAACGAGCTCATTCTCGTTTCTATCGTCGACAGGTTTAAACTTGTATCCCAAGCAATCGATCAATTTGTATATGTGCGTTGTATTTTATTTATGATACGGTATAGGTGGAAATGGAATATACAATTGGAAATAATGTAACAGGAAGAGAGAGAGAAAGAGATGATCACGACATTTGTGATATGCTATTGGCACGGAATAATCGTACTTGCATCCATAATCGATGTATTGTTGGCACCCCATGGTGACCCCATTATGAGTTTTATGGACATGTATAGAGGTTTTTATTTAAAGATAGGTAAGTGATATGAATGACTACTGCGGTAATTGTTTCGGAAGCATGAGACTCTTATGGTGACGTAGAAAGTGTATTATTTGAATGATAATTACTCAATGGAAATTGGGTGATATTGTGAGGATTGTATGGTTGAAATTAGCGGAATTTTTACAATGGATACACTTGAATATTTATTAGTATTGTTCATTTTTTGTAATTCGGAGACCAATGACAAAATTTATAAATTTATTCAGCATACTGGGAGGAAGTCCTGAACTGATAATGGAAATAATTACTGTCTGTTGCCTTGAGTAGGAGTTGAATCTTTGTTTTCTCTGAGGTGTAATTGTTGTTGAGGAGAAAGAAAAGCACAGATCAGTGTTCTTAGTCAAAAGAATTTCTGAGACAGGATACAGCCTTTAGTCTTCTCAAAGTCTGCTCTTTTCGCGAATATTCCCTAACCATCATTGTCTATATCTTACGATATTTAATAATTTCAATTAGATGAATATATATATTTTTGATAAATGAAAAGCTAAGAAGATCGTTGAGAAATGAAAACAGCAAAAAAAAAATATTGAAGTAAAAATAATTTATCATAACTCTAATTAATTTTTTAATTATTAATTTTATTTGTAAATACTCACCATGTATATACGTACATTAGATGCATATATATTTTTGTATTGTGTAAAAGAGCGAAAGCTATGTGTATATATACGTATATGATGGTGGCTATTGTTCGTTCACCATTGTTTCACTACGACAGGGAGGCGGCGCTTCCCTTTGTCTCCACCCTTTATACCTTTTCATGGCGATACTCGAGGAATGCTCTACTCGCGTGCGCCCGCGCAACAGATACCAGAGGCGTGTATATACTTTTACTCCGCAAGCAAGCGGAAAAAAAAAGAATAAAATAAAATAAAATGAAATGTATGATAAGAATGAAATGAAACAGACGGGAATAATAATTCTTGACGAATCATTTTTATTTCTACTATTTGTTGAAGAACAAAAATAAACTCACATGAAATTATCATTTATAGTAACCATTCGGTTATATATATATATATATAAATTTTATTACAGCGACATTTATTATTTCTGGGTAATAAAAATTATACAATTAGAAATTGGTGGGTTAATTAAAAGAGTTTTGAATCATTTGGGGGATTTATTTCACAAGAGATTTTTTATCTCCCCCTTAATCTTCGGTGAAGGGACACACTATTCCTCCCTTGTTGAGTGCGCGCGTGCTTGCATACACAGTCTCTCTTCACTTCGTTCCGACTGTGAGACCGAGGAAAAAAAAAAAACCGACGGAGACAGCATGAGAAGACAAGAACGTGAAAATAGAGATGAAGAGAAAGTCGAACGACGTCTTTACCCTTTTGTTCGCAACCCCTAAAACTGTCAGGGCGGCATGGGTTAAGTGTCTTGTTTTCTGATTAGAATCAATAATGATAATAACAATTATAATAATGGAGAGAAAACGATTTATTGTTTTTGAGAGGAAAAAGTTACTGGAACTTGTTGAGGACACATCTTTTTTCTCGATCCAAATTTTTAATGTCTAGTATTGTAGAAATTTATTGAAATAATGGTAGAAAAATTTGTGGTACACGCTTTTATAATGATTTTCACTGATATTTATTGCGAAGTAGTGAACGCAAGTCCTGAAAACCAATGTGTTCCGAATTAATTCCATTATTGAAAGTGTCTTCCGTCCATTAGCTTTAGGGTAGAGCACTTGATAGGACGTCGAGTGGTTGAAAATTGGGAATTGACGCGTGGGTAAGATCTTTTTTTTTTTTAGATTTAGCTGATTTCACACATCCCTGATCAAAATAAACTTCTATATTTAACGATTGACTGTCTAGCCATATAATGACGTTCACAGATATTCCTTCCACTGCCATTTTAGTGTCCGAATCAGTGATTCCCCCGTAAGTAAGGGTTTTTTCAAACAGCCTGCACCGCAAACTGTGATACTCCACGCAATCAACAATTCACGCAAGCCTGTAGAATCAATTTTATCTCTGGAAATGGACTTGAGGGTAAATCAAGGATCTGGTATAAGCCAGTAGCCCTCTTTTGATACATTCAAAAGCTTCAATAACAAATATTTGACAGTATCATCACAAATATTTCATGAATAAAATTGATTTCGCCGACTGTGGTTAGATACACTCCTGACGCGACTGAACAAATTTTCTAAATCCATCCACAGATAGATAAGTATTTTCAGATAGGATTCACACAATTGAAATCAAAAGAATAACAAAACGCAAATTGATATGTTTGCATATAGATAGGAGCTAACAATTCTATTCAGAGTGAAAAAAAAAATAGTATACTTAAAGGGGGTAAGTGAGGGTGCTACCATAGTGTGTTGTATGCGTCCCCCCCATCTGCATACATATATATAATACACCATATCATCGCGCGCGCGCTCGTATTTTCTCTCTCTGTCCCCGGAACTCGCTCAGAGTTTTTACATTATGTCCATTGCTGCTGATTCACACGTCTTTCATTGTATAAGCTTTTGTAAAGAGCGACACACAATACTCGGTGCTTTTTTGTATTCAAAAAAATATATGTATATATATATGTATATATAGCGATGGAAATAGTATAAGAGAAAATAAATAAAGGAAAAAAAAAAAAAAAGTGGGAGAAACCAATATAGCGAGAGGGTGTGAGAGGGGAAGAATGAGGAAAATGACAAATGTATATTTCAATATCGACATGTTCCGCAATCCAAATGTTTTATTTGAATATTTTTCGACAGTGAATTTGAAAAATCCCAGAAAAAAATGGATGGAAAAGGAAAATTGATGGTTTGGAGTTTTATACACTGTTTTTTTTTTATATTTTATTGGTATTTATTTTAAGTCTGTCATTTGAGGAAGGAAAATATGGAGTTTTTATACATAAAAGAGAATATAGAAAATTATCATTTAACATTTGTTCAACAATATTTATCAATATTCATTATTTATTAATCAGAATCCTACCCTTCCCAACTAAAATTACCTAATAACATTGAATTCCTACCAATTCCCCCCCGTCCACTGTCTTAATTAATATCAATCATCATTTTCACAAACACGCAATAATTATAATATTACAACACAAGCATAAGAGAAATAATCGCAATATAAATAACACAAATTCAAAATACTCTGGAATTAATTAAAATGAAGGATGAAAAAAAAAAAAAACCCCTCATAATTCAAATCTCTATACATAATATTAAATATACAGAATAGAAAAAAAAAAAGAAAAAAAGAAAATAAAATAAAATGAAATAAAGTAAATAATTAATAATGCATGAATAAACATGAGAGATTATTCACGTGTAATCATTTCATCTCCTCGTTACGGTGCGACGGGGCGAATATTTAATGCTATGTGCGCGCTTGCGTTTCCTGCTTCAATTGCCAATAAGGTGGGCATTGACACCTCTCTATATTCTCTCTCGCTCTTCCACTGCCAACCAAGTCCACTCCTTCCACTTTTCACTGCACACTATACATATACAGATATCAACTTACCTATACCATCACGTGCATGAGCATGGTACCACTGCCGTCGTCGTCGTCGTCGTGGCTGTTCTTCCCTGTTCCACCCCCATCCCTCTCCCATCGCGACAAGCAACGAATGCGAGCATTGAAGCTGACGAGTAGAGATCGCAACTATTCATCCCCAAACACATACACACATACTTATTTACATATTAGGTATAGCATTTGCAGGTGGTGGTGCAGTGGTATATGCCAGTACCATCCATAGGAGACGCAGTAGACGAAGAGATACACCATTGTATATCTATAGATTTGGTGATGACTGGAAGGGAGAGAGAGGGAGGACAAGAGAGCAAAGCGGGGGCGTCAATTGATGTCGTGCTCACCCCGTGTACGTAGGCTACAGGGTGCGACGGGCGCCACATTGTTTCAACACAATATCACTGCTCCCCTCACCCTTGATAGCTCTTTCTCTTGAATCCCACTACTCTCCCTCTCACTCCTTGGCGCGATCCCCGCGTGGCCTGTTCGCGTATATACAGACTCGTTATTTTAATCATCCCCCATTTTATACCCGCAACACTCCCGCACTCGAAGAGCTAGTGGAGTTTGAGAGGTAGAGGTATAGATGGATGGAGAATGAGGAAGAGAGATTCACCCTTCGGCATCAGTCGCGATTACGGTCGACGACGACATCTACCACTACCACTAATGCTACCAGTACCACCACCACCACCACCCTCTCGCTTTTATATATGTTTGGGTGTGTGTGTGTGTTATATGTATTTTGCTTGCCTTCATTTCCCATTCGACGAACTTAGTTACCCCGATTTTATAACGATAAGCCACCGACAGTCGTTAGCAGCCGCCAGTCAGTGGCTCTATTCGTTCAACAAATACACATATATTTCTCTATCTATGTATGTGTGTATTGAGAGAAATGGATATGGATGTTGGTGTGTCTATGTGTTTGAAAAAAAAAAAAGAGGAATAAAAAAAAAATTTGATAAATAAAATGAAAATAGAAGGAGGAGAAAAAGAATGTGGATGTATTATATCCCTCAGGGAAAATATACACATCACCTTGTATATATTTTTTTTTTCTCTTATAATTTCCATTGTTTCAATAATGATTATTATTATTATGCTTGTTGTTATTGTTATGATTTTTATGTTATTTTGTATGTATAGTTGGGAAAAAAGAATGAAGAAATGAGAATAGCAGGGAGGATAATTATAATTTTGTGATATAATAATTAATGAGGTAAAAGTATAAGGTTGCACGTTTATTTTTATTTGTTTTATGGTGATGATGGTTGTATGGTTGTCACTGTTTGGATTTTGGTGATGAATGTGATTATGAATTTGTTTTGTGAGGGGGTTGAGTCGGTGAATTAAAATATATCAAAATATGTACACTATCTCAATGCTAAACAATAATCAACATGACATAACACAACTTGACAAAAACCATTTGTACAATTTTTACCTATTCCCAGTTGAGAAAAAAAAAATGAATAATAATAAACAATACATAGAGTTAACCAAGTGTTGTCTAATATATTCACAATTATTGTCAACATTGTCATTTTTTTTTTCCTATGCTTGACAAAAAAAAAATAATTTCTCTTTGTACTCAATTTCACTCTTCAGAAAATGAGGAATAAAAATGTGTTGAATACACAAGAGATGATGAGAAAAAAATTTTTTAAAGTGTTATAGTGTTAGTGATAGTACTTGTATAGTTGTGGTAATATTAGTCATAGTAGTAGTATTAGTTGTATGTATATTTGGAAGTGAAATACCACTAGTGAGTGAGCAAGTGAGACAATAAAGAGAGGGACGGAAGGGAACTCCACCCTGTTCCATTATGACATTATGTTCGACGCATTGTCTACTTGTGAATGGGCCCGAACGTTGGCTACATTGTCGGAGACACATTGAACACGGCGACGGCGGCGGCTGTTGCGAGTGAGCGAGAGAATGGAAGGGAGAGAGAGTGAGATTGAGAGAGTAGAGAGACGAGTTCGTGCACGTTCACGGGCGACACCGAGCGCGCGTTAAGCGCGCAGCTATCGGTCGTAACGATAGTGACATGGGCTTTGCATAAATATACACATATATATATATATATATATATGTATGTGTACACCGCAAACTGTTTGTATACACGCATATAAACGTATGCACACGTCACATAAATGACATCGCATATCAATCATTTTTTTGTTTCAATTGTATGGATGAATATTTATTTGAACATGAGGCAAAATAAAACTGATGAATTCATGAGCTTATTTGAGATGATTTTTCAGTGGTGTGGTGTTGGTATGAGGGATGTTTTTCCGTCAGAATTCATTGTTTGGCGATGGAAATTGGCGGATTAGATCTGAAGATATAGACGATTGAAGTCATGGGAATTAAATTTGTTTGATGAGATGATTTTTTGAGGGCTTGGACTGGGATAAAAATTCCGGGGGTTGATTTTGAATATTATGGTTCTTTAGAGTATATGAAATGCTGCCAGTGGTTGGAAAATTTGTAGTAGCATTAATAACAGTCCACTGTTAACGACAGTTTACAGTAAACAGTATTCGCCTTGGGTATCTAAAGATTTGTGTCAACTTCTTGCTATTCACATTTCAACAATATCATCACCATCATCATCACTAAAATTATTATTGATCTCTATACAATATTTTACCCTCAACATGAGCACACACTCGACAGTGATAAAAGTGAAATACAATCCACACAAGAGTCAGTGATGCGAATTAAATGCCGCTAAACGAGGGAAGCTTAGATAAAAACATACGTTTCCGCTTTCCCATAATACATCATAAGCATCTAACTCTTGTTGTGTATCCATATAAAAATTTCACACACATATAAAACATTCACATACGTATATATATAAACAGTATAAGAGATCACATGCTATTGTGTCGCCCCATTGTCCAACGGATAACGAATGGTTTGGACGGCCCTTTCCGGGATGCTGCGTGATTTTGTTAAATCTTTTGATTCTTGGCGGATATGTTTATAGCTTGCCTGTAGACACGACGAACCCGCGCTCAGGATTAATGTTTAACCTCACACATATATATATATATATATAAATACACATACATCCACATGTATGAACCCATCCATACATTTATATACAGGGGGTTTAGCTGGTTCTTTTAGGAATATGCTAAATATATCAAGAAAATAAATCGATCACCAACTTCATTCTTTTCTCTTCTTTCCTTATACATATATAAATATATACTCTACATATACATATATAACCAAATTTTTTTTATATTACTTCTTCGTCAGCTGGTATATACAAAATAATATAAAATATTATCCGTTGAAGCGTATCGTTTTATATACATATGTATATTGATTCCAATCCCTCAGGTTTTTTTTTTTTCCATTCGCCCGTTTCCTCTCACTGTGTATATGTGTCCCATGGACAATCAGCCCGACAAACGATCGATTGTTATTCCAACATGCAGTTGGTGTGTGCTAAAAAACCAAGCCCCGTCATCGTTGTGTTTGTATGCAACCGCGCGAGCATGTATACATGTATAGCATCGAATTTTGCCTCGTAACAATGAGCCAATTCCACCAGGTTAATTGGATTCTATTTTTTTTATTCATTTTGTCTTTTTTGTATTTATTATTCTGCGTTCAAATCGAATCTATTGTGGTATTATTGTAGACTATATCTAGCTATTCCTTTTTTTTTTTTCAATTTTTTATGTTTTTCAGGTAATTTTATATAGTGGTTTGGGTGATCTATTTAGTTATTTGTTTACGAGTTTGGTGTGTAGTATTTTTGATAGTTGAGAATTAATTTAGTGATTGGGTGTTGATTTGTATTTTGAAAAAAATGTTTGTTTTCAACAATAAAATTTATTAATCAGACCTTGACATGTTTTTCTCATTGAAAGATTAAAACTCAAACATCACTCTTAACCCTACAAAAATCATCCTGTATATCCAGATTTAATCCCGCGTCTTTGATTCCATACCTCTTCGAATCTAAATCGACAATTTCCATTCGTTGGCTAGTGGATCTAGACGGAAAAAACGGCGACTAATCCAATGGCACTGACAACAAAATCCCCATAAAAATACCATACGACGAAAAAATTGCATCAAGCACTGATATTCCCTCATAGTAACAAACCATAGTGGTCCAATTCACAACATAATCTCAACATCAAAAAACTGTTCACATCCACAGCTTCATCTCCACCCCAATACCTCATTCACACAATTTCATTTCTTAATTCGTACCCGATGACCTTCATATCTCAAGTGGTCCAATTTACCCGACTCGATCTCAAATCGAAAAAAACCTAATAAAAAAAAATTTATTACAATATACATGTAATATAACACACAATTCCAAATAGCTCGGGCACTCTTCTTTGAATTGCACTATGGTAGAGGGTTGTGTGCTGTTGGCATCTATGGAAATGAACGAGAGTGAAGTGCGCGATATAGGGAGAGAGAGAGAGAGAGGAACCCAGTGGTTTTTGTTATATATACATCCATACATATATACATACATAGAGAGACACGTCTTCTACACTTGGCATTTAAGTTTGCGAGAGTTTATACACATTGGGGTGTGTACGAATGCGCACATATATGTTGCGTTAGCGTTCTTCCAGTCGCCCACACGTGTTGCCTGTAACGACATTGGTTTGTATAGAGGTCACGTGCACACATACAATTCAGTTTCAATATATATATATATATATATAAATGATGGCAGGCGTAAATACACCGTGCATGCCTTTACGTTGGATATTCCCTTCTTACTCATTCTATATGACAGACATACAGAGTATAGGTATATAATAAATACAGATTCAATGTCTATTGCTTCTCTGTTTGTTGCCAGAATATTATATTTACTATTCTCGTGTACCTGAACAAATACTGACACTGCTGTATGTACATGTGTTTATGATAAAATGTATATATAAGTATATATATCATATAATAGACAGTACATGCACGTGTGTATTAGTTGTGGTGGATCTAGTTGATAATAGTGAAAAATAAAGAATGGATGTGAAAAGAATTTTGAAGTAGAAAAATATGAATATGTAGAAAAATTATATTCTTAATTCTTGAGTAAACACATATGTTTTCATTGAATGTTTTTCAATTCTCTATTTGATCAGTTAGGTATTGTTGTGTCGGTTGTAGTTAGTGATGTTATCAGTGAGAAGCTTCTGAATTCTATTGTGTCGGGAATATTTACGGCGTAATTTTTCTTTCAGTCATAATTTTACGTCTATTAAAAAATGAAACTCAGTGGTTCAAATTGAAAAACAAAATTTCGATTTTAAATGGGTATCATTGTGTGAAAAAATTTATTCTTAGAAAATCCTTAGTTCCAACGATAGCCACACTTATACCGTCCAAGAATCAATCCAATTTTTTTATTTTTAATCACTATTAAAGAAAATTGTCGCTGCCGCAAGTGGATAATATTTATGAAAACACGTCTCAAGGAATGAACAATAACAATACCTTTTGCTTCTTTATTCATTTTTATTTTAATGCAACAAAAACATACGCTTCACATTAACAATGGTAAGTTCGACTCATATTTACATATATACATTACTCTGCAAATTAATTTTCATCATCACATTCTCAAGAATAATTGTGAAATTTATTTGATCCTTTTGAAATTATATCAGTTGCATAATTAATAATTAAATGGCGCTTTTTAGTCACACATATTTCACATATTGTCACATGTATTTTACAATTCTCTCAATATACATTATACATGAATACATAAATGTGTGTGAGTATTTGTTTCGGTAGAGAGTATACAGTTGGGCAATGCATTATTATCCGTTATATAAAGAGCGCACGACATGAAGTCACTCAAGTGCTATTATTAGTCGCGCGCCGTCCGCATATACAAATGAAAACCCGGGCGTCAAAGGGTATAAGCTTGCACACTATGTACAAACCCTCCCTCTCGCGCCTTTAACCATAACGAGAAACCTCTTGATATCAAGGGGGTAACTAACTGCCATACCTCTTCAACTTCTAAACAATAATAATATTTCAAAAAAATATAGCAGTTTTTGTTATTTTTATTATTTAATCATTGCAAAGGGATAGTAGTATTTCTATTTGCGAATATAAAAACCTAAGGGTGAGAATTAAATAATTGAAATAGCGATATGTGCACTGACAAAAGAGTTTATTCAATGTCAACAAAATTTGTTGACATACAATAAATTATTTGTTTAGATAAATAATAATTGCGTTAACTGTATTTTTATTAATAGTTTATAAATTTTATTATTAACACAGAATTAATTTATAAATAATATACATCCATCCAGTCATGAATTTATTAAATTAACACTGTTGACTATTACGATAAGAATTCGAATAAATAAATAATCAAGTTATCCATTCTAATTATTCAACGATAATTTCTTCTTATACAGTATCTCAACAACTGGCGCCATCACCTCGCACGGACAGAAAAATAAACAATCATATTTAAAATCAAATTGAATTAAATTAAACGAATAAAAATCTGTATTTATATATCCACCTCAATTATCTTATATGTTACGCATTCTAATTCCATTAGACGCCACTCGACGAGCCACTCAATTGTATTAAAAAAAAATGGGGGGGGGGGGGGGGGGGGGGGGCACATCATACATATACTCTCCACGTTCCGTAACGACTCGAATAAGAGTCGTCGCACGCGACTCAATACATTATGTATACACATACACACATATATACATACATAACCATATGTTTTTTTCTTAATGCATTCCATTCCCCTGTATAATAAATTTTATGCACAAGCACATATATATACGAAAAAAAAAAATAATAATAAGTAAATAATAATAATAATAATAATAATAAATAAATAATAATATATTTGCACTATTTAAAAATGTTTTTATTCCGTTCCATTCATTTATTTATTCTCCTCTTCTTTTTTTCCTTCCTCCACAAATTGTCTTCTCCATCCCTTGTATTCAATTGTACAAATATAAATGTAATACCAACTACCTCGCATTGTTAAATTTTAATTACTGATAACGCAACCCACAAATAACAACAGAATGTAGACCAATTAATCGAACAAAATGAAATCTATAATGAAGACGACGGATAGTGAAGAAGCGAGACGAAGGGAATGCGGCAACCGAAGGGTTTGTTTATATTGTTTTCAGCCGATTTGTCCATGAGACCGTAAAATTGAAACTTTAGATTTTCCTTCAATAGAGACGAGACATTGGGTCTGTGAGTGGTATATAATATACACACACACACACATATATATACACAAATATATATATGTATATATTTTTTTTTTTTTCTTTCGCTCTCGCGCTCATCGACCCGTTTCCATTCAGACATTTCTGGATAGCTTTGGCCACGAAATAGAGATGGCTTATTTCCAATATAGATGCAGGGGAACTTTGACTAAAAACATTGTGTATAGATATATGTATTTTTTTTTTATTCATTTCCTTCTTTTTTTTTTTTCCATTCTTCCTTTTTATTTTAACGTACAATACAAATGACTCGATAGTTTGGATATTGAACGCACAGTTTGGATGTTTCATAATACGAATGTATAATAATACACGTATACATGTGGAGCGATGTGTATTTCAGTGGAGTTGGGTGAGTTGGCATGGTTGGTAAAATGGACCGCTTGGATTTTTTTGTATGTGGGGGATGATTTTTTGCGATTTATGTTTGTTTAACTATTGATTAGAATGCTATAAAAGTGGTGAAAGGTATTTTCTTTGCAATGGAAGAAGAGTATTGTTGATTTTATGAATAAAAGCATTTATTTAGAATATACAATTTATTTATGACAGATTGATAAATACATTGGAGTGATGGTCCAATTTACCCATTCTACTTCATCAAACTCCATCCACCCACGAATCATTCCAATATTGACATAAAAATCTAACAATCATGTTAAAACACTCAACAAACACTCCTCACTATTTTAATCTCTTGTCCAATCAAATTCGGCCATTAATTCAGCTGTAATGGCGAGTGGTCCAATTTACCCGACTATGCGAAAAAACCACTCACAACAATATTTTTTCCGTTGATTGCATTGAGTATAGTAAAAATCAAAACATAAAATTAAAAAGATGATGAAAAAACGGTGGAGAAAAAAAAAAAAGTTAAAATATCATAAAAGAGTGAAGAGAACGGAAAAAAAAATGAAAGAATAATATAAAGACCAAGTCGAATGATATATACATATTCATATATATACGTATATAGTGAGGACAAAGGCCATGAAAGGAAACACGATTGTATATGGTGTGTGTGGTGGCAGCATAAGGTGAATGCGCAAAGAAAACGATCTAAAGGTGTGCTTCTCTTAGCCAATGCCGCGTACTCTTCACATATATATAAATAATAATATTATATATATATATATATTTATTTTTTTATGCATGAATATGTGGATAAGAATGCATGTGCGTGTGTGGGTTTGAGATGTGGAGAGAAGGAATGCCGAAAGGAGATTCTTCAGATCCTCGTAACACACCTATAGACTGTGCATTATCAGGAAAATAAAAAAAAAAAAACAATGAAAAAAGGAATGATAAATAAATAATAATAAATGGTGGTAAAGAAAAAAAAAAAATTGAATTGAATTGAATGCGGTGGTTGTTTGTATGGATGTGTGTTTGGAATTTTTGCCCATCGGCTCTACAATTTTTATAAAATTTTCGTTTCGATGATCGTGTGTGGTGAATAAACACAAATACGCATTCCATTAAGTCAGCATGGAAATATTGTGATGGTATATTATGAGCATAATCGAGGCACACGCTAATCAAGTTGTGAAGGATGAGAGTCATTTGTGTATATGTATTTATGTCAGTTTGAATTTAGGGTAAAGGGTGTGAAAAAAAAAAATGGTAATATGTTTAGATGTTAAGGGATGGGTTTTTTATCTTCTTTTATCACGATCAAATTTGACGGTAGTTCTTGATATTAATTAATTTTTATCCATCTTCAAAATGGAAATTAAAATTTAAAAATTCTTCAAAAAACAACCCCCTCAAAAAATGACTACTTAATTCCCCTCTGTTTTCATAAAAATTGTCCACACTTCAATATTATTTCTCCACCCTGAATTTTTTTTTCATTTCGTCGATAAAATTTCACGTCAAAATTCTCCAATGATTGTTCAAAAAATTGGAACCCTACACATCTGGGTAATATATATCTAACAAAAATATATATATATACCCAAGCATTCTTTTATTCTTTCACCGCGTTTTTAAATAGTTCTCACCCTCCAACAAGAAGAATAAAAATAAAAGAGAATGAAAAGAAAAAAAAAAACCGAAAAGATAAAGAAAAATAAAAGAAGAGAAAGGGAAAAAAGAACTGCCAGTCATTTCGGTATTGCTGGAGATGAGCCACCGACTGAGAGAGACACAACGACGACGATTCTTATTCTTCTTTCTGCTTCTTCTTCTTCTTCTTCCTCTTCTTCGCCTGCTTCCTCTCACTCTTTTTTTTCTCACCTCAATTCAATGTTGTGTATAGACTGTAGCACATCGTCAGGGGATATATTGTTCGCGCATTCTTCTTAATGATGTGACGTGTGTGTATGTGAGAGATGACAGGTACTCGTTTTGTATTCTTGCACTCGATCAAAAAAAAAAAAAAAAATAAATAAAAAAAAATTAAAAAAATTAAAATAAAATATAATAAAAAAAAAAAGAAGAAGTGGTGGAAATATACATATACATACGGGAGAATCGAGAAAATAAAATAAAATTGTCTGCCAATAAAAATTGTCGATAGCAGCCACCCATAGAGTGATAATTATGAAAAAAAAAAAAAAATAAATTCGCCAAAAAAATTGGATGAAAAACAAATTTCCCAAACCAAAATTAAATCCAAACTTCGAGAGAGCCAATTTTAATGACACATGAAAATATTGAGAAATATACAGGGTGTACCCAAGCACCACAATAACCCCATACAAATTCAAAAACGAAAAAAAAAATAAATAATAATAATAAATAAATGAATAATGAGGGGATTTATACATTGTAAACTATTTATGGGAAGATTATAATTTTTATTTTGTGTCAGAGCGAGAAGAATTACATCCATCCATACATATATACATGTATATACATTATTATATATATTTTTTTTTTCTTTTTTTCTTTCTTTTCTCTTTTTCTTTTTTTTTTTTTCCTTCAATGTATGAATGACCTGCAGATTTAATTTATAATACAAGGCGTGCACTAGAGGGCACACATTATGTGCACATAATATAATATACAAATACCAATAGAGTGAATGAGAGAAAAAGAATTGCTTTTCGTCCACAGGTAAGGTGCAACAGTTTTCAACAATAGAAACGACAAAAGGTTATAAGCGCGTACATATATATATATATATATATATATGTGTATAGATATACATAGCAAAAATAGTTTGTACTTTTCAAATGGTTTTTTCGGTATGCGATCGCAGCTGCTTCCGTCTGTACAAAAGGGCGCACCTCGAGGGTATATAACACTGGTCCCGCAATGCTCGCGCGCGAACGATCATTCACGCTCTCACTGTCTTTCTCTGTCACTGTATAGCACTGTGTCATTGTCGAATAATCCGGAAAGCAGCGATTCTCAATCGATATGAATTCAAGAGATTGATAAATGTAGATGAAACAGTAGCGAATGCGATTTGATTGGTAGAGGAAATAAAATGTGGGATTTTGTCTATTTTTTTTATTTTTTTTTAATATTGAGAGTTGGTGGCGGTGGGGTTTATTTTTTTTTTTTTTTAGCATGTTGACAGTGTGATAAAAATTAATGTGATGATATTAAAATTATTGGAGATAGAGGGTTATTTTTTTTTGAACAGTGGTTCGAGAATTTTGTGATAGTGAAATAGAACAAAATTTCGATTTTAAATTGTTAATATTGAAACGAGTTAAGTATGTATTACTTGAGCGATCAATATTTTACTTGACACCATAGTTTAATAATAGTGTCAATCTAATTTCGAAATATTCATCATCAGCACTGCAAAATTGTAGCGTATTATTTGTTTTAACATACACGTATATGTGTTGTTCTTTATCTTAAAGCATTGTAGTCATTTCTGACACATTTAAAAGTGTATTAATTTTTCATACATAACCCTAACTCTGTAGTCATTTTTAACACACTTGAATTTGCAGTGTATATACTGCTTAGCTGACTATGAAAGACTATTAATGCCCACCATATAGTAAAATTGTTCATGTGCATAATATTATAAATACTGGTAGTTGATAATGTGAAAGAAAATTATAATATACCAATTGTACTATAAATTTTATATATAAATTGTACAATATTTTTTTCTGTTATTGTGTCAGTAAAATTTCCAAGTATCCACTATCATTATTATTATATATTCATTAATCACCATAATATCACAAAATAAAAAATCAAAATTAAATTGTGATGGAGGAGGTTTAAAATCAAAAATGTTCAGTTAGAAATTTTGCACACTGAATTATTTATGTACATACATAATTCAGTTGACAAAGAAAAGAAACAAAAAAAAAATAAATAAAAATAAATATATAAAAATATAAATAAAGCAGAAAAGATTGTGAATAAAATGGCCATTCAATTATATTATTCAAGTAGAGAGAATACGAAATTCATGAATGCGATGAATGTAACTAATAATGTGAATGAGACTTTGGTTCTCTTGCTTTATCTTTTGCTTTCCCCACTCACAAGTCTGTCTTTCTTCTTCTTTTTCTCTCTGTATTCACGTGACAAAGGATTCAACTTTGTGAAAAGGATCTCTCTCTCTCTCTCACTCACACTTCTCGGAGAGAGACATACATTCCAAAGTATATGGGCTCGTTTTCAATACGAGTTTAGGGAAAGGAAAAAAAAGGAGAAAGAACAAATTTTAGTTAATTTATTTTTTTTCTTTTTTTGATAAAGAAACAAAAATTTGATTGAAAATAATTTCGAGTTGTAGAGAATTTATTGAGAGTACTAATGAGAAAGCTTTGTGTGTTCATTTCAATTTAATTTTCATTATTTTACCGAAATATTTTATTTACAAAGAAATAATCACCAAAAAAAAAAAGGGGGTAATAGTTCCAGTAAAAATTGTCCTTTCTTTATATCAGCTATTTTTTATTTGTTTTTTACCCTTGATGACCATGAAATTTAAATTACTCCACCCCTAAATATATATAACACAGCCATTTATTAAATATAAACAATATAAATATTTTTATTATTGAATTACACTCAACTCTCAAATACACTTGTCAAACAATTTCCCTCCAACCAATATTTCTCGATCAAATTCCACCTTTCTAAAAGTAATAGAGATGAAAAAAAAAACACAACAACAACAACAACAATTAAAACCTTTATATCACCACCTGTTATTCACATCAACATACTTTATACCTATATCCACCTATGTCTACATATATAAACACACATGAACACACTGTATACACATCCATATCTATATCTATATACACGTGTCAGTGGTGCGCCGTATTGTCTTCCGCTACAGCAAACGATCGATCGAGCGACTCAAAAACAGAGCACTCGACCCTCGATTACGAGAACAATGTCACAATGGACTTTTCCTTTAACAGAAGCAGCAACCTATAATGTTGAATAGTTTCGGTGTGTAAATATAGATATATATACAGCAGTAGCTCACATACACACACGTTGGCATGAAGAGAATAGAGATCGGAGGGTGAGAAGGGAGAATTCATCCGCGCGTTGCGTCACCAAAAAAAAAAAACAAAACAAAACAAACAAAAAAAAATTCGAAATAAAAAAAAAACGAATGGAAGACAATCCCCTGATGCGTTGCATTCAGCTGTCTATCGTCATTGCAATTTTATATTGTTTGTTACCGATATTGATGAATTAATAGGGTGAAGAATTGTATGGGGTGAAGAGAGGGTGAAGTACGTGAAAAAAATGACAGGATTTTAATTTTTTCGTGATAGTTAATAGATGGGAGGAACGATAATAAGTTGAAAATAAATTGTTATAGTAGTTTTATTTTGTTTATTCATTTTTTTCATTTTTTGTTTGTCTGTATTTTTTTTTTTTTTTTTTTTTTTCATTGATAATACTCACTATTTATTATCTCCGCATGATCGGATACATTATTTATAGATTAATTTTTCTTTTTTTCATTTTTTAAATTTTAATTCTTATTATTTGTTGTGGCTGTTCTTTTGTTTGTTTGTTTGTTCGGTTTGGTGTATTTTATGATGAGTATGATGAATTGTTTTGTATTTTACACAATGATAATTTACAGCAATTTTATTCTGCTTGGTTTTTTTTCTGTTTTTTTGTTTTCTAGTCCTTTTTTTTTCTTCATTTGATCCAGCAAGAAATTAATTAAAATCAACAACACCAACAACATTCTGAAGTTGAATATCAATCTCGATGTCGTTCTCCATGCAAAGAAAATGCGCCATCGATATAAGGAATGTTCGAAAAAAAAAAAAAAAACAAAACAAAATGTGTTAACAATTTGCCATCATTTTTCATTATTAATACCGTCAATTGCATAAAATATTCATCCTCCTTTTTCAAACACCCTGTATATTCTCTCACACAATGTCTGTCGTCAAAAAAAAAAATATTCATACATCCAAACATATGTATATAAACAAATAATAATAATAATAATAATAATAATAATAATAATAATAATAATAATAATAATGAATCCATTTAAATCAATGAGTTAATGAATTGGGCAATTAATAATTACGGGCGCCTGACAAAAAAAAAGAGGATTCCATTTTTTTATTTTTCTTCGTTTATTTTTTATACTCCTAAATTTCAAATGTGTATTTACAATTTTCGACTCACTATATATATATATATACGTGACGCAATTTCATTATTTTTGTTTATTCATCCATTCACTCAATCATTCATTTATTTATTTATTTATTTATTTATTTATTTCTTCTCAACAATTATCATCACGACTACATATATCCATACATTATTAATGTGAGCAAAGGACAATTCAGCAGTTATCACTGCACGACTCATAATATTAAACACAGTTCTGGAGCTTTGAGAAAAGAAGAAAAAAGAAAAAAACGAAAAAATGGAAATAAAAATAAAATAAATGGAATTTCGCACAATTATACATCAAACAATCATTCACATACGCACACACTCACACGCCGACACATGACATAACAGTTCAACTGATTTACTTTTTCGAATTGAAGAAAAAAAAAAAAAAATAATAAATGATAAATAATTTTTATATGACAATTCTTGTTATTTTTACCCTGACACAAATTTTTTATGTATGTGTGTGTCTGCGTGTGTGTGTCTGCGTATGCGTGTCTGTGCAAGTTTCACCGTACATTTATCTATCAACTATACTTTTCATAATGATTCAATTAATCTACAACCTGTAAATAATTCAAATTTATATTTACATTATTTTTTTTCCATATATAATTGCCTGAAAAAAAAAAAAAAACTAACAAAAAGAAATGCGACAACTATACACAAGAACGAAGAAAAAAGCCTTCTATATTATTCATATTTATATACTCCCGCTAAAATTTTATATATATATTCAATTTTAATATTTTTCCCACGAAATTTCATTTTTTTCTTCATCATTCATTCATATCCTTTTTTTTCTTTTCTTTTTCTTTCCTCTCTATAATAATAATCATAATTAATTTATTAACGTTATCAACTGTAATTTCATTCCAATTGAATTTGTCAATTGTGTTAATTTAACGTGAAATTTTTTTCATTACTTTATTTTATTTTTATTACTTTTATTTCTTATTTATTTATTTATTTATTATTTTTTTTTTATTTTTTCTTTTTTTTTTTTTATTATTTTTATATATATTTTTGTTTTTTTCTGTTTTTCGATTATAATATTTCTAAATTGGCGATTGATGATGATGATGATGATATCTGCTTACAACTGATTGAAGCTACGACCTTTCGGGTCAGAGGATTACGAGTGGCCGCCGAAAATCTTGGCCAGGTGATGCAGTTGGTGGATAACCTCCATATTGACTTACTTGAGGTGCTAAAAGTCCTGTAGTACCACCTTGAACAACACAACCAGGATAATATGGTAACATATTGTTGCCAACTGGACTTGCTGCTGATGATGTTGGTGTTGATGTTGTACTAGCACTTGAT
Organism: Zele albiditarsus; assembly: GCA_958496275.1. Lineage (NCBI taxonomy): Eukaryota > Metazoa > Arthropoda > Insecta > Hymenoptera > Braconidae > Zele > Zele albiditarsus. The sequence goes on from OY292416.1 coordinate 5,345,714, forward strand.
GAGCTCAATTGTTCATTTCTTTCAGTATGATTTCCACCATTGCCATGTTGTTTCATAATATCTGGTGAATCAGCAGCTGGCGATCGTGCTGAACCACCACTTGGACTCGAATGATCATCATACATTTTATTTTGTTCATAATTTGTACGATTGTAATCGTGTATTTGTTGCTTTTGATCCCTATAAAGCTTTGAATGTTCTATAAAAGCTTTGGCTGAATCCATCATGTAATTATCAAAATATTTAGGACTTGCGTCAGAGATCCTTGGATCATTGTACATTGTCAATGGTGGCATGTATGATGCAGCACGATATTTGTCTGCCTCAGCCATTGATAACTTCATTGCATCCATTGAATTCACCACCTGTAACACACAATGCAACAACATTGGTTAGATTTTTTTTTTGTATATGATTGTATTCAGTACTACATTGGATGTGGTATCGTTTTGGAAATAAAATGTCGTTATTTGATGGATGTAGTGAAAGTTTTACTACATTATACCTGCATTCTTAGAATATAACAATTCCTGCAATTTCAGGATTCCAACATGCAATTCAGAATACTTATTCTCTAAACTAAACTAACCAATTTTCAACTCCAACCAATGTTTTCAGACGTCAAAATACCGAACAAACCAACACCATCAATAAAAATCCAGAATCACCATAAATAATCTTAACTTAATATAAAAATCCAAAAAAATTCCAAACCAAATAATAAATTTCATCACTCTATCTCCACATAATTTCTCAAATAAAAACCAAAGAAAAAAAAAACCCCCCCACACTACACCAATAATTAAACAAATCCATAAACAGCAATAAACATTTCCCAATCATCGAAAATTAATTCACAACCCACTGGATTAATTAACAAACTCCAAAACATTATTCATTGTATCACAAAAAAAGAAAAAAAAAACCCTAATAAAAAGAAGAAATAAAATAACATAGAGAGAGAGAAACGGAAATAAAAAAGAATGAGATAAAAATTTCCAGCATTCTAACACGTATAAATTAGTCACGTTTAAATAGAGAGCTAACACACAATCCACTCAAACCTATACCCAAAAACACACACACTTATATATATATATATATATATATATATATATATATATATATATATATATAAATTCCCTTTTGCAAATATGAAGGATGAGTTGCTATGTTATTTTGTCCATGTGTCTCCATATATATGTATATATATATAAACGTGTGGGTGTGACGATATTTCCTACGGCTACCGTAGTCTCTGCGGGGCAGTAGTTAATTACGGATGAAATTCCAAACCCCGACCCAAGAGAGAAAATTGAGAGAAAGTGAGATAGTGTCGAGTAGAAGCCACTGACCCTTCTCCTCCACTATTTCGATTGACCTCAAAGAGATTATCTTCATATGATAAATTTCCTTGAAAAATAATATAGAAAAATAGTATCTCAATATTTTTCCGCTCATCCCATCCCCCAAAATAAAATAAAACAAAAATAACAAATAAAATAATATAATATTGTTATTGATGTTCTCATGCAAGACATGAATTATAGTCGAACGAAGAATTGCAAAGCATAAACGTTTAATAAATATACGCACAGACACACAGACATATATATATAAATATAAAAATGGATCCTTTTATATCACGACGACACAAAAGTAGCAATCGTTATAAATTTGGTTACGCTCACGACGTTTTATATTTTTGTCTGTGTATATGAAGAAGGAAAAAATAAATATATATAAATAAATGGGGGAAAAAAAAAAAAAAAAAATTATAAAAGAGAAAAAAAACAAGCAACGAGCGAAAATAAATAAAAATAAGATAAAATAAAAGAGAAAGAGGGGGGAAAAAAAAAAGTAATAAGAAAGATATTCGTAATTCTATAATTCGTTGAGATGGTGCGAGTCGGTTCTTTGTCGGGTCGTTAAGCGGCTTTGTCCCGACGTATGATTTACACCAGTCTAGTTCTTCTTCTCCACTACCACCACCATCATCTCACTCGCTCGTTCTACGTCCAATTGATTATCACTTGGGGGCCACAACGATTCTCGCTCGAATATTCGCTTGAAATCATCTAACTTAAAAGTTTCTCACTAACTCTTGCTCCATCTCTGTTATTCTTTTATTTATTTATTTATTGTATTTTTATTTTTTTAGTGACATTTGGACATTATATTATTATATGGGTATGAATACCGAATTTCGTTTCGACTATTATATATTTATTTCCTTTGATAAAACGCAAAATGGAGAATTTCATTTACATATTTGGTTGTAGATGCAAAAAAAAAAAAAAAAAAGAAAAGAAAACGTGTTATAAGCGGAACTGTACATTTATATTGTATTGTTATATTTATTATACTATTGTATTATATATATTGTGTGTGTGTGTGTGTGTGTATGTGGTCTGACATTGACAAAAGTGTTCGATTTAGTATTAAAAGAATTCATTGATATTCGATAAATGAATATTAGCATTTAATATATCGTTTCTTCAGATAAATAGTGATTGTATTAATTGAATGTTTAAAAATAGTTAATAATTCGCTAATTAATATATCACAATTCCAGTTTAATTATTTCAAATGATAATAATAATAATAATAATTGGGTATATATCTATAAATAGACTTTGACCTCACAAACCGTTTAGGGAAAATTTAACAGTCCAATATTTATTTTTCCCTTTTGTATTGATTTATGTATTTATTGTAGGTGAGAAAAGGCCGTGAGATTATATTGTTGAGAAATTTTAATATTGCCCATTTTGTTTTGTTTCAGGTATAAAAGGGACACGAGACAGACACACACACACAAGGGAAACTAACTTTTAAAATATTGTATATTGTATATTATATTGTGTTGTATTGTATTGTAATGTATTGTGTTGTATATTATGTGGGGGAGGGAGAGGTTAGGAGTTTTATTGTTTAGTTGGTAATACTGTTCACTTATATGTTTCGGTTTGAAGAGAAGGTGAAAAGAAAAGGGAGAACAGTTATATGAGGTGTATTGAAGAAGAAGAATACATCAATTGATTCGAAAATGTTTGATGATATTGAGAGATAATTTTGTACTGAGGTGTATTTTTGATCGTACGATAATAAAGATATGAGACATTTTCACACGGTATTGAATAAATATAAATTAATACCGTTTGAAATAAAGATGCAATTTAAATTATTCATATAAACTTCCCAAAGATACCATTCACTGATTATTTGCAAACATATTAATCCAATTTTTGTTTACATATACATATCCGGGTAATACACACAGTAAAACACGCGGGAAAAGTTACGATTTGCTATAGTATGTGAATATAAGCTATAACGACATCAGAACGTATCCTAAAATCACATAAATTGAAGTTTTAGAATTATAAGTAAACTTGGTATTGTTGCTGAGTTATACCAGTATTCTTGGAGTAAAGATACGGATTCAAAAATACATTCTTTGTCTTGCAATGAATTATTTACAATAATAAAATCCATGATGAGTTGAGAAAGTGAGGTTAGGTAACTAGAGTCAAATGTGCAACTGTAAAGTGACGCTCATTAATTATTTCACGACTAATGATAATGAAAATTGGACGAAACTACATTATCCCTCAATATTCAAAATGTGTCATCAACTCAGGTCACTTATTTACATCATAACTGTCACTTCAATACAACTACAAACAATACCACCAATAAATATTTCCAACTTACATATTTATATATTCTCATTTAGTATTGACACAAATGAAAATAAATCCAATACAATAAATTCATTTAATAATTGTCTACAAAGAGAATTGAATTTACTCGACAGATAAAATCTCTGTCTCCATTGTTTTCATCTCTACCTCACCCTCTTCTGCTTTTCCACCCCCTCAATTCCATAACTCTCGTTCCCCTTTCATCAACTCTCTGTTAATTAAGTGTTACCTTGGAAAACCGATATGATGAATAGAATATATAATATACATTTGGGTTTTCGTGTAAATGTTCAACTGTACACAGTTTGTATGCTATTGTTTATGAATAACCGAAACAAATGTATATCTATAAATGAGTATTATGTGTATATGTCTGCATGCAATTCCGAAATATAACTGTTGAAAGGCATCCATGCAAAACACCAATATATTCTATCCAATATTAATTTAACGTTTACATAATCGGCCAACTGTACACCAGACAATAATAATGTGTACGTGTATAATGTATATATGTATGAATACATATATACAAGTTTTCTATATATATATATATATATATTTGTATATAACAATACAGACATGGATTCATGAATCTATACATGAAATAGTGTGTTCATATTTTACTTCTGATTGAATGTAAAAAAAAAAAAAAATATTTTTACTGCACAAAATTTATTTGGCTATTCCACTCAACTCAAAAAATAAAAATTCATCCTCCCTCAAAATATCCTCTATCATTTCCCAAGAAAAATTCTCATTCCTCACTCAAAACCATTCCAAGAGAAGAAAAAAACCCACCCAAACCGAACAAAATAAGCGAAACAATAAAAAAATAAAAATAAATGAAATTGAAAAAAAAAATAAAAATAATAAAAAAATCTCCACACATTTTTATTTCACGTAACAAAATATTACTACCATATTCCGTACATTCAAAAAACTAATAATCATAAACGTTGATACAATCCCGAAGGACAACTAACAATAAACACATACAATAAAAATCATCTTCTAAAATCTCAAACCAAAATACCTCAGTTTTTTCCACCAAAAGCGAAGAAATAATGGGAGAAAAAAAATAAAAATAAGATTTCACCAACCCCCCCTCAGCCCCGCAACACCATCATTCTCCAAAACTTTCAAGGAATAACAAGGACACCAATAACCTCCCCATAACAATATATGGCAATGTGCAAATGGCAATGAAAAACACATATAGAAACAAACGATTGAACTCAACCAACAGCCATTGACAGAAATTTTACTTGGTTCAAGGATTGTGACGTTTGGCACCCACCAAAATGATTTACCATAAAATAAATTTTTCAAAGTCTCCCAATACTCTTCCTCCCCTCATGTACCATTCTCATCCCTCTCTTTCACACCAATATATCTGTATACATTTATACCTTATACTATTCAATGGAAGTTTTAGTTTTTCTTTGTGTATGAATAAAGGAACCCAACAACAGTTCTCTTTCAGTGTATTATTGCTTTTACTAAATTCCAAACCAGAGACTTTGAGAAAGACCAAAAGTGAACGAGAAGGAAAGAAACAATATATAAAGGAGGATGAATACATATATATATATATATACATATATTTCTTCGAAAAGTCTCCAATACAGAAAAGAATGGGGCAATAGTGTCGAGGTGTTGGGTTTTTGGGTATTCAGGGACACTCACTTAAGAGGGGGGGGGGCAAAGAATGAAAAAAGAAAAGGAAGACGAAGAAGAGAGAAGTGGAGGTGAAAAAAAAAAAAAATGAGTGAGTATGTAAGAGTGAAATGGAGATAGATAGTGAGGGGGTTTTTGAGAAAAATGTTATGTTTCTTTTTCTAACTTTAGTTATGAGAAGACGAATAGAATGAATCGAATGGGAATATATATGTATATATATATATATTTATTCGGGTGTGTATATTGAAATAGAAAAAGAAAAACTCACCTGGCCAGGTGCCCCGAGGCCAGCGGACATCGCAGACTGCTGGGCAGCAGCGGCCGCCGCTGCCATACTAGCTGGAAATGATGCATAAGCTGCTCCATAATAAGAACTCATTCCTGCTTGTCCCATACCACCCGCCATACCTGTGTATTTTTTTTTTTTGGTTTGAGAAAAAATAAAAATGATTTAATATTTTTGATTGAGAGATAGGGGGTTTGATTGTGGTGGTGGTGGTGGATTGTGATATGGAAATAAGTGAAGGGGAAATTATTGACATTAAAATTGAATAAACAGAGAAAATGATTGTGTTCGTTGAAGACGAAATGCTGATTGAAGTTATTTAACAGTATTACACAAGAAGAAAAATCTTAATTCTGAGATTTTGATTGGGAATTTTTCATCTATTAATATCAAATATTTGCGAATCATAATAAAAGTGTACATATGAATGTATGTACGTATATATAGAAAGATATTTATTACATCTATATTGATTCATCATCATGAAGAGCAATCGTAAAAATTTTTACGACTGACGTGTGTTTGGTGAAAAAAATTTATTTGTGTGCACATTATTTTTTATTTCACCATCATTTCATTTTCACTTTATTTCATTTGTTATATTTTTTTGATTTTTCTGTTTATTCATCTTTATCTATTTTATTATATTAATTGATATTAATTGATTGCACTTACCGGGTCTAAAAGGGTCTATTGAGACACTTGCATAAGGAATGCCATATGGATAACCCTCTTTTCTCAATGTTTTTGGTTTACGTCGAGGCCGATATTTATATTCCGGATGTTCTTTCATGTGTACTGTACGCAATCTTTTTGCTTCATCGATGTATGGACGTTTTTCATTTTCTGGCAATAATTTCCACTCCGCACCTGCAACAGATAAACAAAAGAACACATTTATATATAGTGAATTTATTTATTTTTTTTTTTAATAATAATTAATAATTATTTTGATATTGAGTAAAAATTGTTCTTTCCCTCGTTGAAAAAGACGTTAATTTCAAAAATACCAACAATAATATCCTCCCTAAATATTCTCAGATCTACATCCTACATGTGAACGCAGAAAAAAAAAAAATTCCCCAGATAGTTACATCAATTTCGTTTTTTTTTTTTTTTCACATTTTTCGAATATTTTGGTTTTTTTTTCTTCAAATAATCATCGCATCGCTCCCTTAATCGCATTGTATCTTCTTCCCACCCTCTATAATACATATATATTGTGTCCCCACATGTATAAACATATTATTTATACGCTATATATTGGTGACGAATATTCCTTCGTCACGTCCTTTTGGATCTCCGTCGAGCCTCGTTAAATCGCAATTGTGCTACATCATTGTGCATAATCATGAAATCACTGTACTAACATATGTATATATACATTTATCACATCGAGACACACACACAAACACACATATACACATACAGAAGGATAAGTATTATCATCTTTGCTTAATCAATTCGATTCAGTTTGAACGAGAGATGGCAAGAAAAAATAATAAAAATAGAAACAAGATTATAAAATAATAATATTGAAAAGGAGAGAAAAGAGAAAATAATAATAATAATAATAATAACAACAACAACAACAACAACAACGTCAGACAACTGGTCCAACAAAAGCACCAGTTCCCCATAATAATCTTCCACTTATGTGTAATATAAAAATAATTCATATGTATACTTTCAAAAGAAACAAAAATAAAAAATAAGTAAGAGAAATATATTTTTTCAACTGTCGTTATTTTTTTCACGATTTCAAATATCAAGTGATTAAATAAATTGTAATCGATTTTTAATAGACAGTTGAGTGTACAGATTGGAAAAGAAATCAGTAACATTAATAATTGTAAAATATTTATACACTTTTTAATTATTAATATACATTTTACATAGTAATAATTAATTTAAACATTTTTTCTTTCATTAATACACAAAAAATTCGTGAATAATTCTTTCAACGTCATAAACATTCAAAGTTCATGTATAAGTTCCAAAATAAATATAACTATATACTTACTCCATGAAAATTTAACGTTTAACAATAGAAAATGTGTTGATATACATATGCAAACACAATAATGAGTAGAGGAGAATGTATTGAGATGAGAAGTAAATATATATATATATATATATATACATATATTTATCTATATATATAGAAACGTGTGTATATAATGAAATGCGCACGGCAATGTCAATTGTTTAAAGCCCAGAGAATTAATTACCATTTGCTAGAGCAAACAAACATGCGAAACAAAACATATCTATCCAATGTCTCATAACGATGAAATGTCGTTGAGAGAAGGTAAAATATATATACACACACACACATGAAGGAATGGAATTATACCTCTCTACTTACTGTATAGTTAATTCGTTTTGCATATCGTCTGTGTCAAACAATATAAACTAAACTTAAACAGAAACGACATTATATATACTAACGATGAAGATGCAAATGTGTTTTTGTTTCGTGTATTGTATGTTTACCCAACACAAATAACAATGACATCGTATAACTAAAATATACATGTATATTATATAGTTATACGTTTATATAATCATCTGGGATGAAGTCGAAAATCAACAAGAGTTACGTGCGCCATTGTTCCAAATATTGAAAGGTAAAACATGAAAGTGTGATAATTTTTGTACATTGTCTCTTTGATATAATTCATTGTAGTAGTTGATGAATTGATTCATCTTCGCGTATTTTGGTTTTTCAGATTTGTTTCTCGCACCATCTAATTATAAATACTGTAAAGATATGAAAATTGATACTAATAAAAGCCAAATCATTACATTGAAATGACAATTGTTTGTATGATTGTCCCAAGTCCCAAACCTGAGACAATTAAATCCAAAACTCCTTTCAAAATCCGGAACTCCACAAACAAAAAAATATCGAATCCAATTATATTCTCAACTGAATAGAATATTCAAAGAGACCCATTGAGCGATACATTCTATGACACATGATCATTTAATCCCACAGAAAAGCATTCAACAATAGGTGATAAGAAACAATGTTCCCACTAAACTCGCAGACATATCAACCTCAAACAATAATAAGTTAATTCTATACAGAAGACTGACCCCGTTGACAAATGAAATTTCGCACGGTAAAGAAATACCAAACAATTGCCATCCATACAATTATTCATAAATCAAATATCAATTTCGAAATGTTAATCTCAATATCTACCGTCATAGAAACAATGTTACGTCAAATTCACCACATTCGTATCACCACTCAATAATAATAATAATAAGTGTCATTTCTTTTTTAATTCAAATATAGAAGTGTCAAAGAGGTGAATTTAAACCAATCAATAGAATGAATTCACCTCCTCTCAAACATTTTCACGTCTGCGGGCACTATAATAGAAGTCACATGATGTTATACACAACGGAGTCGGATTGGTGTGTATTATTTGTTTAGAACAAAGGAGCCTGCGCCAAGCTCCGTCGGTATTAGAAGGTGTATAGTTCTCGAGCAATACTAACCTAACTCACTCACTCACTCACCCCACCTCAACTCTCTCTCTCTTATTCTCTTTCATTGCAAGCCTTTGTCGCATTCTGTCTATACTAACGTCCCCCTTTCCTTCTTTCACCTCCCCTCAACTACCTCTTATAACACACAACACACGAGTGCTTATTTCGTCTCTGTCTCCCCTTTACACTTATCAAAAACCTAACGCGTCGCTTGTTATTCCCCATCTCATTCTACATTAGTCTTGTACCGACGGTGGGCGACGCGCGCGCTCTCACTCGCGGAATCAACCAAGCTTCAAGTACAATAGTGCCTGCCTTTCCGTCCTTTCGCTGGTGAACAATGCCGTTTATTTAACATCGTTTAAAAGTACAAAGCCTGTTAATTAATGGACGGGAATAGAGTGAAAGAGAAGAGTGAACGGGTGAAAAGAAATATTGAGTGAGAGAAACGTAGAAGCAGTTGAGGGCAGACGCAGGCGAACGAACCAGGAGTGGTTGACTCAATTGTTTAATGTTGGTGGCGCTGATGCGATTGGCGCCGTAGTGGCTACGATGCACAACATAATGTGTTTATATACATATATATATTCTTCTTTTTAAATACTCTCGACGTATTTCTCGCAGGGTATTTGATGATTAAATATAGCTGTATATATAATGTAGATATGTATGTATATATAATTCTTTTTTGTTGATGTTTCGAGATTGTTTTGGGGTTGTGTGTATGTCCCTGGTGGCTTTTATTGTAAGCGTCAAGAGAGTCCAAACCCCTAATCTTCATCCCCCCGTCGTCTCCCTTTTATAGAGTGAACTCAATCATTTTTATGATTATGTTTTGTTGTTGTTGTTTTTTTTTCGGGACTCTATTGTTTTCAATAAGGAAGAGGAGAAAAAATAAACAAATTAAAGGTGGAATTAAGGAGGGGAATTGGAGTATATATATATATACTTCGTTTTGAATTGAATGTGTCTGATGATGAATGAACGTGTGGATTTTATCGTGCACCTATGTTGCAATTTTGAATTGTAATTATGGAAAAAAAATAAATCCTGCCATCTTTTTTTCAACCAACTCTATGTCTGTATTTCATTCAAGTACGTATTCAATTATTATCTGGTGAAACACCAGCGCGCCATTTTCTCCACATTGAACTGATAATATTATTATCAATTAACCCTATAATTCCTCGGTAGTATAATAGCAAGTACTCAATTGCATGAATACAATCACAAAGTAATTATGAACAATTGAAATATTTGTACGATTGATTAATTTTTTATCAGCTCTTACCTGTTTTGAATATTATCCTCATGACTCTCCTCAAACGGGTGAAAAAAAAAAAAATCCCCATAACACATCAGAATATTTTTCACGACAATATGAAAGAGAATTATGTGCAAATATTTTGTATAGATGTTTGAACGATCATTTTTAATCCTACATATAAGAGAAAGTGCGCGCGCGAATACGGTGTATAAATTTCTATGTGTCTGTGTGTATGTACGTGTGTATGGAGAATATAGTGGGGTGTGTTTTGTGCCGCGCGACAAAGGCACGTACACTCATTGTCCTCTCTTTGCGCGGATTCAATGGACGGAGGAGTCGCAGGTTCCTGTTGTCCGGGGCGATCCTTTTCGTTTTGCGCACCGAGAATCCCGGCCGCCGGATGTTACAGAGAGGACTGCTTTTAATATATAGAATAGATATATTTGTACATATGTATATAAATGCATATATATATATATATATATATATATATATATATATATATATACATATACTTAAACACAATATGGATATAAATGTAAGCAAAATACATTTATACCAATGAAATATGTTTCACAGTTATATTTCCTGTCTTCTAAATACAAGTATAGACAGGTTACAGAAAATTAAATACGTGATGGACGAAGAGATTGTGCAAAAATATTCAATATTTCGCTCTTTCATTTTTCTTTCACTATTTAGTAATTCTTTGATTAATTAATTACTGTATACATATACCATTTTTCGTTTCATTCTATATCAATAAGCTATTATTAACATATTATTTCCTGATCATGTAACAACTGGATTGCGCAAAGTTTTGTGTTCAGTTGATAAATTCAAGATGAACTTTGGCATTTTTTTTTTCTGTTTGTTTAATATACAGAAGGAAATATAATACATAAATTCATTCTCTGTGACACGTAGTATTCTTTCTCACACCCAAAGAAAACTGTTATATTTCTCACTATTTAAATATCATCTCATTACTTTTGATAAATTGCCAAAAAAAAAAAAAAAAAAATAGTAATAATAAAATAATTTATCATGAAAATGCGATGTTTCTTGGTATGAGAAAATAGTGCACAATCATATTGTCATTGTCATTTCACAAAATTGAATTTTCATATGTTGACAATGTAAATTTATCTTTTTATTTTTTTATTGTCCACTCATTTCCATTTTATTTCATTTGATTATCATTCTTTTTTTTCTTTTTTTTTATACACCACTTCTCTTGCATACAAAATCATTATTATATTTTCATAATACGACGTTGATTTCAACAGTAGCAATAATATATTCATGGTTACATATTATATATATTTTTTTTTTTGGTACGTGTCAAAAAGTGAACGCAAGTTTCAATTTGACACAATTGTTCACACACTGCTTATCATGATAATTCATTATCTTTATAGAATATTCCACATCAAATACAAATAATTTAAAATACGTTTCATCAAAGATTATTTTAGCGATGAGTTCTATCTACGCATTCCCTCTACAATGTATATTTCCTCTTTCATTTCATTTATGTACATAACATTATCATAATTCAATAAAGTGAATGATATGTCATGTTTGCACAATTGTACACGGCGCTAGAAATTCGTACCTCTCCATATTTCTTTTTCTTTTTTTTTTTTTTTTCATTTTATTTCATTTTTCAACATTTTAATGAACTCTTTATATAGATCATTTTCAATTGTAATTCATGTATTATTGACGCAATAATTTAGTATACACACATACAAAAATAGGAAAAAAAAAAAGAGAAAAAAAAAATAGAATAATGTTATCTAATATACAGCATATTGGACATTGTCAAAACATATAAAATCAATTATAGTAATTGAAATTTAATGGTTGATGTCACCTACACGTTGTATTGCATCATTTTTCATTTCACAATAATTTATTATTCAAAAAAATTCGTAAAAATCAAACATCAATGTAAACGATGAGATAACACAAAAATAAAAACTTGTGAGTGTTTACGAATTTATGAAATTAAAATGATATTGGAAAAAAAAAAAAAAAGAAACATTTTAAGAAAACGCAATGAAACATGGATGAGTGATATAAAATATGAATAATAAGAGATGGAAGAATGAGAGGAGAGAGAGAAGAGGAGAGATGAAGAAGAAAAAGAAGAATAAAAGAAGACTTCATTACGATAAAAGCTTGAAGTTTAAAAATAAAAATGTCTCTTTTATACATTCGTGCTTTTATATTCCCGTCTTTTATTATTTTTCTTCGCCAACCCTCTCCTTTTCTTCTTACCACTGTCAAGTCACACAAACACATACACACATCATTCTATACACACTGACACATTCCCTCTTTGCATAATACGTTATATATTCTTTTTGTTTTGTTTTTTTTTTTTCCTCCACTCATTCTCTTGTATGCACTCACATTACTTGCATGCGGAATATTCTTCCCTCTATTCAAATATCAATGTAGGTAACCCAATGTTAAAAATAAAATACCTCGACACATCATTGTCTATTTAAAAAAACCGAAAAAATAAAAACAACAAATTAATTACCCACCGAGAGATTAAAAAAACCAACATGAACAAAGTACTATTACAACACAACCATTACAGCAAATATACAACAATTGAAAACAAATATTTATCCTCGTTTTAAATATCGTTGGGCAACATTTAAACTAAACTAAATCACACCGCCCCAAATGTGCCAATACATAATATACCCTCGAAACAAAAATAAAAAAAAAAACCCAACACCCTGTACCCGCAATATTACGCAATTGTAATCACACTTAACCCCCAAAATAATCGTTTCCAATCGACAGCACTTTAACACCCGCCATTTAAAAAGTATCTCTTCACTAATCCAACCCCATATACAACACACCACCCATCCAATTACATTAACTAAAATACCCTCACTCACAAAAACCCACCCCTCCCAACACACACACACACATATTCACAAAGAACTCAAAATCTCATTCATTACATTTATCTCACCATCATTAAATTCACTACCGCGAACAAAAAAATCATAACCTCAAAAAATAACGATACCAAAACCAAACAAATAATAAAAAATAATAATAAACCATCGCAATAAAAATGTATTCAATTGAAAATTACGAGGAATTAGACCCTTATACATAAAAAAATAAATAAAAAGCAACAACAACAACAACAAATAAATAACGGTTGCTGATTAAGTGGATGAAGTGGATTTTCAAGCAAACTCAGCCCACAGTTGGGGCGAAATATACACACACACACACACACACACATATTTAATATATAAACCGTGTGGGCGGAAGCACCAATGGGTTAAAAGGGTGCAGTGAAAAAGATGCGCAAGCGCAAATAACATCCCTACAACTATAAACACACACGCACACACACACAACCCTCGAGCACTTGCGCCTCATTCGTTGTCGTCAAGGACGAGATAGTCGAAAAGAGGGCGGGGTGTTTCAACACGTAGAATAAAAAAAAAAAAAAAAAAAGAAATGATGCGAGCGGCGCAAAAAAAAAAAAAAGCAAGGGGGAAGGATTAGTGTGCGCGAGCGCAAAGAATGAAACCAAAAAAGGGAGGAAAAAAAAGCAGCAGCAAAAATAACAAGAGAAAAAAAAAGAGAGAAACTTCGCTGCTGTCCAGAGTAAAAGAGAAAGGAATGATGCTCACCCCCCTGTTCCCCTTCCACCCCTCCTCTTCTCTGTCGCACGGCCGGCCAAGTATAAAATCTTTGTGGATTTCCGGGTATTTGATGGAAAATACCGGGGCAAAATGCCTTTCCTTCTCTATCTTTTTTTTTTTTTTTTTTCATTTCTTTTTTTCTTTCATGTACGAATTCGGTCGTTTTCGTCACGCCCGATAGGAGATATTTTACGTGAGACATATATACGTTGATATATACATACTGTAGCTTTTATATATAGATAGATATGTATATATATATATATATGAGGTAGCTAAAACGTGTCTGTGCAGGAAATGTCGCCCTCATCCTATAAGTCTTTGGTGCGACTAACGAGACGGAATAAGGGAGCCACTGTGTGTGTAACCGTATGGGGTTTGTTGAGTATGTATAATATCCTCACTTTCTCCTGTTAACCCTCCCCCTGTGACCCCACTCCTCATCCTCGCCCCTTTAATTCATTGTCAATGTGTATTATACCGCGATTGAGGATCCTGACTAAAAGCCGCTCTTCCTCCTGCTTCTTCTTCTACTTCTTCATCTTTTTTTTTTTTTTCCTCCACGTCTTTTCTTCTTTACCTTTTCTTTCTGCATCTTTTTTTTTTTTTTCTTTTTTTTCTTTTATCGTTTGCCCACAAGTCTACCGAATAATTTGCCACGCAATGGCGGTTTATATTATGTACCAAAGGAGATGAGAGAGAGAGAAGAGAGTATATTCGTTATACCCGTCGTAATATAATGGAATTTGTCCCACTCGATTTACCATCAAGATCACACGCTAGATTACATGGGACACATTCATGTGTTTGTGTCGGGCTTGATGTAAACCCTTAATTTTGGATGTGGATATATGTGTGTATATGAATTGTTTAATTGTATAATTGTTGAGATGTGTGTTAGGGAATTGATAATTGGAATTTTAATATGAAAAGATTTTTGTGGTTAAATTGTTGAATTGAATTGTGATTTGTTGTTTTTAAATATAGGGATGATTGTCGACTGTTGAGATCACTTTTGTGTTTTTGTGGTGTTTCAATAAATTTTTATGTCGAATTGTTCTAAACATCTTTTGAAATGTGTTCGATATACTGATCCATGATAGTGTCTCAATTTTGCATTCAAATAATTAACGCTTGATTTAATTTCAAGTAAAATTCACAGAACCTATGTTATTTATTTGACATATCTGTTATTCTTAAAGAATAAACAAAAGTGCCATAATAATTTAATAATTATTAATTGATTCTGATATTTATATATCTTCAGAGAAATTAATCTACCATTGGTATGATCTTAAATTCATATGTGACACTGTCTTAAGTTTAAAACTACCCCTGTATTTGAATTAAAATTTATTTGCAAACAGTAATAAAAATCTCCAACACCGTAAATGCTTTTTCACTATTTTCAATCAACAACATGTGTTTTTACATCGTGTTTTCTATCCATTATTTATGATTTTCCCGCAAAATTGTAACGGAACTATCTGAATTCTCGGAAAAAATTTACGATCGATCGTAAAAAAAAAAAGGGGGCTTCTCAATACGTCAACTTTGCCGGGAGTTATGAGCAAGAGACTGATGGGGTTCCCCCAAAAATTCCAATGTGACATTAACACGTGTCTTTCACCATTGTAATTTATTATGGTGTAATGAAAATTTATCACACCACTGTAATGATTTAATATGCACAATGATAATGCCAATGATATTCGTAATATTATACAGTAATTTTTGTTCTTTAATATAAAATTAATTTTTTTCAATTAATATTCTGATGAACGAAATAAAATTTTGATTGGCAATTTTTCTCACACGTTTATATACGTGTCTTTGAAAAAAAAAGTAAATACTCATTCCTAAATTCATACTTAATATTAATAATAATTCTATCCTGATTTTTAATATTTAATTGCACGAATAGATAAAAAAAAATCATTTTTCAATGTTTAATAAATTAATTAATAAAATAAATAAATAAATACAACTTACCCAAACGTTTTGATATCTCGCTATTGTGCATCTTTGGATTCTCCTGGGCAATTTTTCGTCGTTGTATTCTTGACCATACCATAAATGCATTCATTGGCCTTTTAATATGTTCAGTTTGTGGTTTTTTCGTTGTCGACAATTGATTTGTTAATTGTACCGTCATACCACCAACGTCAACGCCACCAGGCTGTGTATTACCAGTTATACACTGCATACCACGTAGCGATTCGGGAAATGTTCCGCCGTCGCACATATTTCCGCCGGCTCTGTAATAGAAAGAAGAAAACATAGAAAAAAAAAAAAAATATATTTAAAATTCACAAACAATATAGTAACAAAACAAAACTTAAAATAAACAAGAGAGTTTAAATTTTGAATGAATGATATTTCTTCTCAATATTTTTGTTTATGTAATATCCATGTAAAAATAATTCCATTAAAATAGTTGAAAAAAACTTTTAAAGTGTTTTATATTAATTTTCATTACAGTGTTTCCTTTGAGGCATTTTTGTTCATTTGCAAAATTGTAGCTTAAAAACTTCTACAATCAATACAAAAGTCGTATTATCATTGTATGATTTATCATTATCAAAATAAACATCTCTCAATTTTCCAACAATAATTCATTGAAATGTGATGAAAATATTGTCGCGTCGGCGAACGAACGGATTTACCCCACCTGTAAACCAATTCTATCACGTACAATTTTCATAATTACTTTACAAAATAGTGGGTATTAATAACAATCAATAAAATATATAAAATACATATTTAATTAAATGGAATTATTGAACATTTATTGTCCATTCAAACTAATTTTAGTTCTTCTCAATTTGTTAAAATTCTTAAAGATACTATTGAATGTAAAGATAATATATGTAAATATATTGAAAACAAAGAATTCTCACAGCTAAAAAATATTATGACACTGTTTTTGATCTTTAATAATAACAGATAAATTAAATAGATACCATAGGCTTTGTAAATTTTATGAAGAAAATTAAATGAAGCGATATTTCTTTCAATTTAAAATCAATTCTATCATGAAATAGTATATTGAACACATTCCAATAATTGTCCAGAACAATT